>OY751343.1:11202616-12430997 GCA_963564715.1 Catocala sponsa | reverse complement strand
TAAACTCAAAGTTACCAGAAAGAGGATTACTAACGAACTGTCAATGTTTATGTTTTATTGTCTGTGGAAATCTTGACATTTAAACCCGCGAAAATGGAACACTTTATATTGCTAAATCGAAACGGCATCTCCTTTTAACAAAATAAACGGCAATAAAAGCAGCAAAAATATGTTTTCCGATAAATAAAAAAACAATAGAATTTATTAAAATTGAACAATATAAAAGCGTTCTTAAACCTAATTATAATAAACGTTAACCCTAAACTGTTTAACCTATCAACAGTATATTAAACTCATTCCTTAGAGTAACTTTTTTCGAACATTTACAAGTTCCATTCTTTATATTCGAACAGAAATATTAAAATAGCTATGAGTAACCATCGGGTAGAAGATTGATATGGCAAAGCTGCCTTAGATACTTTAGGCGTTTAGTTCAAAAGAGCGTGGGTGGCCCCAACTAATCTGTAGGTGTAATTTTTAGTGCCTGTTTCAGTTTCTATAATCAAATCAAATCAAACAGCATATCGGAGGCGACTGCTGGACTAACGGTTTTACAATATGCGATAAAATGTTTAAAATATTTTATCGTTCTGGCTACTTAGTTGCCGTGCATTTACCGCGATCTCCTAAAGTCTACAGTGTAAACCTGATCCTCTAATCAGCCGGCTATCAATGATTTAAAATCAATTGTTGGGACATTTAAGTATGCCATGATACCTACATTTGCTATTGATAAACGGGTGACGCTTTTCTCATTTTTTACTAAGATTAAATTCACACAGGGTTTAAAACCCACATTCTGTTAATATCATAATATTAAATCTGGGGATGTATCCTATTAGATATATTTGTATGTCTGGATGTCTTAAAGAAGATACGAAATCTTAGTATCGATTAACGATTTCACGACAACAAGTTGTATAAACATATTAGACATGCTCAGTTTAGACCCTTTGGTTTATTGTTACACTCAGACTTAGATGAAATATATTTAATGAGTTGCCAACTTTTTGTAAGACTGCATTATTTTTTTGTTTATAAATAAAATAATTAAGTATCTTATAGGGATGCCATGCTATACCGATCCTTACCGCTTGTTACAATAATGTGTATGACACACCCGACACGGTGATCAACTCACTGTTATCGAAACTGATCATAATATATATTTTATAGTCCGTATTACTTTAAGACTAGGTTTCATTAGACAATTTGTCAACAATTTGCAGTATAATATATGTAGTTTCGACATCATGAAACATAGCAACATATATGAAATTGTAAAATTCTATAAATAAAAACTAAAGTTTTACTAATGTGTGTCATTCTATAATTGTATTTATTTTTCGTATTCAACTTTAAGTCAGTTCCCCGGTGACTTATCCATATTAATAAATAGCATGGAAACAGCTTGATAGCTAATATTTTATTTAAGTTAAATCGACAGTAGAGTAACAGTTCCTTAAACATTTAATACAAGAGATAAATTATTTTATTGTCGATATTAAAAACAATTTCCTCAGGGAAGTTAAAGGGTTAATTACAAAACGACACACACAGTGTTGCCGACTAGAAAATTAATCACAAAAGTTGTCTAATACTAAAGTAATCACATTGGTGTTAAAGATTTCAACTTTTACATATGGTTTTAACCAGCAATAAGTTCTTAGGCACTGTTAGACCGTATGCAGTGAATGATTTTTATATTATTTATGTAAACGTTGTGCTCGATGTGTGCCTCTGTGTCGCGCTAGAACATACAACATCTAACATCAGGGGCCGCACCACCATCTATGACAGTATCTATTTGATCGATTATTACAGTATTATTATTACAAACTCAAGCCCGAGACAATGTTATACACTTTGTAAGGCGCTGTCTCGTTTTTCGTATGCAATAACAATGTCTTACGAGAAAGTCGTCCTCGATGGCGTAGTGGTTAGTGTAACCGACTGCCACGCCTGAGGTCGGGGTTTTGATTCCCGCACAAGTCAAAAACATTTGTGTGCATGAACATGAATGTTTGTCTTGGTCTGGGTGTTTCTTCTATGTATAATACGTATGTATTTGCAAAAAAAAAGTATATATGTATGTTTATCTATTGTCTATTACCCATAGTACAAGCTCTGCTTAGCTAGATGGTGTTGTGTGTATGTGATAGAATATTATTATTATTATAAAGTGGTGCTGTCCCTGAAAGGTGTTCATCCACACACACGTTTTAAATAAATATTGTTGGCCATCAAATATATGTATAATAATTAACCTTTATAATTGTAACGCAATCTAAAGGCCTCTAAGTATTTAAATATCTAGTACGTTATTAGGCAAATATTTTATTTGTATAAATAATCTATAACAACGCTCTCCCGTTTGGTCGTAGCTGCATTTACATCGTATCGTTGGTATTCCACAGCGGGCACAACGCTCACCACCGTTTAGGTACCTAATATAATATAAAAGTGGCTAATAAACGTATCAAATCATTATAAAACGTCACACAGTCAACATGTCCTATGTCTACACACCTAGGTAATATTCTCTCTTCGACCGGAAATATTACAAAGCTTATTAGCCTGAACAGACGCGATACTTTTGATGCACTTGTTACTAGAATATTATAAAACATCGTGATTACTGTTGTTATTTGATAAATAAATAAGTATTGTGAGATAAGATACCTAGGTATACGTGTGTGCAAGGTAACAATTGTTTTTATTACTGGCAACACCAAATATTTCCTTTATAATGTATGGCAGCACTCTGATAAAAGATTTTATATATTAGATGATCGGCTGTCTAAATGGACTTCGACGTATAAATAATTTTCGTTTTCGCGATTGATCGGTGGCAACTAGCTAAACAACGTTAAAGCTTTTAAGTTTAAAACAGTAGCCATTTATCAAAATCGGTTGTATTTAATCTAAAATTATATTATTACAAGATTTATTTTATGCATCATGAAACTCTGTTTGAGTTATTAACGATTAACAGTTTTCTGTGACAAATTTTAACAGAAGCATAGTACATACATTCAATATATTTAACATTTTCTGTCGGTTTAATCTTTACTATATTCCATACAAAATGCGCATCAAAAGCATCGGTCAGTTATTCAGCTATAAACAAAAGTCAACTAAATAAACTACACAACATTGTAATATCAGAAGCGATTCTTATTTTACATTTTCTTTTCAAAAAAGCACAAATTTTATACCAAACTCTTTTGACTTAGCGCTCCTCCACAACCAGTGACGTTTATAGTTTGTCTTTTGTCTATGATTCATGAATTGCCAGTTACAATAATTACATTACGTGTGATTATTGTTATGGAAGATTAACACTAACAAAACCATTACGCAACCTTCGACTACATACAATCCACAGAATTATAGATATAGTTAGTATACTAATAACAATTAATGTCATATTTATACACAATATTCAAACTAAATATCAGGCAACATTATTTTTACTAATGCTACACAAATATAGTTGATATTAAATGTATATAACAGAATACTGCGAGTCTTTTTCATATCAATACAAGGCAGGGCGAAGCCAAAAGAGATGTGTAGTTAGTTACTTACAATACTATCAACGTTTAATGTTCCTGGTCTGATGAGTCGACGCTTTCAGATTGTGCGAATTTCAGGAACACTTGCTCCAGTGTCGTTTGACTAAAGCTGTACTCTACTATGTTCAGCTTTTCCTTCGCTGGAAGTTGAAAGTTTAATTTTATTAGTATAATATAGTATGATATAAAGCAATATAGTACAACTGGAATAATAAGTCATTAATATAATATAAATAATGAATATACATTATATTATTATCATTATCATATATGAGTGCAACTTGTTGATGCACCAAAAACGAAAGTAGAACTATATGGCAATTAAATTTGATACGATTTTTGATTTTAATAGCTGCCTGTGGTCAGTTCACGTTTTGGTCAAAATCGTTAAAACAACGCTGGATTATTGATTCTTAAGTTTTCAGCACCAGCTGATAACTTAAGAATCAATAATTAAAATAATCTTCTTAAAAATTAAAACATTCTGAAGGTGCCGTCCATGCTTCTCTCATATGTATAATATTAATTTTTATAGTACCTGTTACAGTACAATATCTTTGTGCTGTATCTACAATCTACATCGCAATCTTATGATCTTTATCGCACGTTCAATATCTATTAAATGTTTCTACTATCCGGGATCAACACGTAGTCGTTAGTATATAAGATGCACCTTTGGATAATTATAACCAGACTATACTACAACTTTGTCTCATTTATACCTAATCATATACTGCCAAGAAGTTTGGCAAATTGGTGACCCCGACGAACGAATACGCAGCAAGAAACATGGCACAATCACCATGCAAGGCGAACATAAATCAGCAAGGAACACTTGAAGTAGCTGCTGGCACCTCGGTTTTATCTCGCATTCCGGAATTTTGGAAAGACCAACCAAGATTATGGTTCACGCAACTAGAAGCCATATTAGCACCACAGAAGCAAGGAGACGAATACAAATACTGTACAGTAATAGCAAAATTATCCAAGGAAGAAATACTACAAGTTAGTGACCTAATCACTTCACCACCGACTACAGATAAATATAAAAACATCAAGGAACGTTTAATTGATTGTTACGAAGAAACAGAACAGCGACAGTTTCAAAAATTAATATCAGAGACAGAACTCGGTGAACAAAAACCTTCGCAGTTATTACGTCAAATGCGAGTCCTCGGGAGAGGAAAAATCAGTGACGAAACAATTAAACTACTATGGTTCAGGCTTTTACCAACATCAGTTACTACGGTTCTAGCAGTTACGGAAGACATGGAAATTGACAAACTGAGCCAAATTGCAGACAAAATAATAATGAATTCAAAAGTAACCGAAATATCAGCTGTTAGCAACGACACTTCAAACGACAACAATACAGCATGCATTTTAGCCCAGCTAGCAAAATTACAGATAGATATTGACGCAATTCAGCAAGGTCAATATGGCTATCGACCCAGCACGCACAATCATTTCAAGAAACGTCAACAATTCCCGATTATGAGGCCGAGAACAAACTATAGAGGAGCAAATCGATTTTGTTACTACCACGAAAGATTCGGAAAATATGCAAGGAACTGCATTAAACCATGCGGTTGGAAACCAATGACTTACGTACGGAACCAGGGAAACGAATAAGAGCACAGACAACGGCGAAACTCTGTGCAATCCACCCATCCAATCGCCTCACCATTACCGACCGAAAAAGTGGTATGAAGTTTTTGATTGACACGGGCGCAAATATTTCAGTCATTAGCAAGCAACAGAGATATTCAATTTTACAAAATGAACAATACACACTATACGCTGCAAATGGGACTAAAATTAGGACTTACGGCGAGAAGACGCTTACCTTGAATTTAGGACTACAACGATGTTATAAATGGAATTTTATAATCGCCGATGTTACACAACCAATAATTGGAGCAGATTTTCTAGAGCACTATAAACTATTAGTCGACATAGCAGGTTGCAAACTTATCGACAAAGTTACAGAGCTGACAACGCATGTAACTTCAGAAAAAGCGACACAACAAACAATTCGTACTATCGCAGTGGGAACGAATTCACGTATTACGCAACTTTTAAACAAATACGAAGACATCACGAAAGAGTCCTCTCTACGCAATGCGCCCAAACATAAGATTGAACACCACATTATCACTACAGGACCACCCGTCGCAGCTCGGGCAAGCCCATTACATATGGTAAAAAAGAAAAATGGCGAATGGAGACCGTGCGGAGACTATCGAATGCTCAATAGCACGACAGTACCGGACAAATACCCACTACCAAGATTAACTGACTTTACATACATATTAGAAAATAAGAAGATACTAAGCAAGATAGATATACGCAAAGCATACCACTGTATTCCTGTTAAAGATATACAAAAAACAGCCATCATCACACCTTTCGGACTTTTTGTACTTAAGAATGCCTTTCGGATTACGCAATGCGGCACAAACATTTCAACGATTCATGGATTCCTTATTTAGAGATTTAAACTTCGTATTTATATTTGTAGACGACTGTCTCATCGCATCGGACAACGAAGATTTGCATTATCAGCATTTAGAAACGGTTTTCAAACGTTTACACGAGAATGGAATAACCATTAATCTCGAAAAATGCGAATTTCTCAGAAGGGAAATAGATTTCTTAGGTTATCATATAACGAGCCAAGGAATACAACCTACCGAAGAAAATTACAAAGCAATCATGGAATTTCCCAAACCGAAAACAATTCAAGAATTAAGACGATTTTTGGGCATGGTCAATTTCTACAGAAGTAATATTCCACGCGCAGCGGAAAATCAAAGAATTTTAAACGAATATCTACATGGTTCAAAAAAGAACGATAATTCACCTGTTCCTTGGACAACGGAAGCAGACAAAGCTTACGAAAAATGCAAGGAAAGCATGAAAAACGCAGTGTTAACAGCGCATCCTTCCCGCAACGCATCACTAGCGCTCATGACCGACGCTAGTGCTACTTGCGTTGGTGGAGTTTTACAACAAAAATCCGGACGCAATTGGGAACCATTAGGTTTTTTTTCACAAAAATTGAGCGAAACTCAACAAAAATATTCTACGTTTGACAGAAAGCTGTTAGGAATATACATGGCCGTCAAACATTTTCACAGATTAATCGAGGGAAGAGAATTTACAATATTTACGGATCACCGACCTTTGACATACGCATTCTCCCAAAAACCATCATCAAACGATACACCGCGACGGGTCCGGCAGTTAGATTTCATTTCACAATACAGTACCAACATTCAACACATAAGCGGACGTGACAATATTACCGCCGATGCCTTATCTCGAATAGAGGAAATATACGTGCCATCACCTATCGATTACGCTGAATTGGAAAAATGTCAATCAACAGATAATGAACTAAGTAAATTACGTGACAATAAAAGATTAAAATTCAAAAACATTACGCTTCCGGGTTCCACAATAAACATCACCTGCGACACGTCTACTGGAAAAAGCCGCCCCTACTTACCAAAGCAATTTCACAAACAAATTTTCGATACCATTCATGGTATGAGCCATCCAGGAAAAAGAACTACGAGAAAAATGATAACCCAAAGGTATTTATGGCCGTATATGAACAAAGATATCAATAATTGGTGTAGATCATGTATAGCCTGCCAAAAATCAAAAATACAACGACATACGATATCACCTCCTGGTACATTTATGACAGCGCAACGTTTTGAACATTTACATATTGACATCGTCGGACCACTTCCGATTTCACAAGGGAAGAGATATTTAATCACAATCATAGATCGTTGTACGTCATGGCCCGAAATATTTCCGGTAGAAGATATAACTGCAGAAACAGTAGCCAAGACACTTTTCGAAGGATGGATTACTCGTTTTGGATGTCCATTGCGCATTACTACGGATCAAGGCCGACAGTTTGAATCAAGAATATTTGAGTCACTCTCACAATTTTTGGGAATACATAAAATTAGGACAACACCTTATCATCCGCAATCCAATGGAATGATAGAGAGATTTCATAGAACTTTAAAGGTGGCGTTAATGACAAGAGAATCCAACGAAAATTGGTTAAAAGAAATTCCAACAGTTTTACTCGGGTTGCGGAGTAGCTTGCGAGAAGACACAGGTTATAGTTCAGCAGAGATGACATATGGAACGCCAATACGACTCCCTGGAGGATTTTTTGAGTCATCAGCAGCACAGTTATCAACGTACGAAGAGTTTGTAAAACAAATTCAAAAGGACATCACACAAATGACATCAATTCCGAAAAGAAAAAACCACAACCAAGCTATATTTGTGCATCCCGAACTCAAAGAATGCTCACACGTATTTGTTCGGTGTGATAGAATTAAGAAAGCCCTGACACCGCCGTATGAAGGACCCTACCCAGTAATTAGTAAAACAGATAAAACATTTTGCATTAGAATTAGGGATAAAGAGACAGTGATATCAATTGATAGATTGAAACCAGCATTCATGATCAATGACGAATCAAACTACGTGCCAGATTCAAAGGATTTCTACAGACATTCACACACGTACACTACACGATCGGGACGTAAAGTAAAGCCAGTAGTACGTCTATAAAAAATCGCTGATATAAGCAAGCTATTCGTATATATATATTAACATAGATCTTAACATATACCATTAATTCACAACTACTCGTAACAACAAGACATCTAAAATGGGAAATCAAAGTTCTAAGGACCAGATAACATACAATACGGACAGTTGCCTCAATCAAAACGAAGCGGACAAACTCCGTAACCTGATCCAGGAGGACTTACGGTGGACAAGAAATGTTGCAATGGGACAGATTATTTTAACAATCGGCGTGATCCTACTTTACGGCATAATGAAAACACTGGACAGAAGAATGAAGAGTTTAACGGAAAAAAATAATAAACACTCGTGCAACAGCTAAGTCAAAATTACATAAGTCAGCAAATCACACCACAACAGGCGTCATCAAATTCCACCGCGTACAATAGCATTATTATTTATATACATCAGCAAATAACTAGTAAGGTCTAGGTCAAATTTATATTGTAAACACTATTACCATAATAATATTTTTTTTTTTAAAGGGGGGTGTACTGTTACAGTACAATATCTTTGTGCTGTATCTACAATCTACATCGCAATCTTATGATCTTTATCGCACGTTCAATATCTATTAAATGTTTCTACTATCCGTGATCAACACGTAGTCGTTAGTATATAAGATGCACCTTTGGATAATTATAACCAGACTATACTACAACTTTGTCTCATTTATACCGAATCATATACTGCCAAGAAGTTTGGCAAAGTACCTAATAATAATAATAATATCCTCTAGACCGATTTCGGCCACGGCGGACAGTCTTAACGGAGGCTGGCCAACTACGCAGGAGATATTATAGTGCACAAGTGTGTGCGCAAACACAAGTGCACTCTCTGTTCCCTAACTCTCATGTTCCGATGGGACGGTAATACGACACGACCGGAGAGTGATCAGGCGCAGGACCAACGGCTTTTTTGTCTTACATCGCCAACTTCGTAACTCCGAGCTGCTATTGAGATTTCTTAACTGAAAAACCCAATAACTGTTTGTTGGCCCGGCCCGGGATTCGAACCCGAGACCTCATGCACAGCTGTCGCATTCACTACCGCTGCGCCACGGCGGCAGTTAATTTACCTAGTAATAATACTATTCCATATTGTCAGCGCCCAAACATTGGACTGCCAAATTATTCTTCAAGTGACCCTTACCATCCTCAATCTGCTGGAAACACCTCGCGAGGCTGGACACAGCAGACTGCGGTACGGAGAACACCAACCGTTCGGCGAAGTTCTCCTCCAGGATCGCCGACGGGAACAACTGCGCTACTAAAGCTATCGCTGCCTCCGCGTTCGCACCACCACCGCCGGATTCCGTCCTGTCATACATAATTGACCATTTGAACAGTAGATAAGATAAGATTACCAATTAAATTAAAGTTGTGATTAAAGATGAAACTAGTGCAGACATCCTAACAAATCCTAATCCTAACTTCCTAACTAATATTATGGCGTATCCTCTATGGCGTAGTGGTTAGTGTAACCGACTGCCACGCCTGAGGTCGCGGGTTCGATTCCCGCACAAGTCAAACATTTGTGTGCATGAACATGAATGTTTATCTTGGTCTGGGTGTTTCTATGTATAATATGTATGTATTTACAAAAAAAAAAAAGTATATATGTATAATTATCCATTGTCTAGTATCCATAGTACAAGCTCTGCTTAGTTTGGGCTAGATGGTGTTGTGTGTATGTGGTAGAATATTATTATTATTATTATAAAAGCGAAAATGAGTTTGTTTGTTTGTTACCTTTTCACGCCTAAAGCACTGAACCGATCATCCTGAAATTTTGCATATACGTTGACAGGTATACAGAAAAGGACATAGGCTACCTTTCATCCTGAAAAAAATTACTGTTCCCGAGGAAAACAATAATAACGTTCTTATGATAATAGATGGCGCCACGTGTATTTCGAATCATGATTGAATTATATTATTACAAGCAGAGTACAATTCGAATTCGACAACTAGGAATAATTCCTGTGCCGTGGGGGACTTTACAAACATTCAAACAACGGTCATGAAGAACAAGTTTGTTTGTTTGTTACGATTTCACGCCTTAACTACTCGACAGATCATCATGAAATTTTGTCATATAATCATAAAAGTAGTGAATGCTGGTTGTAGTGTTGTGTGGAGTGTTTACCGATGGTGCTTGTGCCTTGCGGAGGGCGGCGTGCCAGCGACGAGCGGCGTGTGTATGCTGGCGTCCACCGCCTCCGCCTCGCCCTCCGCCTCCGCTTCCGCTCCCACTGACCCGCCACCGGAACCACCTGGTGCAAACATAAGACAAGCCTCGTTTTTTTTTTGGTATGTGAGGTAAATGAGCAGACATATCGCCTGATGGTAAGCGGTTACCGCCGGCCATGGACACCCGCAACACCAGAGGAGTCACAAGTGCGTTGCCGTCCTTTAAACTTGGGGGTTGGGCCTCCGGTAACGAACGGCTGTCTGGCAGAATGAAATACCCAATAACCGGAACAGCTCATATCTAGGATAGTATCTCCATTACAGAAGATAAATGAACGCATTTAATAGAAATATTGTGGTTTACAAACATAGTATCCTTAAAAGTTCTTAGCTAGAACGTAGAGCTGTAAAATAGTGTACCGGTAGGCTACGGCTTAGCTGACGTTGCGAATAACCAGAATTGCCAGATCACAAATGACATTCTGTTGCGTTTTTGCGTCAAGTAGGATTTTTGATCTTCGTAGAAGAGAAAATAAAGTCTACTTCTTTAGCAGACCGTTCAAGTGCATATAAAATTAATGTTTCAAATCTATATTCACAGCAGCAATAACCGTTTACTATCACGTGGACTGTAAGCTTGTTTACACCTTTTGAGGATTTAAACAAAATAATGAAATTACCTTCGTCAGCCTCTCCTAATGACGGAGAGTTTTCATTTGATCTGAGCGGCGAGGGTGACATTGATAGCTCTGATTCCATCGCCTGAAAACAACATCGTGTTCACGAAATTATCAAAACACGAACATTACCAATAATATTATGTAAGACAAAAATACAGTACAGCCACCTTCTCACTAGTCTGTCCAATTTTCATTTCTAGCGTATATCCAGCACCATACAAGTTCTTCAAGTGTTGTGTGGAGCCGATGCATCTGTAAACAATCGATTATAAATTTGTTTAATTGTATTGTTATTTTTTTTTAGCAGCGACTGCTCAGTGGGGAGACCAACAGATTGCAATGCAGAGGGTCTTGGGTTCGAACCCACGTCGCGCACCTCTGACTTTCGGAAGTTATATGACTTTTCGAAATTATGTGCATATTGATTGACAATTATCGCCTGCTCCGTGCCTCGGAGAGCACGTTAGCCGTCGGCTGTCATGAACATCTATGGCAGTCGCTATTGGGAAGTCAGTTCCCTCTAATATCTTGACACTGGTCTAGCCTTAGGGTATCGTTAGCCTTCGTCAAATCTGGTTAGACTAGAAAGCCGACCCCAAGTGACTTGAGAATAATAAAGGCTAGGGAGAAGAAGAAGTATTGATAATTTCTTTAGCGACAATGTATTTTAGTGTGCAATTCTAGTATTTGTTTTAGAGAAATGGTCAATCGAATGGTTCAAACAATTTAATTATTTTTTACCTCAGCCCTCCTTTGACCATGATGCCGACTCTGGAACATAACGCATCAGCCTCTTCCATGGAATGTGTCGTTAGTATAGCACCTTTTTTGCCCTGGAATCAGAATTATCATTAGGGTCCCACGTTGGGCGCCAAAATTTCAGATTACCCATTTATGCAATTAATAATAGTAAAGTAGGGACACAGTGTACAGTTTTGCTTACACACATACACATCCACCTAATAATAATATTATAATGGTTCTAAGTAGTACGCATCCATCAAAATCAATCATCCAATATCCTTAGTCTATGAATTAGATTTACGATATCCCCGGTACGGTAGGAGCCAGAGAACTTTCAAGCAGCGTATCATTTACATTCTAAAAATTTTTGGATTCTTCTGAATTCCTTACAACGGTAATAACAATCCTATTAATAAAATTTCCCGCTACGCAGGTTTTCTCAGTATCAAAAACGTGAGGCAGAAATCTACGACACTTACGGTTATTTCAAGAGGCTACGGTAACTATCGTTTAGCTTAACACCTAAATAAATAGTATATAAACCTGGAAGCTAGCGAGGATGGTGTCCCAGAGGAAGCGCTTGCTCCTGGGGTCCATGCCCGTGGAGGGCTCGTCCAGCAGCACGACCCTGGGGCAGCCCACCATGGCCAGCGCGAACGACAGCTTGCGCCGCGTGCCCCCCGAGCACTCCTCCGCGTTCTTGCTCGCGTGCTCCATTATCTGTAGACCGTTCAAGTACGCGTCTACTATCCTGGAACAATTTAAACACCAATAAGTACCTTCAAAATGAGACAAATATATAACATCATGGCTTGATATCAAGGAATAGAAATAGACAGATATTTAAGTCACACGCAGTAACTCTATTAATCTTTTAAGTTTATTAACCTTAGTTCAATAGGCTATATTTTACTGCATTCTATAATGTATCATTTGCAGTCGCCGTGCTGTGCTAAGAGTTTCTAAAAAGCAAAACCAAAATTACTTTGTGCATTGATTGCTGATTGTAACTGTGGACGAAGCCTATACAAACGTAGCAGTCAGTAAAGAAGCAAAATCTTTATTCGAGAAAATGCTAATCTATATATTAATACGTGAAGCAAAAACTTTGTACCTACCCCTTTTTACGAAAATTGCGCGGACGGAGGAGTATGAAATTTGGCACAGTTTAAGTTTATATGGAGAAGCAGGGGCGAATCCTAATATTTATATAAAATACTAGCTTCTGCTCGCGGCTTCGCTCGCGTAAAAGTAGGTAACGGCACTATTTATTAAATAAAATATAACTATGTTACTCGGTGATAATGTAGCTTACTAATGGTGAAAGAATTTTTATAACACAGATATTTTTCAATTGTAATCGAAAACTTATGTACCAATTTTCATACTGCTAAGTCCAGAAATGAGAAAATTTCGTTACAAATTTTAACCCCATTTTACCCCTCTAGGGGAGAGTTTTGTCCATTCCACTTATAAGTCCAGAAATGAGCAAATTCCATATAAACTTTACCCCCTATTTCACCCCCTTAGGGGTGGAATTTCAAAAAATCCTTTCTTAGTATACCCCTACAAATTAAAACACACATGCTCTCCAAATTTCAAGTTCCTACGACTAGCGGTTTAGGCTGTGCGTTGTCTCTAAGTCAGTCAGTCAGGACATCTTCCTTTATATATATAGATAGATGCATTAGAAATACATTAAATTAATGCAAAAAACACTACACGCACACAACCATGCATTTGACACAAGCAGTTGAAGCGCGTACCTATGGTTACATAATATAACAATATATTTAATGACTTATATCAGCAATATCTTACAGGCAAACTTTGGTTGAATTTCTAGCACTAGGCGACTGCTAGTTAAAATAAAGACTCATTACAGATACTTGATACTATGTCGAGAGGATATAGTGTCATAAGTCAAATAAGTCTAGCAATTTATATTTCTTTTATTTTTAATTAGACAACTTCCGCACGAGGAATAAATCTTGTGTTGCTGTGATCTTTATAAAAATAGAAAAAAGAAATAACGTTCACCCGTTTCTTTCTTTTTCCTATGACAGAAGACATTTTGCCCTACATGACAGGGTCATGGTGCTTTCATGCCAGTTTAATGAATGTATAATAAATGTAAACTAGCTTTTGTCCGCGGCTTCGCTCGCGTAGAAGTAGGTAGTATAGCTTATGTTACTCAGTAAAAATATAGCATTCTAATGGTGAAAGAATTTTAGAATCGGTTGATTAGTTTTTGAGTTAAATCCTTACAAACAATCATATAAAAAAGACAAAGCTCTCCTCTTTGTAATATTAGTACAGATATGTGTTTGTACCTCGGCGTGTCTTGTTTGCTGACTCCCCGGATGGCGGCGTAGCACTCGATGTGCTCACGTATGGTGACGTTCTTCCACAGCGCGTCGTGCTGCGGGCAGTAGCCCAGCATTTGGAACGCCGACGTCTGCGAGTCGTCTATGTTTTGACTGCCCAGCATCACCTACATATATTACAATTATTGGTACATTTTCATAAATAAGAGGAGAATCAGTAAGAAAAATACTAGGACAGTATACCAACGATATTATCTTGAATATTTATCAGTTTACATCTAAGAGCCTACAGAATAAAGCTCGTTCTTCATGAATTTTATACTACGAATACTCGTTTAAGCTTAAGAACCTGTTCTTTATACATAATTATATCCATCGATACACTAATCGTATGATTGATGATAATTGTGAATGTATAGAAGCTGATCAGTACGGCTTTTAAAAATGTTGTGCGTTGCTCAAATAACAGTATTACTGTTCGTTCTAACTATATATTTTTTAAATTAATGATTTTTGGCCATAGATTAACGTTTGTAAAATGTGTAAAACTAGCCGCTGAGACCGTCAGTCGGCACCGTATCACTCTAACGGAAGATTGATGCCACAGTTTTAATACCAGTTACAATAATATAATAATTAATTATTATAATATAATATTAATTGAGATATCAATTAATATTTATTGTTGGTCATAAGCATCGCCAAACAGCTCCATTGTACCCAGCATCCGTTTTCTTAAATAAATGCAATTATTCAACCTTATAGTTAAGATTTGTTGGTACCACTCACAGTGCCGTTAGTAGGCCGCTCTTCGGCAGTAATGATCTTCATGGTGGTAGTCTTTCCGGCACCGTTGTGTCCGAGCAGGCCGAACACCTCGCCGCCCTCCACGGCGAGGCTGAGGCGCGCGAGCCCCACGAACCGTGAGCGCACCCGCGGCGTCGCCTCCTGCTGACTCCAGCAAGTGCCGCCGCTGCCCGTACCGCGCACTTTGTACGCTTTGCGGAGATTCTGTAAATTGGGTAGATGATTTAGTATTTGTTTGGATGATTGGGTATTGATA
Source organism: Catocala sponsa (assembly GCA_963564715.1). Taxonomy (NCBI): domain Eukaryota; kingdom Metazoa; phylum Arthropoda; class Insecta; order Lepidoptera; family Erebidae; genus Catocala; species Catocala sponsa. The sequence goes on along the minus strand of OY751343.1, from coordinate 12,415,787 downwards.
ACGTTATTAGTATGCAGCAAATACATTATGGTCGTCTAAATTAGCATATTCATAACATAAACTCTGTAAATCACATGAAAATTCGAGAACTCTTCATACGGATTTTTATTGACAACTGGACAACAAAAGTACTTCAAGGGTATTGCTAGAGCATTAAGGTGTTCGATAGCTCAATATCGAGGTGCAGTGGTATACGTCACAGAGACTATAAGTCTATTCGAATTCTGATGAAAAGATAAACAAACCATATTTTGATTTTGACGTTAGATTTATCACATCCTAACTAATATTATAAATGCGAAAATGAGTTTGTTTGTTTGTTTGTTACGCTTTCACGCCTTAACTACTCAACTGATCAACATGAAATTTTGCATACACGTTGTCAGGGGTACAGAATAGGACATAGGATACCTTTCATTCAGAAACTAACCTAACCTAACCTACATTTACGCAAGCGAAGCCGCGGGTGAAAACTAGTAATTAATAATAATGTCCTCCTGATTGAATTTCAGTCACGATGGTCAATCTTAACGGAGACTAGCCATCTGCGCAGGAGATATTATAGTGCACAAGCGTGTGCCCAAACAAGTGCACTCTTTCTTCCCTAACTCTCATAAGCCGACGACCGGAGAGAGATGAGGCACAGGACCAACGGCTTTACGTGCTTTCCGAGGCACGGAGGTGTCTAACACCGCCAACATCCTTAACTTTTTTGTTAGCCCGACCCGAGATTCGAACCCTTGACCTCATGCACAGCAGTCGCATTCACTACCGCTGCGCCACACACATGCTGGCACATAATTGGAATAACTAAAGATATTTCTTTGTATTTTCAAGGTTTTCCCATGGTATATTAGTGAATTTAAAAAAGTATTGAAATTTAATTAATAAATAATTATTTAATTTGAAAAATCTCAGACGTAATGTCAGGTGGAAATTTTTTAAATTTATGATTGCATAAAGCTGCACGACAAAAAACAATTTGTTCAAGTTTTAAGTTTTTTAGTACCTACCTAATCGATTAGTGAATCGAAATTTGTTCATCAAAAAGTTACTTAAAATTAATTTGCATATAAATTTAGAGGGATTTAAAATGTAAATTATTCCATCAATTACTGCCATTAAAGACCAAGCAACTAATAAGTACTAACGTGCAATTGGAAAGCTCACTGTAGACGATACTGTGTGCCGAAAGAGAGGTTCTAAAGCTTAGTTTGTCATTTTGAAAAAAGGTGACTACGCTTTGGGTTTGAATCCCTTACGGGACAAACATTTGTGTGATCCAAAAATCGTTTTTCCGAGTCTGGCTGTTATTTATGTCTGTAGTTCGAATGTTTGTAAAGTCTCCTGAAGATTTAAACCTAGTACGGGAATTAAAAAATAAAAACGTAATAATAATATGTATTATAAATTCAAATATGTTTTGACCATTTTAAAAAATATTATCCTGAACGGCAAGAAAACTGCCATTTTGTTGACTATTCGTCACTGATTATTTCATGTGTTCGGGCTGCTCTATTACATTTGTGTGCTTTTGCTTACGACTTGGCTTGCATACAAAATATTGATTACATACTGATTTAGTTTGTGCTTCGCCTTGGAACCAAATTTTCCTTCAATCATTAGACAAACAACAATAATAATTGGCTACAATAATAATAATAAATAATTTAATTAGCTCACCATCATAACGTTTGACGTTCATAAGTGTTAATTTTGTGTCACATAAGTTTTCACTTTTACAACTTATATTGTAATGATACCTAATTACTAATTATTTCTTAGGTTATCATATTAACAATTAAGAATTATCTACCTTGCAAATGTGTTTTTACTATATTCTGTTTACACAACTGCGGACAATAAAAATGATGGGTACTATTATAGGGCATAAGACATAATTGTAGCAGTTTCTATGTAATTTCTAACTCTTTCGTTGCATCAAATGGAATGATTCGATTAGGTAATTAATTGATTTACAATTGACGCTATAATTGGAAGTCACTAAAATGTCTATGGTCATGTCAATGAACCGTTTGTTTACCTTTATATTGAATTGCTTTGGAATGGATTATAATGTTTCCAGCAGTGGACTGCGGTGGGCTGATTGATTGATTGGATTATAATACGATCTTCGTTTTCTGTGCACCATGGCACAATTATTCTTTTTTATTAAGGCTGACGATTAAAATAAAAACAATAAATCCTCTTCCAGTACACTATATCCCAGTCTTATTAGTATTATTCTGTAAAAGAATCCATACATGTACAACGAGCGGCGGCGCGTTGTGCTTCGGTTGGTTGAGTATGTTCGCCACCCGGCGTCGCTCTCTCCTCACGTCGTCGTCCTCGCTCGCCTCGCCGCCCGCCTCCGCTTCCGTGTCACCCCCGCCCTCCGATCCGGTGCGTTTGCGCTGTAACAGGGAATAATGTTAGACAACCTTTGTACGTACTATGAGTTTCTTATTAATATTTCTTCATAAAAAAATTCATTTCCTTAACTATATAATAATATTTTGCCCCATTTACAAATTGTGACTCTGCTGGGTCATGACGCTATTTTCAAGAATATTATGAAATCTCTCGGACGTCTAAGTTTCCTAAAAGGAAACGATAATTAATTTAATTTGGTGTTAAATAATTACATGAAAATATAAAGTTGAATTCGACCAGCCCATTCATTTAATATTAACCAGAGACTCTTTAAAAACCATCTCATATTAATTTGTCTGTGTCTCTAATCAGAATTCAGAGAAACAACTTAAAGAATTTTCACAACACTGCCAATCCTACCAGTTTAATCAAGCCATACCGGCAGTGCAACAAATTGCAAGATTTTATAATGTATAACTCACAGGACATATCCTGCCTGAGGATTTGAGCCTGTCTGCAGCGAGGAGTGCGGCACCACAAAGCGGAACATGCAGCAACATGGCCGCCACCAGCACCCACACCTCCGCAGTGAAGTAACTGCTCAGCGCCGGCGTAGTACACAAACCGCGTAGATTACACGTTAGATATACCCTACGAATAAAATTATTGATGTATTTATAATAGATTATTTGTGCTTTTACACGGCCAGGTTAAGCGCACCTTAAACGGGCGAGCGTGTATGAGGAATGTGATGAAAGTGAATGAAGCCAGAGAAGTGTGCCAGGATCGTAGCAAATGGAAATCCGTAGTCCCTGCTTACCCCTCTGAGAAACAGGCATGACTCTCAGTATGTATGTGTATTTATAATAGACACGATGACAGTATTTTAGCAAAAAATATTGGGTACGTATTTTCTTTCGTCCCACAAACTTAACTTATAACAACGAGGTTACAACGCGTTTAAATTGCGTGTTACGTCACGTGTGGGTACAAATTTTACAAAATTGTGACGTCAGAAGACCTTGCTTCCAAACTTTAATGCTTTAATGCTATCTTAGTAAATTTTTATTGTTATGTTAAAACCAAAAACTAAACCAGCTGTCCAATATTTTTTGCTAATCTAAAAGATGGACTAGTTAGGATCATTTATTTTTAATCCTGTCATGATGGCTTTTATTAATTAAAAATACTCTGAATCATTTTTTAACCTTGAATAGATTATTACGTACCTATCGACGTAATAAATGATGGCGTATGGGATATACATCACATCTAAGAAGCTGAAGACAAGGTGCAAGTAGAACGCGATGTCACTACCTGCAATAAACAAAACATGTATTAATAAAGTAAGCCTATTACTAAATATGATTTTACTTGCTGTAGCACCTAATGCTATAATAAACATAGTTTTGTATTTGCAAAGATAGAATATTATTTTCATAGAAAATACATTGTAAAACAAATGTGGACTGAAAATTTGTGTAGTGCACAGTAATCCACAAATTGTAGGAATTAATATTATGTAAATTTTATGCATTATAAAGATTATTATTAATAAATAAAAACAAGGGATATCATATAAATGTTTGAAATCTTACCCCACTTGAAAGTATCGAGGACAGCGACGAGTATGAACGGTATAACTCCGACCCATGTGGTGATGTTAGGCATGATGCTCTGCGCGGAGTCCATCTTGTCGAACACGTACGAGAGACACGTATTGAACAAGATGGCGGACGGACTGTACAGCAGCAGGAGTCCTGACAGCATGGTGATCGCCGAGCCGTTGGTCAAGCTCGGAATGTCATTGAGGAGCACCTGTCAATGGATGGTATTAGTACAGTCGTGACGCGCGACGCCGCATAGATGAAGAAGTGCCGACTACATCCAACAGATGGCGTCGTGCGCAATAAGCGCTTAATATGACGTTTTCCGTACAATGCTGAATCGCACAAGTGACATTTACAAAGCGACTAAGTATATTATATACAAGTTCCCGACATCAACCGTTGGGCCGAAGCACGCCAGGCACGATCACCCAGCCTGTTCGGTGGATCATCCCTTTGTGTTGACTTCACACCACGTTCCACAGTACTAATGATTTTAATTTTATTTTTGTGTAGAATTAAATTTTATTTTATTTTCGGGATAACAAACAGTTGTTGCAGAGTTCTTATAACACACTTACGTAATCAACTAATGATGCAACTAGCACCATTATCCACATAATAATATTAAAGTACAAAAGTAACTGGGTGAAGCAAATCTTAGCAAACATAGTAAACAATGTCTTATAAAATATAGAGAATATGCAAAGGATTTTAATTCAAGTTTAAATTAAAAGTTGTTAGGATACATTTTTGAAATTGAGTAAGTGCTGCAGTCGCACACTCAAGCAAATTATTAGACAGTCAATAACAATTGATATTATGCGTGAATATTTCATAGAAAAATAATTAGGCATAGCACTTACCAAGACGAGCACACCGGCACTAGTGATGATCATTATGAAGATTAGAATGGTAAAATACGTCAGGAAGTACATGCTCATCGATAGACCGTTGACCCTCAACTGATTTTTCGCTTTTATCTGAATTAAAAAAAAAATACATTGATAGGCATATTATTATGAGATAGGGAAACATAATAAAATAAAGCTGGAGATTTTTTATATCGTAAAAGTATTAGGAATTAACTGTAAATTTAACTTGAGAGATTAAACATCCAGATATCGCTGGAATATGAACCAATTAATAAATAACGGCAGACATCACAGATAGATCTGTGTGGTATATGAATATGTAAAGACGGTCGATAAAATGAGAAAAATCTTTCTTACCTCTCTATCATACACAATATCCACGGCCAAAGTGACAGGCACCAGCGCGAAGATCATGCCCATGAATATGGCACATATGACGTTGCCTACGTTGAACTCTTCTTGTTGTTCCGTTTGCTGGAACGGGTGTGTTAGTACCTCTATTGGCTTAAAGCTTTCCATTAAACCTGATGTCGACATTAGAACCCTGGACGGAAAAAATTATCGTGATTAGAAGTAATATTCGTCATAAAATGAAATAGGTTAATATCCGGTCAGGTGCGAGTTGGGCTCGCAGACGAAGGATGCCGTACCAACGTACAAGATATAATACTATGTACTTTTTAATTATTTGTTGCCATAGCGGCAATAAAAAGACACTATAAAAATTTCAACTCTGTTAAGGTTCATGAGTTTAAGTAATATGGTCCCGTTGGCACCGTTTACTAAACCCTAACAGTGGGATAAATTCGTTGGTACCTTATTCGTATATAATGCAAAAAAGTTGCATAATACATCTCTTATCTTGCGACGAATGCCACATACCTAGTATTATTATTATAATATTAACCAATTTCCTACCTATAAACGCTATTATCCAATAGATTAACAATGATAGGCAAGCTGTGGGTGTACGTGCTGTTGTAGTAGGCCATAATCTTCCCGTACGGTATCAAGCTATCCCTTATACTGTAGGCTCCAAAGTTCTCCATATCCAGAAGACTGGAGAAATTTCCATCAAAGTCCACTATTGGGAACGCTCCCAAGGTTTCCAAAGAGTCTCGGAGATCAGTCAACTCCTTGAAGTTGTCCTGTTCACTGAAGACGGCTATAGGAGTTTTGTTGAAGTATGCATTGGGTTCCAGTTTGAGCGGCTGCATGCGAAAAAATACGATCTGTCGCGATTTCATGTAGAGACCGAGGGCACAGGATACTGTAAGGAAATATTAAGGTTTTGAATCATCTGTTAATATACATATATCTCAGAAGAATTGTAGGTGAGAACAATCTGCCTGCAGTAGCATTGGTTTGCCAACATTTTTTTGTAATCTTTGTAGGATAATGCATAGGTATTTTATGATTTCTGTTTTGTTTATTTTTGCATGTTTCGCTTGCAGCCTAATATGAGGCGCCAATTTGTTTTAATACGAATTATTGAGGCAAAAATACATTTATTTCCAGAAATATATGTCTTAATTTGTACTATTACTAATTTTAACGTATCAATCTACCGTATCTATACAGACCGTTAACGAATCGCAATACCAGTTAAAACGTAAAGGTTGGTTAATTAAGCGGTTAGCCGGTACTTTCCTCACCCGTTTTGCTCTACAACCTTCAATTCGATTAATTGAGTGCAATAGTTAAAAGAAAGCGATTTTCTTGCATTTTAATTTAGAATTATGACTAGTTTAGATGAGGCTTTAAAAGTACGAAGCATTTCTTTTGATTTTGTACAGGAAGATATTAGTCAGACGTTTGAGGGTTATCCTTTGGTTATGCTAGCTATGTAGCGTCAAAAATGTAATATTCCTTAGTATTTGCTTACTGATAGGCATGAAGATCATGACGTACAACTTGTAAGGGTCCCTGATCATCCTTACAGTCCTGATGTACACCAGCGCGCAGAACGTCCGCCAGCATGATGGATTGGTTTTCACTGTCTCACCCAGAGCGTCTACTGATATTGGCACTTCAGGAGTTACCTACGTAGGAATTTTAATTTTAATGAGCTATAACATAAACTGTACCTTGTGTATTTATGCATAGACTCATGCTTGTATTGCTTTAAAGAGATGAACAGAGATACATATTATATCATCCTTATTTCGACAATTGTCTTTTAGGTAAAGCCCCTATGTACACAACATTGAGGATTTACCTATTGTCTTCTTTCGGTTGCTACAGAAAATAGTCGGATGGAGAAATGCAATAACATTTTGGCGGGACTAGTGCAGATTAGTATAATGGGACAAGCAATAATGTGTCGACAACGAGTATTCGATTTAGAAATTAATTAATATTGATCGCTACTAGTATTACCGATAGATACTGCCTGGTAGATAATTATATGGCAATAGTAATAATAATAATAATATATTCTACCACATACACACAACACCATCTAGCCCAAACTAAATGGTGTGTTCCTGTGCGAAAAATAAAATGCTTGTACCTTGACATGCTCAACGCCGTGTGTTGTGGAATGTAACGCGTGTGATGCAGGCGGCGTAGGCAACGACGTCGTCTTCTGAGGGTCTTTGTCATTCAGCTCCTAAGAAATAAAACATATCTTATTGTAATCCGAACTGAAGTATATATTTAAAGAGTTATTTTTAAACAGAGAACTTCAAACTGCAGATTCTGCGGATTACATTGGTGGTGCTTTAGAGCTGATGCATGCTCACAGGTTATAATTTTGAAGCCCCTGGTATATAAATTACAATAATAAAGTATTTCACTATTGAGTATGGTCATACCTGGTAACTGAGGGTCTTGCTTTGTAACGATAAACTTCTGGACAACGCTCGAGCTCTAACTAGCTTCACTGAGGATACACCTTCGACTGCCTCTATTTCCTCAGCATTCTCGCCTTCCAAGCTTAGAAACACTTCTTCCAGAGTTGTCATTGATACACCGTAGCTTGTAACTCCTAAGGGTCAAATATGATTACTGTGAAATACTCCTTACTTTTTAAAATCGAAATCACCTGCACTTGGGTAGTACCAGTGTTACGGTGGAATTTACAAACATTGAAATAACGGACTCATCGAAAAACTAATATGCAAACTGCTAAATCTATGATATGCTTGTACATCACAAACTCGTTTGAGATGTTTGTGGTTATTTTTAACATAACTTTAATTTTAGTAATAACAGTAGCAAATTTTATTACTAGACATTTTTATGAATAAAAATGATCTCTTTGGGGTAACCTAAGTTTCCATTCGTTTCTTTCTTATGGTAAAAAATTACAAAGCAATGGGTAACACGGCTTTGTATAAATTTCTTGGTATATAGTCATGATTATGGGATAAAAGTAGAGAGAAGTTACCGAGTCTGTTGGTTTTCTCCTTGATCTCATGTTCGATCGCGTTGAAGAGCGGCGGGAACAGGTGCACGGCGTAGTGCGGCAGGATGTAGGACAGCTCGCGGCCGTGGCGCCGCGCCTTCTCCGCGCGCGGCACGTGCCCGCGCACCAGCCGCGTGATCTGGTGCTCCCGACACGCGCCTGCCACACAACATACACACGTTACACACGTTAATAACTTATATAACGATGAGCCGCTGAACGATAATCTATATACCTCGTTTTAAAACAAACGACAAGAATAAAAGAAATTTCTATAGCATAAAACATTTATTACTGTAATGTGTGTTAGTTTATACATTAATATAATAACATTAAACATATATGAAGCTGATTCAAAATTATCTCCATTGGCTTTAATACAGTCCAAACGTTGAGACCAGTTATCAATAGAAGCACTCTCTCAATGGGCAAATTTTTCACTGCCAATCTTATGGATTGTTTTAGGGACTCCAAATTATCATGGCGGAGGAGCATGCCATACTCTCTAAAACTGATCGTAAATCATAATCAAGCTAATTAAGATCGGGACTAGATGACGGCCAGTCTTAAGCTCTGATGAAGTCCAAAACGTTCGTTTCCAACCACGCTTGGGTGGATCGAGCTTTATGACCCGGTGCTGAGTCTTGCTGAAAGGACCATTCTTGGTTATGGAACATGATATTGTTATGAGGCTTAACCACCTTCTTAGGAATCGTATCTTGATAAACTTGTGCCAATGTATTGACACCTTTTTCACAAAAATATGGTCAGTCACTCCTTGATAGCTAACACCCCACCAAACCATCACTGAAGTCGGATAATGTCCACGTTGTACTCTGCTGACTAATTGGGAAGCTTCTATAGAGTTTTGAGCATAAACTCGGTCATTCTGCTTATTAACACATTGCTCAATATTAAAAAGTTTCTCGTCAGTAAATAAATTTTCTGTGACCTCTCTTTGCGTACCGCTTAAGAAGATGTTTTGATATTACCACACTATTTATTTTTAAATTATCAGTTAAATAATGACCAGTGCGTCTCTTACAGGCTGCAAGTCATAAGTCATCTTTTAAAATACGCGACATGGTTCTAGATGCTATATTCATTTCCCGAGATAAAATCTTTTGCTTTCGGACAGGATTTCTTTGAATTCTTGCCTTCACTGCTTTGACCGCCTTTTCGTACGAATACTACGTAGACGGCCAGATCTTTTTCTATCACAAACAGAGGGGGTTTCATTGTGCCTATCAATAGCCCGGTACACAAAGATACGGTGGATAGAGAATTTCAAAAATTGCATTTGGCTTCATACCTACCTTGTATAATGCTATCACAGCAATTCAATTCTCTTTAAAATAAATGGAGTGGGTCACCCCGCTCCATGTAATTTTAAAAATAATAATAATAATAAAGCCTTTTATTCCGAAACCAGACAATTACACTAACAATAATGGTTAAAACAAAAATCCCAATATGTCTCGAATTTCGATGTGCCTCGTGGCATAGGCCTCCTCTAACAATTTCCATTGACGTCTGTCGTTAGGTACTCTCCTCCAGTTTGGACCTGCTGTCAGCTTTATTCCATCCTCCCAGCGGGTAGACTGCCTTCCCCGATTTCTTTTGCCGTCCCTTGGATACCATTCTGTCACTACCTTGCTCCACTTGTCTTTAGCGTCTCGCATCATGTGGCCTGTCCACCTCCACTTTTGTTGGTCTATTCTTGTTAGAACATCGGTCAGTTTTATTTTGGACCGGAGATCTATGTTCCTAATTCTGTCCTGTCTCTTTGAGCCTACCATGCTTCTCTCCATTGCTCTTTGGCACTTGGCAAGCTTTTCTCTGAGCGATTTGGTGAGTGCCCATGTCTCACACCCGTAAGTTAGACATAGGAGTATACATGAGTTGAAAGTCTTTCTTTTCAAAGTCATGCCTAGGTCTTTTGACTTCATGATCTTGAGAGACCAGTATTTTTTCCAACCAATTGCAATCCTTATATTAGGTTCCTGGCTAGTTTGGTTTTTGGTGGAGATGACTTGACCTTGTATATGTAGTCCTCTAAATAGGCCAAAGCTTCCTCTTTTATTTTTATATCTACCTTTTTAGAGTTAGTCATTAGTTTTGTCTTGCTGTAATTTATTTCAGACCAATTTTTTCGCTTTCTTCGCTCAGACTTCTTGTCGTCGGCAAATCTGAGGTGGTTCATTTTCAACCCATTTATATTCAGACCAAACTTTTCCCAGTTCAAGTTGCGAAAGATGTTTTTTAACACGGCAGAGAACAATTTTGGAGATAGTGGGTCACCTTGCCTCACCCCTTCTCATATGTATTCATGGTATAAGCTGTTGAAAGCTTTTTCGTAGTCCTTCCATTTTAATATCACAAAAATATTTAACACCGATGGGCGCGAAAATGAGAAAACACAATGAATATTCATATAAGAATGACAGATTCCAAATTCAAATGTAATGGTAGTGGTTAGTGTAACCGACTGCCACGCCTGAGGTCGCGGGTTCGATTCCCGCACAAGTCAAACATTTGTGTGCATAAACATGGATGTTTGTCTTGGTCTGGGTGTTTCTATGTATAATATGTATGTATTTACAAAAAAAAAAAGTAGTATATGTATGTTTATCCATTGTCTAGTACCCATAGTACAAGCTCTGCTTAGTTTGGGCTAGATGGTGTTGTGTGAATGTGGTAGAATATTATTATTATTATTATTATTTAATGTTATGTTTTTTTTTAAATTGTAATAATATTTATGGCTAGACTAAGTATATAAATAGGCAAAGGCTTAGTTTAGAAACATTTTCTCTTCTGTTTGTCAATCACCTTTATTTTTTGTTTCACAACTATTGACGAATAAAATATAAAAAAGTAGCAAAAATTTGTTTTCTTTGTTAATTTTCTATTTTGATTACTGGGTGGTGAACAATTGTAAGAATATATAGCTGCACGAAGAAAAAAATGCTTACCGTCCAATACCAATGTTAGATGATATCCGATTCCAAATTTGTTTTTCAAAAACAAAGATGTACCAGCGCAACGAACCTGAAAGGAAGTAAATTATGTTTTTGTGACACTGTAATATAATATCACTGTTAAAATTATTTACATATAAATCAATATAATCTATTATTTATAAGTTTAGACTATATATTGTAACTGAAAACTGACAGAAGAGCCCATATTCCAAGCACATCATCTGCTCTAGATATCAAGCCTCTGATTTCATTCTTGCAACAACTGGCTAAACGAAATTGCTTAAAGAAAATATATTATTTTATAATTCTTTATAAAATAATATATTTTCTTTAAGCAATTTCAAAAATTTACCAAATTATTATACGCCCATTACCAAATACGAAGAAGATTGTGTTCTAACAATCTTCTTCGTATTTGTTAATGGGCATTCTTGTAAGACTTACCCTGCCTTTACTGATGACGGCTTTCCTGTCTCCCAATATATCTGCTTCGTCCATGAAGTGCGTAGTAAGTAGTAAGACTTTGCCGTGTCTGGCTCTTTGCAAGATGCGCCAAGTTTGTCTCCTAGACACTGGATCTACTCCAGCAGTTGGCTCGTCAAGGATTATAATCTGCAAGAACGAATGGATTAAAGAGTTTAAGTACTCCATTTTTAATGAATTTGTCTACTAGGACTAAGAATACCTGTACTTAACAAAATAAGATTTATAAGTGTACCTTAGGATCACCAATGAATGCAATAGCTATACTAAGCTTCCTCTTCTGGCCACCTGAGAGATGTTTGGCAAACACTCCTGCTTGTTCCAGTAAACCAACTTCTGAAAGCGCTTTGTGTATTTCTTCTGGTAGTCGTTTTCGAGGTATGCCCTGAAATAAAAGTTTATTATATAGTAACATATTGGTACTACTTCTGTTGAAATTTTCACTAAACTAAAATAAGTCAAAAATTCTCTAATTTTAGTTAAGAGATTTCGTGTAGGGCATTCTGCTGTTCTATCGAACTAAATTTAGATTTCGTTTAGACAGCACCAAATTCGATTATTACGATCCTAAATTGAACTGAGGCAGTGATACCGGTACTAAAAATACTTAATACTACAGAATGAATGTCAGAGTGAACGAAAAATATAAATACAAAATAATATTTTTGAGCTTTGTGAAGCATATGAAAATAATTGTTTACACATATTATAAAATACAATTTATTTTGCATATTATTATTTACAATAAATTAAAAAGATAGGATAGTTTTTACTTTCAAACGGGCAAAAATTATCTAGTGTGAAGCAGACGAAGTTGCGCGGGACAGCTAGTATTATTATATATTATAATATTTATTATTTAATAAATTAATCATGATTAATTTAATTTAATTATAATTATTTATATATTATTAGGTATATATATTTTATTATTATATTACATAATATTATTATATACAATTTATTTTTTATTTTATATATTAAAAATTACCAAATCTGTAGGACAACTAAACTTCGTATCATGTTTTCAGATGTCATCTAATATTAGTTTGACATATTTCTAATTTTAGATCATTTTGACGTTTAAGTCGTACAGCAGAATGCAGAAAGGACCAAATAATAATAATAATAATATTCTATCACATACACACAACACCATCTAGCCCAAACTAAGCAGAGCTTGTACTATGGGTACTAGACAATGGATAAACATACATAGATACTTTTTTTTGTAAATACATACATATTATACATAGAAACACCCAGACCAAGACAAACATCCATGCACACAAATGTTTGACTTGTGCGGGAATCGAACCTGCGACCTCAGGCGTGGCAGTCAGTTACACTAACCACCACGCCATCGAGGCCGACAAATAAATTGAGTAACTAAACCAATTTTAATCCTGTCGAATTAAAATAAGTTTAGTCCTGTCAATTTTAACGATTTCAGAATACGAAAATGTCTTTTGACAGACCTAAACAACATTTTAGTGATTTTTAGTTTAGAGAATTTTGTGACAACAGAATTGACACCAACTATCGATGAACTTAGCATATGTGCCGTGCCTTTGTAGACACCTCAATTGCTGGCTTTTAATTTAAAATTTAAAACTCTATTAATGGTGAAATAAAGGGTAACTGAAACTAAATAATTCTAAATTATATAAGATCGGGGAAAAAGTTTCTTCGCATTTTATTTGAAAACTCAAGACATTATTTTTCAAAGTTTATTTTCATTTAATTACATCATATATGTACCATTTTGTTCGATGACTGTCTGCTTTCTTGTAGGTAATGACATGATCCCGTTGCTCTAATGAAATTTTGGGACTTCTGAACAAAAAAACGCGACAAGTAGTTTTGGCAGTCCTCTTTTGATGTTAAACTGATACTGTCTAAAGAATTCTGAAGAGACCGAAACAGGTGAAAATCTGAAGGTGCAAGGTCAGGGCTATATGGCGGATGCATTAACACCTCCCAGCCAAACTCTCTTAATTTTTGCTGAGTGACTAAAGGTGTGTGAGGTCTAGCGTTATCGTGATGAAAGACCACACCGTTTCTATTGATTAATTTCGATCGCTTTCTCTCAATTTCTTGCTTTAATCTCATCAGTTGTTGGCAGTAGAGATCCGAATCGATGGTACTGCCCGGCGGCGGCGGTAAAAGCTCATAATGAACAATGCCCTTCCAATCCCACCATACACATAGCATCACCTTATTGCGAGTTAGCCCGGGTTTTGCCAGTCTGTAAAGCCTGACCGACCTCTGACCACGACGTTTTTCGCACATTCTTATGGTACGTGATTCACTTATCAATCTCTTCAAAAACGGTTCGGTTTCATTACATCTCAATAAAGAATCTCAAATGAGTACACGGTTCATTAGGTTTCTTTCAGTGAGCTCGTGTGGCAACGAAATATCGAAGTTTTTTGTATACCCAGCTTTTTTCAAATGGGTCAAAATTGTTTTGTGGTCAATTTCCAGATCTTCTGCTATGTCGTAACTACTGATATGCCGATCTTGCTCCACTTTTTCAAAAATGGCGTTCATTCTATCCGTGACAGGGCGACCAGAGCGAGGTGCATCTTTGACATCAAAATTCCCGGATTGAAAACGTTCTTTTTTTCTTTTTTTTTAACGTGGTGGAATGTATTGCCGCATACCCCTCCGCGGGGGCGGGCGGAGGGGTTATGTCGGACTCACCGGGGTAAAAGAAAGATGGAATGAGAAAAATGTACCTCCCGGAATACCGACTAAACCTACCACGGTGTTCCTCGACAAACCACTATCGGCGGGGCCGCGCGAATCACTTTCATATGCGGTCGCAACCCCGCCGAGGTTACGGCCCGCCGTATGAAACGGCAGGCCAGTACACGAAAGAACTATCCTGAGATCATCACTAAAATAGAGCTCTATTGTCCTTCCCCCTAGAGGGGAGACGGACACGACACAGAGGCGTGCGTGGGAACACGCACGCCGCCTCTAGGACCTGGTGCTGAATGGATGGCGGACAGGCCCACAAAGCCCGCCACCCACAGATCAAACCTCAGGGTGGCTGGAGGTCATCTCGCACCCTCCGACGCCCGGTTCTGCGGTTGGGGAGAGGGTTTAAACGCTCCCTCTCCCGCTCCGCCGCCTCCTTGATGGAAATAACTTTCTCACAAAAGGAGGCGACGGTGTTCCACGACCTCTCACTCCGGACCATAGACTGAACTACGGCCGGGAGTGAGAGGGCAACCGATCCGACTGCCGCGATCACCTCACGGCGCTGCAATGCCCAGGCGGGGCAAACCGCCAAAGTGTGCAGCGCCGTGTCCTCAACAACGTCGCGGCAGTCGCCGCAGTGGTGACAACCGGGCGTCTCTTGCCGGCCTATACGACACAGGAACCGGCCAAAACAACCATGGGCGGTCATTACCTGTGTCAGCCGGAAGGTGAGGGCGCCATGCCGCCTCTCCAGCCACTCCTCAAACACGGGACTTACCGCCACGATCGTGGCGTGCCCGGGATTGAAAACGTTTAAACCAACTTTGTGCTACTCTTACTGACACCGCATTAGGTCCATAAACGTAACAAATTTTTTTGGCGGCCTGTGTTGCATTTATTCCTTTTTAGTAATAAAATTTTAAAATGTATCGAATTTCTTCATTGGATTCACTCATTTTGACAGAAAGAAAAACAAATGAAAACCGGCGGGAAACAATATTTTACTAAATTGTTTCTATTTTTGAAATGTAACCTTTTTAATGGTATCAAAACCAGCCAGATACAACTAGTACAGCCAAAAATTTATACAGACTATATGCGAAAAGACTTTTTCTCGACCTTATATTACTTACTTACTATAGTTTTATTTTAAAGTTACAAAAGTTCTGACCTTACTATATTATCAATAGATTACACTGTTAATTGAAATTACTTGCAATCAAAATCGAGTCATCGAGGCCCGATTCCATCTATATTCAAGAAACGAGTTGTTTAACCTACAAACAGTTAATTTTGATACATATTCTATGAAAACTATGACAAAATTTATTTCTCCGTAGATAAAGCGACTTGTTTCTTAGTAAAGGAACTAGGCCATAATGTACAAACTACTAAGTTCACACATTTATCTGTTGTGGAACATAACAATTCATTAGAAGTAATAACTAACCTTAACAGCAGCGAAGAACTGTAGATGTTCCTTGACCGACAGTAGATCGAATAGCACATCTTGTTGTGGACACACGCCGATCATCTGGCGGATCTCATGCATGTCATTAGGGTCTCTGCAAGTGGCAATATCTTAATTAGCTAAATTGTATAGTACCGCATTCCTATATGTATTCTTGTAGGTTGCCGCTCTATTTTGTAACCTACTACCATAAACCTTGTTTTTAACTTTTTTTAGACAACGCCCTCACTAGGAATAATTCATGTGTCGCGGGGGACTTTAGAAACATTCAAACAACGGACACAAAGAACACCCAAACTCGGAACAACTATTTGTGGGTAGAACCCGCAGCACTCGGCGCGGCGGCAGAGGCGCGGCGACCACTTAAACCACTACGCCATCCGTGCAGTTAAACTATTAAAGGTGTAAGTAATTATGGCGGCTGGTATTACTGGCTGGTGTGATTTTTCATTAGCAACGTCATTCTATTAATTCCTAAAATTATTTCCTAAACCACTTCAATGCAAATAAGCTTGAATAGGCAAGTCTACCTAATGGTGGCATATTTTTTTGTGTATTACGTACTGTTTGGGCTAAATATTTCTCTTTAGCGGTTATAATTCGTTGTTTTTAGAATTCTTTTAGAAAGTAAATATGGCGACAGGGTATATGATCGTACCTGACATCCAATCCATACACATAAGCAGTTCCAGCAGTAGGTGCGGTAAGTCCAGTCAAGATGTTGAAGAGTGTGGACTTGCCAGCTCCGTTGTGGCCCAATACCGCTGTTATCTGACCCTCGTAGATACTCAGGTCGATACCGTCTATCGCCTTGATCTCAGGACGTCGACAGTGACGGAAGCTTTTTTGGAGACCCACGATTCTAATCGCTTCTTTGTCTTGCAGCTCTCTGGAATACGATACATTATTGAAAACCCTAATATCACTACTCAACAACAACTGGGAATCAAATATCGAGCTATGCTATGCGAGTCGTAAACGTCTAATTATGTGACATCGGTCCACGTAGCGGCGATAGAAGTACCTTGTTTGTTCACAAGAAAGGTCTTTTCCCGGCCGAGGAGTTAAATACGGTACTTATGTGTAAATGCTGAGAACTAAGATGCTTAAACCTGGTACACTGTATTTGAGGTGAGACCTAAGCTTAGCTGCATAATGAGGGTATTGCATTACACTTCTACTTAACACTTTGAAGTGTACCCGGCGTGCTATTACTCTTTCCAAAATGTATTAATCCTATTTGTATTTTGTATGTGCGTCACCTTCGAATTTTATATGACGAAATTCTTACGGAAATTGACCGCTTGTTGTCGGTAAAATAACAATTACAAAGTCCAATCACTTTAATTAATCTTATTTAAATTTATTAGTTAGATCGCATGGCGCTTTGGCATCTCTTCGGCCATGGCGTTTGTAAAACTTGGCGCTGAGCCAGAACATTGAATAAATACTTTCAATAGTGACAACTAAAAGTAATTAAGCTATAACGAATGTTTTAGTTATTGTAAGAGTTTTACTGAATGCCTTTGTAATCATAAATACAATTCAATTGGCATTGATGTCTTTTATATATGAATGGTAAAAACAATAGTTAATAGTAATTTAGTTAAGTTGCGTCGTCGTACAAATGTTTAGATTGTGTTTATTATCTCCTTTAGCAACAACATGGTATCTCCGAAAACGTTACAGATAAAAAAGTAGTCATCATTTCAAAAAACTAATTTTTGAAATGCGTTTTATGATCAATGTATCTTAATCCTACTAATATTGTGAATGCGAATGTGACTTTGGTTGATTTATTTGTAACGCTTTTACGCCTTAACTATTCCGACCGATCATCATAAAAGGACATTGTTCAGCTGCCGTACATTATTAGCCCAAGACCCAACAGCCACAAAAAATTATAAATATGTGATTAAAGATGACCAGATTCAATTAAAAGTGAATATAAGTCACGGACACTTCTGAATATTGCATACTAACTGAAATACTTATGTACCGTTTTTGAGGTTATTATTTTATTTGATAAGTGTGTTTGGCAATGCGGGTCGCATTTGAAATAAGGATATAATATGGGCCATTATGAGCTAGGTAGGTAAATGCCTTATGACCTACAACTACAACCAGTCAATTAAACAAGTGGGTTGCTTGTAATGTTTTACGATTAATGTCTAGTTAATCTGGTTATAGCTATATTGGCATCAACTTTAATCAGAAAAGAAACGCACAAACGTCATAAATTCTAGCTTTGTAGGTTTCAAAAATAATTTAGAATAGGTATCAATGCGATTAAAAAAGAAAGATAGTCATTGAGTTGATATTTTATATGCAGCTATGCAGCAGCCGATAGCTCTGCGGCCCACAATGCAATTGCAGCAGTACTGCCTTATTGCATACCTGTTATTTCGGTTAGCATCTACTTAAATGTAAACAAAATATACTTTTTGACTTGTATGCCAAGTTGTCGTGCTAATAGATCCGTAAATCACAGCCGGAGGTCGATATTTCGAGAAGAACCAGTCACTTGTGCAAGCGAAGTCGTCAAAAAAATCGTTTAAATAACACAAAATGTCGCAAAATAAGATATAGGTATATAGGTACTCAAAGTACACATGCAATAAGCACAATGACATTCAATCGATGTTTGAAAAGCGACTGAAAATACAGATAAAATAAAACAAAAAATGTTTTTAGTTGACTTGGATTAGTGTTGCCATGCTTGCACTATAGAAAAGCGTATAATACCGAGAAAGTGATATTTATTATGATCTTTTTCATTAAAACTTATGACTTTTTAAGAAATTGGTCATATCTATGATGAAGTTTAATAATTCGTATTAACTACCTATGTAAGAAAAATTACAGACAAGCTAAATAGGGAATAATTTAAAGTTTTTACACATATTGTAATAACTGTAGGCATAGCAACACTGCGTGTCTCATATGTAAACAATGGATGCCGATGTTTTGAAATCGCGAAAATACTTTTTAAAACGAAATTGAGATTCTAAAATGCCCGTGAGATTGTAATGACTGAATTATTAAGTCATAAAATAAAATTATTGTTTAGGTGGAATGTGTATTGGTTCATAGGCCAAATTGTTCATTGTCCTTTCGCATACACTTTGTCAGAGGTACAGAAAAGAATATAGGGTACCTTTCATGCAAAAGAATGTACCTACTGTTCCCGAGGGTTAGAAAATTGACACAACCTACATTTACGCGAGCAAAGCCGCGGGCAAAATGTAGTTCTTAATATTTAAAAGCTAGAAATATAGCGACTTGTAGAAAAAAAAATACACGAGGAGTAACAGCAACCTTACTTTAAATTGTCATTCTAGTCAATAGTTGCAATATTTCTAATGATTGAATTCTAAGCAATGTTGTTGCACATTTACTCGTTTTATAAAATCTATTCAATATTAAACTAATTATTTTATGTCAAAGATATCTAAATATTCCTTTGTCCGATTAGACGTAGTTATTTGTACTTATACCTATGTTTATCCTAACTCCTAACTAATACTATAAATGTGAATGTGAGATTGTTTGTTACGCTTTCACGCCTTAACTACTCGACCGATCATCATCGAATTTCGCAAACATGTTGTCAGAGGAAAAGACAAGGACCGAGGGAACCTTTCATCTAGAAAAAAATAAATGTTGCCAACCTAGCCTACACACGAGCGAAGCTGCTAGAAAATCGCAAAATCTTGTAAATATTTATAAAAAGAGAAAATATGTTATGGTTAGGTGCTGTTTAACTCATTACCTGGGCACAGGTTCAATGTCCTTGTTGTGAGCCGCATCGCCATTGGAGTGGAAGTGAACAGCAGACACGCGACCGCGGCGACTGCCCAGCCAGTAGGACGGCATCAGGCAGAACCAGGGTTTTTGTTTAATGCCATATTCACCTGCAATTAGGTTTTGGATGTTAATTTCACGAATATTATAAAGATAGAAGGATTTTTTGTATGAAGTAATTTCTGGAACTACCTAACCAGTTAGAAAATTGATTCACTTATAGAATACTACTCTGTTCGTGATATAGATGTGTTAAAATGATGTTATGAAAAGTTTATTTTATAGATTTATAATATTAATATTTGTGGGTATGTAAATGTCATCCAGACCGAATTTCGGTCACGGCGGCCAATCTTAGCGGAGCAGAGAGTGCACTTGACAAGTGCACTCTCTGTTCCCTAACTGTCATTATCCGATGGGACGATAATCCGACACGAACGGAGAGAGATCAGGCGCAGGAACAACGGCATTACGCGCTTTCTGAGTCACGAGGGTGCCAACAACACCGCCAACTTCCTAACTCCGGTCTGCTATTGAAATTTCTTAACAGAAACCCAATAAGTTTTTGTTGACCCGACCCGGGATTCGAACCCGAGACCTCATGCACAGCAGTCGCATTCACTACCGCTGCGCCACGGAGGCAGTGTGATTAATACAATTATCAAAAGTAGTAGTGTGGAGGAACGTGGTGTGATGTCGCTCCAACACAAAACGAGGATCCTCTGACCAGGCTGGTTGATCATGCCTGGCGGGCCACGGCCCGGCGGTTGATATCAGGAGCTTGTATATATACTTACTTGCTGTGTAAATGTTACTTGTGCGTTTAAAAATTGTATGACGTCATTTGCGCTCATTGTATTTAGCGCCATCTGTTGAATGTAGGCGGAATTTCTTCTGTGCGGAGTCGCCACAGTAGTAATTTACAACCCAACCAAGAAGTAATAAAAAATGAAACTTATATAATCGGTAACATTGAAAACACAGCGTAAAATATAATCATTTGTTCAGGAATTATTATTGGTATAATCCGAAATAACTTTTTTGGGAAATAATCCAAAACATAGACAAATGATTGAAAATTAAGATGTATTTAGAATCTTGAAAATATGAAACCAAGGGTTTCATATTGTTTTGCTCTGAAACAACGGCATTGTAAAGTACGAGCCTTGGGACGATACAGAAAGAAGTATACAGGAAAACCGTCTTCAGCATCGACCATCTTCAGCTGTTTGACCGCGTCTTCATATCTTCTGAAGATATATGCTTTAGTGAGTTTGCAAAATTATTTGAATGAATCGGTTGATGTCATGGCTTTGGTTTGGCTTTGGGTGAAAAATCAATTTATCAACAATCGTAGTTTGATGAAATATGATAGACTGGGACTGCAGCGAAATTGCCGAGTCGATAAATATTGAGCAAATCAATTTGGTGCAGTAAGTTTGTACTCGTCTGTCTACGTCAACTGGTTGGTCATTCTATCATGTATTGACGCCAATGGGTGGAAAACGGGATCACAAGTGAGAATAGTACAACATTTAATAAGTAGCTACTGTTTGTAAATAGTTATCATATAAAACAATAGAAGTATCGCATACCAATGACCGCGTATAAGAGTGATTGAATCCTTAGTTAGAATGTGAAGATAATAGCAATTAGCGATCTTTCCCTGGCAACCTAATACCCACACACACCTTGTAGTTGTATACTAGGTGTGGATTGGTATTAGGTTGCGTGGGCTTGGATGTGGACAATAAAGTAGTTACTAAAGCGGAATCACTTACTAGGAATAACAGCATCAAGCCAATACGCAGCGAGGCCGTAGAGCACGGTGTCTATCGCCATCATGATCAGACTGCCACCAAACGGTACTCCTGGCCCGCTCCATAGATTGTCCCAGGTTACTCCCACGCCAGCCATGTCCAGGACAAGAGCCTAGAATGGTTCGTACAAGATTAAGTTAAATGTTTACCGTACCGATATAAATACATACTAGACGACATTACGATTATTAATTATAAACTTGTGAGGTCAGTCAAATGAAGACAAATTAAAGACAAAAATCACCGCTCAATTGCTAAAAGCTAGCTAAATGTTGTGTTAGGCTATAATCTTTCATCTTCTAAATAATTGATACTATTATTTGGAAAACAATAGCAGATTAAAAATTCAGTACTATTTAATTTTAATAATTAACCACTATTAATATTTATCACCTCCATTACAATAGTGCAATATTAAAGTACTGTACTGAAGCAGCGATAGCTCAGTGGGAGACCAATAGACTGCAATGCAGAGGGTCTCGGGTTCGAACCCACGTCGCGCACCTCTGATTTTCGGAAGTTATATGACTTTTCGAAATTATGTGCGTATTGATTGACAATTAACGCCTGCTCCGTGCCTCGGAGAGCACGTTAAGCCGTCGGTCCCGGCTGCCATGAACATCTATGGCAGTCGTTATTGGGAGAGTGTCGACACAAAAGATCCCACTGGGTCGAAGTGTCGCCGGTCTGCAGTGACTGGCCCCCACATAAGATAAGATAAAGTACTGTACTCAATTAACTTTTGAACCAGTAATTTAAATATTTTATGTATGTGTACCCACATAATTGTTAAATCTAGCTTTATTATTGGTAGTCGAGGGTAAGAGACAAAACGTACTTTGTCCATGGCGAGGGCGTAACAGCTGGAGCTGATGAGTGACACAAACCAGAAGGCGAGCGAGTCAGCGTTGGATACGAACACCTGGATGAAGTACAGCCCGCTCATCAGGTTCACTGCAAAACTGCCGAGGATACCTGCCGTCTGGAGAAAGAAGGACATATTTACATATATAGTATTGTTTTTGCTGTCCGTGGCAGACGAACCAGTATTAGCCCACCAGATGGGAATCGGTAAAAATGGCTGTGTATTCTTGAATAGTACCTAATTATATATGTACTACCACTTTTGGTTGATATTTTGTAAGTAGGTTTTACTAGGTATAGCTGATCGATGCACCAGCAACTATTCAATATATTATAATAATATGCTTTATTGATAACCAAATTTAGCTATGAAAGTAAGCTTAATAAAGTTTCTCTGCTGAAATAGTCACAGGTCCGGGTATTGGATTAAGAAGAGAGGGCAAAATCGTCGCATTCACCTGGAACAGCCTGATTGGCAAGCACCACCAGCTTTCAACGAATTCCAAAAATCCTTTTGATGTGTTACTGCAGTAAGTGGGGTTTCCAGCGCTGTTTATCTGACGCTATGCCGGTAGAATTGGAGCTGGAAACTCAGTAACTCCTTTTTTGTCGGGGTTGGCAACGTGCAAATAATTATACTATCATAGACTATGATTACTTACTTGCCAGTAGATATGCTTGTTTAAACAACATAACGGTAAGTATGAAAATGATGCATTACAAAAATTCGGTAAACAAAATTTTCTTACCCTAGCTCTGTCGAAGAATGGAGTGAGCATGAATGCGAAAGTGATGATTGTGAAACCGAACAGCAGCATCAGCAGGAATATTAAGATGTAGGAAGAGTGCTGGAACACCTGCAATAAAATTATTGTTATCATAGTTGTTCCATTTTCCATTAACCGGCTAAAGTGTTTGGCACGAGTACTTCTATGAAATCTCATAGAATTACTTGTTACACTTACCAAACAATTTTGGACAGTTGCTAGTTGTTATGTTTTCTTTGTTATCAGATAAACGTATCGGGCGTAGTTTAATTATATAACATGTAAGAACAACGTTTACGTATGTATATAAGGGACATGTTTATATGTAAACTTTTTGAAAATACATAGTAACAGCTCAATTTTTTAAACAGTTCATTTAAATGAAGATTTAATTTTGATTTTTACTTTATACCTCCTTTTTAATATGAAATATTTTTCTATTTTATAATATACTAGCTGTCCTGACAGACGTTGTCCTGTACAAACGAAAAACAAATAAAAAACAAAAACCAAATCTAAACCATTCTTGAATCCACTTGAACACACACAAAAAAATTCATCAAAATCGGTCCAGCCGTTTAGGAGGAGTTTAATTACAAACACACGCACAGCAGATTTATATATATAAACAGTAGGTATAAGATAATTATATTATAAGTTTAATTTATAAGTAATGTATCATGCATATAATGAGGACTGTTTTTAAAATAAACGTTTAAATGAATTCATTAAATTGTTTGAGCGGAGAGATTATATTGCTCTTTTTGTGTGCAGACAACTGCACGAAAAAGAGCAATATAACCTCTATTGAAAACAAGAAATATTTTAAAGCATACAAACTATATAGAAAATAAAATAGAATTCATTATATGTATTTATAAACAATTAAAATAAATAAGTACCTTCAATGTGAATAACAGCACAGTACTGACAATAGACAAAATAGTGACGAATACCGCGTATATTAGGAACCAGGAACCCCTGCAATATAAACACAAATATAGAAACAGAAATTTATTTTTATAATATTTATTTGCAATTAATAGTGATATTGATTTTGCGCTAAGATTTAATCGTCTCGTATTTATAACAAGAATCGTTTTTTGATTCAATTATATCGATTGAGTGTTTAATAATATAACTAGTTACTGGCTATTTATAAATAATAAATAGATGGCGATACTACAACACGACACATGATACTAACAATTGTATATAAATATATGCGTATATTTATATATTTGCTATCGAAGTAATTGAACATGCCACTTAATTTGACTTTCAATGAAAATCGCCAGCTAGGACTGAACTCTCGTAAAACTAACCTAACTACCTACCTAAAACTAACCTACTTCTGTTGTGAAGCTCTTATCTCTCATGATAGGATTTTGTCAAAGAATATCCCGTATTATCCAGAAGGCAGAGTCGTGATCACTCTCTTCTGGAGCATCTGAGACCGGAGGCTTTATGATTAGAGTTAGACCGGTCATGTTCATTTACGACAGTCGATAATATCCAAATACGGATTTTCGTTGAAATCCACCGTATTTCACTCTCTAATTAACTCATTAAATATGGTTACCAGCCACTTTACTCACCAGTAAACCGAATCCTTCAAGCCCATAATCCTCATACCCTCCCTGATCTTCTTCTCCTTCTCTCCGACGACAAACATGAGCAGGTAAGTGATGAACTGCGACAGAGTCATCACCATGTACATGGGCATGATGACTCTGAAGATCACCAGCCAGTCGCCCGTGTGCTGACGTTTGGGAAATTGCCGGAGATCTATCCGAGGAGGCGGGATTGTAGCGCCTGTGTCCACCTGACAAGAGACAATACGATGTTATACACTTATAGATACCTACATACGTAGTAAGACGCCTATATTTTTGATGGCGTAGGCTGAGATAAGATTCACATGTCACCACCTATGGTTTTAACTCCGACTTAATAGGGGGCACCTCTATAGTCGTCTACTGAGCACAGTCCCGGACTTCGTGCTACTACAGAGAATTATATAAAACCCCGCTAAAACTTTTCCCGATTCGGATATCAAACCTGAGAACTTATGCACATTATCGTATTTACTGCCGCTGCGTCAGCGAAGCTTTATTTTTAAATATCTTTAAGTTTACCAGCAATATGCCTCAACTTACCAGTATCTTTGTAAGACCCTATAGCTTGTTAGTTAATTGGCAGAGAATCTGACGCATTACCTTTTGATCGCAAAACGTATCCTTTAATAATAATGTCCTTCAGACCGAATTTCGGTCACGGCGGCCAATTTTAACGGAGACTAGCCATCTGCGCAGGAGATATTATAGTGCACAAGTGTGTGCGCAAACACAAGTGCACTCTCTGTTCCCTTACTCTCATGAGCCGATGGGACGGTAATCCGACACGACCGGAGAGAAATCAGGCGTCGGATCAACGGCTTTACGTGCTTTCTGAGGCACGGCTGTGTCTAACACCGCCAACTTCCTAACTCCGGGCTGCTATTGAGAATTCTTAACAGAAAACCCGATAACTTTTTATTGGTCCGACCCGGGATTCGAACCCGAGACCTCATGCACAGCATTCGCATTCATTACCGCTGCACCACGGAGGCAGTTAAAATCCAAATCCAATATCCTTTAATAACGTAGCGTTTCGTAACATAGTCTTAACCTATCGTATATTTATATTTTCGTACCTAATACCTTATGATATGTCCTTTACCTAAAACAAATCCATTCGTAGCCGATAAACAATCAGTTTTAAGCGTTAAAATTAGCTAAATAAGGTTTATTAAAGTGGCGCGCACTTGGTGGGTCGTATTCAAGCCGGTAACAAATACATCTGTTCGCACGCCTCTGTCAAAGGGCAGGTTAACTATAGGGCTACTAACCCGCTCAATCCATTTCGAATATAAGTGTTTAGTTTTAGTTGAGATGTTGACAAAATACTAGTAATTTTCTGTACATTAAACGCCATTTACAATGTATTCAGTTGCTAAAACAAAACCAAAATAGTGGCTGGTCGCCGGCCGGCCGCTGCCGCTTAAAAAGGCTAATGAAATAAGCCCCGTTACCTTAATTTTAATATAATCAATGAGTGTCTGCAGTGCGAGGAATCCGGAGTAGTAATATTGGAGTACGGGACAGGTGTCTTCTCTGTGCATCTCGGAGAGTGGAATGAGCTGTCCTCCACGCGACCAGTCGAACTGGTCTTTCACGGCGTTCCTCTCACGGCACTTCGCTGGCGAAGTTGTGAGCGTGCGTGTCGATGGCGTTCCGATGTGCGAAGGGTTGGTTCGGATGGTGTACCTTAGAACAGAGACGAAAAGTAAATTTATATAACACTGGTATATGTCCGCGGTTTCACCTGCATAAATCCCAAGTGAACGCATATCGGAATAATATAATAATAATATTCTACCACATACACACAACACCATCTAGCCCAAACTAAGCAGAGCTTGTAATATGGGTACTAGACAATGGATAAACATACATATATAGGTACCTTTTTTTTGTAAATAAATACATATTATACATGGAAACACCCAGACCAAGACAAACATCCATGTCCATGCACATAAATGTTTCATGCACACAATATATAACTTATGTATTTCTCTACGTTATAATCTATCGCTTTGTCAAATTTTATGAAAATCGGTTCAGTGGTTTAGGAGTGAAAGCGACAGATAAGGGGCAGACAGAAAAAAGATGTTGTAACATTAGTATAACGTATGTAACTGCCTTCTCTATCTGATATGACCTACGGTGGCAAAATGTGGGCTCTTACAATATGGCTGGTCCACACAATATGGCAATGGATTGGTCTTATCTGTCGGTAGACCGTTTGATTGTTAGACCAATCAAGTTTAGGAGAGGAATCCGTGGACGTTTGTTAATGCAAGCTAAGACTATCTATATGCTTGTATGCAAAAAAATCAACGGGTGGCACTCCGGGAGTGCCGGCAGAAGCGAAAACTTGAATATTAACGTGGTGCATTTTGATATTTTGGAATGGTTAGGGAATAATTTTGCACGAATTGCTTTAACTATCAGTATAAAAGTACTATCATTTATGTGGTAAAATACAATATTCATTTATTGCGCTATCGTACACAAACATGACAATTCACCCTTCGTCTTACGAATTTTCGATCAGGTCACGTGTCCTGACGCGAGTTTGACAATTCTCCCTCCGTCTTACGAATTTTCGATCAGGTCACGTGTCCTGACGCGAGTTTAACATTTTTTACCCATCACAAAAAAAGTGCACAACGCCTCTAAAGAAGATTTCACTTCAAAAAAGTGGCCGTATTAGAGTGAATGCGACAGGTGGCAGATTAGATTGTGTGGTGTAAATTGGAATAGGCATATGCCCAGCAGTGAACTGCAATATAATATTAATGGAACACACAACAAGCATACGTTCCAATGCCTCTTTTAATTTTTCAGAAGACTTGTTCTGTCAGATACCTTTGCGAGCCTTCGCACATCTCACTAAGATTCGTCGCAATCGACTAAAGGAACTCATAAGTCACAAGTGGATGGAGAAACTGACAGACATAATTTTTATTTATGCAGATTAGGTAGAGGTTCACACATAGACGTAGAGTAGCGAAACTATTCCAAGTCTATGATTATGGACTCAATTTTCGCTGACTAGCTGGTTGATTGACTAGGAACATTTACTAATGTGTTTCTCTCAATTCCTTTGAATCGCACGACGATTTTATGTTTATGAGCGCTGAAGTGATGAGGAATAATCATTTTTGTCCGATTCGGGTTTTGCAACTGATAAAACCAGGCCCTTATGTAGAAAAGCGCGTATTCTTTATTATTGAGAGTAATATTTTGTTAATTGTACTTCCACAGATACATTGTTGAGAATTCTAAAGATTTTTGTGATTAAATTTCAATCTTATCTTTTTGTTATTTGGTTTTAATCTAGTCCAATTGGAAATTGTAAAATGTATTAGATTTACGATGTGTATGAAAACTTCTTCTTCTCCCTAGCTTTTATTATTCCCAAGTCACTTGGGGTCGGCTTTTCTGGTCTAACCGGATTTGACTGGATATCAGTTTTTACACGGAGCGGCTGCCACCTGACCTCCGCAACCCGAAGGCTAACGATACCCTAAGCCTAAACCAGTATCAGGATATTATAGGGTACTGACTTCCCAATAACTACTCCAATAGATGTTCATGACAGCCGGGACCGACGGCTTTACGTGCTTTTCGAGGCACGGAGCAGGCGATAATTATTAATCAATACGCACATAATTTCCAAAAGGCTTATAACTTCCGAAAGTCAGAGGTGCGCGACGTGGGTTCAAACCCGAGACCCTCTGCATTGCAGTCTGTTGGTCTCCCCACTGAGCTATCGCTGCTGATGAAAACTAAATTCCAGTTTTACAAGTAGATACTCAAAGTAGACATTTGTTCATTGCACAAATCATTTAGGCTTAAATAGTAGTTACTATACTATATATAAATAAATAATCCCGTTATCCTTGATGATTGAGTAAAACAAAGTCATAGATTATCAGGAGTATAATGGACCATTGCCTTTATTTAGATTTGCTGTTGCTGATTTAAAAGAGTTGCTCCACTGGCATCTCAAGGATTATAGACCATTGGTGCTCTTGCTAAAAACAAAGTATATCCTAGAAACATCATAAATACAACGCAAGGTGCCAATTTTCTATAGATAGCTACTATCTTAGACATACCTACTGCTGCTGTTTGAATCAGGTTGAAAAACCCATTGTTCTATCTATTGGAAAATTGTTTGCGTACCTTTGACAAACTCGTTATAAGACTTTGATTATTTCTTCCTTGTCTTGTAAGGAACCACAGTCCTTAAAACAACGAACACAAAACACGTGGGCTTAAAACATTCATGGACAGTACGGTGGCAAACACTTACAACCATATTCTAAGAAGTAACCTCAAACCTTCCTCAACCTCGACTCAACCGAGGATACCTTAAGGATCACCTCAAAGAATACTCGAAATCGGTATTCTTAGTCATGTCTTTCTCTTGACTTGAGGTAATCTTGAGGATCTTCCAATGAGGGTAAAACGTCATTACATACGTCACATAATCATAGATTTAACATACTTTTTAATGTTTTTGTCTATGATCACCTCAAAATTAACAGATGTTTGTTTTTTAACCTTATCTATGTCGCATCGCGTCATTCCGAGTTGTTTATGTTTGATTTGTTTGTTGTGCTGTGATTCAAGTTTTATCCTTTAGCTTTATTTGTTCCACACATAATTATAAGTCTGGAAGACAAATATTCAGTGAGGCAGAGAAGTTGCGTCTCGGAAATAACGCCTTTCAGGATAATCGTACGAATTATCATATAAATAATTCAAAAATCGTTTAAAACCATTACAAAACACTTCAAAAATCTTCAAATAGAATTATCTGTCGTATTTACAAGCGTAGGTGAATAGGTAACAATGGCGTAGATCTTCCTCGAGTATTCCTTAAGGTTGGTCGCGACGTACCTTGAGTTTGACAGTTGTTTCCTCACCTCGAGTGAGGAAAGATGTCGAGGGACGCCGAGTGGAGGAGATTTTTTGCAACTGTGAATACTGATTTCCTCGAGTGAGGTTGAGTGGAGTCGAGGAATGTTTGAGGAAACGTCTTAGAATATGGGTGTTAGACTACTGCCAATCTCTATAGTGGTGCATCTATGGTTGCCCTACGCCGGTGGTAATCTGCTATGACTATCGGCTCTTACGAACCGTTGCCAAGTAATGGCAACAGCGACTACAGCTACTTAAGAATATAAGAGGATTCCCTTACTGGTACAGCAAGCATGTATTTACTGGTTACAATCAGACTTACCGGAGGGGCTCTATGTTGGACATGGGGTCTGTATGGAAGATGACGGTGATGGGGAAGTTCTTAGCGTCGTTATGGTACGCGTCGTTCAGCTCCGTCATGTTGTTGTACTTGATCCACCTGATCGGGTGCTGGTGGGATTCTGCCAGCATCCCGTTTATCTCATCTAGAAAACCCTAAAACAAATTATTGATTACTAGCTGTTATTTATTATTCCCAATTTTCTACAAAATGTAGCTTATGTGCCAAACATATCTACCGGGCGCTGTTTAGGTATATTAACGTATCACATAATGATATCGAGACATAATTATAAAACCATTATGTCTGGATCGCCGGAGACCATAAATACGCAGATGGACGATTTAAAAATTTCTGACATAAAAGCTTGGTAGTGCTAGCTGAGCTAGGAATCGAACCCTCAAGATTGGTGATTGCACTTGCGATAATGTATTCGGCCCTTAAACCCATATAGTGTTAATATATTTACAAATCATAATTATACATGACCGTATGGTCATGTCTACATACTTTCCTAATGTTGCACAAAGATGTAAAGCTCCCATATTTTACTGTACTGTAGTTTGACTGCCTACGAGGCACGTCTAGGTTGGTACAGCTGATAACAACACATAAGTTCAATAACTCTTTGCCTAAACAAAAATCAAATTCAGGACAATAATGGTGTTGTAAACACGTCAATTTATACCACGGTACCAGGCAGTCTAAAGCATGAAGGTAATACAAAGGTCTAAAGCGTATTTAGTCAAGAATAATACAAATTCGGATTCCGCGTCCGTCGTCCGAACATTTAACGTCATTGTCATTTTGCGCCCAAGAATTAATCCCAAATAGTGATTTAAAATTAGTTTTATGAACAAAATTTATCAGTAATTTGACAAATAACAGCTCATTACAAACATAATGCAATCAGTTTCAGTGCCCTGTGATTCCTAATTAAATAATTATAGTCAATAAATAGTGTAACAAATCACAACGTTTATCAGTTAGAAAGTGAACAGTTCCGACCAAACGCGTAAGTGCCATCATTTGTACGGAGCTTAGGCTCTTTCGCCCGCGAACTACAACGCGCACATCTGCCCTTGCTCGGACAGCGCCGCCATATGAGTAGATAAACGGAACAGAGTATAAGCTTCATACAACCGCGCGAATCGGTTGCACTACTACAAACACGCGGGGCATGTGTGCATGACCACTGGCCGCTTTACGCGTACGCGGCGAGACTGGAACAAACCGGTTTGCGCTGGCACAGCCAGTGGAGTATCTCAGGGTCAGTGCGACGCACGTTGCTTGTTTTGTTAGTTGCAAGTTTGAATATTTTGATGTAAAAACGTGGTATTTTATTATTAATAATGGTTGTTTATTGTACTGTGTATATGAATAATACTAGAAAAAATAAAAATATAGCATACTTTAACTATCCCAAGGAGTACAATAGGTAACTAAATATTGGATTATTACTTTTTCAAGTAAGTACCTTTATTTTATTGTATGATCTTTTTTTTAATAAGAAGAGGGTACTACACGGTGTGTTTTTACCTTTTTATTGCTATTACAAGCTTTTACTAAACATTTGTAAGTATGTGGGTGGGTTGGTATGTAGTAGGTATGTATGTTAAGTTCAAATATTGCAAGTAAGATTTGAACCACTTTCCGATGTCTGATTGAGCTGAAATTTTGTATACCGTAACTTCAGTGTTCAGTGAAATAAAAAACCAGTTACGTAATTTGGACGAGAAATTGAAAGGATTTACAAGGAACGATTTCTGTATAATCTTAATCGGTGAAACAGACTTCACAACAACTAAAGATTATATTGTCTTAGTCACAAGAATTCGCCAAACAATTAAACAAATAAAACACACCAACGTTTTAATTTGTACACCAACATATAGATACGCATACAATGCAACCATGTTTAACTATAGAATATAACATTTTATACTCTTCTTTATATGGACGTAACATCGCATCAATATGCTTACTTCATCGACTCCAACAGAAATCTAACATGTGATTTTAAGATGTTTGCGAAACATTCAGGCTAAATTATATATAATGGCATCAAAACAATTTTTAAGGATATCTTTGAACGTATAGAGGACATTAAATTAAAAGATACGCAATTAAAATACGAAGTGAGCTTGCAAAGTACTTCTCAGTTTTTTCTCTAATAAATATTTAAAAATACTGCATCAGAATATAGCAGGTCTACTAAATAAATCTGATAAACTCATTGTTTGCCTAGAAGAATTATCAGAAAAGGACAACGAAATCGACATTAAATGCATTACAAAGCACTTTATAATGAAAGGTTACAAGGGTTAAGTATTTATACCGAACTATACATTAGCTGCGTGCTTTAGCAGAAGAAACTCTAAGAGAGGTGGGTCATGCGTATGTATTGTGAAGAATAATTTCCAATGTAAAGAGATTTTAGGAATCTCAAAGCTTTCCACAGAAGGAATTTTCGAATGCTGCGGTAAAGAATTACTGACTTATAGAATTATAATATTGTGTATTTATAGAGTACCTCAGCAAAAAAATCTAAATGTATTTTTTGAACAATTTGAAAAAGGTTTAGTTTTTGCCATACGAAACCAGAAAAAAAATGTCATAATTGCAGGTAACTTTAACATTGATGCTCTTAAGCGTGACAACATATTGCTATAACAAGAGTGCCTCCTCTTAAACTATAATCTTAAATTAAAAATAAACCAGTCTACGAGGCTAAAAAGTGGGACCTGCATCGATAACTTTGCATTTAATATCGGCAATAAATGTAAATCAGATGTCATTGAATTTGATTTATCTGATCAGTTGATCACACATCCCAACTTTTAAAATTTACAGTAGATAAAACGTATTTAATTGATTATTGGTATATAAAACGTCGAGACTATAGTAAAGATAAAATGCAAAAATTTAAAAGCCATTTGCAAAGCATCTCGTTCTCTGAGATATATAATACTAATGATGCAAATAAAGCTTTCGATTCTTTTATGCATATCTTTAAGCTTCTTTATAACTTATGCTTTCAATTTAGACAGTTAAAAATTAATATAAAGAAATATCTCCATGGGTATCGAAAGGTATAAAAAAATTTAGTAAAAGAAAACGAGAACTGCAATGGAACTATAGACTAAAACCTAACGAATCAAATAAAAGTAAATTAAAAATGTATACCAATCTATATAAAAAAATTATTAAGCTGGTTGGGTAAGCTTTATAATTTTTTGCGTACAGAATAATTTATAATATAAAAACCTCAACAAATAAAACAAAAGCAGCCTGGGCTATTATAAATAAATCAAAAATAAATGCACCTAATAATATAGTACAGTGTATCAAATCTGATAATAATTACATCACTAATCCTCAAGAGATCACAAACGCATTTAATAAATACTTTATTGAAAAAGTCATCCCAGTATTGGGGTCTGGATATAGAACTACCACTAACATAGGCAATTATAATTATTATAGAAGTATGTTTATGCTACCGAGCTCACCTAACAATAATAATATCATAATATCTTCAAAAAACACTGATACTGTCATGATGGCGTATTAACAAAAGTATTAAAATATGTGGCATATACAGTGTGGCAGTACAGGGCAACTCCACTAATAAGGAAACAATATACAAATCCCAAAAAAGGTGCGTTAGAGCAATGTTTGGACTTAAAATTGTAGACAGTTGTAGACCGTATTTTATTAAGTTCAATATATTAACTCTGCCCTCTCTATTAATTTATGAGATAGCTGTTTTTGTTAAGTCAAATCCACATTTGTTCAGTCGACTTTTTGATATAGTAATTCGCAATCGTAGAGATAACGACAGACTATTTATTTATTTATTTGGGAAAAAATCAGTTATACATTGCAGTGTTTACAAATAATTTAGCATTTAAATATCAAAAACGTATAACCCACACTATTGTCCACGAATTTACAAGTGGAGTAGTAAAGATAACGGACGTGCATTAGGTATGCAAAAAAAACAAAAAAGGAAAATTATATTATAACAAGATTAACTAAAGAGTATCAATTTTGATCAGCTAGAAATTCAGTTGCTATTCTTTTTAATTTAGAATGAGTGAGACCGAAAATATCTAAATTAATAAAATGTGAGTTGTACGTTATTAATAATCGGCGAAGAGGTGCACGCTTTCCGGCATTAGTTCTACACTTTCCCACAATCGAGGTTCGCGCACCTCCCTCCGAATAACAGTCCTGGGTACCACATAACATAGCCTGTTCGATAATTCAATACAATTATACTTATTGTTGCATATGCCGTACAGCGTCATTATCATGAGTAATGTGCGCCTATGCTCCAAACTTAAGAGCTTAAAATGTTTGAGAAGATCCGTATAAGGAATCCTAGAATTAAAAAACTTGTAATAGGTAGTATGAAGAATTTTTTTCTGGACCATTTCTATCCTCTGCTTGTATTTTTTTGTAAAAGGGGGCTCCAAATGGGTACAGCATATTCTAACTGGGAACGGACTAACGCTTTAAATAAGAAAAGGTAGGTAGCAGTATTTTTGAAGTCTTTACAGGAGCGCATGACAAAACCATACATCTGAAAGGCTTTACTAATAATGTTGTCGATATGAATATCTAAGTGTAATTTTGAATCTAGTAGTACGCCCAGGTCTCGAGTACATTCGTTTTTTCTTAGAATTATGTTATTTAGTGTATATGGACAGTTAATAGGATTTTTGTTCTTTGTGAAAGTTATGAAGTGACATTTTGGTAGACTAAGGTGAAGTTTATTAACAATACAGGATTGTGAGAGCCTGCAGAGATCCTGTTGTAGAAGTGTACAATCCTGAATGTTCGTACAGTTCTTATAGATTTTCATGTCGTCAGCGTACATGAGAAATTTAGAGTTAACTATACAAAATTAAATATCGTTTACAAACAAAATAAAAAGCAACGGGCCTAGTACTGAACCCTGGGGCACACCGGACTCGACGACCGCATAATCGGACTCATAACCATTGACAACAACCTTTTGAGTTCTTTGGAATATGTATGATGCGAACCATCTGAGTAAATTGCCTCTAATGCCGTTGAAGGCAATTTTGTCCAAAAGCAATTTATGGTCCACCTTATCAAAAGCTTTTTGAAACTATGCATGGTTAGATCTAGTACAACGCTAATGCATAAAAGTGATCTATGTTTGGCGCCCGTAATATATACAATAAAATACCTAAATCTATAAAGAGTATTAATTAAAGAAAGAATTGATATAGAAATGTTATAATGACATAAATGATTTTATAAACAGCTAAAGCTAAAAGTAACTCAATACTATGACATTTATGCTTCTGTTAACTGTTCTTTTTACCTTATTTTGTATTAAT
The DNA here is from genome assembly GCA_963564715.1 of Catocala sponsa. Classification (NCBI taxonomy): domain Eukaryota; kingdom Metazoa; phylum Arthropoda; class Insecta; order Lepidoptera; family Erebidae; genus Catocala; species Catocala sponsa. Next base: position 12,380,367 of record OY751343.1, on the reverse strand, counting down.
TTAGTTTTTTATTTTGTATAATATTGTAAATCTTCTTACGCCTTGTAAAATATTTGTACACCAATTAAATGGCAAAACATGTACGTACCACATAAATTAAATATCAACACCCTACATTACAATTTTTTGTAACTGTATACTCATGTTTTTACAAATAATAATAATTATTATTATTATTATAAATATTTAGTACCATAGTCCCGTTGGCGTTCATCCAGTCAGCAACCACAGCGACGGAGTGATTTTCCGGGAAAGCGTCGTGATGGATCCTGAGCAATCGGCCCGGTTTCCGTACCTCCGGGAAGTTAGGGTTTGGCACCAACATCTTCAGGAATATTAGAACCCCGAGGGAGTATAAGGGGACGAGCACTTCCTGTAAAACAAAAAATCTCATTAGTATAGTAATGCACTTCTTGTTGAATATCGATGGCAATCTTAGTTGTACCAGCCCAAAACGAAGGGTGAATTTTAGTTTCATAAATAAGTTCCTCTAACTTTCATTATCTGGACATTAATAGATACGATACAAGGTATCCCACAGAGCAACAGCATCACGTTTCAAGCAACTCCAGATTAGAATTTGCTATAAATCCCTACCTGAGCATGCGGTAATTGGCTTGGCCAACTTGTGCTCAAAGTCCATTTTTTAAAAAATAATTGTATTACGTAACAAAAAAGATTAATAGTAGTAGTAGGACCACAATGTTCAGACGTTTTAAAGTCTGGAGAAAGATTTGCTATGACCCCTTGACAACCCAAGCAGAAAATCGTACTATGCGATAAAAAAGGAAGAAGTGTGAACGTACATTATATAATAAACCAAAATAATGTCAACACTCTATTGCATTAACTGCATTACCTACATCTAGAAAGTTGCAGCTATTTGTAAACACCATCTTGGCACACTGTACCAAAATCCAAGTCCAACTTTGGAACAAATTTTGATAGAATCTTTGACTATTATTGGAAACAAACTATGTTCCAAATTGAAAGTCACTCTTCAGTTAATATAGTAAGGACTTGAAAACGAATACTGAGTTTCTAAACCCACTGCAAATACTACTTCCAAAGTGATAGCTAGAGTGACTGAAACTACAGATTGGATTTTATGATTTAATACTGATAGGTACGCCATCTTCTCACAAATGGGAACTGACTGACTTGGGAAATAGATCCACCTTGCAAAAGCTAGTATCGTTTTCATTTAATGAGGATAGTTTTAAGAGTTCCTTAAGGTGTAGCTATGTTAAAGATAATAATAATAATACTAATAATAGAGATAGTAGTCTTTAACACTCGCGCATGCAGTCCAACAATACTAATTGACGTCACTCACGACGCGAGAGTATTAAGAAGTAAAAGTAAATGACTAACACGTATATAACTCCCGGTAGCAATAGATCGTATATTATTTCACAATTATAACAAAAGCAGACTTACTGCGAGGGTCTTCCTGGTATCCCGTTTCTTAAGAAGTAGGTTCCTGACGACGGTGGCCCAGAGCTGCGGCCAGAACTTGGCCGGTGGTCTGGTCCCCATCGCGCCGCGCAGTCTGCTACCTACCGCTACGCAATCCAGCTCGCTCGTCTCCTTCTCCCCACATTTCCTGTAGACAAAATATTAAAATATAATATAAACTAGAATATAAAGATGTTACAAGCATATATTTTTCGGGATGTCGTATGTAAATTGTGAGATGTGAGTACAAAGTTCGTAATACAATGATGATACAACTAGACAATAGTAGTTGTGGTAGAGCGCCTAAAGTGATAACAGAAAGCTATATGTATACAAAAGAAAATGATAAAATATGTCGTAGGGACATAAACTTAGATATTTTTTAAATTACTAGTAATTAATGTTAATAATTTAAAAAAGGTACAACCAGCTACACGAGTTTTAGTTCCTATTAGACGATTGCAATCAAATAATTTGATTAAAAAACATACTCACATAATTTATAATAAATGTACTTAAACAGATTCTCTAACACACAACAGCACACGTCCGGTATTCTTTCACAAAAGCACACAAGTGTAATGTCATCGGGCAAATGGATCGAGCTGCGAATAATACGCTCCTGACGTTTGCCTACATGGATTTTTCTGTGACGGCCGATTAGATTATTTTTTGCGTAGGTGGACACTATGTACTTAATTGTTACAATAGATATCCTACACAACGTTTTGTCTACGAAACAAGTAATTTGGGGTTGAACATTACATTACATTTAGATATGTTAATATTTTAATTTGAGGATCAGTAAAATAGCTTATTATGTAGTGCGTAGCTTCACACGAAGGCATTAGTTAGTACGATATTGTGACAGAACAATTAGATATTAAACAAGAATTCGGTCCATCTGATGGTAAGCGGGCAGCGCAGCTGCTTATAACACCAAGGGTGTCAGTCTCGCGTTAGGCTTCCTACAAAAAGCTGTAGTTGTACTGACAACACAAGGAATAGAAATATACATATATACGTCTACTACTAACCTGCCCTGAGCCTGGGACTCTAGTGATGAAAGAAGAAATACGACATTATTATTTTCCTACGATCTACTGTTAGTTGGAGGTAGTTATGAGGCTGTTAGACTTCGGTAAGAGGAAGCGTCGATTATATGAAAATCCACAACGACCTCGCTTAAAATTCTTATGATTTGTGTGATTGCGTAGTTCTATGGTATTTGCTATGGTTGATCAATAACATCGTCTAAGGTGCTTATAGACTTTTTGTGACTTGTCGCGTTCGCAGTTCGATTTTGTTTCATAATTATCTGATGACAATTTAGTGAAAAATATGTATATACTATTTGCCAGGTACCTACATTTTATCGAATATTCACGAAGTACGTCTACGTACGTTTGATGTTCATTAAGCCGGTTAGGTAGTTGTGTAATGCGGCTTACGGCTTCGTGGATTAATTAAACAGATTTGTTGTAAACACGTGCGTTTGCTAACAGTTCATTTGATTTATTTGGCTTATGACTGTGAATGACAGAAGCTCCATTATAATAATTACGACTCAATTCTCGCTGCATGACTAAAGATGGGGGAAGTACAATCGCCATTGTGCCGTCGTGCTGTTGTTAAGGTGTTCTATTTTACACTATAATAGGCCATTTCAACAATCCCTTAGCAATCCAAACATGAATAGAGAGAGACTTGTTGTACGGACAAAATGAATAAACACTCCGGACAATACGAGTTATAGTGTAAATTGGCATCGTTATTAAGATTGCTGAGACGCCAACTGAATGATGTGTTTCTAGAAGAAATGCGTCAAATGATGTTTTGGCGTCACTCACACAGCAGCTGCGCGTTTATTTCAATTTCCAGTTCAGTCACGCGACTTTTTTGTTAATTTTGGCTGCTAACGGTGCGTGTTCACTTAAAGACGTATCTCCGAATTACAGTAAATATTTTATCGATCGGTGACATGTAAGGTCAGGTGCAAAAGTGGAGTAGCAGTTTTACAAAGCAATAGAATTACAACAAGTTGTAGTTACGACCTTTTTCAATAAAACCATTGCACATATAGGTACAAATAAACCCGCCTCACTTATACCTACTGTCGCCTGTTCTAATTATGATTGTGAGTATTAATTTAAAATTTTCAAGTAAGTGATATTATAGCTACGATGGTAATAGTGCGATCTAAGATGTATCGCTTGTTGGTTCGATGCCCAAGAAGAGATAAACAATTTGTATATTTTTTTTAAATTACAATTATCGATAACTTGTTACTTTACTTTAAGACTTATTTAAACCGCAGTTATTCAAAAGATGAGGGTGGATTTAAAAATATAATTATTTCTGGAATGGACTTGAATAGAATTATATGATGTTGTTGGTTCGTGATCTTTGTTACTAGCGTTTGTGTCATTATTATTGCAATCATTTTTATAATATTTGGATTGAAAATGTACATTTAAAATGCAAACTAATATAAATATTAAATCCAGGGCAAATATATGGTATAATTATAGGCTTAATATATCTTAAATTGCCGACGAAACTGGACTAAACTCTAAGAGTAAGTTATTTTTAAAATATATTGTGATTTACGATTTCGTTGATAAGGAATCGCTATCTACGATTATGTCATAAGATTTTTGATTTTATTTCTTACTAGCTTTTGCGCGCGGCTCCGCCCGCATGGTACCTACTTGAATAAAAAGTAGCCTATGTCCTTCCCCAGGTTTTAAATTATATCTGTACCAAATTTCATCTAAATCGGTTGGGTGGTTTAGCCGTGCAAAGGTAACAGACAGACAGACAGATAGACAGACAGAGTTACTTTCGAATTTATAATATTAGTAAGGATTAACCAAACTCAGCGAAGATAAATGGTGAATGCTGATGAACCAAAGAGTTTCATACAAACGAGACCGTTGTGAACTATGTGTGCTAATATTGTGACCTCCAAGCATAGACGTCTCTTGAGACTTGTCATATTAAACAAAGTTGTTTTAAATAGGAAACGTGCTGGTTGAAGATGTTAGAACTGAGGTTAAGTTTCAATCCTCTTTTCCTTGTGAAAAAGAATAATTAAGCTATAACCTCAATTGTCATTATAATTATTGTAAAATATTATTTGTACGTAAAATAAATCTAAATAATAAAGAGTAAAGGATGTTTTTTTATTAATATGAAACATTTACCAAAAATTTTATAAAAGCTTTTTCGGTAATCATATTTTGACATTGTTTTTTATAATGAAATATTATTGTTATAAATTGAGTAAAATGTTGTTTTTCTTAATTATAATTTGCATTATTTATTTATTAAAAATAGAAACGGAAAGGAATAGGCAACGGAAGGCCAAGGAAAAGATGGATGGAATGTGTGAGGATGGATATGAAAGGGAAAGGAATAAATGATCAGATGACGGGTGACAGACAAGTATGGAAGCGAAGGATATACTGCGCCGACCCCAAATAAATTGGGACAAGGGCAAGAGGATGATGATGATTAAAAGTAGAAACAAAAAGATTTTTAATAATTAAACTAATTCTGATAAATAATAATTATTATAAGTAATAATTTAACAAGTAATTTAATTTTTAGTTTAATTCCTACAAAAACACTTTTTGTGTTTTTTTATCACTCTAGCGTAATAAGTGGAGATATAGAGTAGAGAGCTCATAGCCAGTTGCACTCACTGATCAGTAAACGATTAGCGAGGTTAAGCAACGTTTGGTGTGGTCAGTCTATAGATGGGTGACCGCTTAGTGATATTTCATCGGAGCGTCTCCGTGCTTCGGAGGGCACGTAAAAAGTCGGTCCCGGTTGCTGTCAAATTGACAGCAGTCGTTAAGCCATGTCAGAGGCCTACGGGCGGCTTGAACAACTCTTGACAACAGGTTGACCACTAACCACACGAAAAGAAAAAAAAAGAAGTAGAGTTAACCTAGGTGAACGTTTGTCGATCAGATCGGAGGCGTACTGGACCAAGGCCAGGTTAGGAGTACCTTGAAACGACGGGCGTGTATAATAATAATAATAATCTTTATTGTAGCCATTAATAATACTTTTACATAGAAGCACTGTCCCCTGAACTAAGTTATTAACCTGTATCTCAGGATACAGTTCCTTCCCACATTACATGTTAACTTATAATGTTATATTTACAGATACAGAAGATTACAAAGAGAAAGAAAAAAGATTAAAGAAAACAAAACAAAAAGGTTACAAAGTTTTTAGTACAATCATAAATGAGGAATGTGATGAAAGTGAATGAAGCCAGAGAAGTGTGCCAGGATCTCTGGGAAACAGGCGTGAATCTATGTATGTATGTATGTAAATAACGTTTATCTTTATTATTTGAAAATTCCAGTAATAAAAAAAAAACAAAAATTAGAAGTAGAGGACCCTAGGATTTGAACCACCCTCATTATATTTTAGTGATAAAGTGAGAAGACTCGTTGACCGCTCCGCTATCGAAACCTGCGATACATTAGGCAAAGGAGATTTGAGTTCTAATTTGCCCCAAGACCAACAAGCATTTAATTTAGATAAAAAATATTATTATATTTTAATATACTTATTACCGCTTTATGTATCAAACGGACACTTCGCGTTCCTTATTTAATATTTGAAAGTACCGGAACAAAGAACGTCGAAGACGCCGCCATCTTCGACAATTTAGACACCGATTACATGTTGGTTAGGGATGTCCATTCTTAATTTTTATCGACTCGATTTGTAATACTGTGATACATATTTCATATTTATTTAGCTGTATTAAAATACAATATTGCTACAATTGCATCGTTGGGCGCAGAACTATACGTTGTTGCGCTCATATTATGAGTATTATTTGGTATCTAAGTTTTGCTAGATACCAATATAACGTCGATCCCCCTGCACAATTTTTAGATAGCATTCTGATAACAGGTGTAGATGAAAACGAAGAATAAAACCTGAATTATGAATAAATGTGTTTTTATTTTTACTAACTACTACTTCTGATATTAATCCAGCACTTGGGCGACACCGAGCGTCGCTCAATACATTATTTTATTATTATTTACATATTCTTAACATCAACTTTAGTTGATATTGATATTTAAGCACCTACGTAAATATTTTACAGAATCTCCATGCTTATCTAGTCACATACTTAGCTACAGACAGTTATTTAATCGTAGTAATTATGTTAGTGAAAAACAATGTTTTCAGCACGATGATAAAATTCAACTAAACAGTCAATTCAGTACACTGCAGTCCACTGCTGGACACAGGCCTCCCATTCTTTTGGTAGGATTACTTCTAAGTAATTGGTCAGGCAACAATAATAAAGCATACTTGTATATAATAAAGCACATTTGTCAACCGCGCGCCCGGCATGCCTGCGCCGCTTAAGAGAAATAACCTCAAAATCTTAGTTTTAATTTTAAACAAATCTATTTTCTGAAATTTCCGTCACAAAATGTTGTTTTCATGAGCATATTGGAGTATTATAGAACACGTAAATAATTTTTTCTTCGCAGTTGGTTTTGGGGCAAACGATGTATGGACGAGGAACAATCTCCTTTAAGCATTTATTGTTAATACGGACTACCAAAGACACTGTTGTTGAATATAAGGGATAGTAGTTATTATAGTTATTTATACAAGAATTCGTTTTTATCTCGCCTTGCACACATGCGTATGACGAACTTCACCTACCTACTATCATTACATTGAATAATGTTTCATTGTTTGCGTTAAAATATCACACACACAAAGATATTCGCTCGGATCAGTGTGCGAATGTTTACTTTACGATGCTACTCCACTTTTGTCTTTGACCGTACACGTAATTTTCATAATTATCTTATGTGTGGGGGCCAGTCAGTGCAGACCGGCGACACTTCGACCCAGTGGGATCTTTTGTGTCGGCAATTTTTTTTTCATAATTACAAATTAACGTAAAATATTAAGCGGTCATTGACTCAAGCCAGCCTGACAACGCGATCGGTGCAATTCAACTGAAACGTCGAGCAAACGCAACGTCACATTGCATTAAGCTTACATTTTTTAATCCCATGACACAGTTGGCAAGTCTAATGTAACCGGGCATTGTTCCAGACAAATCACGAAATCGCACTTTATTAGTCTTAACGTTCTCATAAGTCCATAAATATACGGAAAGACCCTAGAAGTTGCCGTATGTTAATGTGCTCTGCACTCGCTCAATGTCATTATTGGAGAAACAGACTACATAATTATGAATATTACTTTTGAAATCTGGGTACTTTAACTCATTGAGGCCGACGGTTGGTCTGCCACGTAGATGTCTTAAGTTCGACCCGAAGACATGTAACTCTGACTTTTAGAAATTGTGTATGTGTGTTTTTGATGTTGTTAATAACGACGTAAGCAGACTTCTTGTGAAAATCTACATGAGTCAGAGTTCTCCATAATGTTTTCTTTTAGATATTTACAAGTTTGCCAACTCGAACTGTGCCCGCATCGTGGACTTTGACCTAATAATACAGAAAAGAGGGTCCAGCAGTACGACAGTTTATTAAGAGAGTTGATATTGTTATTACCTACATACTAAAATACTGGTATCCCATTGAAATCATTGTAAAGTCGAGCACTCGACTGTCCATAGCAACTTAAAACAATATTTGCTTTAATTCCCTCATAACACAGTTAGAAGTTGACAAAGACCGAGAAATCGAGGGGTGTACCGGCGCCCGGATGTCGCGCATATTGTATTGCAGGGGGTCGTAGTAAAGGGTGCTTTTAAAATTGTTGCCATGTCGGGAAACCCCGTATTGATTACATAATTGATGGTTGACGGAATTGTAGCTTTAAAAGACAGTTTACTTTTGCTTCTTTAAACTGATATAGAAAAGCAATGATAATTACAAGTAGGTAAAATCTAATATCCTAACTTTAAAAACAAATGCAAACGTGAGTTTGTTTGTTTGTTATGCTTTAACGCCTTAACTACTTGACCGATTATAACGTAATTTCGCATACACGTTGTCAGGGGAACAGAATACGACATAGGGACCCTTTCGTCCAGAAAAAGTAATGTTTCTAATCTAACCGTACATTTATGCACATGGTATACAAAATATGAAACCAAAAAATTAGTTAACATTCATTTGTGTTGGGTATCCAATAAAGTTTCACATAAAAAAACTAACGCAATACTTAGGCTAAAGATAAAGCGACTGCTATCAATCAATGAAACCAGAAAACCATTTGATGGAGACAGCTTTACGACGACGTGATTGTACATGGTGTCAGATAAATTAGGATAGGAAATACGAAGCTCCATTTCTTGTATTAATCCCAGAGCTTTCTGTAGACAAAATATTTTCGTATTTTCCTCCACTGCACCGCAATGAAAATAAATGAGACGTCAAGACCTTGCTCCATTCTCTTGGTTGCTCAAACTCGGTGTGTTTTAGTATCACCATGTTTTATGTTTTGGAAGTAATAAAGAAGTGTTACGTGGATGGCGACGATGAATGTAGGCTCCGTCTAAGATATTGTGACGACATGAAGCTGTTGTTCTGAATTTATTTTTTTATGTACCACTGAATGTATGTGTTACAAGAATTTCGACTATGACGCGCAAATTAAACATGACAATTTATCAAATTAGCTGCCGTTAAACATGTCTCAAGAACACTTGAAACTCAGCTTAGCTTAAATATAATGTAAGCACATTCTGCATACACATAAATATCAATAAATATTAAAATAGCCTATTTTTTAGGTTATCGAGCCGAATTGCCCTTATACTTGCTGTGACCATGACTGCTAAAAAGTAACTGTGTTGGCGTCGGAAAAGTGTGATTTATTTAAGTTAATTTGCCAATGTTACCGGTATCCATCAAAATTAATCTACAAGGAAAACCTCTTGGCATCAGCCGTTGGTTGTCAACAAAGTGACCCTCTTGGGCCAGTAATTTTTAGTTTAGCTATTCACCCTGTGGAGAAACAGGGCGTGATGTCCCTCCAACACAAAGCGAGTGCTGGGTCACGTTATTGAGTCTGACGCTAGCATTTAAGCACTTTGTATGGGACGCGTATGTTGCGCGGTTCGAGTTAGTCGCTATCTCACGATTGTAACTATAGCATGTAACAACTGAATAAACGTTGTAATCTGCTAAACAATCTTTTACTTGAAGACTTCCACAAGTCGTAGCCCTGAACACGTTTTGGTGAGAAGGTATTCTTAGGATACAGGTCAGTAACTAGTAGGTATCTAACAGTGGTGACCCCGCCGACCTTGGTTACGTATTTGTGGAATTTTCAAGTATTGTTTAGTGAACTGTGAGCGTGACTACCCGAAGAAGTGAAGCGGCATCGATCGGGTAATAGAAAATTTGGCTACATGGCGGATAAGATAATCTAGAATATGCAGACTGCAGAAGTCCCCACGGTCACGTCGTCGTGTGAAAATAAGGCAGACCTTGTCCAACAAATATCAGAAATGACAATAGAGCTCAAACAGCTTCGAGGAAAGGTAAACGCAATCAGGATAGGAAATTTGCAACAAAGAAATAAATGGAACAGAAGGTCATCGAGATCCCGCTCCAGGTCAAGATCAACGCCACGTAGGACGCCTGAAAGTTCCGATCGGGTATGCAGACATCAATTTAGGTATAATCAACACGCTTATCGTTGTGAGCCGCCGCCGCCGTGCAATTGGGAAAAACTACAGGAAGCGAAACAGGAAAACTGAAACCAATACAATTCGGCGCGATGGAGAGTTGTATTGAGTCGAAGGAAAACCATCGCCTAAGCATCACCGATAAGGAAAATGGAATAACATTTTTAATAGACACAGGTGCGAACTTTTCGTTATCCCCGTGAATAAAGTGAGTGCAAAAAATCTTCGCGAGTGCGAATATAAGATTTTTGCAGCAAATAATACGGAAATTAATACTTACGGCACTAAAGTGTTGCAATTAAATTTAGGCTTACGAAGAGCGTATAAGTGGACATTCGTGATAAGTGACGTCAAGCAAGCTATCATAGGAGCTGACTTTTTAAAGACTTAAGTTAATTGTGGATTTATATAATAAGCATGAACAGGTGGACCTGTTGGAAATATGGAATGCGACAGACCGTTTTTCGAAATCAGTTAAAGTATCTACCAACGTAGATACTTGAACTAATTTACGTTCGTATGGGTTCATCATTAAGAATGACGAACCGTCAATTTCTAGTTTTCAATACGATAATCCTTATTAAGATTTGCTAGAAAAATACCCTGAAAAACTTTACCGATGTTTTACAAAAACGATCCGTCGCATTCCATATTTCATCACATTGAAACAATAGGTCCACTTGTTCATGCTAGGATTAGGCCTTTACGTCCTGACAGGTACAAGAAGGTTAAAGAAGCGTTCAAGTATATATGCATGAAGTAGGTATATGCAGACCATCTAGGAGCCCGTAGGCCAGCCCGTTGCATGTCGTAGACAAGAAGGACGGAGGGATCTGGCCTCGTGGGGATTACAGGCAATTGAACGCGATCACCAAACCAGACAGATATCCCGTATCTCGATTACAAGACTTTACGTATGGATTATCTGGTAAGAAGAACTTAAGTAATTAAAAGTAAAAAACCTTTTTAAAACACAAGCTTTTATTTAAAAGCGTTAAAAAGAAAAAAATAATCTTTTACTTTAAAACTTTTACTATCAACTTATAACGTCATTACACAATTTATATGATACTAGTTTTTACCCGCGGCTTCGCACGCGTTAAGTTAGAATTTGACAATCAATTCGGGTTGTACTCTGCTTGTAATAATATAATTCAATCATGATTCGAAAGACACGTGGCGCCATCTATTATCATAAGAACGTTATTATTGTTTTCCTCGGGAACAGTAATTTTTTTCGGGATGAAAGGTAGCCTATGTCCGTTTCTGTAGACCTGACAACGTATATGCAAAACTTCAGGATAATCGGTTCAGTGGTTTAGGCGTAAAAAGGTAACAAACAAACAAACTCATTTTCGCTTTTATAATATTAGTTAGGATAAAAGCTGTCGCGAGATTTAAGTACTTGTATTTACTTAGTTTGAAAATTTTAATAGTTAAAATCAATCACATCAAGTTATTTAATTTACTTGTTTATCTACACAAGTAAATCTCGCGACAAGCTTTTCGTCAGCTAAACGTGACCCAACAGGGAGGATCTGCCGACCTGGCTGGTTGATCGTGCCTGGCGGGCCGCGGCCCTTTTTTTGGTGACCGACCCGACGTGATTATCCAACACCCGATGTCACTGCAAGCAACCTTCACGGAGCAGATTAGAAGCAGCAACCATCGCCATCATCTTCACTTCTCTCACACAGCACCTCTTCAGATGAGCAGTAATCAAGTCACAGCCAACCACCATCTTCGGCCTCAACAGGGACCATCACACGCCTGCAGCGAACGTGCAGCCTGGTCTTCCCTACGGCCTTACCAGCGTCAGGGCTCAACCCACTGCACACATGCTCCACGCAAGCAGGGCACATCACTCGCCGTCTATGCAGCAGCCAGCCACGACGCAGCAACTACGCAGCATCAACCCCGACTCACTGTGGGACACACTGCAACGCAACAACCCCGACTCACTTAGGCACACGCACCGATCACCGCACTTCGAACCCGATTCACTGGGGCACACGCATCGGTCAACGCATTCAGACCCGATTCACTGAGGTCTAGCGGCATACAGTTCGGACTCACTGGAAATAGTGGCATATAGTTCCGACTCACTGGAGCTAGCGGCATCCTTCACTGGTACGGGCAACGCTCTTCAACAGCATCGATAGCTGTCTCATCAACCTAATCGACCTTCAGTCTTCGGGGGGAATACTGTAGCGGCGCCGCACAAAAGAAGTTCAGCCTATATTTAACAGATGGCGATACAATCGCGCTTGACATGATGTCATACAATTCTGAATCACACAAGTAACATTTACACAGCGACTAAGTATAATAAAATATACAAGCTCCCGACATTAACCGTCGGGCCGCGGCCCGCCAGGCACGATCAACCAGCCTGGTCGGAGGATCCTCCCTTTGTGTTGGAGGGACATCACACCCCGTTCCTCCACATTAAGCAGCTAAATTCAAAATTTAATATCTGGTACCTAGACGATGGCACCCTAAGAGATGTAGATACAGCATTACAGGATTTGGCACTTTTAAAAAATAAATTTGATTCAATCGGTTTGGAACTTAATCCAATCAAATGTGAAATTTTTATCGGCAATAACATCAATAAACTATCGGTATTATCTAAATTCAATTCTTTGGCACCTAATATTAAACTTTTACATAAACCCTCTCTTCGCCTCCTTGGGTCCCCAATTTTAGATGAAGGTTTTGATAGTTTTATAGAAAGGAAAATTCAAAATTTTTGTAAAACGTCAGACAGGTTATTTAAAATGAATATATACATTCGGCTTTTACAATTATTCGATACTATCTTTTCGTACCTAAATTTACACATGCCCTTCGATCTTCACACTTTTGGAAACATTTGACACTTTTAGCAAAAACTGATAAAATTATACAGAACACTCTTATTAAAGTTTTAAATGTGGCCATGAACGACCGATCGTGGCTACAAGCGAGCTTGCCAGTTCACATGGGCGGTCTCCGCATTCGAAAAATTACTAATGTAAATTTACCAGCGTTCCTATCTTCGGTCCATGGCATGGAGGAATTAACCAGGAAAATCTTGGCATCTACACTGGTTAATTCTGAAGGGCTGTGCATGACCGACGCCGTGAACGCTTGGAGACTTGCTTGCCCAAGCACTGATTTACCCGAAAACCGACTCTCTCAGAGACAGTGGGATGGGCCATTAATGCAGCATAGTTCGAGAAAATCTCATAAATACATCGTCCTGTGCTGCTGAACGTGCCCGCTTGCTGGCTGTGGGAGAGTGGGAGTCGGGCCTTTGGCTTCAGGCGCTCCCGTCGTCCAACATAGGTAGCATGTTGGACGATACAATCTTCCGCATTGCTTCTTGTTTGCGCTTACGTACCTTGTGTTTCTCCTAGAGTATACAATACCGAGCATGTTTTCAATCCCGGGATTACGGGATTTTTGATGCGTAATCCCGGGATACCGGGTCTAACCCGGGATTAGACTATGACATAGTGTAATAACCACATTGTGGTTTCTAATCGGGCTCAAATGAAAAAAAATTTGAGTAATTTCTTAAAAATTTTTGTAATATCGTTCCACAACACAAATCACAATATAGTAAGAAAAGAAAATAGACAATACAAAAAAACTATACTTTTGCAAGAAATCAAAAAGACAACACAAAAAACTATATAGAATTTCGAAAATACAATCGCAGAAATATAAAGCATCCAATGTTTCACTTCCAAGCCTACTTCGTAGTTTATTGCCAACATAAGCAGCAGCTGAAAACGCTCGCTCAATATACAAGCATACAAGTATACAATAGATATACTTGTATGCTATTTCTAAGTGATATCCACGAACTCCTCCATTATCGAACAGGCTTATTTCACGTCTAACACTATTTGCCAACCCCGATTAATTTTGTACTTGTACTTCAGGATCTGGGGATTTCATACTCTTATCAATTTCCAGCTGTAACTTTTCCTTTAATGTCGATTGGGGTTGGGAGGTTTCTGGCCTTAGCTCATCATCTGTTTGTGATCCTGACCTTTCTTCTTCTTCAGTGTCATTTCGGCTATTAAGTCTTTTAACAATTTTGTCGTTAGGTAATAAATACTATTAATATAATCTAGGCAAGGTTATTGTCAAGCCGCAATGGACTACTGAATGCAAACTACACCTGTTTGTAGCAATCCCGAAAATTCCGAGATTAGTCAAGTACAGTCACGGGATTTTCGAGGCCAGAAAACGGCCGGGATTGTATTCTATAGTTTCTCCATGTCGGTGTCTTTGTGGAGAAGCCGTTGACAGTCTTGGTGACCATAGCCTGTCATGTATCAGGAGTGCTGGTCATATATCACGACACGCCAACCTAAATAATATACTTCGTCGGGCTTTTGTCACCACTGGCGTTCCGGCTCAGCTTGAACCTCACGACTTGGTACGCGGCGATGGCAAGAGATCAGATGGTATGTTATTAGTGCCTTGGAAAGTGGGTAGGCCTTTGGTGTGGGATGCAACTTGTGTAGACACCCTTGCGCCATCACATCTTTCTAGCACAGCGGGTTGTGCTGGTGCTGCTGCTGCATAAGCGGAGACGCTCAAACGGCGTAAATATCGAAATGGCGAAAAAGGATAGACATGGTATGGTTGTAATAGGTGTATAAACAATTTCTCAGTTTACTATTACAATGTAGGTATTGTTTGTCTACAGGAAAAGCAACGTTTGCACTGTTGGCGATTTCGTCTTGTTAGTTAAGTCCTTCATGAAGGACTTAACAAGACGAAAACGAACACATTCATCGTACGCATAGCTACCTGTCGATCTGACGATTTTTATTTCAATACAGTAAAAATATATTGCAATGCGTTTATCGTGTAGTCATAGATAGGCAAGTAAGTTACGAATAAATTGGCACTAAAAATACACTCGGCCATTACAACGTTTCGCATTATTCAAAGACAACAATCCGTCACGGCTCATTCCATACGTAGGTGTTCTTCCGTTAGTAATAGTACCGAGCTACAATTTTCAATGTGTTTTATACGATGTTTGCTGCCTATACCCGACCAGACCCTGACGCCCACTGGTGTCTTATCACTTTGTAGCTATTATTTTGAACATTTGCCTTGTATATGTTTATTTATTTGACCCTGGTATATTCGCTTTGTTAGAGAATGAGGTGTTTTGTCTATAGATTCTTGTTCTGACAATATTTGCCTGTAATATAAAAACATGTGTAGTATTTTATTGGTGTAAAATTTGCACATTATATTTGTCTAAGGTAAACCCTATTAACAAGTTTCCTGTCCGGTGAATCACATTTGATACATAATGATAGATTTTTATTGTGTCTATCATAGGACAGCGAAAGAGTTAAAGTTAACAACTGTAATCAAACTTTACCGTACAGTCAGTTGTAAAAAATATTATATCAAGATATGCTCTCCGGTACCTAAATTCAATTTCTGTTAAGCAGCATTCCAGTTGGCATTTTGAGTTCCTAGATGCAAATGCGTAAACAAGCTCCATAGCAAGTCCCATAAGCGCAATTAGTCTCGTGGACCTTTAATAATTTATAAGTATTTTGTTTCTCTATTGGTATATAGCTCGCCCGAGCAAAACTTATCAAAATTATGTAAATATATTGTGCAATAAAACAATAGTACCTATAAGACGACGAAGTACATACTTTTCAAGTATTGTGTTGTTTCTTACATCAAGCTATCTACATAATTATTAAGCTTTTCATTTGAATCAATCCACCGGTTTATTCGGCGGCAGAGTTATTTTCTGCAGCCCTATATAAATACTTTTAACCTTAACCAAGTCTATATTAAATTTCTCTTCAGATATATTTTCTGACAAGCTAAAATAAAATAAATATAGGTACGTTTTTTTAAATTGTGACATCTAATCTTTAATATCAAAAATATATGTATCTTATATTAGGAATCGCATCCGTTACATTTATTTTAAATGATGATCAAAGTTGTGAAAGAATGTGCAATACCGTCACAGTCATTTATATTCTTTGAAACGTATACGATCATAGATGAGTTCATAATCCAGTGATGATGACTGTACTTTTCAATTTTGTCAAGATGGTACAAAATACGTACCAACTTACTCATAAACTGGAAAAGTTGTTATTCATGTTTTTAAAAGACCATCTTACACTAGACATGTCGCGGAGGATTTAGATGGAGCCCATACATACTTATACAACACATCTTGTCGGCGGCCAGACTCAATAGATTTTTAATTATGTCTGGTATTCTAAGACTTGACAGGTTGAGCCACTGCGCCATCCGCGTAGACTGTATTTTATAAGGATAAAATTACAATGTTCTTAGATTTGTCTACTGAAGACTGCCTCAAATTGGTGATAGAAATTGGGTTCTTTTTATTTTATTTGGTTTACCAACATTTGTTTACACTCAATTGTACACAATAAAACCAGCACGAATATTAACAATAGTGTAACAAACACTTATAGGTAAACACCACATCTAAAACTGATGAGTGCGGCAATCAACATTTAGTATTTACTAAAGCGAGTGACAAAAACTATAAAAGCAATATTTTATAAAGGTATGTCACAAGAATCAAAAGTATACAATATATAATGATACTAATCCGGCAGTTGTTTGAGGAGTATTCTTTTTTGTTTGGCAATAGAATCACAGTGTGTGTCAACGCAATCACTATAGCTATTGATTACCTTGTACATTCTCGCGTTTAGTTTAGTTTAGTTGGACATGTGTTATCCGCACTTAACCCCACAATTGGGCCATTGTGCGTAATCGCGTAAGGGGAATTAGCGCCTAATACCGTCCTTCTCTGTGGTGTGCAAAGTGGAGTGATATAGCTGCGTGGTATCCTGGATGGTGCTCGGAATTTAAATAATGCTAGTAAAAGAGAAGAGTCTGTTTTGTCTGTTCAAACATTGAGTCATTAAGGCCTTTGCGCTTGTCTAAAGAATTCATTTTAAAATGCCTTAATCTATTCTTATATGATTTAATTTTTTTAGCAATCCCGGTAGAAAACGCTAAATGGCAAACGAAACGCTTTTGCATACATTCTAAACGCAAAGAATGAACAGCGTAATGTCGCCGCTAGACCACATTGCAATACTCCACAATGCTACGAATCAAAATGTTGTATAGAATCTTTGTATTAGTGTTACGAAATGACTTGTAGGTTCTTAAGACAAATCCTAACATTTTGGATGCTCTTTGCATTATATGACGCAAGTGAGGCGCCGTAAACGTTATTTTAGAATCGTATAGAACACCTAGGTCGTGTATAATATCAACCTCCTCTATCATATGTGACGAACATATAATAATATATAATAATTAGATGGTAAATTACTATGCATTCGCGTAAATTTGAAATGATGACATTTTGATGGGTTTAACTGCATTTCGTTAGATTTACACCACTTTATTAATCGGTCAAGATCTGCTTGCAGGTATTTAGAATCTCCTTCAGTTTAAACTATTCTCACAAATTTTAAGTCGTCGGCGAACATAAAAATATCTGAGTATTGGAAACAGTATGGAATATCGTTAATAAAATAATTAAATAATACCGGCCCCAAGTGGGATCCCTAAGGAACCCCAGACAAAATGCATTTAGCTGCTGATTGGAAGCCATTTACAACAACATAAAAATAGGGTTGCGGAGCATTACAGTACGAAATTTTCAGAGTCACAAAGTGCCTTGTAATAGTTTCGTATCACATCTATAACGTAGAATCTAAACCACAGCTGGTGAATTATGTTCTTAAAGATGTGTGAAGTCTTGGCCAGCACTTAGACACAACTTGGACAAACCTTGGACAAGAGAAACTCCCGCATTGTGGGAGCCACCCGTATCTAACAGTTCGATAAAATATAAGCAGAGAAAAAGTATATTTAATGGTTTTTTTTTAGAGAACAATCAAGGTAGCCGCGATGTACAATTAACGCTAAATGCTTGCAGCTGATCGTAAAGTCCCGGGTTTGATACCTAGCTCAGAAAATTACATTACTTTTTCATTTAAGTAATGCCGAGATAGACAACAATAGACTCGTTTCTTTTTAATGGGACTTAACATAGCTGGTGAGAAGTTAGTGTCATACATAGGTATTAGGAGGAGGCCCAATCAGCCTCGTCCAGCTCCTTCTCCTTCCCACTTCCTTTCCTAAAGGGTTGGCAACGCGCAAGTGATGCCACTAGTGTCGCAGGCGTCTATAGGCTACGGTGACCACTTACCACCAGGTGGGCCGTATGCTTCTCAGCCACATTAGTAGTATAAAAAAAAAATTATCTGCTTACTGCTTTAGCTATGAAGCACGATCTAACTATTACAAGCAACCTTTTAATAATCCCAGAAGTTTAATATCTAACTTAATAAAACGTAAGAAGATATGAATCCAACTTCTAATATTTTTGTCTGTTGTTTGACATTCAATTCGAGACGCCAAGGTTGAAGTAGACATTGGTCTCGATTCGGTTAAACAACGGAGAGTGTATTAATAAATGAGTATAAATAAATGTTGTATCAGGAACCATGTTCATTTTATTCTCAAGAATAAAAAAAGTTCTTATTTAAGAGTTTATGAGAAGATAATGGATACCTAAAATGGGAAATCGTCTCAAATGTACATTACTCAAACTCGGGAACATAGACAAAACCTTGAATAGTTTTCCTGCGGTGAATTGTAGTTTTTTTATAGCTTCTAGTGGCAAATATTTATTTATTTCAACTTATAATCTATAATTACACGTTCTACCTAATGCGATAGTATAGTAACATAACTAAAATCTAACTTTTAAAACAGTAATGTAATAAAATATCTTAAATCTATTATTAATAACTTAATATCTAGTACGTAGCCTTTGTGGTTTCTCTCAATGAACATGTAAATACGCCGCCATCGCCCTCTATACTCATCTGGGACAAAAACTCAAATCTCCTGCAGGATGGCTGGGTTATATATTGTACCTCTTATAAGTTTAAATAAATAGCAGACCGGGGCTGCTTCTCTACGTAATTTTAGTTTATAATAGCCTACTATGCCGACGGTAAATAGAGAAGGATACAGTAGCGGATATCCCGGGTAAACGCCGTACAATTTAAAAATAAAATACTAACAACCTCCAATTAGTTCACGGTAAACAGGAATCGTTGCACGTGGTGTAGAGTTTTCTTGGTATTACAGAAGCGATAACAAGGCATCACAACTGCGCCGCTGCATACTGTAAACCACATTGATGGTAAATATGGACACCGTCTGATGGTAAGCTTTACCGATGTCTAGCATTCGCAACACAAAATACATTATACGGCAGATAAGATGAAAGAAAAGAAGGGAAAAGGAAGAGGCGAAAGAGAAAAATGGGACCAAGGGGGTATTGTATGTCCAGCGCTAAATATGCGCTTGATCTCGATTCAGTGGGACTTGCACACAAGTAGCGTTTTCTTTGGGGAAAACCATCAAATGATTTCGATCTTTCTGGGCGGCAAGATGGGTATGTCAGACTTCTACAGACTAAAATCACTACCGTGTCCCATCACTTCTGCTCACGTATTTACCAGCCCGCCACGTTACTACACGCCACGTACTAGTGTGCTAATGAATTGAGGGGCATGCATGGGAACACAACAATCTCGGGCCTATTTCTAACCGGACGTTGACACACAAGTAACCTTTGGTTACTTTCTTGTGGGAATAGGCTTTGTAAGATAATTTTTGGAAATTTAGAAATTCGCAACGTTATTAGCAATTTGTGATGCAAATTATTAGTATTTTACTGCACCGATCTGCTACACTAAATGCTAAAAATATTACGAATATATTCATATAAATAGGATAATGCTGACTGGTATTTAAGCTAACACTACTTTATCAGCGTCTTTAATCAGTGACGGTAGTCACATAGGCATTTGACCAGTTATTGAGTCGTCAATCGAAAATCACCCAATGCACTACTGACATGGACCCGCTTCAAATACAAGCGTAGCTCACTTAGCTGGAGATATTATTATTATATAATATTAGTTATTTGCAACCCAAGTGAATGTGCAGCAAAAAGGGGACAGCTACAGTTACAGCTTATAATATGCAAGCCTGCATGCTACACGCTGCGGCATGCTTATAAGTCGTACAACCACAAAAAAATTGATAGCTTCTATTTTTGAGTCTTAATTATTTGTGCCATCGGTGAAAATCTTTAATGATGCCTAAATGTACCCCATCAGTACTTTATCTGTAATTTAGCATCGTATGGCAAAATAATATGACGTCACAAGTTATGGTTATACCCATGGTGACCGAGTAAGACGCGCCCACTGCACCTCTACGGTCATGGCCGACATCGCGCTATACTCAGAGTATACAAATTAGGAACAGAAATAGTTCATACGTAATGGCTATAGCATAATTAATGTTTTGGGTCAAATGGAAATTCCTTTTCCGATTTCCCTTGAAAAATGCTCAGTTGACACGCAGTGAAATTACAAATTTTCCTTGGGCATTATTGCCTATAATAAAGGAGAATAGAGTTTACAATATGAAGTTGTTAAATAATTGAAATACGTCTATTGATTACAGTAATAACATTTATGAATGACTATTAAAATATATTGGCCAATGACAACATCTAAATTGTCAGCAATAAAACACATATGCTTGGCTACTGGTATACTACGGGTAAACTTTCTTATCCGGGCTTTGATATTCTAATCCGTTATGAACCAGCGCGTGGCACGTTTATTCCTCCGAATGTTTAATGTTTACTAAGTGTGCCATATTCATTTTTATTGATGTAGTCTCGTGACAAGTGTCTTCATAATTAAGTGATTATTCTCACTTTGCCTGTCACTTTGGAACTGTATGTCACTGTCTGATTAAAAAAGCCTTTTATCTCTTATTTATTTACAGTGTCATTGCATTTTCGTTTTTTGATAAAAAGTACTTGTATAGGTTCAAACGTCTCTGAAAGTTGCCAAATGCGCGTAAATAATTATAAATAATTAATATAATATACTACGAAAAATATATTCTGAAAGGTTTTCGAATTGTATGTTATTATTTCATTACCAAGGTTACTAAGCAATCGGTCTGCCTGACATTAGACAGTTATCGTAGCCTATAAGCGCTTACAACTTTCCCCTAATGTTGTAAGCGCTTATAGGCTACGATATCACTCTATGCAGGCAACTTTTAAAAAATAAGTATATTTTCTGACAGCATTCAAGTTTGAAAACCTTGAATGAACATAACAAAAAGCGGTGATACTGTAAGGCGCTGGTACGTTTTCAGTCAGGCTGCCCCTGTTGAGAACTCTACTGAGTACACCTCTTGGCCTTTATTTCAATGTGATTTTAACATTCAATATTATTAATATAAAAATCAAATTGGAATAAAGATAAAAATACATTAATTGTTTTTAAACGTAACGTTTTGTTACTCAAGCAGGCAGTCCACTGGTAGACGTTTTATACTTAAATTCCTTAACAGCCAAAATCTTGATAAAAGTTAGTAACCCCAGCAATCCAAGTCTTTGGCAAACAAAAGTTTAATCTCGCAACGTCAGAAAGATAACGCGGCCCCACGTTGGGCGCCATTAATGAATTAAACTTAACTATTATTATAACTGACATAGTCCTGAGCTTCGTTGTCCGTGACACTGCATTAATCATGGTTAATATAATTACATCACGTAATTTGTTTTCTATAATTACCTACATAATGTAAAGGATATAGCGGCTTTATACAAAACTGACTTTGATCCATGGCTGCGCTCCTTTGATTATCAAGATCTATCCAACAGGAACCTTGTATTTTACGGGGATGAAGCCTTTGGCACTTTTGGACTCATACATTTACTTTATACAAAATTCACAGCGATTCTTTGATTGTGCTGTGTGAAGTAAGAAAGGAACATGCTTTAGGATAACTGGTTTGTAACAGTCACTATTAATTTACCTAACGCTTATTATTTTACGTTGACTACAGGGGTGGTTTAGTGATTTAATTGAATTAGATGACCATTGTCACTGCGCAGTCGATGCCTACACGGGAGAAATATTTGTGCGATCCACAAATACTAGTTCGGAGTCTGGGTGTTCTTTGTGTCCATTGTTTGGATGTAAGAGATATTCATAGTCCGGGAACTGTGAAAAAAACGTGTACAGTATATATGTATATTTTTAAATGGTTAATAAAAAACATAATTCTAGTAAAACGTTATCAAACTTTCGAAGGTCAATGTGTCTAGTCGACTTTATAGTCGCCATATATTCGCCGAGAGCTTTCGACACGAGTAAACATGTCACTAACTATTAATCCCTGGTATAAGACCTATAAAATTTCAACACTTGCTTTTTTCTGGAGAAAAGTGTAAATGTATTAACTTTTTATGTACTGCTCTTGAATGAATTGGATAATTTATTGGGATGTTTGTTTGTGATTTGATTTATTTCGACATAAGACGCCGTGGTTTTGAGAGCTGCTATCCTTCTCTGATTATGTTAAGAAATGATTGCATCTGTCTTTGAACAAAGATTGGCTGGCCGATAGACCAGATAGTAAATGAACAATAATTTAATTGGAATTCCTACTAATGTTATAAATGTCGAACTGTTTTTGTTGGGTGACTTTTTATGTTAAGATTCTTTATAAGCCGGATAGTGCCATATGCCATTTTTAGCCTGCAAAACGACAGCAAAGTCGGGGCTTAAACATGCACTAGTTGTGCAAGACTTCCTGATATTTGGTCGTCTCCAACAAGTGTTAATTCACCAGTCAAGTCAAGGTGCGTAGTTATGGCGTGTCACATTGTCCCAAGTCTAATAGATCCGAAAGGTAAGCAACTATCCCTCAACTGTCAACAAATGGATATTATTACGTTCATATTTTTAGTTTAAAGGACGAAACCTAGGAAAACTGCTTATTAAACAAAAACCACATTTTTAAATTTTCTGAATCCCGACGCGCTCTGAAACCTTGTAATGCTTAGCAGATTTTATCGATCCCCGTGATACCGACACATCTGCTTTATAATCTTTTTAGTGTAACTACCAATATGTAGCTTGTAACTCAGTTATGAAAATGGTGGTACTTTTATCTTTTTATTGTCATGAGTGTTTTTTATGGCCAGTGTTGATGCCGAAATAAAAGCTGCAAGCTTCTGTTGAGATAACAGTCCAACATATTTTGTGTTTATTATTGTAGCTTCGATTTAAATGGCTTTCGGATGCGTTTATATCGTAAATGAAATTGGCACCTAATCCAAGGCAATAAAGATACAAATTGGATATTTCATTTTAAGCAGTACAGTTGGTTCATTCGTTGTGGCAATTCAATCAAAGACTTGTGTAGCGCGACCCATGTCAATAAAAGTGCTGACTAGTCAGCATGTTTATTGCTATGGGTAAGACCATTACCTGTCTGTCTTCAGTTAGTACCTGTATCTAAAGTAGACTATGTTACCATAGTTTTATTATAGCCATACCATAGTCATATTAGTTGAAATAAGTACGTAAGTGTTTATTTATATACCTACGTATACCTTTGTATACCTAATTTTCAATACCAGATCTGATCACCTGAATATAAAACCTTACGAGAATAAAGGTTCTGTAAATGACAAGGCGGTCATCTTGAAGTTTTTTCCTGATGTAATTTGCATATTTGGATATGAATATCTAGCTATATAGCTCTTTAAAATATCAAATTCAGACAGTTTATGACGCAAATATATTCATCCAGACCGTCATTACTCCGAGGGTGTACGTCACGTACGCCTATTTCTGTCGTAGTTAATTAAACTGCTTTATACGTGGACACTTTATAAGCCCAGATATGCACACTCATAGCCATTTAAACTTGACCTTACAGTATGAACGTCATCAAATTTATTCTAAAACAAGTTGATATTGTGTGTTTTGAAATTTCCACAATCAATAATCCATATTTTCATTAAGTGTGACGAATAGTTCTTAGCAATCCAACGTTTATGAATGCAATAAAGGAACACACTCATTTTGAGCAAATAAACTCGTTCAGTTTGAAGGAAGGAAAGACTTATGAAATTGTAAACATACCTTATTGGCATACCATACACATACCACATTCAAATTTATAAAATTAGTTATAATGTTATAAATTTGAATGTCAGTTTGTTTGTTTGTGACGCTTTTACGCATTTACTACTCGACCGATCATCACGAAATCGCTTACATGTTGTCGGGGGTACAGAA
This sequence comes from Catocala sponsa, assembly GCA_963564715.1. Classification (NCBI taxonomy): domain Eukaryota; kingdom Metazoa; phylum Arthropoda; class Insecta; order Lepidoptera; family Erebidae; genus Catocala; species Catocala sponsa. Next base: position 12,355,989 of record OY751343.1, on the reverse strand, counting down.
AAGGATACGGGATTCATTTAATCCAGAAAAAAAATGTACCGGTGGGATGGCTAGTAATTTATATAATACCTACGGACCCAACAGACGATGTCCTGCTCGAACGAACCGATCGAGCGATCGTGGCACTACTCACCGGTTTCAATTGTGACTCTAAACCAAAGGTCCCCAGACTTTTTTTCTCAAAGACCACTTTCAAAATTTAGCTGGTTCCGGTGAACCCCAGCAGCTTCATTTCTACCATATTCCTTGGCATTCGTATTTATATTGGTGAAGAATCAAACAAGTTCATGCAATTAACCAGCTGACTAATTAATTTTTTTGAAATTCTTTGGACTGAACCTACCAGGGTAGGCGGGCTGAACTTTTTTTTTTTGGTAAATCTCTACCTAAAAATTGATAGGTGAAGTCAAGCCAACATACCCGCTTACGAATTGAGAACCCCATTTTTTTGTCACGCCAACGTAGACCGCCGTCGAGTCTCCCGTGGACTCCTGGGGTTCCACCTGGACCACTTCGGGAACTAAGGCTTTAAACCATCAAGGGACCCATTTAAATACACACAAAAGATTTACCAGTCAGTCCAGCCGTTTAGGAGTAGCATAGAGACATACACACGTACAGAAGAATTATATAGGTATATATAACGATTAGACAGCGGTTCTTAATCACATTAAGTATTTAAAGGTAATCACGAAGGTGCCGCTGATAGTTAACCAATGACTACGATCGACGCAAGTCGGTCGGATCGTCAGGTAATAATTAAGTATTGATTACCTTTAAAAACTTACTAATGTGATTAATATCCGTTTTGTGTTATTATATTTAGAACTAACTTTTGTCTACGACCTCGTACGTGCGTGGAATTTGAAAGTAGGTATCTATCTTTATTTTCTTTACTAATACTCGACATCTACGCGCACATCTCTTATCAATCGCCGCGACGACCTATCAAGATGAAACATAGACCAGTCAGTAATACAACTGTGTGTGTGCATACAATTTACAGATAGACAACATTTCTAATAATAATGTGTATTATTACTATTGCACATACATTATTCCTAAATATCTCCTACTAGCTTTTGCCAGCAACTTCGCTCGCGTAAATAAAGGTTAGGTTATGTTAGTAACGAAACTTTTTTTAAATAAAATATATCCTATGTATCCCGCTAATAATTATAGCTTTCTAGTAGTGAAAGAATTTTAAAAATCGGTTGAAAGTTTTAAGTTAAATCCTTACAAACAAACAAACAAAAACTCAAATCTTTCCTCTTTATAATATAAGTATAGATGTACAGACATTAACCAGTTATAATATTATTATATTATGTATATATGAAAATAAATGGATATAGCGTGCACGCTATAGTATCAGTCAAAACTAAGTTACCAACTACTGTCTCAGCATTCCATGTACTCAGTTGATGACATTTTATCGTTTTTAATCCTAAGAGAACATAAATAATACTTCGTTCTCTCATTTTAGAGGACACGAATGTTTCTTGTAAGGCAAGCAATAAAAGAACCGTTAAATATTTGCTCAGATATAAAAGTATACTTGGGACGATAGTATACACGTCTTTATCTGTAGCATAAAGGGGACCCATGAACGAGGAATTAATACTGCTGTCATTTTTGTTGTGAACGTTAAAAAAGAGTCACGTAAAGGCATTATGTGATTCTTTTTAAATGTCTGTTGTAGAGATACTGTTACATCCGTTACCTATATCATATAGACGTGTCTGGATGAATTGGGACAATCTACCATCAAGGTTATAAGAAAAATTCACTTCAAGGTGTGGAAGGTACTTATCTTATTTATATACTTTTGCTGTACGTGATATGGACATGGCTGTTCGAATTCGGAAATTATATTTATACTGGTATTAGTAAATTTTCATTTACTAATAAAAATTTACTAATAATGTTGTTTTTACTGCAAATAAATATTTTTCTATTTCTATTTTCTTATGTTAAGTACACTAATTATAGCTTATGTAAATTTTGCCCGCTGCTTCGGTCGCGCAAATGTAGGTTATATAAAATTTCCATCCATCGAGGACAGTACTTTTTTCTGGATGAAATGTAATCTATGTCCTTTTCTGTACCCCTGAAAATGTGTATGCGAAAAATCATGATGATCGGTCGAGTAGTTGGACGTGAAAGCGTAACACACGAACAAACTTACATTCGCATTTAGGATTTTAAGTTAGGATTTGAGGGTTAACTTCATTTATACATTATACTACATGTAACCATCCGATTCTATTGATGACTATATTATAAGTAACAAATATTAATACATAATTAACAAATTACTAAACTATTGTTTCAGGTATTGTGTACAGGGACTTTAATAGTGATTATAGTGTACAAATCTATCAAACCCGAAACCAGAAGAGTACCGATGAAGAATGAATGAATATATGTATAAGAATGAACATATTTATGTTTGATAACATAGAACTTTATTCTAAATCAAAGGTTATCGGTTTATGTTTCTTTTCATCAACCAGATAATGTCAAGCCCTCACAGGCGGTGATAAGCTGTCGTTGACGTCATCGCCGAGTTCGCTTGTTTTACACAATCAATACCGAAAGGTCGGTGGAGCTCGGCGACGGTCCTACGTTACAATGTAACCGTGTAAGAGAATGAACGGTGGGTTAAGTTCACACTGGATTTAGGATAAAGCTCTATTTTATAAACACATGAATCGAACGCACAAACTCTAGTGAAGTCAAGGATCCTTTTCGGTCTCGCCATGTCGTAATATTCTGTTTAGTTTTATTGTATTTTATACCTTCATTTTGATGGATTTTTTTATTTAAAGTATTTATTGTTATTGTAATAACGCGTTAACGAGTGTTAATTAAAATACTTTTTCTTTCTCTCACATATTTTGTATTGGTGGCGATTAGCGGAGACGAAATCTGCATTAGGAATAATTCTGTAGTCTGAGTTACACACTTTGTAAACCTCAAAACAACAGACACAAACACATACAAACGCGATGCTTGGATTGTATGGACATGGATTTAGCCGTTACCTAACCTATCAATATGAAAACAAAATTATTTTTTGCAATACTGAATTGACTCTTCTAGTATAGAGCACGACTATTAAGGATAGCTTGTTTAATTGCCTTCAGTTGCATATTAGTCATAATTATAATGGTAAGAAGCCATCAGGGTCGGTAGTTCATGGACATGATTGAGTTCCGTTAGCACTTTGATCCATGGCGTTGGCGTAATTGAAGAGAACAATTTGAATATAAACAATGTTTCGAGCCGTGTTTCGTGTCCACCCGAAGGGTCCTTTGGAATTTACAGACGTAGTTGAGGTGTAAACTCTTTGCAATCACATTTCCATATCTGTCATCTAGATGCCGTGAGAAGACATACACTTTTGTCTGTATATTTGTTAAGAAACAAGTCCATCTTATATAATATATAAGGTCGGGGAAAAAGTTTATTCGCATTTTATATGAAAACTCAAGACATTATTTTTCAAAGTTTATTTACATTTAATTACAATATATATGTGCCATATTGTTCGATGACTGTCTACCATCTTGTAGGTAGTGACATGATCCCGTTGCTGTAGAAATTTTGGGACTTCTGAACAAGAAACGCGATAAGTAGTTTTGGTCAAGACTATATAGCGGATGCATTAACACCTCCCAGCCAAACTCTCTCAATTTTTTATGAGTGACTAAAGATGTGTGAGGTCTAGCGTTATCGTGATGAAAGACCACACCCTTTCTATTGATTAATTCCGGCCGCTTTCTCTCAATTTCTTGCTTTAATTTCATCAGTTGTTGGCAGTAGAGATCCGAATCGATGGTTCTGCCCGGCGGTAAAATCTCATAATGAACAATACCCTTCCAATCTCACCATACACATAGCATCACCTGATTGTGAGTTAGCCCGGGTTTTGCCACAGTCTGTGAAGCTTGACCGACCTTTGACCACGACCTTTTTCGCACGTACATATCGTACGTGATCCACTTTTCATCACCAGTTATCAATCTCTTCTAAAACGGTTCGGTTTCATTCCGTCTCAATAAAGAAATGTACATGGTTCATTAGGTTTCTTTCAGTGAGCTCGAGTGGCACCCAAATATTGAACTTTTTTGTATACCCAGCTTTTTTCAAATGGGTCAAAACTGTTTTGTGGTTAATTCCCAGATCTTCAGATATGTCGTAACTATAGATATGCCGATCTTGCTCCACTTTTTCAAAAATGGCGTCTATTTTATCCGTGACAGGGCGACCAGAGCGAGGTGCATCTCTGACAACAAAATTCCCGGATTGAAAACGTTTAAACCATCTTTGTGCTACTCTTACTAACACCACATTAGGTCCCATAAACGTTTTTTTTCGCGACTAGCGTTATATTTTTTCCTTTTTTGTAATAAAATTTTAAAATGTATCGAATTTCTTCATTAGATTCACTCATTTTGACAGAAAGAAAAACAAATGAAAACCGGCGGGAAACAATATTTTACGAAAATGTTTCTTTTTTGAAATTTGACCTTTTTAATGGTATCGAAACCAGCCAGATACAACTAGTACAGCCAAAGAGATTATATTAAAAATTTATATAGACTATAATATGCGAAAAGACTTTCCCCCCGACCTATTATATAATTATATATAAATCTTGTGTCATGGTGTTTGTAGTCGCACTCCTCGGAAAAAGCTCAGCTTGGCCGATTTTTATAATTTTTTTATGCATATTTTGTAGGTATGTGAATATGTCGTAAAGTATATTTCATACCGCTAGGTGATTAGCATGACCCTATTGAATAAACTTATGTGGCAGAACAACGTGCCGGGTCAGCTAGTACATATATCATAAAAAGATATTTCATAAAATGTTTAGTTTATTGTTGTTACACACATATTATACATAGGTTCTGAAGTTGCATTATACTACTGATGCTTATTTATATCCCAGACAGGTTAAGGGGTAGGCATGCAAATGTTATTAACAATAATTTGCACCATGTACATACGAGTACCTATTGCCATCTTACAGGCGCAATTTTAGTCTCTATGTCATCAGCTAAACTATTGTTCAAATACTACAACCCGTAAATCATCTTGGTTTGATGGTTATGAGGTGGTTATCGTCATAGATTATAGTTATTTCGAGCATCTGAGCCTAAGTGTCATATTGATAATCATCTGTGTAGTTGTCACTGACATGTTAACATCGTATAGAATAAGACATGCGGGGTGACACTATTAGATGGTCTCTCGTGTAAAGTTACGTCATGGGATCAATAAAACAGTACAAAACCACAGAAGACACACGTATCACAGAACAATTATAAAGTATATAATCATTGTAATCAGCAGTTTGAAATTGATACGAAATAATCCAAGAACCTTGTATTAGCCTCATATGAACTATTAAATACAATTTAGAGATGGGCCTCGTTAGCATTGGTTTGCAACCTGTCTAGGAGAAGGAAAACTCCGAAATCACACCCGGGGAGATGGGCCTCGTTAGCATTGGTTTGCAACCTGTCTAGGAGAAGGAAAACTCCGAAGTCAAACCAATTTTCAGGGAGCAGACCCGAGAATAAACCCCGATCCAAGGTGTTAACCGACCCGTGCTGATGGATTCGTGGCCAGAGGGAAAGCTGGTCGTGAACGGAGGGTGCCTGTGTTGGTGGTCACAGGGCACAGGATGGATCCACCTTACCTCTGTAAAGGGCTCTGCGGAGGTGGACAGTATTTTCCCTAACAATCGTGGGAACGCATATGGACTTTGATTTTATTAATAATCCGCATGGCGGCGACGCGGTCCGCCACCCGTCACGTCTCGTTTCTCGCGAGGGCGAAAAGTGGCCTACGGAAAGCCGTTTTGCTACATTGAATGTTGGAGGAGGGATGGATGGAAAATTGAATGAAGTATGTCAGATGATGAATGAGAGAAAGATTGATGTTCTGTGCGTGAATGAGACGAAAAGGAAAGGCTGTAATACCACTAGGCATGGACCCTACACGGCGTATTGGTCCGGCGTGCCTAGCAATACCAGAGCCTGTCAGGGAGTTGGTGTTATTCTGTCTGCTAGAATGAATGAGTGTGTAAAAGAATTCGAATATGTGAATGCTAGGTTACTATGGATGAGAATGAAAGTAGGGATTACTCGGGTGTTTATGGTAGGGGTCTATGCACCCGTAAACATAGCAACGGGTATGTCTCAGAGTGCACGGGAAGAAAGAGAAGATTTTTGGGAGTGTTTGAGAGATGTCTTGAGGAAATGCAAGGAACACGAGAGGTTGATAATGTTAGGGGATTTTAATGGTTGGGTGGGAGTAAAGCGTGAAGGATACGAAAGGGTTTTAGGCAAGTATGGGGACGAAAGCGTGAATGAGAATGGAAAAAGGTTGCTTGAGCTATGTTTGGAGTGGAATCTCTGTGTGACAAACACTATGTTTGCCCACAAAAGAATCCACCAGTATACAAGAGAAGCAAAGAATGTAAGAAGTAGTATGATTGACTTTGTTGTAGTGGATGAAAGATTGAGAAAGAATGTCCTAGACACTCGGGTATATAGAGGTATTGGTGTCCATACCGACCATTTTTTGATTATGAGCCGGATACGTGGCCTCTTCAAAGGATGGCGACACCGTATACCTACCCGAACAAGTGTCCAAGAACGAATAAAAGTAGAAAATTTGCAAGATGAAGTATTGAAAGACGAGTATAAAAATCAATTGAGGAAAAGATTTGAAAGATTTTGTGACACTGATGATATAGAAGAATTATGGCAGTCGTTTAAGCATGAAGTGGTTGTTGTAGCGTCAGAAGTATGCGGTGTGAGCAAGAAGAGGAAAGTTATAAAATCGAAGAATGCGTGGTGGGATAAAGATGTGCAAGGGGTAGTACGTGAGAAGAAGCAGGCATGGTTGGACTGGCTATCTGTCAGAGCCAATGAAAGAATGCAAGAAGCAACGAATGAGGATGTGAATGAAGCTAGGAATAAGTTTATAAGAATGAATAAAGTAGTGAAAGATGTAATTAAATGGAAAAAAGAGGAATTGAAAGACGAGTTTGATAGAAGAGTATCTGAAGATTTCCGGACCAACGCGAAGTTCTTCTGGAAATCCATTCGCTCGGTTCGAGGTAAAACCGTAACCACAGAGCTGAAATCAATCAGAGATAAGAATGGAAGTTTACTGAATGAAGAAAAGAGCGTACTGAAGAGATGGAAGGAATATTTTGAAAGTTTATTTGAAAGAGAGGAATGGCAAGGACAAAGTTTCGAAATGAATGATAATGATAGTAGTGATGAAAGCCCTATTAGTATGGATGAAATAATGAAAGCATTGAAAAGCATGAAATCAGGAAAGGCTGGTGGGTATGATAGGATTACAGTCGAAATGCTGACAGCTGGACAGGGTCTTATAGCAACTCAGTTGTGCCGCCTTTTTAACTTGTGCTGGAATACCGGCCGTGTACCAAGTGATTGGTGCAAGGCCGTCATAGTACCTTTATACAAGGGAAAAGGCTCACAGCAAGAGTGCAAAAGCTATAGAGGCATTAGCTTGCTCAGCGTCGTCGGTAAATTGTATGCAAAAGTGTTAATTGAAAGGATTGTGAAAGTAACCGACAAGAAAATATGGGATGCACAAACGGGATTTCGAAAGGGTATGGGATGTACGGATCAGGTCTTTTCCTTACGGAGCATAGCCGAAAAAGTTTTGGCCAAAGGTCAAAAGGTCTATTGCGCATTCGTGGATCTGGAAAAGGCTTATGATAAAGTGGTGAGGAATGAACTTTGGTCGGCATTGTCCATGTATGGAGTGAATAGCAACCTCACGCGAGCTCTGAAATCTCTTTATGATGATTCCAGAGCTTGTGTTAGGATAAATGGGACCTACACAGAGTGGTTTAGCATCGATAAAGGTGTTAGACAAGGATGTGTAGCGTCACCTTGGCTGTTTAACCTATACATGGACAATTGTTTGAAAGATTTAAAAGATTGTGAATGGGGATTAAGAATGAATGAGTTACTTGTCAAATGTCTTCTTTATGCCGATGACCAAGTAATACTTGCGTCATCGGCGGAAGAGTTGCAGGCGATGGTAACTATTATGCATGGTGCTTTTGAGAGTAAAGGAATGAAAATAAATGTAAGCAAGACGAAAGTAATGGTATTTGAAAAGGAAGAGTGCGTGACGATGTGTAATATTATGATTGATGGAGAAAAAGTGGAGCAAGTGAAAGAGTTTGTATATTTGGGTACTTTGTTTACAAGGGATGGTAAACATGACGGAGATATTGAAAGGAGAACGATTGCTGGCAACAAAGTGAATGGAGCCCTACGCGCTTTTATGAACAGTCGAAATGTATCCGAAAAGGCACGTTTGGCTGTTCATAGAGGACTATTAGTGCCCACACTTATGTATGGAAGTGAAAGTTGGGTATGGCAAAAGAAGCATGAGAGCAGAATAAATGCTGTAGAAATGAGAGCGTTGAGAAGCATATGTGGTGTGACTCTGAAAGATAGAATAAGAAATAGTGTGATTAGAGAGAGATGCGGCATGAAAGTGGATATAGTTACAAGAATAGAAAAGGGTATGTTAAGCTGGTTTGGACATGTAGAAAGAATGGACGAGGAAAGACTGACTAAGAAAGTTTATAAGGCTAGTGTGAATGGAACAGTCGCAAGAGGAAAACCTAGGCGAACGTTTCTCGACCAGATCGGAGGCGTCCTGGACAAAGGCCAGGTTAAGAGCTCCTTGAACCGACGGGCGTGTATGAGGAATGTGATGAAAGTGAATGAAGCCAGAGAAGTGTGTCAGGATCGTAGCAAATGGAAATCCGTAGTCTCTGCCTACCCCTCTGGGAAACAGGCGTGAATCTATGTATGTATGTAGTTCTGTCTGTATGCCATAAACGCATGTCTGTATGCTATAAACGCCGGCAATAATACAACTGAAATTGTGATATACGTGTCAATACACTTATAGTATCAGGTCGGCCACACGCGACCATCTGATCGCTTTTCATCTATTTATAGAATTGGGTTCATTGCCTGCCCAACGAAACTTTTCTACATTGACATTCAACCTAACAGAGAACGTTTATTTTATTCAAATATGTGTAAAATATTTTAATAGGCCACGTAGAATGTAGTGTGCCTTTTAGTTCTTTAATGGGGATATTAGCGTTTCTACATATTTATAGTAATAGCAGACGAAATTCTTTAAAACATAATGATATTAACTTTATTTATATTCTGTCCCACTGTTGGACCCGGGCTTCACCTGTCTATAAATATGGGTAAGGTAATCTTCCACCCCACTAGCCAAGTATCCCAAAGGTATCTTTAAGAACATTATGGAGAATTTTCAGACATGTGTTTCCTCACGATGGTTTCCTTCACCGGCACCGTGGAAATGGAGCGATAATTATCTGCTTATTAGGCATACAAAAAGTCAGAGATGCTTTCCGCGGTATGCATATATGTGTTTATTGCTTTTCTTCAAAGCTCACGTAAATCCCATAGCCTCAGCAAGAATCTCTCGTTGCGTTATGCCAAAGTATGGCACAAATATTATAATTTTACAATAAGGTGAGGTCCCAAGTATGATGCAAAATATTTCCATTATTCTGTTAGGTTACATCTCATTAGCAGTACGATGTTAATATTTCCGGAAGCACCAGGTTCGTCCCTTTTTACGTGGAACCAAAAAGATAGATCGCAAAATACTTATAGGTGTAAAAATTTAAATACATCTCAGCCTATCCCGCCAAGGATATGCAAGCGTGAGTCAATGTCACGAATGTCTACTTATCCATCTGGTACAAAGGAAAGTCATTAAACATGTTATACATCTTTAATGAGTTTGCTAATTCCACCGTGGCTTTGTTCTGTGTTCTGTTTGTTATGCGGCTGGCGCTTTAGCTGATACAAATTCAGTGGAGCGACATTACTTTGAAGCCTATTGATCGAAACCAAAACTTGATTGCGATAACAGCTATATATAAACGCGATGGTATTTTACGTTTATATGATACTAGAATTTGCCTGCAGCTTCGCCCGCATAAATGTAGGTTAGATTAGTAATAGTATCTACTTCTCTGTACTCCTGACAACGTGAATGCAAAATTTCATGATGATCGGTCGAGTAGTTAATACGTGAAAGCGTAACAAACAAACAAACTCACATTCGTATCCCGCAGTTTTACCAGCTACGCTCGTTAAGGCCATAACACCACTGATGTTATAATATTATAGTCTATAACCTTACTCAATAAATAGGCTCAATAAAAGCAAAAAGATTTTTTACATTCTATTACAGATAAGCCCGTTCAAAATCTCTTTAGCTTTATGATTAGTATTGATTTGTATTAGCTTTATTATCGCAAAAAAATCCCGGGATCACGACGCGTATAAAGAATGTGTAATGGACGTTTTATGGTTTAACCTAGAACATGTCTATCTGTGCGCTATATTTCATCCAATTTCGGTTAAATCTGCACTCAAACTAGGACCTACTCAAGCAGAGACTTACAAGCCCATAGTAAAAATACTATAAGCTTGCGATACTTACATCACAATAGCTTCGAGATGCGTTTCAGAAGTAATTATGGTTGCACTCCTTGGTGGGCGGTATGCTGTCAGTAATGGAACTAATAATGTTAACAGCCCAGTCCAGTTGTAGCAAAGACACTTAAAAGCTAGATAATTGCTTACCATTGGTTAGATCATATGATTGTTTGCATCTTTAGTAAAAAAATACTTGAAGGAAATTGATCAAAAACATTATTTGCTAAACTTAATGCAGTGGTGTTACACAAATCAGGTATACTGTATGCTCACACAGACATATCTATATTTTAGTAGAGTCGATGCATTGCCGTTTATTTTGTTAACAAACATTTTGGAAGTTGTTTATATTTACCTTTTTTCGAAGTTTGGTTGTTTTTCAGCAGCTGTGATTATTTGTTTAAGCTTGCAGTTTAATTTAAATGTCTAACATTCGCGTAAATATAAATCAACTGCAGAGTTTTAAATAGTCTTTAATTTGTATATTATGTAGATGCAAATGGAATATAATTTTCAAATAGTCAATTACTTAAAAACCTAATGAACATAACTAATAACCATTTCACTATCCAATAATGAAAGTGCCAGACTGTCTATTGTTGGTTCAATTCCATTAAAAATAAATTAAATTAAATCAAGCATAAAAAAGTAAACAATTTGTATGCTCCTATAATAAGAGGAAAATAAAAGATAGCTGATCATATTTATTTAACGATAACACTGATCGGTTTGCTTGATTGATCATTAAACTGTTAATGATCAAATAATCATTATCATCATCTGACCTACTCTGTTGAACATATTTATCTCCAAAAAATTCATAGCTATTATCGATGTAGAATTGCTGCCAACTAATTTGACTAGGTCATCTATCTGAATGGCATGCCCAACAACATGCTTCCGATACACTTTAAAATACAATATAATAATGTCAGACCTGTTTATAACTTGTGTCACTGCAGGACATGCTCCTTTTCTCTGTGTGAGAAGCTTTGGGCCATAGTCTACCACGCTAGACCAGTACGGGTTGACATATGTACTTAACCTCTTCGTAAATATTATGGTGAACTCACAGACTATATATATCAATCAATAAATATATGGGTTTAATAGTTTAATCTACCTATATTAATATTATAAAAAGGAAAGATTTGATTTTTGTTTGTTTCTTTGTTTGTAAGGATTTAACTCAAATAATAATCAACCGATTTAAAAAATTCTTTTACTATTGGAAAGCTATATGATCACCGAGTAACACAGGTTTCATTTTATTTAAAAATAGTCCCGTTACTAACATTACCCTACTTTTACGCGAGCGAAGCCGCGGGCAAAAGCAGCAAAGTCAAAGTCAAAGTCAAAAATCATTTATTCATTTAGGTCACAAAGTAACACTTATGAACGTCAAAGTATATAGGTTAGTGAGTTTACTAAGTTACTGAAGCTACATTTAGGTTAGTTGCTAGGTTCAGGCAAAGGGTCTAAGCCTATGAGAAGAAACCTGCAAGAAACTCACGGCCACTCTTTTAAATCGTCAGTTAAATATAATTTCAGTATTTTACAACTCAGATTAACAAGGTGTTACAGCCATTATGCCATATACTACTGACTATAAAAAACTAAAGATAATAACAATAATAACTTAATAATATTATAGAGAGGAAATAATTTGAGCTACGATATATTATTTAATATAAATCTAAAATAGACAGTAAGATGGCATGATGGCGCATACACTTACACTTTGTGACTATGCAAAGGCTTAAACTGACTTATAAGTAATACAGATCTTTGAATCCTGTATGCAACAAGCAACTAGCTCCATGAGTTTTTGTCATTTAAGTAGTCGTTGACTGAATAATAACCCTTCCGAATAATTTGTTTTTTAACGGCGTTTTTAAATTTAAACAATGGTAAATTAATTATATTAATAGGTAATTTATTAAAAAAACGTATACCGAGTCCCGCAAATGTATTGTGAACTTTATGTAAACGATGATATGGGCCTACTAACTTATGCTTATTTCTAGTGTTTACGTTATGGATATCACTATTCTTATTATATAAGTAAATGTTATGTTTAATAAACATAATGCTAGCAAATATATATTGCGACGCAACAGTAAGTATGCCTATTTCTTTAAATCGATCTTTCAGGGAAACTCGTGGTCCTAAATTATAAATGCTACGTACTGCACGCTTTTAAAGAATAAAAATTGTCTCAATATCAGCTGCCTTGCCCCACAATAATATACCGTAGGACATGACACTATGAAAGTAACTGAAATATACTAGTCTTGCAGTATCTATATCAGTAAGCTATCTTACTTTCCGAATTGCGTATGCGGCTGAGCTAAGTTTCCCTGCAAGACAGGATATTAATTAACAAAAACAACAAAAAATTATTAATTAACTATTGCATAACTAATTGAAAAATGTGATAAAATAAAAATTCCACCGGATTATTGTTCATTTATCTATCCAGTAGGCCTCTGAATTTTTTCCTTTTTTTAAATTTTATTTTTAATACGTTTAAATCATTTTTATTGATAAAGTGTCCGAAGTAGACGTAGCTTGCGCAAGCCAGAGTACCCGTTATCGGCCGTATTTTCATCTCTCTGGGAAAGTTATAAATATTGGTCCTACAATTCTGGGAGCCGAGATTTTTTTTAGGAAATTTCCTCCTTTTTTGAATCTTTTTTTTAGATTTGAAAAACCTCAATTAGTTTCTGTAATATTTGCAAAAAACGAAACCTCTTATTTTTTTTTTGGGTAATTGTTTATAACTTTTGCAATTTTTGCAAGCGCAACTTGAATTTTTCAAAAATCATCTACATGCCATTCCGAATCGAATGACACCTCGTTCATACTTTGCTGAGACTGCTGAGAAAAGTTGACCAAAAAAGCACTTGTTGACAACGTTTTATAATATGTAGTAATAACTATTTTATATGGATATAAAATAGTTATTACTACATATTATAAAACAAAGTCCCTCACCGCGTTTGTCTGTCTGTTCGCGATAAACTCAAAAACTACTGAACGGACATGCGGTTTTCACCAATAGACAGAGTGATTCGTGGGGAAGTTTTAAGTGTATAATTTGTTAAGGCTTTTGAAGAGGAGTACCTAGTGTTCAAACTTTCGGTCGGTTCGATGGATGGGTGCGAGCATGTCCAATTACACTTCTTTCCCTTTGCTTTTACTCTTATCCACATTTGTCCATTCCCTCATCTTAAATGGTAACGTGCGAGTGACATCTTTGGTGTACCAACTGCACGGAGCACTGGTACTGGGAACCATCATGTCCTGATTTAGTAGTGTTGCAGTGTTATTGCTTTTGTGATACCATGATAACACAGCCATGTGTATTAAAGTTGATTTCCACTTACCACCAGGTGGGCTAGACTTGATTGCCACGACCAGACAAAATAATAAAATAATAAATATTGTAAAATTGACGGTTCAATTTTACAATATTTATTACTATTATTTTAGTAATAAAATGTATTAGGCGTTACTTGGCGGCAGTCCATTGTAATACTATTTCCCATTTCTTATATTTCAATGTAATATCTAAAATGTAATGTACCTATGCTGAAGCCACCTAGGTATATAATTAATTAGTTACAAAATTGAAAGGATCCAAAATGTTTCTCACATGTGTAATGTAATATTGTAGTAACTCTTGGTGAATCTTAATAAATAAATATAATGAAACAAAATGAAATACAAATTAATTAAATTAATATTTCATAACTTATCAGATAGGTATATCTATTATATGAATAGGTTGGAACGCTTTAATCGTCTAACGTAGTTTACATTTTACGACATGGAAATAACTATAATTAATGATATACTTAAAAATTACATAGATAACCTATTATAAATATATAAACAGACAGCGACTAGGCCCTACATTTCGGCGAATACCTTGGCATAGTTTATTATTTATGAATCAACTTGCATGATCGCACAACTTGAATGTGAGGCGATTATCACACGGCACCGCGCACCGTCGCGGAGGCCGGTGACGGTAAAGCGGAAGAGCACCGCTCGACCGCGCGGTCGGGCGGCGTGTGTTAGGCATCACGGATTTAGTAGAGGCCAATGCGACATGAGATCCGCTTCACCGCCTACCGCGGCGGTGTGCGATGCCGTGTGTTAATCGCCTTAAAATACACACACATACACATACATTTTTACTCATTTTATATTTGTGTTATCGAAATGTATTTTTTTTATTTAGCTGTCAGTCAGTTATTATTTTTGAACAGCAACGGACATAAACTTTTCACGACTTGCAAAAACAACACGCGGATTTGTGGTATTTGCGAATGTTAATCTCGAATCGAACATATAATAATCAGCGCGCTGGCGATCACTTAAAATCATTGCACCATCCGTGCAGTCTAAAATAGTTTTGTCTCTAAGCTATGAGCTAGTGTGCGAGTGCTTCGGATCATATTACTCGCACCGGCCGCTGACCGACCAGTCATAATATATGTATGTAAGTGTTGCATACAAGTGATATACAAGCGCGAGTGTTCAGATCGCATAGACGACAAACTAGTGACTCGCTGGCAATGTAAACACTCTGTGTTTCACGGATTCAAACATAATATGTACCTCTTCTTTTATATTTACTCGAGGTCTGATATCATATACCTATCTATTATCAGCGATAAAATAACTTACATATTAAATAAATGCATGCAATTAATAAAAGTACTGTGGGTAATTATATCCCCGAAAGGATACGCATGTTTTATTACTTTAGTTTAGATCAAACATTATACAGGTCGAGCGGTACCGGACGCATTTCCGATCTTCTACTAGGAATCAGACTCCGTTCTGCTACTAGGAATTACGTAAACGGAAACTTCAATATCACTGTCCTCATGATTTGAAAGTAAGCACTAATGCCACGGGAACAATGAAGCATTCCAAAAAGCCCTAAAGGTGCGATTTTTCGTGAATGGCTACACGTACATGGGCGGTAACGTAACGTAACAGATCAATCGATCTGCGCGCCGCCGCCGCTGCGTCATGGGGCTCCTTTTACGTTGTTAGATTTTACAATTATCCTAACGTCCTAACTAATATTATAATGCAAATGTGAGTTTGTTTGTTACGTTTTTACCTCTCGATAGATCATCATAAAATTCGTATATACGTTTTCAAGGGTACAATAAAACACATAGGTATCTTCCATTCAGGAAAAAGTACTGAGCGAAGCCACGGGAAAAATCTAGTACAGAGTAGTTTAATTTTGATACTACTTTGTCCTTAGAAGTAAAAAAACATTCCCTGTGAAAAAGTCTTTATGCCAATCCATACTAATAAGAAAAGTGTAAAGACCTCCAAAATGTAGTAATTTTTTACCGCTGTGCTGCCACGATTCCTGTAAAAACAGCTGAGGCTAAAGAAAAATTTGGGCAGAGTCGCGGAAAACAGCTAAATGCTATGCTATGCACGAATAATATTCGTGAAATGTAAAAATATGTCGAATAACAAAGCTTATGCCGATTCCCTTGTACTGACTAGTTAAGAACCCAGGAGTACATGTTTATGAATGCTGAGCCGCTTAATATAAATGCCAAGGTCGTTTTTTATGTTAGACCCGCCCTGAATCGCACCGAGATATTTCACGCTGACACGACACTGGCTAAGTAAAGGACTAAACCAATGCCTTGGCTGCTGCCAAAAAGTTGAGGTACCACTTGCAATCAAGGTTGGCCCCCATAGCAGGGTTAATGTCAAACGTTCACACCAGAACTGCAGTACTCTCGATTCCATAAGAGGTTTAACTTATTGTTAATTAAAGAAAAACTAAGGAATAGATCTATGGATAAGCCATTGGACTTGCGATCGAGAGATCGTTGGTCCGAATCTCATCCATTCCACTTCTACCGTGGACCCACTGCTAATACTAACATTTTAGCTAAGCTGAAGGAGTAACGATAATACTATATCATAATTTGTAAACCTAATGCTAGAATTAAATACAAAAGGAAAATATATAAATATAGTCCTTATAAGAAAATAATGTAGAATTCCAATAAATGTATTTAAAAATGTGCCATTATTTGTAATATTATCAAATCGGAAGACAATAGGGACATAATTATATTATCAGGCTACTCGCATAAACTTGGAACTTCGCTCAAATTGCTGCAGCCAGATTTAATCTTCGAACCTATAGAAGATCATTTAATATATGTATATAAAAATAACCTTGTGTTGTTACGGAAACTTAAGGAAACGTTTTGTTGTCAGCTAAGGATCATACATTTTTGTTACTCGTGCAGCATAGCGCCGTCTATTTTGAAAGGTTGGCAATACGCCAATGATTTAGCCAAAAGTAATTGTATCAACTTGACATTGCGTGGGCAGTGGTAGCTCTGCTCCATGTTTGTTGTCAAGAAAACGAGGGTAAGATTTAAGTACCTATTTTACCACGAACGTAAGACCAAATTTATGTCACGAGTTCAGCGAGGCTATCACTCGGAGAATGTAGTCAATATTATTCAATATACATCATCATATTCAAACACATGAAATAAACCTTCATGAATAACCTACAGCATTCAAATATACAGATACCTACACACTCGCTTCTATATTATTCATAAAGCTGGGTTAACATTTCCAATGAGCGAAGTTGTCAAAGCACTTTCTATTCATTTGCAAGTTTTAAGTGAATAACAAATAGATATACAATGTGCCACTACCCCTACCCCTTGGGCAATAGAATCCAGGTAGTACTATTTTAAGAATTCTGATATACCTATATATTCACTTTAATTACCTACATTGCATTATAGCAAACTCATGGCTTTCATATTAATTTTCATACATACATTATCTGTCGTTTCTATCTTAAAATGGGTAGGCAGAGCTGTATACATCCACAAATCGCCAACTACGATTTTACATCGTACTGAATTGGGGAACAAGTCTATTCCCGTACGGTATGAGGCATCTGAAATTATTTCCAGACTACGTAACTGAGAATTTGACAGAATTCCATTAACACATTGCCCAACCCGGAAATCTCACCCAAGACCACATGCATAGAGTGTATTCGCTACCACTGCGCCAACGAGGCAGTCGAACAGATTTTATTAAAATAAAAGATACCTAAATAAATTATAATGTACTATTTCAAACGATGAGAAAATAATTATATTGATGAAATTTGATTGAATTGGCGGTAGCCCAAGCCTATTACCGTCTCCTGGGCTAAGGCACACTATCCGCAAACTAAACAACGCATTGTCCAACTAAATAGGTTAAGCTGACCACTGAAGCAGTCTGTAATTTGTTAACTACATCAGGTACCAAGTTTTACTACTAGGAAGGCTTCAAAACTCATAAAATGTGACAATTGGCAAAGATATATAAGATTTTGTAATTAAATTACCAATGATCGCAAATATAAGAATAGATACAATTAATACAAGTTGAGGCAAGCGGATGTGACGTCGTAACCGGGTGTGGACCGGGGCGAGTAAACAGCGTAATAGTGGGTAGACACAAAATTATTCTCAGTAGACTGTTCGTCCGTGAATAATAACGGAATAGTGATGGGATTCACTGATTGCTTAATGTTTTGACTCATTTGCGAGTGAGGCATAATGAGTCTTATGTTGCCAGCAATTATTATGTATGCGTAGTTACGTCTATTTAGCCAGGAATAGTTACCTCTGGGCTGCGGTAGTGAATGCCACTGCTGTGCAATAAGTTATCGGGTTCGAATTCCAGGTTGGGCAAACAAAAAGACGTTAGATTTTTCTGCTAACAAATCTCAATAGCAGCCCGGAGTTAGGAAGTTGGCGGTGTTCGACTTTTTCGGATTGCCGTCTCATCAGATCATGAGAGTTAGGAAACAGAGTGCAGCTCTTGTCTTTGCGCACACCCTTGTACACCGTAATACCTCCTGTACAGGTGGCTAGTCTCTGTCAAGATTAGCCGCCGTGACCAAAATTTTGTCGGACATTATTATTATTATTATATCCATGAATGCTTGTCCAAGTTATATTATTAGTCGGCCTCGATGGCGTAGTGGTTAGTGTAACCGACTGCCACGCCTGAGGTCGCGGGTTCGATTCCCGCAAAAGTCAAACATTTGTGTGCATGAACATGGATGTTTGTCTTGGTCTGGGTGTTTCTATGTATAATATGTATGTATTTACAAAAAAAAACGTAGTATATGTATGTTTATCCATTGTCTAGTACCCATAGTACAAGCTCTGCTTAGTTTGGGCTAGATGGTGTTGTGTGAATGTGGTAGAATATTATTATTATTATTATTATTATGTCACCCACATTTTGGCAGTATGTTCGTACTGGATGGTAAATACATTGCTGTCAACCGGACGTTATTAGACTACGTGCTGCTACGGAAAATGTCTTAAAAATAGAAAAACTACACCTGTCCATCTAGGCAATTTAAATCTAAACCTTAGAATCGGTTGCAAACATGAATTTAAAGCCAGAACTAGACTAAACTGCTTCTTAAGTGCATCATAAGCACGTACCCTTATGTTATGTTTGTTGCTCTGGTTACATAAAGTTTTATTGACTTTTTCTGTTAACCTGTCTGGATTACAGGACATAATTGAAAACCTATTGTGTCTGGCCACCCGCGTGCCGCTGCGCCTCAATAGGTTATGGAAAACAAGTATATACTTGATAGATGGACATAGGTTCAGCAGTAGGAACTGAGATCTTGAACAGCTGATCAATTATTATGGGTGTTGCGACATAGAATTGCCTATGAGAATAACAGGTACTTTAATAGGAGTACGTTTATAAACATTTTTAAGCTTAAAGTAGAACACTTCTAATGACCTGTCTCACAGAAATGTTACTGAAATTTTGAAGTTTTGGTGAAGTTGGACGTTTACCCTTTTTGCCTAATTGTGCATTGCACTATAAATGTAAAAGCGGTGCTAGCCAAATGGATAAGTGCCGCACTTAAAAGAATTATTACTTATGAACGAAGGGTTGTAGAATCGGCCTTTGTTCCAGTGGACTTTACAAAATTCAAACAATACACCAAGAACACCAAATTCGGAACAACCATTTAGGGCCACACAATGTTTTGTCCCAGGTGAGATTTACACCCACAGCACTCGGTGTAGTGATGAGGCAATTGACTACGCCATCCGTAAAGTTAGATGTATTATTTAATAGATTTTGTCCTCGGTTTCGATTGTTATCGTTAATCTAGATTTTGTTAATAAATTTAACCTCGGGCACAGTATTCTCTCGATGAAAAGTACTTTATAAACTATTCTATATTTATGGTAACGCGAAATTTCATGATGATCGGGCGAGTAGCTAAAGCGTGAAAGCTTAACAGTCTCACGGATAGATTGGAGTCGTTGGAGCAACGGAGAGACTTTGGGTGTATCGGCTTGTTCTACCGACTCTTTTACGGGGAGTTCTCTGAAGAACTGTTTGATTTGGTACCAGCGGCCCTTTTTTATCACCGTACCACTCGACAACAAAGCAGAGTTCATCCATATCACCTGGATCCGTTCAAATCTGAGACGGTGCGCTTTCAGCGATCATTTCTCTCCCGTACGAGCAAGCTCTGGAATGAACTACCTGCTTCGGTGTTTCCCGAGCGCTATAATATGCCCTTCTTCAAACGAGGTTTAAAGAGAGTTCTTCTTTCACGGTAAGCAGTGACTTTGCTGTGTCCTGACATTGCTGAAGTCCATGAGCAACGGTTGCCACTTTCCATCAGATGGCCCGCTAGCTAGTCAGCCGCCAACGGCAATAAAAAAAAACAAACAGACTTACATTTACATTTATTTTATTATTTTAGTAAGGTCCATTCTCAAAATGCAAGTAAATACCCATAGAGAAGTAAAGGATCTTTATTTGCATTTAACGCAATAAAATCTAGTCTAATAACCGGTTTCTGAGAAGCTAACCAACAAAATGTTAGAATCGAACTTATGTTTAGTGATTGGCTGTTGCTGATTCAATCAGCCAATCGCAACTATTGACAAGCGATTAAATGTCTGTTAACGAGTTTTTGTATGGATCTGCCTTTCAGAAATCGGGTGTAAATCCTAAAGATATAGGTACAACATGTAAATGCCTAAAACAGTACCTACATCGAAGCCTCGGTACGAAATCCTTTGCAAGGCCTCACGTTGGGCGCCAAATATCTGCATTAGTCCCTGTTGGGTGCCAACAGGAAAACGATTCCCTCACGACTAACTGTTAACGATACTCGAACTCACGTAATAACAACTTTAATACCACTGCGTAAGGTTCAAAATACATTCACAAAGCCAACTTTTCTTTTTAGCTCCATTTTAGTCTGGTAGACATGGCGGCGTCGAACAAACGCGTGCAAAAATAAGAACGTTTGACTTGGCATGCGTCCCGACTCCCTAACCCACTGGACTTTTATTTATTTCAATTCAACGCGGATAAAATCTTTACTCTTGCGTTATGGTAGCGAAAGTTTACTTTGGATCGAAGGCCTTGGGATCCAAAATGATTGACATGTGTTATCTGACAAAATAATTAAAGCAAGCTAAGAATAACGGTTGGAGTGTTTATTACCTATTATGGACCTAGGTGGAAAATTGACATTCCGGGGGAGTTAATACGTAATCGTTGAACAATTTTGTTTTAAATATAGGGAATTGCCGCACTAGGAATAATTCCTGTGTCGCGGGGGTCGTACAAACATATAAATGACAAACAGACTCGAAACAACAATTTGTGGACCACACAAAGTTTTGTAGTGGCAGTAGTGAGCCACTTAAACAACTACGCCATCCGTGCAGTCTTGCTCTATAATTATGAGTTGCGTTGAGTCAAGCTGATTCTGTGCGCATGGATTTTGTGGTGGCTAAAATTATTTACAATGACGAATAACAATTTAAAGTCGTTTACATATATTCCTGAAAGGACAATACTACGGCATTCTACACATTGCAATTAGTCAGCATTCAACTATTAGCTTTAATCTCGTAGTTATTGGATCAAGTGAGTTTGCCGAGCAGACACAATAACATATCACTACATTATACATAGACTCACGCCAGTACAACAGCACTCAGCATAGTTGTTGTGGGTCAGTGTGATGGACCGTAAACATAAGCGGCCATTTTGTGACACGGGGCTAATGATGAATTTAAATAATCATAAGAGTTCAACCTTATCATTTACTATCTTTTGCCCGCGGCTTTTAAATAAAATATAGCCTGTTTTACTCAGTGGTTTTTTTAAATAGGTTTTGTAGTCTTTGAGTTAAATTATAACAAACAAAGTCACAAACAAAAAATCAAATCTTTCCCCTTTATAATATTAGTATAGATATAGATAATACTTATCCTTATTCCTACTAATGTTATTAATGTAAAATTTTGTGATAAGAAATCTGTGTGCCAAGTTGCATCCAAATCCGTTCAACGGCTTACGTGTGATTGAGTAACAAACATTCAAACAATCTCACAAACTTACACATTTATAATATTAGTAAGATTTGAAAGTTTGTAAAAACGTTTGTATCGAAAACAGTTGAACAGATTTATATGAAACTTGACACACATATTTGTCATGTTTTCGTTTAACACATAATATTATATTTTTTATCACGATATACGATCCGTTTTATTCACGCGACCTAAGCCGCGGGCAAAAGCTAGTAAGATATCCATAACATATGTTAACTCGACACTGACAATCTTGTTTTACCCGCCCACGGTCAAGTGCTCCAGTATAAATAGCAGATACTAAAAATAACGTTATTGTTGCTGAAATAAACCGATATATATACCTAGTTGTGAATACAAATAGCACAGCTGCGTTTATTTGTTTTTGATCGCGAAAGTAGGACGTTTTCGTTGAAAAACGTTTCAAGTATCACGGCTATCACATTTCCTAGTAATATTTTAAGTAGTTTTGTTTGTTATGTATTCAAGATTTACGAACGACATCAATTATTAATCTAATATCTATTCTCTAGAATTACGATATTTGCTTAACCCTTCGAGGATGATACATTCTCGAAGGTTTAAGCAAACATCGGTTTTATTTTAAAAGTTGTTGTATTAGCTGATTTGGTAACTAACGGTCAACATTAAGAAAAGTAAGGAGATTCCATAATCAAAATCGAAGACGTGTGAAGTTTGGCAGACTTCCCACATTTTAGAGAATATTACCAAGAACTCTCAGAGAACCAGGTTTCCTCATCGTTATTGCGAGTGTTTATTAACTATTTAATTTGCGCATAGCTACGAAAAGAAAGTGATGGGTGCTTCGGGATCGAATTCGAGATCTCTGCATGGTAGTCCAATCGTAACTAATATTATAAATTCGGATCTCAGTTTGTTTATTTGTTTGTTACGCTTTCACGGAATAACTACACGACTGATCAGTTGTCAAGGGAACAGAAAAGGTCATAGGACTAACCTAACCTACATTTACGCGAGCGAAGCCGCGAGCAAAATCGAATCTATTATAAATGCGAAAGATTGTTGGTATGTCCTTTTTTCACGCAGCAATATAGCAACATATCGACATTATATTTGCACTTGCAAAGTTTATGCGCGGTAGAGTGATATATATGTATATACTGTAGAGTGATATATATATACTCGTAAGTTTTTACACCTGAAAATGGGTTCTCTGTAATTATAGTTATGTTTTCTTAAAACTATGGAGTAAAGCCACGGGTGCTTGTGTTACGTAAATACTTTTAAGTTGTACTTATTTTTATAATAATTAATTAATTCTACAGTATCTCAATGGAAAAATCATCTTACGTGCGATCGTGGTGGTCGGATGCCACACATTATTAAACCAACATAAACCTACTCTTAACACCATCATTTTAACTAAGCTAGAGTTTAAAAAGAAATGTCTAGTAACTCATGTTGAACAAGAAGTATTTATACTCACAGCTATAAAGATGCCACGATATCTTTGAAGGCATTTTATTTCCGATCCCTCCGGGGCACAATACGGCAGCATTAAACGTAAATCGGCCGGAGTGCATACCGCTGAGTATTAACGATATTATGGAGCTTCTTAGCCGAAGCCCTATATGGTAGAAATTATTTGTTGAGTTAAAATAATTCTACTGATTTTGCTATTGTAGCTAGCTTTAGCTAGCTTTAGCTAGCTTTAGCTATACTTGCTTTGTTAGTCTCGTATTGTTTTGATGAAACATAAAGGCGATAGTAAGGTGTCACGTCAAAGTATGAAAGTGTTATTTCCTGGTCAGACAAAGTGTTGTTTGAAAGTTCTCAGTCGCAATATGCAGTCGCCATATAAAATAGCGAATATTGGACGCAAAGCGCTTCTTGTGGATCACACATCGTGTTTTTTCCATGCGGGGATCAAATCCGGAACACTCAGCACGGCGGGCGTAGTAACCACATATAACGTAGCGCGATTTCTGCACGCTTGAAAAGCTTAAATTGGTATTAACACATAATCTGCTCATATTGTTTTCATTAAAAAGGCAACTCTCGCACTAGGGCTAATAGGGCTAATCCGGCTAATCCGGTTAATCCCTGAAACGCGAGGAGCTTTACAAACATGAAACGGACACACACAAAGAACATTTATATGACTATACATTTTGTTTTGTGCGGGGTCTATGATTGCCCCGTTGACCGTACGTTTGTGGGCGATGATGAGGTTTCAGCTTTGATTGCCGTACCCGGTAGACAGCAATAAAAGCTTACTTATTTGCTCGTGGGGCCTTATAGCATATTTGGAGAAAAGTGGGTATAATACGGCACGGTCTACAGCTACAAGCATAATAATATACGGATGTGAGCCTGTTGAGGATCGAGGGCGTACCATTAGTTAGCAAAGAAATCATTCCAACGAAACTACATATTATATAATTAATAGCAAGCTTAATATCGCGATTTCGGCTGTGTGTCTATTGCTCGGAATGAAAGTTCACTATGTGCTATCTAAATCCCTATGAAACTTGCACTATGTATGGGTATGTTTATTTATAACTTAGAATACTTCTACGAAGCTTCAATTGAATAGTATCATCATGCATTTTTCTTCATACAAACTCGCCGGGGATTTATTTCAGAAAACTCTTTTTTAGTACATAGAACCTTTGCCTTCGTTATGTAATAATCTTATCATGTCTATACTAATATTATAAAGCTGAAGAGTTTGTTTGTTTGTTTGTTTGAACGTGCTAATCTCAGGAACTACTGGTTCGATTTGAAAAATTATTTAGTTGTTGGATAGCCTATTTATCGAGGAAGGCTATATAACATCCTGCTACGACCCACGGGAGCGGCGCAGTAACGATAAACGCGGGTGAAACCGCGGGAACATCTAGTAATATATATGTGCACAATTTCCAGAATTATATTCTAGGAATTGAGTTGTAATTCACGTCTTCACGCTGACTTTCGATACGTCAGCCAATCTGGCAATCATTCAGCCAGTTACTGCTTTTATTAGTACTTATAGAAATAAGTAAGTAGATATTTAAAATTGTAAATATTCAATATGGTAACTTGTTTATCATCATTTTTGATGAACGCCAGGTAAACAAATGTGAAGTAAACGCATCGCTGTACTATATTACCAACGATTATGATGAAAAGCTAATTCGACACATTAACAATTTCTGCATATTATCTGCATACCCTTGCACTATTACGCAGTATTGAACTCAAGCCCACAAAACATATCTCAAATTATTTGAAGGTGTATGCGTATTAATCTATACTAATATTATAAAGCTGAAGAGTTTGTTTGTTTGTTTGAACGCGCTAATCCCAGGAACTACTGATTCGATTTGAAAAATTATTTTAGTGTTTATCAAGGAAGGCTATAGGCTATATAACATCACGCTACAACCCACGGGGGCGGCGCAGTAACGATAAACGCGGATGAAACCGCGGGAACATCTAGTTAGTAAATAATCGCTTTAACGGCGAAGAAAAACATCGTAAGTAAAACTATATTTATAAGAATTCTCTACATGTTCTCGATGTGTAAAGTTTACCAGCCAGTATTCGAACAGCGTGGTAGACTATGAGTAACCTAAATCTTCTAATACTGAGAAATCACCTGTTTCTAGCAGAGTAGTTCAGTTTATAAACAACCTTATTTCACCACTGATGGAAACAAAGAAAGCCGTAGGTACTATTTCTTATTAACAAGCAAGCGTTGTGACAGTAGGTAATTCAATCTGCGATAGTTCAAGGAAACCTTGCCGATGTATTGGAGTTCTTTGCCAATGCCTAGAAGTCACACTATACGTTGGTAGATAGCAGACAGTAAGTATCATCGATAGAAACTTAACAAGTATTTAGAGTTACACAATAGTTATGGATTTTTACGCGGTAATGACGTAGCATCGTCTGAGGCGTCAGCGTCTATCCGCTGGCAATACGCCAAGCGACGTGACACACTGCCTGTATTAGTCAAACAAAACAAAGTACCACCGAAACGCTCAGAACTACTAGATGTTTAACTAAGTCAGTATTTGTATATACGAGTATTCGTATAAATAAGCTTTGAAAGTTTTAACTATGACGACAGGGACATACGTAGATTTTTTTTGGTATGGTTTAAATTAAAGGCATTAGCCGAATAAACCTAACGAGGTTATTAAAAATTTGTGGATGACACATTTTGGACGTGCAGACAAGAACGAAAACAAGGCGTTTAAATAAACATGCTTCATACTTCATATATTTCATAGGAAGAAAACATGCACATACATATTATCTTAAATAATTGAAAAGTGTAAAAATGTAGTATGAGTACGAGTCGAAAGAAGGCAATCTACTTTTTAGGGATCGGTAAAAAATATCGATATATCAAAACATCGATTTTTTTCAGAAAATTATATATATATCGTCGATATTTTTACTCTGGAAATATCGATATTCGATATTTATTTCTGAATATCAAATTCGATATTTTTTAAGAGCTACTTTATATTTTATATTAATTTTATTAATAATAATAATAATAATCTTTATTTGCTAGAATATGGTTCAGGTATAGGTACAGGTGGTCATTTTTAAATTTGTACTGCATATTCTGCCACATGTGACGTGCAAAATTTAAGTAATTAAACATAACCGCTTGAGCGCGAAATTCAAATTTTATGAAGTATTTTGCATATTTCAGGTCGATCTTACATTGTTTATTAATTTTCGAGATTCGCGAGACAATAATGGAAATATAGCTACTAAATAATGTTCATTTTATCTTGAAACACATCTATTTTACAGAGATTTTGACAATTTATTTATTTATTTATTATTAGGTTATAATCACATGTTGGACGAAATCTCCGTAGAGCAGATGTATTTAAAGTTGAAAAGAGTCTTATTTAGTAGCTACTTTCCAAATATTGCCGCAAATCTCACTTTTATCAATAAACAATAAAAGATCAACCTGAAATATACAAAAAACTGCATAAATTTTGAATGTCGCGGGCTAGTGGACGCGTTTAATTTGTGGGTGCACCTTAAATTTTAAATTTTTAGTAAAGAAAATTGTACCTGATTTAATAATAAAGCTAATAAAACTACAAAATATGTGTTTTTTCACTACTTTTTTTGGTAATCGCACTTTGAGGTAAAAATATCGATATATCGAAATATCGATATTTTTTACTCTGCATACATTGATATTCTTTAAAACTGTCGATACGATATATATAGGTATCTATATATTTTTTTCATTTGCCCATCCCTACTATTATTTTCATTTGTTCGAGAAATTGATTAAGGTAATTCTTGCTCAGTTTCCTAAATTACTTATGCAACTGGATATAAAAAAAAATTGTAAAACTTTCTAGTCGAAATTAAATCTTTGGTGCGACATATTTTTACATAACTTCCCAATACGAATAATTCACATAGACATATAAATAAATAGAGCCTAAATAATTTAGTTCCTCGTGTCAATACAGTGCACAATAAATAAAAGTTCCTCATAACCAGAGGCAAAATAATATAAATTTGATTTTAAAGCGTTCGAATAATTTTACGCAGAGTGGTACTCGCCATTATATGTACTCTTAGGGAGCAAGGCTTTTAAATTAACGTCATTATTCCGTACTTATAGAAAGCGACATAACTTTGTATGACAATAATACCACACGTACCTATATAAAATATTATTGTAAATTTTTTTCCCAGGGCTTTTATACCATACAAATAAGTTCAACGTTTTTAGAATCTTATTTTAAGTAATCTTAACTACATTTATTTATTCAAGGTACACCAACGACATTTTTACAAAATAATTAATATTACACATTTATTAACTGAGAGAGAACTGCAGAGTAAAAACATCACTTAAAGGTGTGCACACACCATTCACAGTTTTCATTACATTATTTCTAACGCAAAAATTAAAATGAAGAAATTTACAAAAATTAAAATGACATTAAATGAAATTAATTAAAAATTACACTACATTACATAAATAATAAAAAGCTTCTGATCCAAAATATTTATAGTTAAAAGATTTCAATAATTAATAAAATATCTCATAAGAATTTTATTATGATTGGCAGCTTATTATAAAATATGACTGAAATTATTCTAAGAACCATTTCATTTGAAACAAAGGTTGTCATTTGTCACCACGAATTACTCAGTTCTACCCAAGTTGTATGTATAGAATCCATTTGCTTCGATGAAAGGCTGCCATTAAGGGTGCGGTAAAGCTTCATTATGCATAGTACCTAAACTTGTTCCTAAACGAAAGTACATTATCAAACCAATTTTGGTACAATTGATTTGGTTCTAACGGGTGACTGTAATGAAGGTGTGTTTGACGGTTAAGTTTTTTATTTCCTTACGTTAGCTGTTCAGTGCTGGCTGGCGAATCGCGACCATCGTCCCGTACGTCACCCACCCCATGAGCACCACTCATGCAATAAACAATAACTCACTGTGCACACAAAAGAATCCACTTAGCACATCCGTAGACGGACACTATAACATTTTATTCGTCGCGGGTGATGTGTAGAAATAATTACGAAATATAGCGGTGACAGAATGTGATTATACGGCTGTTTTATGAGACGAGGCGCGCTCCCGGAGCGTTCGCCATGTTGGTTTGATACAACGATTCGCGCGCGCGCCAAATGCAATCATGTGTTGCCACGCTTTTGTATCTCCCCTTTTTTAAGATCTTTGTTAATTATTGATTTTTGTTTACTTTCAAATAAGTTGCTTAGTAATTTTATTACAAATATCACGTTGCTAAATGCATTATTATCGATACTGTATTAGCAAGACGAAGCTGGCAGGAATAGGTATAATTAAATTCCAGTGAAGACCTGTAGAAGCTCAGAAAACACTTAACTTTTTTTTTAAGTATATTTATATTCCATCAGTAAAATATACTACTGTAATAAAAGTATAATATAATATTAATTCACAAATATCTTGTATTACCCGTCTGGGGTAATTTGGGCATAGTTTCGTGTAACACCGGCACGCATGCGCGGAGGGCCGCCACTGCAATACGACGCGCTGTAGCACCATGCGCCTATTTTTATTTCCGTGCGATTAGTCGCTACAACACGCGAAGCGACACAGCGACTTGGCGACTCAAATACGTAGACGAGCTTTCGTCACGACATTTTCGTAAAAGACAACATTATTGTGCTGCATAAGACATTTGCCAGACATTGTATTCACGTTAAATATTAATCATGTTTATTACAATTGTTCACTCCCCTACTTTAATGTGTGACAGCGACAGATCGGTGATTATAAACTAGTTGGGGGAAGGTAGAAGTTCCCGGCGCCATGAACTCTGTATAACGTTGTATTACATACACAGGAGCGGTGTATTAGCTCGATGTAAATCGAATGAAGAATGTATTGATTGTTTATTACTTCTTCGTCTTGCTTTAAGAACTTATTATGTTTCCACAAATACGAAGCGTACAGATATAGCTGTTTTTATTCTGATATAAAAGCACATTTTTATATTCTTGCGTAATTTAGTACCTACATATTTTCAATGCTTCTAATTTGCAACATTTTGTTTTACTTCTATTGTAAGCTACCAGCGAATAACATGACCTTAACATACTCTGAAAAGCTTAATCAACGATGTGTCAAAATCATACACATGTCAAATCATTTGGTTGGCTCTTGCAAATTCACCCAGCCAATCCCAGCAGTTGACATGTGTTTGACCGCTTGTTAATATGTTTTTTATGTCGACCTGCCTTTAAAAGACCGGCTGTCAGTGGTGCACTTAATGGTTTACCTAATACTCATTTTATTGATGTTTCTAGTTCTTTAATAGTACAGTGGCTGGGGATGGCACCTGGACAAATAATGATTGCGTTATCTGGTAGGATGATGTCTCGGGTTCGATTTCTTGAATTTATTCACACATTTATTCTGAGTTTTCCCGTCAAGAACTGCTCTGTAGCACCACGTCTCACCCACTATTACGTTTACCTTCGATTAATAACCTGTGTAGGTTTGAGTCTATCTATATGTATAATTAACTTCAAAATTAAATACGTTATGAAATAATAAATTATTTAATACATAGAAATGATTTAATATAGTTGGTCTGCAATTATAAGTCTATGTACCAGTAATTTCACTGATGGCTTCAGTCAAACATTCTTTATTTTGTAATTACTCTTCTTGGGAAGATGATGACTTCGAAGCACTAGACTCGGAAGACTTAGAAGATTCGGGTGATTCATGGGACTCGGAAGACTTGGAAGGCTCGGAAGACTCAGAAGACTCAGACGATCCAGGTGTTTCGGGAGTCCAATCAAAATTGACACCAGTTATCTCCGTGAACCAATCATGGTAATAGCCAGGACGGATGAAACCTGCAAATGTTTACATTTTATAGAAACCCGTAGATACGTACATACAATACTACTTAACTACATATATAAATACTAACTTTATTTATCTTTGCATTGCTTAGGGTTAACTAACTCATTGATAGTTAACGCTAGGCGTGTGTTTACGACTGCGGATCATGAGATTCGGTTTAAAGAGTTTATTTCTCAAAAGAACATTACAAAGTTCACTTTCAGATTCTGAGAGATTTCTCTCTGAAGGAGAGTAAATAATATTTCTTGGACTTTTCAGTCAAAAATTCTCAGTAAGTAGCAGCCGGGAGTAATGAAATTACTCAGGTATTATCATCATGCCGCGAAAAGCAGGTAAATTCTTTTATCATAATCTTTCTCGGGTTGAGGCGGGTATCCATCCCATCGAACTAGGGACGTAAATAAATAGAGAGTTTATTTGTACCGTACATATCTACTATAATATCTTCTGTATTACATTGAGGCTAGTCGGGTTAGTCTGTGTTACATAAAATTCTAAACATTGAAATCCTCGCAGATATATTGTTATACACGCAATGTCTGCTATGTGCGATCTAAGACGTGACTGGCGTTGGTATAAACCATTTGTGCCTTCTCTATTGGGGATACACTGGCACAAATTGATATCATTAGGTACATAAAAATACTTACCGGCAGGCATACCAACGTGGCAGCCTTGAGCCGAGACGAAGGAGGTGACACCGATCTCTGAGACTTGGCCGTCAACATCGACAATTATCAATGGACCACCGCTGTCACCCTGGAATGCACCAAAATATGTTATATAAATATTTACAAACATATCTCTCCTTTTGTACGTTTTTTGAGTATTTAACTCAAAAACTACTGGCCCGGTTTACATGATATTTTTATAGTTTGGGAATACGTTATCTGGCCAAGTCATAGTAGGTATATATTTGGTTATCATAAGTAAACTTGAGTATTAGAAGTACCTACCAATTTTAGTCGCAATAAAATCTCGTAATTCGCCCCAGCGGCATTTTTTTTGTTGCGGAATGCATTGTTGCATGCCCCTTCGCAGGAGCGGGCGGAAGGGTTATGTCGAACTCACCGGGGGAAAGATGATGAGCGACATGCCGGTAATACCGACTAAACCCACCACAGTGTTCTTCGACATAATCGCAATCGGCGCAGGGCCGCGCGAATCACTTTCACATGCAACCGCGACCCCGCCGAGGTTTCGGCCCGCCTTATGAAACGACAGGCCACTACACGAAAAGACCTACGCTATGGTCACTTCTAAATTTTAACCCTACTGTCCTGTCCCTTTAAGGGGGGACGTACACACGACACAAGGCGCGCGTGGGAATACGCACGCCGCCTCTCGGACCTGGTGCTAATTGGATGGCGAGCAGGCCCACGAAGCCCCCACCACCCCTAGGTCAAACCTCAGGGTAGCTGAAGGTCATCTCGCGCCCTCCGGCGCCCGGTTCTGCTGTTAGGGAGAGGGTTCAAGCGTTCCCTCTCCCGCTCAGCCGCCTCCTTGATGGAAATTACTTCGTCACAGAAGAAAGCGACGGCGTTTTACGACCTCTCACTCCGGACCATAGACTGAACCACGGCCGGGAGCGAGGGGGCAAGCATACCGACGGCCGCGAAAAACTCACGGCGCTACGATGCCCACGCGGGGCAATCCGCCAAAGTGTGCAGCGCAGTGTCCTCAACAACGTCGCGGCAGTCGCCGCAGTGACAACAACCGGGCGTCTCTTGCCGACCTATGCGACACAGGAACTAGCCAAAGCAACCGTGGCCAGTCATTACCTGTGTCAGCCCGCAGCCGGAAAGTGAGGGCGCCATGCCACCTCTCCAGCCACTCCTCAAAAACGGGCCTTACCGCCACGATCGTGGCGTGCCCGGCACTGGGGTGCACAAGTCGATTTCTCCACAAGCGGCACATTACTACAACCCGCGACATCTTTCAACTGGACTTAAGTTTATAATACTTATTAGTAGAATATTTTAGCACAACAATTTTTAATACAATATTGGTGAAAAATAATCTGATGCCTCACTTTTTAGTACTTGGTGTTATGTGTTTAACGCTACTACTCGCACGTTACGTTGACGGTTATTATAAATAGAGTCAATGTACAGTACGTGCAAGAAGGCAAAATTGTTATGACTGACTGATGATAATGTAGCACATTCTACGTACGATGAGAGAACTCTCTTATCATCAAGCGAGCGATCCTTATTTGTAACCTTGGTTGTAAGGGAAACAAAGCTTATGAAACAATTTGATTCAAACTGTTACCTGGCAAGTGGACTGGCTGGTGACGTTGTAGTATCTGGAGCAGATAGTGGATGGCACAATGATGGAGCTACCACCGTATGCGTTTAAGCAATCCGCGTTCGAGACACCGACTTGGAAAACCCAGTTCATGTTTTCGGGTGAAGCACCTAAGATAAAAAACATGCGTTTTACAGGGTGTGGTAGAAACGTATGGCGATATTTTAGAGGTATTGTTGATAAATAGTATCGTAAGCTGAAAATGTATTTTGGATGTTCAACCAAAATATGTTGTCTTGATTCCTTTGAAGACAAAGAGGGAACACAATAATATAATATGATTGTTATGTCAATATCAGTAATTTAGAACTGGATGTGTCCAGACATATATTACTATCCATAGTCATTACTTAAAGTTGATCTCTTCTCTCTTTCAAAGTCCCGATACAATGATTCTTTCGTTGTATTCGTTTCATGGCTAATTAATGAGTTAAATAAACTTTGTCTTTTATAAAATTCGATGTGGCATTCTCATAAGTGCATCTGCTCATTTTTAAAAAGAAAACTATATTAGAGCCTGTGATCATTTTACATTAGCCACTAGATACTGCACTCTTTCCTTTCGATAACGAGACCTTGAGTTCGATCTAGTAGTTTTATGGACATTCCTATTAAAATGCCCAGAGGCAGTATCTGATCTCAAAATCATTATATATAATACAACCCTTACTGTAACGTTACACAAACATTTACAGATTTACGTTAGCATAGTTATCAAAACTTACCGAGAGTCCAGGTGCGTCCCCAGCCACTGGCGATGAGGACTTTACCGCTGTAGTCGCGGTCCCTGTGCACGGAGCTCTGAATCCTAATGGGTTTGGCGAAGTCTAAGGAAATAAGTATATTATGTTATTTTTGTTCTTTATCAACATAGAAATAAACATAGGGTTCGATTGACAGTTAGCTGTTGCCTAAGGCCGCTTACAAGGGAAGAGGTAAAAAGGTTCACACTGTTGCCACCAAAATAATGACGGTCTACCTACACTCACGTCACTTCCTTAAGACATTCTGGAAACCCTATTTACCGCAGTAACACAATATTCGATTAATATTATAAATTAAAGTTTATGAAGTTGTTCGGGTGTTTGTTAATTAATCAATAGGTTTTGATGAAACTTAAACCACAGATAGATCCACATCGGATAGATACTTTTTATCCCGGCATACATCCCCATGGGAACACGCGAAAAAGCCAAGGGCTAGTGAGGTTATATTTATCTATAATCTTCTATAAGGTAGAGGTGCTTTTTATGTTTGACCGAGGTGTGCAACCTGTGCCTCACTTTTCTTAAATGTTCAATTAAACATTCTTACTTGATGTTATAGGTAAATGTGAGTGTGTGTTTATTGGTTTCTCCTTCCTTTATGCATCAACGACGCCACATATTGATATGATTTTTGCACTGACATAGTTTATGGACCGATGAGCCACATAAGATATTATTATACTAGTGAAATTCATGATTCGTGTAAAAAAGTTATTTTTCTTATAACCACTGGAGCAAAATCGCGATGTATAACTTCTACTTAGTATATATTTAGACGATAAATAATCCTTTAATTTTTCTCCTTTCTCCTATACCTACTATTTGGTTAAGCTGCCTGGTCTATCCACCTGAATATTAATTTCTGACCTCCCAGTACAATGTCTAGCAAATTAAATCATTGACCGTATATCTACGAAAACTTGACGGATGAACACGTAATTAATAGAAAATTCACGTTTGTGTTGAATCTGTATCACAAAAAGTGTCCGCATTTAATGTGGCATACAGTTTCATGCAGGTCCCACAATATCTTAAGTAGTAGAGCCTCGCTAATTTCAGCATGAATGGGCCGGCTCCACTGGGGAAGGACTATCCTCTCACAGAATATCGACGTGTAATAGCAGTATTCCTGTTGTGTTTCGTGCGGTGAGTGAGAGTGCCGGAGGCGCAATCACCCGCTTTCCCCTTTCCCGCTCCTTCTCTTTCTCACTTCCTTTCCTAAAGGAATGGAGGAATGGATTCCTTTCCTATGGAAGCCTGCAAAAGGGTCCTCCTAAAGGGTCGGCATCACTTGCGCTTTGCCGACCCTTTAGGAGGACCCTTTTGCAGGCTTCCATAGGTTACGGTGACCACTTACCATCAGGTGAGCCGTATGCTTGTTTGTCAACTTCGTAGTATAAAAAAAAAACAATAAAAAGAATACTGGTATTATGTTACATTGGTAGAATTGCTCAAATCAAAATACTAGCTAGTAGAAAAGAAATTAAATATAAATAATGACATAATATAACTACTTAATTAGGATATACATAAAATGTCAATTCTAATAAAAAAGATTTAATTTACGTTTTGTTCTATAGTATATATTTTTGGCGATGTTGGTTTTCGAACTACATAATATAATTAAATGCCGTTATCATCGTAGTTGCTTTTCATGATTCCGTGACAAAAACAGTCTGAGACCCCTCCAAATCGCGTTTAGTTAGAGAGAGGGCCTCTCCGCGCATGCGCGTCGGACAGCCCTCGGCCGGTGTCTGTCTAGATACTTTAGATTGCCTGGGTCTCAGCTCTGATTCGGACGTCAGCTGAAACCCAGGCAATCTTTCTAAATAAACAAATTGGTTATGCAAGGGGTAAAAGATAGAATTTCGTTATCAATTCAGAAGTTATTTATTATTGTCTACGTATGAAGACATTGTAGCTACTTACGCGGGCTCCATGCTAGATTTAATCATACGGGTTACATGCGCAATTACAAGCACTTGTGCATATTACCTGTACAGATAACTCAAGCAGTATGTCTGCGTAAGCAACATATTGGTCCCTACTATAGTGTGGTCTTTTTATAATTGAAATCCATTGGTAACTAATTATTGTTATCAATGTCAATACAATGTGTAATTGTTTGTTTTTAATTTGCTTTTCGTTTATGAGCATCACTTCAAAATGGTTAAATTGATTATGAGGAAAATTTACATAGCGTGGTACACATGTGATTAACTATGTGGTTTTTGCAAAAACATCAGTAAATGAGCATAATTCTTTTTATGTAAGTACACGGTGTTGACCTGCATTATCGATATAGGTATACATAGATGTGAGTATCCTAAATATGAATTAATTATTTATATATTAAATAATTATTTTCTGTATTGATTAATGTCAAATATCATTACGTGTGTCGCGAACCTTACGCAAAATCAACTTGAAAAATAATAATAATATTCTACCATATACACACACAACACCATCTAGCCCAAACTAAGCAGAGCTTGTACTATGGGTACTAGACACTGGATAAACATACATATATACTTTTTTTTTTGTAAATACATACACATTATACATAGAAACACCCAGACCAAGACAAACATCCATGTTCATGCACACAAATGTTTGACTCGTGCGGGAATCGAACCCGCGACCTCAGGCGTGGCAGTCAGTTACACTAGCTACTACGCCATCGAGGCCGACATTACATTGTTGACGCACGCTGACAAGCCTCGCTGAGCTACAAAAGCAAGGAGTACATCATTATGCGCATGCACAGCATTTTCCTAACTTACGATCTTATATCTATTTATTCTTTTAAATACAGCTCCCGCACTTGTTATAATTGCTGTGTCCTGTACAAACATTCAAAAAACTGGCACAAAGAACACCGACTCAGAACAAATATTTGTGGAGCACGCAATGATTTGTCCTGTCTGTGGATCGAAACACAACACTCTGCGTAGTGGCGGTGGTGAGGATACCGCTTAAACTACCACGTCATCCGTGCATCAATAACACGAATTGAAAATATGGCTATTATGTAAAAAATCTCAGTAAAATTAAATTTGATTGATTAAATATGCTTGTTGCCTGTGCCTTAGGCGCAAGACGCACAGAAGAGACGTAAGACGAGGACGCGTCGCAGACGCGGCGCCTCTTCAATAAATTTTCATACAAAATGTATAGAAGCGTCGCGACACAAAACAAACAGAAAAGACAGGGCGCGGACGAGACGTAGACACGACACTTCAATAAATTTTCATACAAAATGTATAGAAGCGTCGCGACACAAAACAAACAGAAAAGACAGGGCGCGGACGAGACGTAGACACGACACTTCAATAAATTTTCATACAAAATGTATAGAAGCGTCGCGACACAAAACAAACAGAAAAGACAGGGCGCGGACGAGACGCGGACACGACGCTTCAATCAATTTTCATACAAAATGTATAGAAGCGTCGCGACACAAAACAAACAGAAAAGACAGGGCGCGGACGAGACGTAGACACGACACTTCAATCAATTTTCATACAAAATGTATAGAAGCGTCGCGACACAAAACAAACAGAAAAGACAGGGCGCGGACGAGACGTAGACACGACACTTCAATCAATTTTCATACAAAATGTATAGAAGCGTCGCGACACAAAACAAACAGAAAAGACAGGGCGCGGACGAGACGTAGACACGACACTTCAATAAATTTTCATACAAAATGTATAGAAGCGTCGCGACACAAAACAAACAGAAAAGACAGGGCGCGGACGAGACGTAGACACGACACTTCAATAAATTTTCATACAAAATGTATAGAAGCGTCGCGACACAAAACAAACAGAAAAGACAGGGCGCGGACGAGACGCGGACACGACGCTTCAATCAATTTTCATACAAAATGTATAGAAGCGTCGCGACACAAAACAAACAGAAAAAACAGGGCGCGGACGAGACGTAGACACGACACTTCAATCAATTTTCAAACAAAATGTATAGAAGCGTCGCGACACAAAACAAACAGAAAAGACAGGGCGCGGACGAGACGTAGACACGACACTTCAATAAATTTTCATACAAAATGTATAGAAGCGTCGCGACACAAAACAAACAGAAAAGACAGGGCGCGGACGAGACGTAGACACGACACTTCAATCAATTTTCATACAAAATGTATAGAAGCGTCGCGACACAAAACAAACAGAAAAGACAGGGCGCGGACGAGACGTAGACACGACACTTCAATCAATTTTCATACAAAATGTATAGAAGCGTCGCGACACAAAACAAACAGAAAAGACAGGGCGCGGACGAGACGTAGACACGACACTTCAATCAATTTTCATACAAAATGTATAGAAGCGTCGCGACACAAAACAAACAGAAAAGACAGGGCGCGGACGAGACGTAGACACGACACTTCAATCAATTCTCATACAAAATGTATAGACATTTAGTATGAGAATTGATTGAAGGGGCGCCGCGTCTGCGACGCGTCCTCGTCTTATATCTTTTCTGTGTGTCTTGCGCCTAATACTCCCAAAATTTGCAAAAGTTCAGATTAACAGGTTGTAGACTTTTACCATTGAATTCGATGCTTCTGCCAAACTCAAGGAGACCGATGTCGTGGGGCTGGACGACTGACTGCTGGGTCTCATCGTACTGCGGGTGATTGATGTACTTGGTGGTTTCGAAGATGTACTTGGGCGTGGTTAAGTTAACCACACCGGCGCGGATCACCACGGACACACGACTGTAACACAAAATATTGCATTTATTTGTATTAGTTCTTAAGAAGTGGGTTAAGGGTTGCAGCTCTTACAAAAAAGATTTTTAAAATAAACAATACTGTAGACTTGGCGATTAATAAAAAGAGTGGCCGTGAGTTTCTTGTCAGTTGTTGTCATTGGTATTGCTTTGCTGAACTTAGCAACAGGTAAACGTAAATTCACATTTATTAGTGTAACTATGATGTTCATAAGTGTTAATTTGTGACCTATATGAATAAACATATAATAATAATAATAAATAATAATAAAATTTATTGTGTCAAATAATTCGTTTCACAGAAAGTTATGTTCGGAATCTTCTTTTAAGCAAATAATGCTTTTAGTAGAATATTTCGCTCCTCCATATTTTACATAGTGTGATAATTAACACAATAATTTGAAATGATGTAATTAACTCTAGGATACATTATATTAAATACAAACTTATACTTTAAAATGTGTGTGGTGTATGTGTGCGTGTGTGTGTATGTATGTGTGCGTGTGTGTGTGTGTGTATGTGTGTGTGTGTATGTGTTTATATATAGATTATTCCGCGTGTTGTAACAATGCTTCTGTGTCCTCATATGTAAGTGGTTTTATCCACTAAATTAATGTTTCTTTGCAGTCATAATATTTTTTTGCGTGTATGTATATCTTTTTATTTATTCTATTATATAATTGAGCTGATCGTTTATTATATTGTATACATCCAAATTTGGTCTTTGTTGAAGGAATATTCGCTATATTATATTTTCTTCTTTTTGAGTTAATATATCATATTTCTGATTTGATTTGATTAAATAATAATATAGTCGTTATAATACTCCATTACTACTCCACTTCCTTCGCAGCTGTACCCTGTAGCAATGTTAGCGATGCACACTTTCTTTACAACTACAAACTATAACCTTTTGCGTCTTCGGCATATCCGAACTAATGTTATAAATGCGAATGTAAGTTTGTTTATTTATTTGTTACGCTTTCACGCCTTAGCTATTAATATTTTTTGCCTGAGTCCTAAAAACATAGTTGATAAAAGTGGATAATTTATATAATTATGACTACGTGCGTTTTATAAGTATATGTAATCGTTAGGTAACTGTTAAGGGGCTTTGATAGTAAAGATACTAACCCAGCAGTACAATGGGCAGCAGTAAGACCCCACGATGCGTGTATAAGAGAACCACCACAAGCGCTGACTGCGCCGGCGGGGCTCACCATACGGAGCGAGAGCTGATGCGGGAACTGCCCCTCTTCAGCCTCCCATCCTGAGACTATGCGGCTGCCAGGGACTATAGATAAAAAATAATATCCAAGCTTGTATAATAGGCTATTTGACTAGTTTCTGGAAACTATCTCGCACTATTTAGTTGTGTCTATAAACCCTACAAATATTGTGTATTTTCAATTATTTTTAGTATATTATAATAACAAAAAATCAAAGTACACAATTATTTATTTTAACTGTCAAAACGACAATATGGCGTCTAGTATACAAATGACGTAACATATTTGTAAATAAACATTGGACAGCAAGCAATGGCAGGTGACATTTATAAACGTGCAACCTCATAATAAATATAGCAAATCAAAACCAATACAATCACGTGGTTCTTCGCTAAAATATTTGAAATTTTTCATAGCGCGATTAAGCCATCATCTACGCGGTTGGCAATGAAGAAGTGATTATGTTTCATACTGTCAAATAGCCTATTATTAGAAACAGTGCCTGTGTCACTGGAGACTTATCAAACATTATTGACATCATCATCATCATCATCATCATCAGGCTATGATAGTCCACTGCTGGACATAGCCCTCCCCCAAAGAGCGCCATAGCGCCCTGTCTTCAGCTTGCCGCATCCAGCATCTGCCTGCAGTCTTTCTTTCTGTCTTGACATCACAGACAATATAATACTACAATTGATATAGAACAACTATTCAAATTTCTATGGATCACTGAGTTTTCCGTTCCAATGGGGGTCGAACCCACATTTCATCACTGACTCACAGTTCCACTGAATGGCCACAATGTATAGTAATGGTTATTCTCTTACATGTCTCTTGTACATCTTCGGGGAAGGCAAAACGGGGATCCGCCAATACCTGAAATAAATTATAAATTTAACAGTAGTTATGGGAAAACTCAACTAGTATGTGTAAACAATGGACGAAGACTAAATGACGACTAATATAAATGGAGCAGCGATAATCTCGTGGGAGACTGGTAGACTGCCATCCAGAAGTGTCGGGTTCGATCGAGAGCCACTCCTCTAACTTTTCGAAGTTATATAGTTTATTAAATAGTTAATTATCGTTTGCTTTAATGGTGAAGAAAAACATCGTCAGGAAACCTGCATGTCCGACAGTTCTCCATTATGTTTTCGAAGAAAACGTAAAGTCTGCTAACTTTTCTCACACAATTATTTACAAGACTAATATTATTATTATGAAGTGGACAGTCTAAATTGGGATTGAGTAGTTTCTCATACCAGATCACGCGTTCTGGAGAAGAACCAGGTCGAAAATACGAAGACCATGAGTGAAATTGTGATGAGTGTGAATGAAAAACATAATATTGGACCGTAGTTAGTGATAACCCATAGTATCACGGTATTTGTATAGCTTATTGTAGACACGTGTAGA
The DNA here is from genome assembly GCA_963564715.1 of Catocala sponsa. Classification (NCBI taxonomy): domain Eukaryota; kingdom Metazoa; phylum Arthropoda; class Insecta; order Lepidoptera; family Erebidae; genus Catocala; species Catocala sponsa. The sequence continues at coordinate 12,315,055 of OY751343.1, read as the reverse complement.
CCCTTTACACGTGTTTACAATAAGCTATTCAAATACCGTTTACACAAATAATGCAACATGAATTACAATGCAAATACGACCTTGACTCAATGCTGAGTTCTCTTCCATCCAAGTAATAGTAGAGTTGATGTAGAAAATCGAAATCTATACAAATAAATAAAATTGAAGTGTCTGTTTGTAATGTCAAAATAACAGCTTTTTATCTAATGCATATGAAAGTATATAAGGTACCTATACGAAAACATCAGTTTTAAAATTTTTGTCTGTCTGTCTGTATGTTTGTTCCGGGTAATCTCCGAAACGGCTGAACAGATTTTGACGGGACTTTCACTGGCAGATAGCTGATGTTATAAGGAGTAACATAGGCTACTTTGATTTTAGAAAAAAAATAGGGTAGCGCGGAGACACTTTTTAGTTAAAATCTACGCGAACGAAGTCACAGGTAACAGCTAGTGTAAAATAAAATTATATAATACTTCTGTATACATGTACTAAGTATACTACTACTAAGTACTAGTTAATAAACATAATCGTAAGTACTTACTAGTACTTATGTCTATGGTTATTAACTTTCATGAAAGTCATTAAATATAAAGGTATATTATACATACCTAATTAAAATATTTCGATGCCTGAGTGTTTATTACTGCGCCCCAACTATTGGCATGTATGAACGATTTCAGAATATATGGCAAAGTACATACATAGGCTACACATGTTAAAAACATTAATTGTATTGTGCATACATATTTTATATATATTTCTGCTTATAGCTTTTTCTGCATTATCCGTTTCAGTTTCAGCTATAAAGCTCGGCATTTATGCATATTAGCTTAAATAAACACAATAACTGGAATTTCACCTTATAGTTCCACTACTTGTGTTTATAGACTGGTTATAAGAAAGATTTTAAAGAAATGCTCTACTTTTCATTTGTCTCGTCGTTACGTAGCTACACACTTTACAGGCTTTCAATTAATATTATCACAATCGCCGATAAAGAGCTCGCATAGTTACGATATCAATGTAATCTAGGTTTTCAGGTCAGTGGAAATTTTACTGGTTTACGTAACAGAGCAAGCTGAAAGCTATCGTGAATTTGGTAACATGCTAAAATAAAAATGTAACACGATAATGCTCGTTTGTAAGATAAACAATGAAATCTGAATAACTAGCAAATCCATTTTATCATAGACTAGATGTTCCCGCAGTTTCACCCGCGTTTATCGTTACTGCGCCGCCCCCGTGGGTCGCAGCGTGATGTTATATAGCCTATAGCCTTCCTCGATAAATAGGCTATCCAACACTAAAAGAATTTTTCAAATCGAACCAGTAGTTCATGAGATTAGCGCGTTCAAGCAAACAAACAAACAAACAAACACTTCAGCTTTATAATATTAGTATAGATTCGTAAATGCAAACAGTTCAACTAAGTAAAAACTACTGAGATGTGTACAGTTAACAATTATAAAGACTTGGAAATTGTAATAACTATGTACTTAATTGCAATCCAATGTATTGACTATAGTTTACGTAAGTACGCACGCTATATCTTTGTGTGTCCTTGACCATACAAAGCAATTAAGCACAATGATGTACACAGCCTGCCAACAATCGCACTTGCATACAGATGTTATTTTGCAAGATCAAATTATTGAGGAAAGTACTGGCTAACTATTTAATTAGGCAGTACTTACATACATACATATGTCACAGCATAGCAGTTGAACCCTTGTAAGAGACCGTTAGGCTATTATGCAGACTGCCACGCAGACAGACTTTTTGAAGCTAGGTACGTATTAAATACTTATTTATCGCTCACTGCAACGGTGAAGGAAAATATCGCAAGGAACCTGAATGTCTTAGAGTTCTCTAGAATGTTCTTAAAGATGTGTGAAGTCTGCCATACCGCACTGGGCCAGCGTGATGGATTATGGCTTAATCCTTCTTACACTGAGATGATGCCCGTGTTCATCAGTGGGACAGTGGACATAACAATAATTAACAGTGATATATAGTTTAAACCATAAAGAGTTGTAAGATGATGGTATGCTCGAATTAAAAAGTAAATCTTTATATTTTGAATCGTCTGAATTGTCTTGTATGGGTTTAACTAAGATATTATTAACCGATATGAAAAATAAGACTGGTGTTACAACATTAAGCTAAAGAACCGAGGTTTTAATCATGATAGAAATAGTCAAAGACGCTTCAAAAGCTAGATTCCTTGTATGGCCTTTTTATTAAACTGTGTTTATATTCCTTTGTAAATCCTTCTCTTTGTTTGAGCCTATGAATCTAATCATGTTATACATTTTTATTAAAATATTATACATATAAATAGGGTTTAAAAGTGTAGTCAAATCTATAATATAAGTGTAGTCAAAACGGTGCATTTATGGTTAGTTTTGGAACACCAATTTGATTAGATTGGTTTGTAAAGTTGTGAATGTGGAAAACCACCTCGGGGATATGCTGGTTTAAAAATGGCTAACGCTGATGGGCTTACATGAAGAATATGTAGAATGAATAAAGCGAAAGAGGTATGTCAGGTTAGCAGTAAATGTACATCCGTCAACCCTTCTAAGAACCAGGCGCGAGCTAATAAAGAAATGTTCAGCGGGTCCCCATTTAATATTTGTTAAAGAATATTTACCGTTGTGCCAGCCACAGCTAATAATACAATAGTCACTAGCCACGACGCCATTTTTACGCAACCAACTAATTAAAATTGAATAATTTCTAACTTATATCTACTTACGACCGGTGGTATTAAATGATAAAAATATTTGATTAATTAATGATCGATTGTAATTATTTAATCTAATTAATCCGAACACTTGTTTTTAGTACTGATATTTGATGGATTTAACAAGTTGATTACATACTACGCTGGTTACATTTAAATAATAACATATTGTGTATCTAAATAATTTTACTTACATTATTCATGGTAATTATGCAGATAATTTACAGAAGGCCAATATTGTTACTAATTTTTTTAATAAAATATAGGTTTTTTTATATTATTCGATGTATAAAATCTTCGCACCAGTTCAGATAATATTGTAAACTACCTTTTGCCCGCGGCTTCACTCGAAAGCAGTACTTTTTGGATTCTGGATGAAAGGTACCGTATGTCCTTTTCTGTGCCCCTGACTAGGTACGTGTATGCGAAATTGCATAATAAGCGGTCGAGTAGTCAAAGGAAGGAAGGCGTGAAAGGACAAACAAACAAACGCACATGTGTAATTATGCAAATAAATACAATTTAAGTGTTTGTTTGTAATGTCAAAATAACAGCTTTTTACTAAATTCATGTGAAAATCTATATACGGTTCTTATACTAAACACAATTTTAAATTTTTGTCTGTCGGTCTGCTTGTTCCGGCTAATCTCTGAAACGGCTGCGGCTAATCTTTTGACGGGACTTTTACTGGCAGATAGCTGATTTTATAAGGAGGAACATAGGCTACTATTATTTAAAAAAAATAGGGCAGGTACTGCATAAAAAACTGTTTTATTAAATTCCACGCGGACAAAGTCGCGCGTAACAGCTAGTTAATAATATAAAGTAAGGATGTATAATCCTTACTTTCTTACTTAGTTTTATAGTTTGTGAAAATATTTATATAAGATATGTTGTCACGCGCAAATTACTGTTGGATATATATAAATAAAACTTGTCACACAGATATATTACCTACCTACTAGCTGACCCGCGCAACTTCGTCTGCTTCACATAAGAGAATTTTCCTAGTTTTTGCAATATTTTTCATTTATGCTCCGCTCCTATTGGTCGTAGCGTGATGTTATATAGCCTATAGCCTTCCTCTATAAATGGGCTATCCAACACTGAAATATTTTTCTAATTTTTACCCGTAGTTCCTTAGATTACCGCGTTCAACCAAACAAACAAAATGTGAGTGAAGTCGGCGCGTGAGCGCCCCCACCTTTTTATAAATGCAGCGGATGGCCGTTTCGCGCGTTAAACAACAATCAACCGTATAGCCGTACCCATACTGGCGCGGCGAGATTTGGAAGTTTTATTTCATCTATATCTTGTGTGTTTATAAACCGATTCCTATATTTTATTTTTTATAATATAAATATTAAAGTGTACTTTTTGAATATGGGAGTTTGATAAAGATATATCTATGTGAAATACAATATATTTATGTATTTTGATACACTTTGAAGAAATGCCTAACGATTAAACACGTTATTGTGGCTAATTTATAAGAGATAGATATATACTATTGAGCACTTTTTTGTAGATCTTTTGAAGACCATCATCTTTGTAATACATACTTTTGGTGTATGACCAACGTATGCGAGGATAAGAGCTCGAAAGCGCATTTTCGTCCGACTTGCTTCAAATTTATCGTCACTGCTCAGCTCCTATGTGTCTTATCGTTATGTTATATAGCCTATAACCTGCCCAGGAGTATGGACTACAACCGTACCAAGTTTGGTTAAAATCCCTTCAGTAGTTTTTGACCCATGCGTGCACATACAGACAGACAGACAAAAAATTTACTGATTGCATTTTTGTCATCAGTATCGATCACCATTCATCCTCCAATATTAATTTTGAATATATATTCAATGTACAGAATTGACCTCTCTACAGTTTTATTATAAGTATAGATGTCCTGGATTAAGACATAGAATACTTTTGCTGCTGTATGCTAAAGCGTAGATTAATTATCATAATAAAGTAACTTTATGTCGACTCAAACATGTTCATAATATTAATGAGACATTTTCCTTCCAAACATGGATTAGACTAGCAGGTTTAGTACCTAAGTCCTATAGAAGACATGAACGCCTTCATCGCATCCGTATAACGTTGTGTTGTATTCCTGCGGTGAGTGCTGTGAGCCAAGTTGTTTATCCTTCTGCAGACTTTAGAGCTCATTTCTGGCAAATACTTCTTTTTTCGGTTGGTTTTAAATATTTTATCTTACATCGATGTTGAGGCCCAAGACGTCATTTTGAAGAACAGGAGCAGGTAGAAGGAATGCCCACATACATGTGATACTCTTGTGCTACAAGAAAGACCATTATTTTATTACATTTACAACAATCTTTATAATATATTTACATTATTAATTTTAGAACTAATTAATCCTGATCCTAACATTAGTTAGGATTAGGATTATAAATAAACTCATTTTCGCTTTTATAATATTAATTATAAAAGCGAAAATGAGTTTATTTGTTTGTTACCTTTTCACGCCTAAACCACTGAACCGATCATTCTGAAATTTTGCATATACGTTGTCAGGTGTACAGAAACGGACATAGGCTACCTTTCATCCCGAAAAAAAATACTGTTCCCGAGGAAAACAATAATAACGTTCTTATTATAATAGTTGGCGCCACGTGTCTTTCGAATCATGATGTAATTATATTATTACAAGCAGAGTACAACCCGAATTGATTGTCAAATTCTAAATCACGCGAGCGAAGCCGCGGGCAAAAGCTAGTCTAATATATATTTACAAACGTATTAAAAAAGATAACATAATTACAAAAACACTAATAATTATAATAGGTAGTCAATATTAAAAAAAATGGTTTAGGCATCGTAGAATTCGTCAGCAGCGCTGTCAACTGGTAACGTGACCAGGAGGCTGGCAGCATTGCCACGTTGAATGGCAATTCTGGTTCTTTGGGCCAAGAACAGACCAGCTGATCTTCTGATCGATCATTCGTTTTGCGATCTCCCTGTACAAAATACGAGCGCCCGGACCCCAAAAATCTTGCGCCGTTTGAGAGTTTCCGCGGTTACAGCAGCAGCGCCGGCACATCCTGCGATGCTTGGAAGATGTGATGGCGCAAGGGTTTCAACGCACGTTGCGTCTCACACCAAAGGCCTGCCCATGTTCCAAGGCAATAATGACATTGTACTGTAGTACGTACTGTGTACTTCAGAATGATCTGACTAGTTTCGAACAACGATTGAGTTCCAGACTATTTATGATCCAATCGTAAATTCGTAATGCTTCCATTTGGGCAAAACCCAATACGGTACACTGCTAATAGATTACCTTTTGATTACCATTTACAAAAGTTTCTATAAATACCTACCCTTGATTACTTATCACAATCTGTACAATATTATAAGTGCAGCACCGGATACAACGTCATGGTATATTATTATTGTTTGATGTTTTGCAGCGATGACACGAACTGCAACTCGTTTTGTAGTGTATTTGACAACATGTCAAGTTGTAACTTTTATTTTACTATTGTTAATTTTTTTATATTTTCTTCTTGTTTGTATGATAATATGTTGTGTTTTTAGTGTGTTTAGTAAATTATTTATTTTTCTTTCTTCTTTCTTTCTTTCTAACTTATAATTTTTGGTAATGCCAAAATTGAAGCCAAACTATCTTTTGTTAATTATGTTTTACGGTTCGTATCACCCATTTATCATCGTCGCACTGCACATAAGGAGATCATGGCAATATATTATTATACAAATTTTGTAGTCACAGTATTTCAGACTATTGAAAAAGATTTAAGAAAGGGAATATTGCGAGACTTGCCGGCTTGGCAGATTGTTACAGCGTTTTAAAATAGGATTGTTCGTTTAAGGTCCATTTTTTTATAAACTGTTTTGAAATACTGTGTCTCAGTGAAAAATTACCCGTATCAAAATATGATTTCAAAACCCGCCTAAATCCAGAAGTTTCAGGAATTTTTGACTAGAACCGGAATCGTTTGTTAAGCATCAAATGTAAATAAAAGACAAAAGCCTAGCTAAAACTATTGGCGAATTTCAGGTTAATTATTATGTTAGACGAAAAACGAAGCCTAGAGATCTATGAATAACTGTAAGTATAGGTAACAGTATGTGGATATCCACGAAGTAGTAAGCAGTTGTCTATTTAGGTATTATCTACCATTGACACAAATCTAAACATCCGCAAACACATCGATTTGCATAAGCATCAGAGTACATACGTAAATTGATTTATACATTTAAATACTTGCGCAACATAGCCGTCTAAAAATTGATAAAACATGTTGATTTAGCGTTGTGTCAATATATTCTCACATACTGCATAACATCTTGGGGTAGAGCAGACAAATCAATTCTCCTGCCCCTAGAGCGAGCTCAAAGAGCTTTCGTAAAGTAGCCACATTCTTGTTTCCCACTCATCAACTTTACACTGCTTGCAAGGTACTAACCATTCGTCAATTATTTATTACACACACTATACTTAAACAGCACACTGAAGTCCCGTTTACCCCGGTCGTAGTCAGTCGTAGATAAGAGAAAAAAGACTTAGTTTGTACAAAGTTAAATAAAAAATTAAATAGGTATATAAAATGTTAGTTATAAAAAATGTAGTATCATGTTAATGGAATACCTAGGAAAATTAAATTATACGGACACAGAAAATCGGCTAGAATTCTTAAAATGATATTGAAAGTAAATTTAAAGTTGTATATTACTTCCTAAACACCTTTGATCGTAGATGTACTTTCAACTGTAAAATATTTGTATTAATTATGCGCTAGTGTAAAATAAAATTGTTAAGTGATGTCCTGAAACACAGGTTTATCGTAGTTCAGGCAGCCTTTTGAATTTAATTTATTTTGTATACACTATAAATTAACATAGTTTAAGAATTAATTTTAATTTAAATTATTATTTAAGGCAGGTACAGGCACTGTTGATGTAATATGTATGATGTAGTGTAAGGATGTATCTTATTTTTCTCTCAATAAATAAATATTATTATTATTATTTATTTCTCTTTCACGGGTATTTCTCTAATATGTTAGGAAACACCCGGCCCTTTGGGAGGCTTACACAGGGACATGGGTCCAACGTGCAGAGGCCCTTCGAGAGTTTTAGTTTAAAGTGAGATGAGACACTTACCGATACACTAGCCGCGGCGTAAGAGACTATTGCTACATATGGAATCTAATGGAATCTAATTATACTGGTCTATAAAGATGGGTGTTAGATGGTTCGGTAAAATGCAAACTATAGTTAAAAAACGGCGTCTGCCTGATATACTGTCCCAGTACAAAGTCGGAATGGCAGACGGTGACTCGCCGACTCACTAGATGGACCCCCTGAATAGTCGCCATGCCATAGACATACAGGCCTTAAAAGCAGCAGAGGGCAACACCGGTGTGAGCGGCTAGAGGTGTCGAGCGGTGTGGCACCGGTTTCACCATCACGGGACTCGTGACAACGGAGACCCGGCGCGGGTTTCCCCGTAGTTATGGCCTTGAAAATGACACTTCCACCCCCAAGCATATAGCTCTGACCGGCCGACCAAGGCAAGCCAGAGTTGAGAGTCCTACGGGCGCTCTTGGAGTTCCACCCTAGCCAACCAGTAACGGCAAGCAGGGGACGAGGCCTTCATCGACTCTCTGAGGCATTCAGGACCGTAGTGTCGCCACTCACATTCAGCTCGCCACAAGCTACCCTGCGGTTTGTGTGCTTTTACTTAACCTGGTGATACATTTTTGTTTATATCACAAGGCGAAGGTATAGTTTATAAGCTAGTGTACTGTGCCCTCCGATATCGCGTTAGTCTCATGATGAGATAACGACTGTCCCAGAGGGGTTATTATTATTATTATTATGACTATCGGTGACGGCTTATGCCGTATCTGGTCAATAACACTAAATTACATAGGCATTAGTAAACTATCAGCATTGTGTCGCGGATGCATAAGCGTCGATGAGTTCGTGAATGTTTCTGAAATAAACATTTTTTAAATATAACATGCAAATTTGCAAAGATTTTTGATAACACGAGTTCCCTCCATATGATTCAATAGTACCAATATCACTCGGGCTGGTCCCACCATGTCGTGACGACACCTCCACAAATATATATGTAGGTATTGTTATTCAAACGTATGTTTAACACGGTTCAGAAGATTCAGATAACTAATTGTACGATACGATAACATATCTTTTTCGTAATGCAAATACCTTTTCGAACTAAATATAAAATTGATTCAAATTAGACTTTGATTCAAGGTCTTAATTTATTATACAGAATACATAGGTGACAATCGATAAAGAATTTCCTGAATTGAATTTACATTCAATCTAATCCAATTATAATTGTGTTATAAAGACATTCTGAACAGTAAGTACTATTTAAATCAAAAGACGAACCCAATAATATTTATTCCGCATCGCAAGGCTAGAAATGTTGTGGCGCAATTAATAAGAACTGTTCTATTATGCCCAGCATTGGTCTGAAGCATGCTGATACTATCGGCTTGAAATGGCAGATTTATTTTGGTCAGATAGTCTGCTGATTAGAGTGCGCGATCCCTGACATTGGTGTGGGACTCGCAGGGGCTATGTGGGTAGCCGCAGAGGACGGCATGTTTGTTGCTCGGCAAGCACGTGGCGCTCGGGCGTCGGACTCATGCGCGGCTAGTGCCAACCAGTCGGTCGCGCGAGGCACGGAGTTGTCTTTAGCGAAGTGGCAGTGTAATTTCGCTGCCACAACGCCTCTTGGGTGCTGGCCTGCTCAGCAAGTAAGAGTCATACCTAGAGTGACTCGAGCAATACCCGGCTTGTAGGCCAGAAAGGGTAGACGTATGGATGTACGTCGGGAAGTGAGCGTGCCTTACAGCTCCGGTACCATAGTGGAGATATGGGAGGCGGCTTCTCCGTCGGCCTCAGCGAGGACATCTTATAAACTCTCGGAGTTCACGAGTGATGAGCGGCTTTATTGCTGGGTACCTATCTGGACAATCGGTAGTGCCACTTGGGTACGAGGTAGCTCGCTTACGAGAACTGGGTCTTAGGATTCGGGGACAAGACCTCTCTATAACTGGTCCCTGAAGGTGCTTTCGGACACTGGAAAGTACAGCGACTCTCACTTATATACCTAAGCAGGTGGGAAAGTGGAAACGCTATATCATAAACTTAGTAGTCTGTAGAGGGAAAGGAAGGGTCTGGTCAGATGGTCTCAGTCTGCAGACACATCCATCATCTTCCCTATCACTTATAAACTGTTACGAACGCATCATAACAGACGACCGATGAAGTTTTTCACCTTAAACATTTTGGATGGATATGCTTTACCTTAAACATTTTTTGTTGTATAAACTTAGATAAATTTGTTTATCCCTTGTATCCATTAAGACAAGTCTCTTCTTTAGAAACGGCTTTAATTGCATACCATGGTTATGTTTCGTCAAAATTAAGGTATGGTCTGATAATATGGGGCAATTCAGTTGAAGTAAATAAGGATTTCATTGTCCAGAAAAAGTGTATACGAGCATTATTCGGTTTACAACAGACTGAGAGTTGTAAGGATTATTTTAAGAAACATAATATTTTGCCACTACCTAGATTGTATATCTTTGAAATTTGTAATTTTGTACGCAAACATCCACACTTGTTTTGTAAACACAATGATGCCGTCACAAGACCAGGGAGACACACTCACAAACTACTCATACCCAAGCAGAGAGTAAATGTGTTCTGTAATAATGTATACTGTATGGCGATACATATCTATAATAAGCTGCCAAGTAGTTTCAAAGAAATTGACAGTTTTAATATTTTAAGAGAAAATTATATGTATTTTCATTGAATAAATGTTTTTATAGTGTTAAAGAATTCTTAGAAGTCTTTTATAGTGTTAAAGAATTCTTAAAGAATTTTTATTGAATAAATGTTTTTATAGTGTTAAAGATTTCTTATAATTTGTGATATGCTTTGATATAATTAAATGAATAGTTTTTGTAAATTAACCATATATCAATATTTGTATGCCAGATAATGGTAGAATATGGTTCGAAACTATGTTAAATATTAAGATCAATGTATACCCATATTCTGACGAATAAATGATTAGTTGCTATTACTTACTTACTTACTTTAAAGGCGCGGTCAAACCGTCGGCGTGAAGGCGGGGCGTGCGCGAGCCCTGCCGAGTTGTAATGTACCGAATTGTATCAGAGCGTTTACACAGCCGGCGACAGCGGGGCGGGAGCACGCTGCCGCCGGCGGGTGTTAAGCTTCGCTTTGCTGACGCATGCGTGATACGAACGACATTATAATTAATACCGCGGTCACATGCATAGAAATGTGTACGCGTCTCGATGGTCGTTACGACACCCAGCGACGACTTTCTACTAGACTATCGGCACATAGTTTTTTCTAGAGCAATTGAAATAAAAATGAGATTTATTTTCCATATAATAGGCACGAGCGATGTGTTATCACTATTGCACAAGGCTATTGCAAGTGATCGTAAGTTTTCATGACCAGTTAAGGCGCGCCATATGCTTGTTAGCCGTCATAGTATAATAAATACATTGTTGTTATATATTATGCTTATTATAATATTTCGGTTTTGCGAGATCTATAATATGCCATTAAAAATATCCAACGTTAATCGGATATACAAATATTTTAAAGCCATAATTAGTACTCTGTAGTATACCTACAAGCTATAGAATATTTACATAGATAAACATGATTTTCTTTATTGAAATTTTCATTCAGAATACGTCACATTGATGTCAAAAAAAATATGAATATAAAAATATGGCAATTAAAATATATTATACACCTATATATATAAATATGTCGCCCTATAGATGGAGCGTTTCGGTTACGGCTGGAATTCGCCTCAGACAAATAGCTTTCTCTTAAACCAATACTGTCTGCAATTTGTGTCAAGTTTCTTTATTTTTGCTTCTATTAAGTTATGTATATGCTCAAAACAATCTTGAGACATCCTAAAATAGGCATAAATTGTATCCTCATGTGTTTGTAACTCTTGATGATATTCTCCATACACATGACGTGATTGATTCAAATCGTAAACCCATAATATGCGATTGCGTTTTTACGGTTAGCTATTGATAATATTATGTAATGAAGGCCGAAATAGAAATACAGATAAAATATTTGGGTTTTAACCACGAGATTATGGACAATTAAGAAATAGACTTCGAAGATAGTGCCAAAGGTTTACTGAACGAAAGGTGAGAAATAATACGACTCGGCATTTTATGCACAAAAGTGTATTCTCATTTCCATAATTTTTTGAGGTGTTTATAGGGTACTAGCTTTTGCTTGCGTAAAAGTAGGTTAGGTTATGTTGGTAACAGCACTTTTTAAAAATAAAATATTGCCTATGTAACTCGATGATAATATCGCTTTCTAGTGGCGAAAGATTTTTTAACGTCGGTCGGGTAGTTTTTAGTTAAATCCTTACAAACAAACAAAATATTAAATCCTTCCTCTTTATAATATTACTAGCTTTTGCCCGCGACTACTTCGTCAGCGTGGAATAGTTACTTTGGGCAGCATTTTTAATTTTTCAAGAGAACTATATTGCAAGTACCTACATAAATGCTTTGATTTACTGCAAATAGCTTATTTTAATACATTTTTATAAACTAAGTTTTTTTGTTTTCCATCCTTTGCTAAAACATAAAGATTTTGCGGGTTTGATACTCGTGAGCACGCCACATAGAGTTGTCCATGGAAAACAGTTTAGTTTATTATTATCGTAAATGCTGCCTTTAGGAGAATCTGCACTCTTATAAACTGAAATGGTAAATTGCTCGGCATTATCGGAATACGGGGAATTAAAACATTTTCTTCTTTTGCCATTATTATTTTCTTCTATAGCCTTTGTGCGGCAAGATTTCTCATTGAGAGGACTGGAATACCAACTTTCAGCCTTAACTTATGGGAAGGCACTCCTGATAATTCTAAAGAGTTGAGATACTCTATAGGGTACGATGTTACTTGTTCAGTGTTCATAATATTGTCTACTAAGGGGTACACGACAACATCTCCCTCAACATCTGACATAATTTGTTATTTTATCTGTACTACTATCTCATTTTTGGTTAAATTGACCTGTTACACAACCATTCTCGATTGCTCATACTTATTTGTAGATCTGGATAGACATATTGGTACACATACAGTTGGACAGAATTTACATCTTAGTGTTATCATGCTGCATTCTAACACACCTTTGACAGATATTACAATAAAATTATATTGTATACTTGCTCATAAGATAAGAGTATTGTTTGAATGGACTTTATAGCTGGTGTAGGGTTTCAAGTATTCACTTCAGTGTTTGACCGCCAGACGAGACAAATATTGTGGTAATCATTAAATATTTTTGTTTCGAGTACAAGTGTGTTTTGCTTCAATTTGTGCACTCCTTCGTGGTACAGCTATTATAATAATAATATCCTCGAGATTGAATTTCGGCCACGGCGGCCAGTCTTAACGGAGACTGACCAACTACGCAGGAGGTATTATAGTGCACAAGTGTGTGCGCAGACACAAGTGCACTCTCTGTTCCCTAACTCTCATGATCTGATGGGACGGTAATCCGACACGACCGGAGAGAGAGCAGGCGCAGGACCAACGCCTTTATGTACTTTCCGAGGCACGAGGGTTTTACACCGCCAACTTCCTAACTCCGGGCTGCTATTGAGATTTCTTAACTGCAAAACTCAATAACTTTTTGTTGGCCCGACCCGGGATTCGAACCCGAGACTTCTTGGTACGGGAGATTTATTTAAACAGAACAAATTAAGTAAGTATAATTCATACATGAAACGTGAATATTAAGTCTTGTATTTAGACATTTACCATAGGTATTTAAATGTAACAATGTATTATATCAGTTCTGTACAATATCTAATATTCTCAATCTGCATATTTTTTTCACTTCATTGATACCAGTGGTTATTTCCTGTTCGCGCGAATTGTTGTATCTGTTTTGTAAACCATCTATTATAGACTGGACTTTATTCTCCTTAGCGCAAATGATGAATGGAAAGCCGAATTTTTCCTTGTAGCGCTGGTTGCTCTGGTTCATGACAGTCTTCTGCTGTGGTGTTAGGTGTCCAAGTCCAGCAGCTCGTTGCTCGGCGGCTGACTCTTGCGTCAGCTCGCCCCGCGCTGCCATCCTGCCAGCCAAGTCCGGATGCAGCTTCAGCACCACTAACTTATCCTCCACACTCAGTTGCTCTAAATACGTATGAAACGCCTCACAAAGTTCTGTCACATTATTGAAAGGTCTTTTATCTTTAACGTGGACGGCAGCGTCTGCACACAATTCTATAACATTACCAAAAATAGACTCAAATTGGCTTTCACTTAAAGAATTTACTTCAGAAATATTAATTGGTGACACCATTTTTAGTCCTTTACGTCAAAGCGTATGAACGACACAAACAACTATGGCCATTATCAGTTCCTTATCATTAGATGAGGTTATGGGTTATTTGAGTACAAGTTGAATAAATTATTTGTAAATGTTTACAAGCGTAAAACAGGATTACAGTTGTTTTTAAATGATGTAGTACTGATTTATCAATAATTAGATCCAACCAATTAATTAAATGTTAACCGAGCCGTATAAGAAAAGCAAAGCCAATAAGCATAGATCTATTATTTATACATAGAACCGGGTTTTTATTTGTAGATGTTGTACCTTATCATGTATATATTTTTTCAATAATAATAATTAACTTCTTTATTGGCACAAAAATACAAGTAGATACATAGTAGTAGAAAACTTAATCTAGGTACAAAAATTCTTAATTATAATGTTCTGCTGGTACTTAAAATAAGATATATCCTGTGCTATAAGTACCAGCAACCTTCCAGTTTCACAGTTAAACTAGGTAAAAATCTACTGGTGACAATAAGAATGTAAACCTACTTACATTATTTAACTTTATGAAATTTAATCTCCAGCCACCCTGAGGCTACGTGGGCCTGCTCGCCACTCGATCAGCACCAGATCCGAGAGGCGGCGTGCGTGTTCCCACGCGCGCCTCTGTCCGTCGTGTGTCCGTCCCCCCTCAAGGGGGTCAAAATTTAGAGGTCACCATAGGGTAGGTCTTTTCGTGTAGTGGCCTGTCGTTTCATACGGCGAGCCGAAACCTCGGCGGGGTCACGATTGCATGTGAAAGTGATTCGCGCGGCTCCGCGCCGATTGCGGTTATGTAGAGAAACACCGTGGTGGGTTTAGTCGGTATTACCGGGATGTCGCTCACCATCTTGCCCCGGTGAGTTAACCTCTCCACCCGCCCCTGCAGAGGGGTTAACATTAATTTATTTATATTACACAACGGTAATTGTGTAAATAAATCATCATAATTTGTAAATACTAAATACTACTTAATTGAGAAGTAAAATAATATTGTTATAGGTATTTCTCGAATAATATATTAAATAGGTAGGAGGGCAGTTCACAGAAGTAGTTTTTCGTTTATTAAGATTTTGTAATATTTACGTAAGTAGGTAAGTTATTTTAAATCAAATTGGAAATCTGTAAAAGAGAATTGTTACACATTTCTATCCTTCGAATTAATGTTTAATTAAGTTTATTTTTCGCTTTTTAGTGATGATGTTTTTTTTTGAAGCCGGTTTTACTTCTTTTAAAGTTTGTTTATTTTCAATTTTTAGTTAATTTATAGCATCGTGGGTAGACCAACTAAAGGTGCCGCCCGCATGAGGGAAAAGAGAGACAAGGAATCGTTTGAAGCAAATAAAGAAAGTTTATCCAAAAATTGCAAACGGAATGCCATATCTCGTTCCCAAGAATCACCATTGACACGTCATGCTAGATTACCTCAGATGAGAAATTACATGTCACAGGAATTGCAAAGTGATAAGTAGGACCCAGTGGCGTAGCTAGCCGTGGGCGAAGTGGGCCCTCGTCCACGGCCTCGCACTTAAAGGGGACTCGCGAGGCCTCTTTAAATGCGATGCCACCAGACTTAAAATAAAATCCTTACTAGAGGATTTCTATAAAGCAAAAAGCCGAAGAACATTACTATTGTAAAAAATTTAATCACGTAAGTAACAAATTTTTTTTTTTTTTTTTTCACTTCTAGGTAGGTATATGCTTTTCAATATTCTCCCAACGCGCATTTGTATTTTTCACTATCATAAGTAGGTATGTCGTGTCAAAGCATGTTTAGTAAGATAGATTTATTGGTTAGATCTTGGGAACGAAAGAAAAGGGGCCTCGCTGATGCGACTTTTCCCACGTGTATATTAGTCCACGCTACGCCACTGGTAGGACCCGTCGACTCAATCGTATTCATGAGCGTTTGAGTGGCGAGTCATTTGAACAGC
The DNA here is from genome assembly GCA_963564715.1 of Catocala sponsa. Taxonomy (NCBI): domain Eukaryota; kingdom Metazoa; phylum Arthropoda; class Insecta; order Lepidoptera; family Erebidae; genus Catocala; species Catocala sponsa. The sequence goes on along the minus strand of OY751343.1, from coordinate 12,298,911 downwards.
GCCTGCATCGTTTAAGTATTATACGAAACCGACTGGCTAACGAGACTCCCGAGCAGCGCGAATATCGTTTAAATGTCATACGAGACCGATTGACCAATGAGACTCCCGAACAGCGCGAACATAGACTCAATCTAATAAGTTTGGCTGAATTTGCCGTTAGATACGAAACCGTTTCCAGTACATTTTGGGACGATGATAATGGTGCTGTTGAGCTAAGGGATCAAGTAACCGATAGTACGAAATACATCCAATTGCGCGATAGCACAAGAGTGTGAATGAGAAATCAGGCGGCAGTCCTAGGCACTCGCTATTACTCTTTAAATAGTGACCGAGAAGGATTTTATTACAGTCTGATTGTATTTCACATTCCTTTTCGCAATGAAAGTGAACTCATTGAATAGGGCGAAACAGCTGAAGGTTGTTTCTTACGCCGACAATCATAATTTATCTGTAGAACAATTCGCCCATGCCGAACAAGTCATCCAACAAGCTCTGATTCAGGCTGTAGTACTGAACATTGTGAATCAGGATAGAGACGTCAACGGTTCTACAGAACATAACGTAAATATTTACGCCGAAGATCAAATCAATATGTATAATCATATGTCTTAAGCAACTTTATTACACACTAGCTATCCACGCCGCGGCTACGCCCGCGATTAATTAGGTTTTCCCGTGGTAAAAGTAGCCTAGGTACATACCTAGGCCTTTCACCCTTAGAATCCTACATTATCCCTGATGGACATCCATCAGGGATAATGTAGGATTCTAAGGGTGAAAGAATTTTCAAAATCGGTTAAGTCTATCCAGAGATTACCCCCTACAACCTCACAAACTCACTAACATACCTAAAAAATACGCGATCGACAACCGGAGGAGGTTGTCGATCGCGTATTCTTTTCTTAAAGTCGGTTAAAATACTTCTAGTTTCTAGCACTCACTCTGTTGTCTCCAGAGAAACCGTTAAAGAGTTGTACCTTCCTTCATCAGCTCAGCGACATGAGATGATGATGACCATACGCAAATGTCTCAATGGCTTTAGAAATTATATGAAAAACATTGAAAATAACACTTGTTTTTTTAGTAATAATCTTTTTATATTCACACTTTGGCTAATAATACCGTGTATTATGAAGTAACCACGATATGTAAATACTCGTATCATCATGTTTTTATATACATATAGATATGTACATACCTAATTATGTACATTGATATAGGCATATAGACTTTAGAAACTGTTATCGTAGTTAATGTCGTTGACAAACACATTTATAAATGCTTTTTTCGTGAAAGCAAGCATAATATAGTACTTATCATTAGCCGTAACTGCAGAGCACGACAGCTAACTCATTGATGAACCTGCTAAAATGAACCTTTGCGTTAGTAACACATTTGTTTCCAATTAAGGTGTGAAAATAAAAGTTTTGTCTGTCGTGCGCGGTGCTACGATAAGTAGATGCCGTGGGCATACATAATATCTAACAATTCTTAAAAACATAGCGGTATCCCACATAAGAGAGCTTTATCTCTTCTAAGTCTTAGATTAGATTTTCACCCCTATTAAGATAAGGGTTCAATGCCGCTTATGAGCACGGAATCATCAAGCACAATAGGATCTTGTCTTTTATTAAGTGATAATGTCCACGATACCTAGGCACGCCTGGCCATAAATGACATCAGTACTTACTCCCTGTAAGATCGAATTCGCGACTTGTAAAGAAGCAATAGGTATAATATGTCTCGCATCATTGCTTCGCTCTGTAAAACAAAACGCGTACCTATTTCGGCTTCAATTCTCTTGTTGATGACCCCGAAAGTAAACATCACTTGAGATATCGATACCTATGTTATTCTCTTTAGATACCTATGTTAATCTCTTTACTGTAATACATTTATCATCACCATCCTAACTTCCTAATCCTAATCCTAACTAATATTATAAATGCGAAAATGAGTTTGTTTGTTACGCTTTCACGCCTTAACTACTCAAATGATCAACATAAAATTTTGCATACACGTTGTCAGGGGTACAGAATAGGACATAGGGTACCTTTCATCCAGAAACAATAACTGGTGCAAACCTAACCTAACCTACATTTACGCGAGCGAAGCCGCGGGTGAAAACTAGGGTTTCAATAATTTAAAATTAAATGTCTGGATATCGCATGTTATAGAAATAAGCAGCCGCAAGGATGACGCGGACACCGCAAGAGTACTCATCGACCCATCAGGAGCTCCTGATGACGCAGCAGCTGCAAGCAGCAGCATGTTGGAACTCTTCCTACAGTCACACAACGTCAACGAGTTTGGCGACATATTGTACAATGAGGTAAATATTAAATATAATAACATTGTAATAGACAAGCTATGAGATGAATGAATGATGGCTTTTGTATTTAATGATACGATACTTGATTATTATAAATATTAATATTCGTTGCTGATAATTGCTAGTTCAATTTAATAAAGTATTTGATAAATGATTAGTAGGTAAATGAAAATTCACATTTAATAAATGTCATTTTGACGATCATAAGTAACACTTTGTGACCTATATGAATAAACATATTTTGAGTTTGATTTATAAAGTCCTTAAATAAGGTAAACCCATTGCGTTCGTACGTATAACTGGTGTAAATAAGGCACCTTAACAAAAGAGAATTGAGCGTTTACGTTATAATTCACATAGTACTATAACGATTTTGTTTTGTGCTCACGTATTTTGACTAGTTAACCATCATTCAAAAAGTTACATCTATACTAATATTATAAGGCTGAAGAGTTTGTTTGTTGGTTTGAACGGGCTAATCTCAGAAACTACTGGTTCGATTTGAAAAATTATTTTAGTGTTGGATAGCCTATTTATCGAGGAAGGCTATATATAGGCTATATAACATCACGCTACGACCCACGGATGCGGCGCAGTAACGATAAACGCGGGTGAAACCGCGGGAATATCTAGTAAAAGATATACCTATTGTAGGTAAACCCAGTGACTCGGAAAACTCTGCGGTTCAAAAGCAACCATCCGGAGGTAGTCCAGCATACGAAGAGTATTCCTAAACAGGGATACTTTGACGAACAGTTCGTTAAAATGCTCTATTGTCTTGGCTTTTCTATGGGCTCCATGGCGAAAAGACTTCCTGAACAATCCTAGCAGGCCATCTATGACGTCGGTAAGTGGAAAATATTTTTGTTTTATAAATCATTGATATACAGATAAAGCAATTTAGGCTGATTTCAGAGTCACGCGCGCGGCACGCGCCGTAGGTCAGCGCGTCTCAACAGCGCGGCGCGCGCTTGACGCACGGACCACTGTGAAACGAGTGTTAGTATCGCGCGTTTCTTTTCAATGTACGCGCTTCGGGAGAGCTGGCCTATGGCGCGCGTCTCACTCGCGGCGCGTTTGAAATGCGTGACTGAAACGCAACTACTATCCATACTATCTAGTGTAATTGTAAGCGCGCGCGTCTGGACGGCGCCGCTCGACGGCGCGACTGTGAAACCAGCCTTAATAAAATTGATTTCTCATATGACCACAATTAAACAGGGACTTAAATACCGCTAAAATTGAGTAACGTTATTTGCGCATGTGCAAGATAACGTTATGATTGAGAGAAACGATATATCAATACGATACTATGCAAAGATTCGCAGCTGTATAACGTTATAATTACGTTACGATACTAAACGTTTCTAAAATATTGTTATAAAAATAATAACGTTATTATTTATTGTTCTATGCCATCTCTTTTACTCAATACTGTTTACTCTTTTTTTCGTATATTCTATCCGAACCGAGCACAGTGCTCTTAAGCTAAAGTGTACGTTTTGTAGTCGAAAATAAATTATACGAAATTTAAAAGAAAGAATTCAATAAAAATAAAATTATGTGGTGTCGTGGGACACCAGGTAGGAACGAAGTTCCTTCGGCTAATGTAGAATCGACACAAATTGCAAAAAAAATCGTGCTCAATTTTATGTAGGTTTTTACGTCTCATTTAACGGTTTTATTCCACGCACTTTTTTCCACGGATTTTTTCTTACGGTTTTACTATCACATTTTTTTCAGTTCGGTCGCGCAGCAAAATCCCTATCCCCTCCAAGCCTGCCGTAAGGAACTTCGTTCCAATACTGGATAACGTACATGACTATTATTTCTAATCAAGTATTTAACCTAAGTCTCGCAACATGAATACAGAAATATCTTGTTACTTAATATTTTATACTTTTTCAAACCTTAAGTTATACTTTCTTCTGGATATGAAATTAGAAATCCTTAACGGACACAAAACCAATGTGAACTGCCGTTGTAAATGTACAATGAGACAACGAATACATTATACGTTTTACTGGTTAATTATTAGAGGAGATTAAAATAAATAAAAGACAATACCTAAGCAGGTACTTAATTTTTAATTATATTCAATGAACACAACTTTTAGTGGCTTACAGACAATCAATAAATAATAAATGAAATATGTAGTAGGTACCAAATATGTACACTTAGTTTTACTACTTACCTATATTGGTGCCAATTCTGTTGTAATTTTCACTTAACTAAAATAAGTCAAAAATTCTCTAATTTTAGTTAAGAGATTTCGTATAGAGCATTCAACTGTTCCATCGAACTGAATTTAGATTTCGTTTAGACAGCACCAAATTCGATTACGACAATCCTAAATTGAACTGAGGCACTGATACAAGTAGGTACTAAAATAAATATAAAATAATATTTTTGGGCTTTGTGATGTGTACGAAAATAATTGTTTACACATATTATAAAATACAATTTACTTTACATATTATTATTTATAATATATTATATATTATTGTTATTAATGTATACCTATATATATATTAAAATATTATTATTAATAATAATAATTAATTTAATTTAAAATAATTAATTAGTAATTAATATATTATCATTATTATATTATATTTTTATATAAGTATTATATATTATAATATTGTTGAATTTATATTTTATTTATATACTTTTTAATTTATATTTATATTAAAATATAATATATTTTATTTATATTTTATTTTATTTTATATTTTATATATATATTATTTTTTATATTTTATTATATAAGTATTTTTATTCTTTTTATTTTATATTTTATTTATATACTTTTTATATTATAATTTATATTTAAATTAAAATATATTATACTTCATTTATAATATATTCTAATGATATAATATTATTATTATTATATTATATTTTTATATTTATTATTTAATAAATTAATTATTGTTAAATAATTTAATTATTATTATTTATATGTTATTATTGTATATATATATATATATATATATATATATATATATATGTCGGAGGAAGCTATGAGTCGGGTTGATTGTTATTTACACGTATAATTCACAATATAAATTGTCTACGTCTTATTACTTTTAAATTCTTAATTTAATTTTATTTCATTTGTTAAATTATTCTATAGCTCATAAACATTATTAATCTAATAAAAGTTATGAATATTGTAATTCACGTAACGACCAATCGGAGCAGAGCGCGTGCTTGAGTGGGGTCGAGGCGCCATCTTTACTTTAGGAGGGCCGACAGTTGTTGAGACACATTTGAGCGATAGCGACTGATCGAGTCGGAACGTTGAGTTGTGAGTTGTGTAAAAAGAAGTAAGATCAGTGCCCTGAACCCACTGCTCGGTCTTAACTGTTATTTTTCATTCGACATTATTGTGAAGTGAAAATACTGTTTATTCTAAATACAAATAGTGTAAAACCGGCATCGTTGTGTTTTGTGCTCGCATATTACCCAGATAACGCCCACTAAACCCGCAACCACTACTGACGTTGCCATAGAGAACAATACATCTCCGACATATATATATATATATATATATATATATATATATATATATATATATATATATATATATATATATATATATATGTATATATATATATGACGGAGCAGGGTCCCCGTAGTTATTTTTAAAAAGAGTGACACCAGCATTGCTGGCGTCACAACTTCCATGTTCGGGGCTGTCGCTCATCTTCGGTGATCAAAGTAAACACAAGTAATACTTTTTTAAATTTATTCTCGAACTTTTGCGGAGGTCCGATCACTACGACGGCTCAAGTGAGAATGCCCGAGTCCGGCGTGCGCTCAGCCTTTTATAGCAAAACTAGGTGAGTCATTCATTTGAACCAAACATCTATCTTTGCACAATAAAAATAGTTTTTACATTACAAAATGTTATAATTTGATAATCAAAACGTTTTAAATTATTTTAAAAGCTATTAGCATGTGTAAATCTATTTTTTAATGTTAACACGTGATAAAACAATGACCACATGGTTTCACTTGAGAAATTCAACTTTTTTACAAACAGAATACATCAAAAATAATCTGTATCTAATCATAAGCAATATTAATCCATTACTCTAATGTCTTTAAATGCAATCTATTACCCAATCACAATAAACAAATCCGATTTGTTTTTGAGGTTATTTCGGACACAAGTTTTCGTTCCTTATTTGTTTTAAAGTGTGGCAGCCCGCCGACACGGCCATTCTGACAGGCGGCGCGTGCTCTGCGCCTGCCTGCGTTGTGATGTTTGATGCCTGAATTTAAGAAAACGTTTTTCTTTCAAGTAGGTATCAGTAAGCAACCCACGTTGCTTATTTTTATAGCGTTATTGTTGCTACAACAGTACACAAAGACATCTTAAGTGCACCGTCTTATTAATTTAGAATCTGTGGTGTATACGTGTCTACCCATAGTTCCACAAGGCGTCCCTACGGTATCTCAGGGTTCACTTATGGATGCATCAAGGATCCGTGGTTAGCTCAAGGGTAACACATGGTTTAGCTCAGAGGTACCACTCTCCAGACATTTTATTTTTGTAGATTCTAGTTGAAAATATCGTAAAAAAAATAATGAATTTTGACTCACTGGTTTTAATCCGATGACGCGTGTTCGTCGTCGTGAGTTATCTGGACTGGCTGGCCAGCTTGAGATGTGGATGGCACTGGATCAGGGGCAGTTGCAACGTTGTTTTGCGGTGTCTCGAGATCATCTCCCGCCGACACGGCACTTTGGTTTCCCGGTTGTGGTGCACGCCGAAGTTGATCGTGGGCGACTTTTCTGGAGCGGCCTCTGCCTACTACCTTTTTCACCATGTAGCGGTCATTTTCAAGAACCCTGATAATTTCGTAGGGCACACTGAATTTGGGGTCCAGTGACGTTTGATTGCGGGGATTGTTTTTGATCAGGACATAGTCCCCACGTTGAAAATGATTTATTTTAGCCTTGCGGGAGTTGAAGCGTTGCCTATCATACTCAGCGGTCTGAGTCATTCGTTGCTGTACTTGTCTGGTCAACGCCTCTATATCAATCGTTTGGTTGTCAATGTCGACCAGGTTAAGTAATCCTGGTGGTGCGCAATGCTTCCGTTGTGTGATCAGCGTGAGTGGTGCTACTCCTGTCACACGATGTGCTGTGCAATTCATTGCTAGCTGTAGTTCTTCAAGAGTGTTGTGCCACTGTTCGGTCTCATAATTTTTTATCATTACCAGCGCGTTTTTCAGTGTGGCTACCACTCTCTCCACCTGGCCATGTGCTCGGCTGATGCCTGGCGCTATGGCATGAATGTTTATGCCAAACTGTTCACAGAACTGTGTGAACTCGCCTAAAAATTCCCTTCCTCCATCCACAATTATTTGAACTGGTGTTCCAAATAAATGTACTGTACGTTTTAATGCGGCAAGTGTACTGTGTGGGCTTTTATCAGTGGCATGGTATAACAGTACGTATTTTGTGAATGCATCCACCGTTACAATGATGTACTGTTGATCCTCTTGGGTTCCCAACCTTCCCGTGATGTCCATGTGGATCACTTGAAATGCACATGTTGGCTTTTCAATCGGATGTAGTTGTGCTTGTACTGCCCCAGATGCGCCTTTACAAGTTCTACAAACTATGCAGTTGTCAATGTATCTTCGGATCGTGGTGCTCATCTTATCGAACCAGTAGGTTTCTTTGATTTTCTGTAGGGTTTTCTCCCAACCTGGGTGCTTGAGTGTGGTGTGGAAGGAGTTAATTAAACTCCATTGAAAGGACTTCGGTACTACTGTTCGCAGCTGTTGGCCGAATATCGGGTCTAAGACGTGCTTCTTCAGTACGCCTTCCTCCAAGGTAAAACCTTCCACTGGATTGTTGTCAATCAGGTTATTCAGTATTGGCCGAAGTTCGTCATCTCGTCGTTGTTCGACCTTCAACCATTCTACGTCTTTTGTAATTACGTTTACTGCCAGTTCACTGTGATTTCTGCTGAAGAAATCAGCATGCTGGAGCCGGTTTCCTTTACGATATTCGAGCTCGAAGTCATAGTTTTGTAGAAACGCCCACCAGCGGTGAATCCTTGGTAACAAGTCCTTCTTGTGTTTCGATGCCTTAAGTGAATTACAGTCGGTTATTACTGTAAATTTCCTTCCGTATAAGTACTGTCGAAAGTGCTTTATTGCTCGGACCACTGCTAATGTTTCCAGTTCGTATGAATGATAGCGGCTTTCAGTATCAGTAGTCCTCATGCTCATGAAAGCTACCGCATGTTGTCGTCCGTCGAAAATTTGCACAAGGACTGCTCCAAATCCAAGACTGCTTGCGTCTGTATACAGCTGTATTGGTGCTCCTTCTTGAAACAGGGTCAGCACTGGAGCCGAGGTGAGGCATTGAATTATTGTTGACCTGGCCTTCTCATGTCGGTCTTCCCATTCCCATTTGGCTCCTTGTTTCGTTAATTCGTACAGCGGTACCATGATGCGTGAAAAATCCGGGATATACTTCCTGAAATAGCTTGCGAGCCCATTGAATTGCCTCACTTGTTTGACGGTCTTCGGTATTGGGGCTTTGACCAGAGCTTCCACCTTCCTTGGGCTGGGTCGTACTTGGCCGTCTGATACCAAGTTGCCTAGATATTCGATGGTCCGCTTAAAAAAACTGCACTTGTCGGCGTTGATGGAGAAGCCAGCTTCTTGTAAGGCTATTAGGATGCGTTCAATGTTGGATAGTCCTTCGCTGAAATTTGTACTTTTGCTTAGTATGTCATCAACGTACACTTGTGCGACTGTTCCCAACAGTGGGTACAATGCTCTGTTGATGCACCTCTGATATACCGAACAGGCATTGCTCAATCCGAACGGCATGGTAATGTACTCGTACAAGCCATCTGGTGTCACGAACGCAGTCTTCTCGATGGACGTTTCTGCGATGGGTATTTGGTGAAACCCAGCCGCCATGTCAAAGCTGGTGTAGTAATACCCATTGGCCAATTGATCGATCTGATCAGAGATTAGTGGCAGTGGGTAATGGTCGCGTAATGTATTCGCATTGAGCTCCCTGTAGTCCACACATAGCCGATCATCTCCATTCTTCTTTTTTACTAAAATTATAGGACTTGAGTAGGGAGATTTGCTGTCGCGAATAATGTTGTGTTCCAGCAAATCTTTGATGATATCCCGAACCTTTTCCCGTTCCACCGGACTAAGTCGGTAAGGCCTTCGCTCAACATATTTGTCTGTATTCTTCAGTTTAATTTCCAGCTCTCCAGTGTTAACGCGCGTTTTTGGATATCCTCGTATTTGGCCAGTAACGTGCGTAACTGGTTTAATTCTTCAGGATTCGTGAGGTCGCAATCTAATTTCTCAAAGGTGCTACCTTTTGTTGTCACCTGATGAACCATTTGCTGATGCATTAGTCTGGTGCCGTCTGATGTTATCACCATGCTTAAGTTGGTACCATGAATCAAATTCATACCAATTAATACGTCAGCTGACATCTCATGATCAGGAACCACAAAGAATAATATTTCAATTCTTATCGCGTCAATGATACAGATGGTCTTCATCTCCAATAATGAAATTACCGGAAATTGGCCAATCCCTTTTAGGTGGTTAACTGCAGAGCGTCGCTGACCAGGTAATTTTGCAGCAATTGATTCTCGAATCAATGAGCACTCTGCCCCACTATCAAAGATGGCGCGTATTGTTATTGCACCAATCGTAACAGTGATGGGTGCTTGATTGGTTCCAGCTATACAGTTGACTTTCGATGTCAGTGCGTTTTGACGTTTGTAGCACGTCTCGAATGTATGACCCGCTCTCTTGCAGAATGAACAAGTAATCACGTTTTTAGATGTATCCGTTGTTGTAGTATTGGTTCTCTGAAGATTTGAAGTAGATTCCGAAGGTCTGAATCTACACTCATTAGTGCTATGGTTGGTCCTTTTGCATATTTGGCAACGTACAGCAGCAGCTTGAGAAGAATCTGCAATGTCGCATCTGCTGATCTCTCATCCTTATGAATAATAACTTGGACCACGTAATGAACGCCCAGGTGAATAGTTAAGAAAAAATGTCTAATTGTTGAATCTATAATTTGTTAAACAATGCCGTAAATTATTGTTAGTAACACGGAATATTTATGAGTATAGTATTTTAGTTCTTAACGAATATAAAACTCAAGTTCAAGGTAAGCGTTTACAAATATGATTTGCGGGGGAATGCTTATTTATATTGTCTAATATTCATCTGAATATTGTATTTTTATTTAAATAAAGATCCGTAAATTTCAATTTTTGTTTTTCTTACGATGAAATCGAGCTCTGGCAATCCAACGGCGTCCTCACAAGGCTATTATTGCGCGGTACTATAAATACTTGAGTAATTAATTAGACAAACCATGACACGTAAAATCATTGATATATACATAGGTACATATATAAGAATCGTACAACTCCTTACCCAGCTATGCCTAATCCGTATCTTGAAGCCGCTTAAGGCGAGGATTTCCGAGCGCTCAAAGGTTTTGGGGCCCCTCGCTTCACCGGTTCGCGCGTACGCTGACGTCCATAATTACGATGAGTCGGGCGCTATGCTACTCGCGAGTGCCGGTGACGTAGGTAGGGTGGTGGCACCAATTATCGGCCGTGTCAACTTTTTTTGAACTTTGACTGCTTGTAATTTTTACGTTAATAGCTTAATTTGCTTTCTTGCAATGCCTTTTTTGGGTAGAGGGATACTGAAACTCGGTTTGGGTAGAACATTTCTAAGCTGTGACACTAGTGCATTCTTCATAGGCGGGATAGTGATAGATAATACGATAATAATATTATTAAGTGTCCATGAAAACTACGTAAATATAACAGTCAAACCGTATTCCATGTTTGGTAATAGTCAATAGGATTATTGAATACTAGCTTCTGCCCGCGACTTCGTCCGCGTGGAATAGTTACTTTGGGCTAACGCTGACTTTAACCCGCGACTTCGTTATACTTAGTTAGCTGCGATGTTATTTTAAAACTGCGATATCTCTTAAGATATTCATTGAAATCGAATGATGTAAAGGGCAATTTTGTTTTAAATTAAATACTTGTGATGAATAACGTATTTATTTGGATAAGGATTAATATCATGTTTATAAGAACACCTTCGAAAATAATGGATTATTTTAGAACAAATTTGGTTAGCATAAAAAAGGTTATAGTGAGCCCACCTTAAAAGATAGACATATGCTGTCGCGGACATTTTTTTAGAACTTTTAAAGGGGAACAATTCTATAATACATGATTTTTGCGAAACTTTGAGAGTTTGAGAGCTGAAGAAGAACTTTGAGAGCTGAAGAGTTTATTTGTTTGTTTGTTTGTTTGCTTGAACGCGCTAATCTCAGGAACTACTGGTCCGATTTGAAAAATTCTTTCAGTGTTAGATAGCCCATTTATCGAGGAAGGCTATAAGCTATATATCATCACGCTAAGATCAATAGGAGCTGAGCACTAATGAAGAATGTTTCAAAATCGGAGGGTTTTTTTTTCCTTTTGAGAGCTTCCGCTACGTGCGCTGGGTAAACAGTTAAAGTTTCGTAAAATCATGTATGACAGAATTGTTCCCCTTTAAAAGTTCTAAAAAAAAGCCCATGACAACATATGTCTATCTTTTAAGGTTGGCTCACTATAACCTTTTTTATGCTAACCAAATTTGTTCTAAAATAATGCATTATTTGCGAAGGTATTATTATAAACATGATATTAATCCTTATCCAAATAAATACGTTATTCATCACAAGTATTTAATTTAAAACAAAATTGCCCTTTACATCATTCGATTTCAATGAATATCTTAGTAGATATAGCAGTTTTAAAATAACGTCGCAGCAAAATAATTACCCATTACAGACATACAAACGATGTTTCTCCTGGTTTATTTTGCGTGATTTTAAATTAGCACTGTAGGTATATTTATAAAATGTTGTTCAATGGTTCTTATGTGGTTCGTGGATTTAACAAAGAAAGATTCAGCTCCTTTAAAATTGTATTATAGGTGCCTACGACCCACTCTCTCTCTTATGTGACGCAGACGAAGTTGCGTGGGTCAGCTATCTATACTAATATTATAAAGCTGAAGAGTTTGTTTGTTTGTTTGTTGGTTTGAACGCGCTAATCTCATAATAGCCTATTTATCGAGGAAGGCTATAGGCTATATAACATCACGCTACGACCCACGGGGGTGGCGCAGTAACGATAAACGTGGGTGAAACCGCGGGAACATCTAGTACCAAACAACATTACAACCCACGAGGGTGGTGCAGTAAACATAAATACCACAACGCGCAGGTATAACTGCGGATAATATTTGTATTTATTTAGGTAGGCAGGTACCTACCTATAAAATTCGCTCGTATTGCTTTTAGGCACATCTCACATTTTTATTCCCGTATACCTACCTAATATAATAATAATGCTATAAAATAATGATTCAAGTCCTATACAAATATGATAGGTAGTATTTAGTAATTTTCAAATAATAGGTAGGCAACCTACCTTTTACATTTGTTTAGCCTACGTAAGGCTAAAGATGACAACCTTGATTTTCTTTTATTTTATTGCCCATTTCTACACTCGTCATCTACAAATCAATAATGGACTTGCACTGGTAAGTGGTACCTAACTATGCTGTTGTTATCAAGGCCGTTATCTCGTCCAATAATCAAAACTATGCTAATTATATACACTCTTATTACTAAAAATTTATAATACCTATTTACAAACTAAACCTAGATATAATATATTTATCAATAAGTGATGACATTCGTAACTGACGATAAAATTATTTGTAATTCTGCGGTGCGCTCTGCAAACTAGCGATACGTCCTGTCCCCATTACATCCCGCTCGGGAGTGCAAGACGCTAGAGAGAGCGCGGCCGCTAGTAGGAAATCACATATTTTCGGTATTATATTTTTGTATATTATATCATGCATATTGTGATGCCCGACAAATAACCGTTTTTACATGACCTTTCTTTTGGTATATTTTTGAAAATTCAATTCCCAATATAACTCAAATAAAACACGAAAAATGCTTAAATCAGACCTATATTCACGATTTTTTTCGATCGTATAAAATGTCAGTAATCGTGTTTCGAATGCCCGATAAATCAAGATCTAATGCTGTAAAATAACATGTATTTTTTTCAGAATTTATATCTATGTTATTTACAAATAAAACGCGTTTAAGCACGCTAGATAACACTGTACTTTGGGAAATCCTCGCCTTAATAGCAAGCAGCTGTTTCTGATTCAGGAAAACATGCTCCTAAATAAACACCAACATTTTTGCCCAACACGTATTCTGGATTTAAGCCTATAAAAAAAAAAAATATATATATTCTATCACATACACACAACACCATCTAGCCCAAACTAAGCAGAGCTTGTACTATGGGTACTAGATAATGGATAAATATACATACATATATACTTTTTTTTGTAAATACGTACATATTATACGTAGAAACACCCAGACCAAGACAAACATCCATGTTCATACACACAAATGTTTGACTTGTGCGGGAATCGAACCCGCGACCTCAGGCGTGGCAGTCGGTTACACTAACCACTACGCCATCGAGGCCGTACATATTAAGTACTTGATTTAAATCGCGATTGCGGCATTTTATCAAATGTAAAAGTTACAGCTATTTACCAATTTATAACATTAGTTAGCAGGGAAAATAAATCCTAATCCTAACTAATATTATAAAAGCGAAAATGAGTTTGTTTGTTATCTTTTCACGCCTAAACCACTGAACCGATCATCCTGAAATTCTGCATATACGTTGTCAGGTGTACAGAAACGGGCATAGGCTACCTTTCATCCCGAACAAATTACTGTTCCCGAGGAAAACAACAATAACGTTCTTATGATAAAAGATGGCGCCACGTATCTTTCGAATCATGATTGAATTATATTATTACAAGCAGAGTACAACCCGAATTGATTGTCAAATTATTCTAAATTAACGCGAGCGAAGCCGCGGGCAAAAACTAGTATAATATATATTAAAATTTAATTGCAGGGACTTAAAACGTTATCCATAACGGAATTTTTAACGTTATAAATAGTATCGGTACTTAGGCAGACATCGTTTTCGATCTTTTCTATAACGTTTTACGAGTAACAGAACGAAATTATGACAGCAAGTTATCGTTATTATAACAATAAATACGCAACGTTGCCAGATCGCGCGATGTCTTCCCGGGGCTCACTGGGGGGTTCCCTGTGCATCGCACGGTGCAACTGTGCGCCACAAGCGAAGTGGCAACGCTGTAAAGTGCATGGTCATTATAATACGTATTTGTAAACATCAACCGCTTGCGACGTATTTTAGTTGAATATTGCAATATTTATAATTAACTAGCTGTTACCTGCGACTTCGCCCGCGTAGATTTTAACTAAAAAGTGTTTGTCGCCGCGGAACCCAACTATATTTCTCTACCCAAGTTACTTAAATGGCGTAGTTTTTATAGTGTAAAGCTAGATAATAGAATGGCTTACTCAAAAACAACATTTAAATATGCGTCGTTAGATTATACGTTGTCACAGAATGCGTAAGAAAAATAAAGATTCACAGCTCCTCCCCCGTAGGTGATAGCGTGATAATATGTAGCCTATATGTTGACCCGACCTGTTAGTAATATTCATGCAAAATTTGAAGTAAATCCATGCAGTACTTTTTGAGTTTAGCCCGGACATACATACAGACAAACAGACAAAAATTCTAAAAACTATATTTTTGGCTTCGATATCGATTGTAGATCACGCACCAAGTATTCTTTTAAAAAAATATTCAATGTACAGTTTTAACTTTCCTACGATTATTATATGTATAGATTAAGACCGCTAAGCTGATTCAAGTAAACTTTATTACATCAGTTGCTTACGGACATGGGTTGGACAAGTTAGTGTGGAACGACTTTTTTCAGCACTAAAGTTCATAGTTTCCAATTTGAGGATGAATTTAAAAGACGATATCATAGAGGATATTTTATTTGTGCGTTGTTACAAGTTATATAGTTAACTGAAAAATTGTATAAATAGAAAAATAACTAGAGCTAAATTAACACTATTATAATCGCATATCTTGTTATTGTTTAATTTTTCTTAGTTGTTGATTGACAACATGATAATGGTACCAATTCTGTTGTCATAAAATTCTCTTAACTAAAAATCATTAAAATTTAGTTTAGTCCTGTCAAACGACATTTCGTATTCTGAACTCGCTAAAATTGACAGGACTTATTTTAGTTCGACAGGATTAAAATTGGTTTAGTTACTCAATTTAGTCCTTTCTGCATTCTGCTGTACGTCACTTACATCTGAAAACATGATACGGAGTTTAGTTTTTCCTAGAGATTTGGTAGTTGAGGCTTAAACAGTGGAACATTTAATATGTAAAATAAAAAAATAAATGGTATATAATTGTAAATAATAATAAAAAATATATATATTATATATATATATATATATATATATATATGTCGGCGGGCTGCCACACTTTAAAACAAATAAGGAACGAAAACACGTGTCCGAAATAACCTCAAAAACAAATCGGATTTGTTTATTGTGATTGGGTAATAGATTGCATTTAAAGACATTAGAGTAATGGATTAATATTGCTTATGATTAGATACAGATTATTTTTGATGTATTCTGTTTGTAAAAAAGTTGAATTTCTCAAGTGAAACCATGTGGTCATTGTTTTATCACGTGTTAACATTAAAAAATAGACTTACACATGCTAATAGCTTTTAAAATAATTTAAAACGTTTTGATTATCAAATTATAACATTTTGTAATGTAAAAACTATTTTTATTGTGCAAAGATAGATGTTTGGTTCAAATGAATGACTCACCTAGTTTTGCTATAAAAGGCCGAGCGCACGCCGGACTCGGGCATTCTCACTTGAGCCGTCGTAGTGATCGGACCTCCGCAAAAGTTCGAGAATAAATTGAAAAAAGTATTACTTGTGTTTACTTTGATCACCGAAGATGAGCGACAGCCCCGAACATGGAAGTTGTGACGCCAGCAATGCTGGTGTCACTCTTTTTAAAAATAACTACGGGGACCCTGCTCCGTCATCAGAAGTGGGATCAGAACAAGCTCTGGTCCTAACCACATCCTCAGCGACTTCGGTTCAACCTGTCACGATTGGAACAACGCAGGGCAGTACCAGGCTGATAAACCCTGTCTCATTGAACACTTCAGGAGTACTAGCAAACAACTTTAACAACGTGCAGCCCACCACAACGGGAATTTCCACAGGCACGACGTATACACCAATCGCTGCGGAAATACCAGCTTCCGTAGGGGTACCATTTACGTCAATGGAACCCACATCTTACAATCAAGAAATATACCTTCCAGGGGTACCCATCGCTGCTGGATCGTCCAACACAACGACTATGCATCCGATAGTCGGATGCCCTCCCCAGTTTATGATGCAAATGATGGAGATGATGCAAAGGATGTCCGAACGGTTGCATTCTCCACCAGAACCAAGGATCAGGATCAAGGACATCTATCTACCGTCATTTGATCCCGACAGTCATGTTGGAGTCCGGGAATGGTGCCAGCACATCGATAAAGCAGCTGCTAGCTACAAACTAAATGACCTGGATCTACGCACTAAGGTGTGTGGATTACTGAAGGGACGTGCTAAGATGTGGATCGACGATTGGTTGGTGACTACATCCTCGTGGGAAGAGTTCCGCGAAAAATTGATTACCACATTTGAGCCAGAGAATAGATACTCCCGTGATATATTACAGTTTCGGGAGCATGTATATGACTCAAGCAAGGATATTTCTGAATTTTTATCCCGCGCCTGGGTTCTTTGGAAAAGAATCACGAAAGATCAACTGGATGATGAACTTTCAGTGGAAGCAGTGATAGGATGTATAAGTGATGAACGCTTACGTATTGAGCTATTAAACGCAAAAGCAAACACGGTTCCAGAACTCATCTCTGTGGCTTCTTCATTAAGGAAGAAGCGCCCTCACCAAAATCCTATCACATCGATGCCAAAACGTGCACGTTTTGGCATCGATGTGATTGTAGCTGTAGCTGTGAATTTGTAGCTAGCAGCTGCTTTATCGATGTGCTGGCACCATTCCCGGACTCCAACATGACTGTCGGGATCAAATGACGGTAGATAGATGTCCTTGATCCTGATCCTTGGTTCTGGTGGAGAATGCAACCGTTCGGACATCCTTTGCATCATCTCCATCATTTGCATCATAAACTGGGGAGGGCATCCGACTATCGGATGCATAGTCGTTGTGTTGGACGATCCAGCAGCGATGGGTACCCCTGGAAGGTATATTTCTTGATTGTAAGATGTGGGTTCCATTGACGTAAATGGTACCCCTACGGAAGCTGGTATTTCCGCAGCGATTGGTGTATACGTCGTGCCTGTGGAAATTCCCGTTGTGGTGGGCTGCACGTTGTTAAAGTTGTTTGCTAGTACTCCTGAAGTGTTCAATGAGACAGGGTTTATCAGCCTGGTACTGCCCTGCGTTGTTCCAATCGTGACAGGTTGAACCGAAGTCGCTGAGGATGTGGTTAGGACCAGAGCTTGTTCTGATCCCACTTCTGATGACGGAGCAGGGTCCCCGTAGTTATTTTTAAAAAGAGTGACACCAGCATTGCTGGCGTCACAACTTCCATGTTCGGGGCTGTCGCTCATCTTCGGTGATCAAAGTAAACACAAGTAATACTTTTTTCAATTTATTCTCGAACTTTTGCGGAGGTCCGATCACTACGACGGCTCAAGTGAGAATGCCCGAGTCCGGCGTGCGCTCGGCCTTTTATAGCAAAACTAGGTGAGTCATTCATTTGAACCAAACATCTATCTTTGCACAATAAAAATAGTTTTTACATTACAAAATGTTATAATTTGATAATCAAAACGTTTTAAATTATTTTAAAAGCTATTAGCATGTGTAAGTCTATTTTTTAATGTTAACACGTGATAAAACAATGACCACATGGTTTCACTTGAGAAATTCAACTTTTTTACAAACAGAATACATCAAAAATAATCTGTATCTAATCATAAGCAATATTAATCCATTACTCTAATGTCTTTAAATGCAATCTATTACCCAATCACAATAAACAAATCCGATTTGTTTTTGAGGTTATTTCGGACACGTGTTTTCGTTCCTTATTTGTTTTAAAGTGTGGCAGCCCGCCGACATATATATATATATATATATATATATATATATAATATATATATTTTTTATTATTATTTACAATTATATACCATTTATTTTTTTATTTTACATATTAAATGTTCCACTGTTTAAGCCTCAACTACCAAATCTCTAGGAAAAACTAAACTCCGTATCATGTTTTCAGATGTAAGTGACGTACAGCAGAATGCAGAAAGGACTAAATTGAGTAACTAAACCAATTTTAATCCTGTCGAACTAAAATAAGTCCTGTCAATTTTAGCGAGTTCAGAATACGAAATGTCGTTTGACAGGACTAAACTAAATTTTAATGATTTTTAGTTAAGAGAATTTTATGACAACAGAATTGGTACCATTATCATGTTGTCAATCAACAACTAAGAAAAATTAAACAATAACAAGATATGCGATTATAATAGTGTTAATTTAGCTCTAGTTATTTTTCTATTTATACAATTTTTCAGTTAACTATATAACTTGTAACAACGCACAAATAAAATATCCTCTATGATATCGTCTTTTAAATTCATCCTCAAATTGGAAACTATGAACTTTAGTGCTGAAAAAAGTCGTTCCACACTAACTTGTCCAACCCATGTCCGTAAGCAACTGATGTAATAAAGTTTACTTGAATCAGCTTAGCGGTCTTAATCTATACATATAATAATCGTAGGAAAGTTAAAACTGTACATTGAATATTTTTTTAAAAGAATACTTGGTGCGTGATCTACAATCGATATCGAAGCCAAAAATATAGTTTTTAGAATTTTTGTCTGTTTGTCTGTATGTATGTCCGGGCTAAACTCAAAAAGTACTGCATGGATTTACTTCAAATTTTGCATGAATATTACTAACAGGTCGGGTCAACATATAGGCTACATATTATCACGCTATCACCTACGGGGGAGGAGCTGTGAATCTTTATTTTTCTTACGCATTCTGTGACAACGTATAATCTAACGACGCATATTTAAATGTTGTTTTTGAGTAAGCCATTCTATTATCTAGCTTTACACTATAAAAACTACGCCATTTAAGTAACTTGGGTAGAGAAATATAGTTGGGTTCCGCGGCGACAAACACTTTTTAGTTAAAATCTACGCGGGCGAAGTCGCAGGTAACAGCTAGTTAATTATAAATATTGCAATATTCAACTAAAATACGTCGCAAGCGGTTGATGTTTACAAATACGTATTATAATGACCATGCACTTTACAGCGTTGCCACTTCGCTTGTGGCGCACAGTTGCACCGTGCGATGCACAGGGAACCCCCCAGTGAGCCCCGGGAAGACATCGCGCGATCTGGCAACGTTGCGTATTTATTGTTATAATAACGATAACTTGCTGTCATAATTTCGTTCTGTTACTCGTAAAACGTTATAGAAAAGATCGAAAACGATGTCTGCCTAAGTACCGATACTATTTATAACGTTAAAAATTCCGTTATGGATAACGTTTTAAGTCCCTGCAATTAAATTTTAATATATATTATACTAGTTTTTGCCCGCGGCTTCGCTCGCGTTAATTTAGAATAATTTGACAATCAATTCGGGTTGTACTCTGCTTGTAATAATATAATTCAATCATGATTCGAAAGATACGTGGCGCCATCTTTTATCATAAGAACGTTATTGTTGTTTTCCTCGGGAACAGTAATTTGTTCGGGATGAAAGGTAGCCTATGCCCGTTTCTGTACACCTGACAACGTATATGCAGAATTTCAGGATGATCGGTTCAGTGGTTTAGGCGTGAAAAGATAACAAACAAACTCATTTTCGCTTTTATAATATTAGTTAGGATTAGGATTTATTTTCCCTGCTAACTAATGTTATAAATTGGTAAATAGCTGTAACTTTTACATTTGATAAAATGCCGCAATCGCGATTTAAATCAAGTACTTAATATGTACGGCCTCGATGGCGTAGTGGTTAGTGTAACCGACTGCCACGCCTGAGGTCGCGGGTTCGATTCCCGCACAAGTCAAACATTTGTGTGTATGAACATGGATGTTTGTCTTGGTCTGGGTGTTTCTACGTATAATATGTACGTATTTACAAAAAAAAGTATATATGTATGTATATTTATCCATTATCTAGTACCCATAGTACAAGCTCTGCTTAGTTTGGGCTAGATGGTGTTGTGTGTATGTGATAGAATATATATATTTTTTTTTTTTATAGGCTTAAATCCAGAATACGTGTTGGGCAAAAATGTTGGTGTTTATTTAGGAGCATGTTTTCCTGAATCAGAAACAGCTGCTTGCTATTAAGGCGAGGATTTCCCAAAGTACAGTGTTATCTAGCGTGCTTAAACGCGTTTTATTTGTAAATAACATAGATATAAATTCTGAAAAAAATACATGTTATTTTACAGCATTAGATCTTGATTTATCGGGCATTCGAAACACGATTACTGACATTTTATACGATCGAAAAAAATCGTGAATATAGGTCTGATTTAAGCATTTTTCGTGTTTTATTTGAGTTATATTGGGAATTGAATTTTCAAAAATATACCAAAAGAAAGGTCATGTAAAAACGGTTATTTGTCGGGCATCACAATATGCATGATATAATATACAAAAATATAATACCGAAAATATGTGATTTCCTACTAGCGGCCGCGCTCTCTCTAGCGTCTTGCACTCCCGAGCGGGATGTAATGGGGACAGGACGTATCGCTAGTTTGCAGAGCGCACCGCAGAATTACAAATAATTTTATCGTCAGTTACGAATGTCATCACTTATTGATAAATATATTATATCTAGGTTTAGTTTGTAAATAGGTATTATAAATTTTTAGTAATAAGAGTGTATATAATTAGCATAGTTTTGATTATTGGACGAGATAACGGCCTTGATAACAACAGCATAGTTAGGTACCACTTACCAGTGCAAGTCCATTATTGATTTGTAGATGACGAGTGTAGAAATGGGCAATAAAATAAAAGAAAATCAAGGTTGTCATCTTTAGCCTTACGTAGGCTAAACAAATGTAAAAGGTAGGTTGCCTACCTATTATTTGAAAATTACTAAATACTACCTATCATATTTGTATAGGACTTGAATCATTATTTTATAGCATTATTATTATATTAGGTAGGTATACGGGAATAAAAATGTGAGATGTGCCTAAAAGCAATACGAGCGAATTTTATAGGTAGGTACCTGCCTACCTAAATAAATACAAATATTATCCGCAGTTATACCTGCGCGTTGTGGTATTTATGTTTACTGCACCACCCTCGTGGGTTGTAATGTTGTTTGGTACTAGATGTTCCCGCGGTTTCACCCACGTTTATCGTTACTGCGCCACCCCCGTGGGTCGTAGCGTGATGTTATATAGCCTATAGCCTTCCTCGATAAATAGGCTATTATGAGATTAGCGCGTTCAAACCAACAAACAAACAAACAAACTCTTCAGCTTTATAATATTAGTATAGATAGCTGACCCACGCAACTTCGTCTGCGTCACATAAGAGAGAGAGTGGGTCGTAGGCACCTATAATACAATTTTAAAGGAGCTGAATCTTTCTTTGTTAAATCCACGAACCACATAAGAACCATTGAACAACATTTTATAAATATACCTACAGTGCTAATTTAAAATCACGCAAAATAAACCAGGAGAAACATCGTTTGTATGTCTGTAATGGGTAATTATTTTGCTGCGACGTTATTTTAAAACTGCTATATCTACTAAGATATTCATTGAAATCGAATGATGTAAAGGGCAATTTTGTTTTAAATTAAATACTTGTGATGAATAACGTATTTATTTGGATAAGGATTAATATCATGTTTATAATAATACCTTCGCAAATAATGCATTATTTTAGAACAAATTTGGTTAGCATAAAAAAGGTTATAGTGAGCCAACCTTAAAAGATAGACATATGTTGTCATGGGCTTTTTTTTAGAACTTTTAAAGGGGAACAATTCTGTCATACATGATTTTACGAAACTTTAACTGTTTACCCAGCGCACGTAGCGGAAGCTCTCAAAAGGAAAAAAAAACCCTCCGATTTTGAAACATTCTTCATTAGTGCTCAGCTCCTATTGATCTTAGCGTGATGATATATAGCTTATAGCCTTCCTCGATAAATGGGCTATCTAACACTGAAAGAATTTTTCAAATCGGACCAGTAGTTCCTGAGATTAGCGCGTTCAAGCAAACAAACAAACAAACAAATAAACTCTTCAGCTCTCAAAGTTCTTCTTCAGCTCTCAAACTCTCAAAGTTTCGCAAAAATCATGTATTATAGAATTGTTCCCCTTTAAAAGTTCTAAAAAAATGTCCGCGACAGCATATGTCTATCTTTTAAGGTGGGCTCACTATAACCTTTTTTATGCTAACCAAATTTGTTCTAAAATAATCCATTATTTTCGAAGGTGTTCTTATAAACATGATATTAATCCTTATCCAAATAAATACGTTATTCATCACAAGTATTTAATTTAAAACAAAATTGCCCTTTACATCATTCGATTTCAATGAATATCTTAAGAGATATCGCAGTTTTAAAATAACATCGCAGCTAACTAAGTATAACGAAGTCGCGGGTTAAAGTCAGCGTTAGCCCAAAGTAACTATTCCACGCGGACGAAGTCGCGGGCAGAAGCTAGTATTCAATAATCCTATTGACTATTACCAAACATGGAATACGGTTTGACTGTTATATTTACGTAGTTTTCATGGACACTTAATAATATTATTATCGTATTATCTATCACTATCCCGCCTATGAAGAATGCACTAGTGTCACAGCTTAGAAATGTTCTACCCAAACCGAGTTTCAGTATCCCTCTACCCAAAAAAGGCATTGCAAGAAAGCAAATTAAGCTATTAACGTAAAAATTACAAGCAGTCAAAGTTCAAAAAAAGTTGACACGGCCGATAATTGGTGCCACCACCCTACCTACGTCACCGGCACTCGCGAGTAGCATAGCGCCCGACTCATCGTAATTATGGACGTCAGCGTACGCGCGAACCGGTGAAGCGAGGGGCCCCAAAACCTTTGAGCGCTCGGAAATCCTCGCCTTAAGCGGCTTCAAGATACGGATTAGGCATAGCTGGGTAAGGAGTTGTACGATTCTTATATATGTACCTATGTATATATCAATGATTTTACGTGTCATGGTTTGTCTAATTAATTACTCAAGTATTTATAGTACCGCGCAATAATAGCCTTGTGAGGACGCCGTTGGATTGCCAGAGCTCGATTTCATCGTAAGAAAAACAAAAATTGAAATTTACGGATCTTTATTTAAATAAAAATACAATATTCAGATGAATATTAGACAATATAAATAAGCATTCCCCCGCAAATCATATTTGTAAACGCTTACCTTGAACTTGAGTTTTATATTCGTTAAGAACTAAAATACTATACTCATAAATATTCCGTGTTACTAACAATAATTTACGGCATTGTTTAACAAATTATAGATTCAACAATTAGACATTTTTTCTTAACTATTCACCTGGGCGTTCATTACGTGGTCCAAGTTATTATTCATAAGGATGAGAGATCAGCAGATGCGACATCTAAACGATGTTGAACACGCATCGACGCGAACCAAGTAGCGTAACGATCAACGATCAACGGTGTGCTGGACTTACAACAGCGTACGCACAGCGAGTGAAAACGATTCACTCAGTCATGAATATACCTAACAACCCCAGCGCAATAGAACAAGATATCGCTTCGGTTTTCACTCTTCTTAAATCTTGGACTACATAGTGTGCGCGTTTACTTAGTCACCAACCTAAATAAGAAATGTTTCAAATAACAATTTATTTTAGAAGAGCTTTTTGCTTAGTCTTATATTTTTCCCTTACATTTTTCTTACTCACATATTTCAGTTCATTTTAAATACTTTTAAGACAACAGAAAATTTCTAGTATGTGGTACGGGTACGTTTACTTACTTATTAACAGAAGCTACAACAGAGACGATTATTACAGGTACAAAAAATGTATTGATTAAATGCAAATTATGAAATGTAAATAGTGCTGAATGTAATGTTACATCGATCTGTTTAAAATGTATACGTTCTTGTAACATTTAACAAACTGTGCAAGCTTCATATTGAGTACCTACTTGGTCTAGCTGAAACAAGCCGCGTGTAAATGCTTGTAAAAGATATCTCTTATTTTTTACCAGACATTTTTATTAGTTCGAGTTGTAACTTCATGTTTAAACAAATTTCAGTATATCACACACAAGTTAACGAATCGTTTCAAATATGTATTTATTAATAATGACGTCATCAGTACTAAAAGTAAGTGGTATCCTTCAGTGACAACTCGAAAGTCTACTGTTTAATTTCCTTAGATCTTTTAACAAGCTTTATTCAGTTGGATTTAGTAATATACTTTTAAAGCATTACTAATGAACATAATAATTACAAACAGTTTAGTTTCAAGTAACAAAAATTGTGTAAAAGAACTAAAAGTCATCACAGCACTCAAGAGTCCAAACGTGTCGTGAAATGAGATTGTATTATCGCCATGTTATACAAAGCTAAATTATTTGATATTGTTTAATGGCCAAATTTATGTCAGATGTTCAAACCGCCTGGAGGCCCCTGACTTGGCGTAGCGAACTAATTCCTGTCTTAAGGAGTGCAACGGTCGAGGAATCGTGGGTATAGGCACACTTCACGTATGTGATATCTGTCAAGCAACCAGCATAGGAATCGCTCGAGTCCGAGCCCGTAGCCGCCGTGAGGGACGGAGCCGAACTTGCGCTGGTCTGTGTACCAGTAGTAGGGGGAAGGGTCGATACCCTCGCGCTTGTAACCTGAAAAAAATGAGATTTTGGTTAATTTGTTTGTTTGTTTGTTTTATAAAAGACAACTATCGCACTAGGAAGAAAAAAACTCTGAAGAACCATTCGTGGATCACACACATTTTTGTCTCGTGTTTTTTTTAGAACCCACAACACTCGGCGCAGTGGCAGCGGCAGTGCGACGGGCGACCACTTACACCACTACGCCATCCGTGTAGATGTTGGCAGATTCATAAAGCAAATATTTCACGGTATCAGTAGATGTTGGCAGATTCATAAAGCAAATATTTCACGGTATCAGTCAATTTTAATATAGCCTGTAATTCTATTATTAACGAAATCGATCCAATCTGTGCACATTTAAATAATTGCGTAAGTGCAGAGCACGCGGTTTTGCACGCACATATGTGCCACCTGCTCAAGTGCGTACAAGCGACGATTGTAGCTATAGATAAACAAATCCGTGCTTGTTTCGACTCTGTTAGTAAACAGTGAACACTTGATGTGTGACACTTTCCTTACGTTCCAAGATCCAATAGAGGATATTATGTTTAGGTCACAATACCCTAGACTGGTCAAGTGGATAGTACTTTAACTGTTAAATCTCAATAACTACTCTTTCTTTATAGGTAACATAATATAATTGATTTGAAAGAGTAATATATTATTACCTTCCATCAGTTCCTCATGGTCCCATATCCTCATGGAGCCACCGACGATCTCTCCGACTCCCGGCATGAGGACATCGACGGACTCAGTAAGTCTCTGGTCGTCCTTACACCTCGACATGTAGAACGATTTTATTTCTACCGGAAACTTGCACAGTAGGATCGGTACTCCGATTGCGTCAGTCATCTTGCGTTCTGGCATTTCTGGGATGTCCTGGCAAATGACAAATGAATAATATATTATATTTTCAATACTTAAATATAGATTTCATTATACAATACTGATATTTTCTCAGATATTTTTCCATCAACCTGGATTATTAGCCTCCTGACCACAGTCACTTAGAGGTGACATGTCTTTGTGTCCAGCACAAACAGACATTTATATTCAAAATCTTTCTAATAAAATTATGTACAGGTTGAAAGGACTATCATCCAAATAATAGGGAAATAAGCACACCAATGTATTATAATTATGTAAATTCTATATATATATGTTATAGTACCTCGCCGAACTCGTAAAAGGTTCCATCTTCCTTGGTGATGTTGTTGGCGCGCAAGTATTCGATAGCCTCGGGGTACGTCATCCTCTTGAATGGCCTTTCTGGTTTCTACAAAATAAGTTAACACAGAAATTAAAAATCGTTCTAGATCTACATAGTATTGTCTTATGTTTACGCGAAACATTTACATTTGTATACATTGAAATTAAACACTTTATACGGACTTTGTCGCGATGTTTATTTTACTTTAAAACACTTTCATTACATATATTTTGAAACTCTAACACTACTATTATTGAACTTTACTACTATTTAGGTCCGATTTTTCAATCGTCAGATAATTTTTGTCTAAGGAATAAACTTGGCGGTTTGACATATTTTCTATACAAAAGTTGTCAAAATGTCAAACATATTCCTCAGATAAAAGTTATCTAACGATTGAAAAATCAGCCCTTAAGCTAATTAATTAAAACCATTTATACATATTTAAGTTTACACTTGATATTTCGGTTGCTTTACAGCAGCCCTGTTCACACGGGGAAACTAAAATGTCTTAGTCTCCCCGTGTTTAATTTCAATTGTTCTAGAGCTTTATATTATTGGAACTGTAAACTGAATTCTGTGTAAAAATAAAATAAGCAAAATAATTTAAGTAAATCCTCAATTTATAATATTTTTATTATTAATGTTGATGTGTCAAACAAAATATTTTTTTTTGTATTTAGAATTTGACTTTGATTAGTGTGACAACTAAAGTTCCACTATATCAATAAATTGACCTAACGTAATGTCGAAAGGGTTACGCAGTAAGTTGTTTTTTTTAATATATCTTTCCGATCATCAACTACGAAAGCATAATAATAGTAGTACTACAACACTAATACTAGTACACTAGTAGTGTTGAAATTGTATTCTGCCTATTATAAGTACCTTGAAGTTAGGGTTGAGCTCATAGACGAGATGTCCATCAGGCGAGGCGAGCACTCGGTCCACCACGTCCACCACCAGATCCTCGAGTCGGTCCAGCAGCTCCTCAAATGTGATGAACGGACACTCCGCCTCTACGTGACTATACCTATAAAAGCAAAACAACAATATTGTTTAAATATGTGACATTTTGCAACAAGGTGTGGGTTAAATTACACTATCAGTACAAATACACCGTGATTTTGAAGTCGTTTTGGAACCGAAAATATTATACTTACTCTATATCAATATAGATACTAATGGATTAAATACTCATTAACAACAATGATGCATCGGCAAGGATCGCCCATGTCAGTGGTTGTTAAACAGTACGAACGCGAACATACTGTGGAAACATGTGCACGAGCACTACTGGGCTCTTACCCTCACTGGATACGGGAAGACCACCACCAAGTTAGGTGCAATGTGAATGTTTGGGCCGGTATTATAAACGACCATTTAATAGGGCCTGTTTTTAATTAAGGTCATCTAACGGGCAGCTCGTATTTAGAAATGTTACGATCAGTAATATCTGAGCTATTGGAGGAAGTGCTGTTATCAATACACGATATACGCTAGTGCAGTAGCCTACCTCAACAATCAGTTTGGTGATAGGTGGATAGACCGCCGTGGTCTCGTGGCTTGGCCGCCGAGGAGCCCAGACAAACCACAAGGTCGGAAATAAAAAGACTTGTGTATTCTCGTGAACATGAAAGTTGTGAGGACCTACGTAGTGCAATAGTGGAGGCCTTTGATAAAGTTAAAAGTGATAGAGACTGAGACATTAAGAAAGTTTAAAGACAATGGCATAAAACATGCACGTTTGTGTATTGAAAGTGCCGGACTAGATTTCGAGCAGTTGCTTGGTTACACGGAAGTGTAAATAATTTGTAAATAAACTGTCCATAGGTATTATTTTGTAAATAGCTCCAATTTTTTAACCTCTCGAGCGTCGGCGGGAATACTTCTGTCGAGATACTCACAGTTCGTTCACCCTGTGTCTATTTTTACTACGCCCTAATCCAAATCCTAACTATCCTAACTAATAATATAAAAGCGAAAATGAGTTTATTTGTTTGTTACCTTTTCACGCCTAAACCACTGAACCGATCATCCTGAAATTTTGCATATACGTTGTAAGTGTAGGTACAGAAACGGACATAGCCTACCTTTTATTCCGAAAAAATTACTGTTCCCAAGGAAAACAACAATAATGTTCTTATGATAATAGATGGCACCACGTGTCTTTCGAATCGTGATTGAATTATATTATTACAAGCAGAGTACAACCCGAATTGATTGTCAAATTCTAAATTAACCCGAGAGGCAGCGGGCAAAAGCTACTAATAAATAAAGTTAGCTATTTATCGAAAAGTAATATTTAGATAAAGTATTTCCGACGGTCCTAAGCCCGTGTAAAGTATGAAGGAGAAATTGGAGTATCCATTTATGTATTAATTGTGATGTTTCACAATGCAGGATTTTTATAGTAAAAAGTTGCCTCATATCAGCTGATTCTGGCTGTATCTATTGAACTATGATATGCCTATTATCAATTTCGTCGCTATTGTATTTACCTAATTTTATAATACTTGTGTAGCTTCACAAGTTTTTAAATGACGCATAGGACTTATTCGGAATACACGAGGTTCTGGGTAGATATCAGCTGATACTCGTAGTTATCGTACGTCGTTCATAACTTCGACTGTGCGCGGCGGCGCGGCGGCGCGGCGGCGCGGCGACGGTGACGTGTGCATGCGTTTGTGAATTAATCGTCCGTGCGTTACTACGATCAAACTCGAATAAGTGAAAAATATTATTTATATTCCAACCTTTTTACTATACTTACACAGTACAATTATTTTACTATTTTTTATTGGTACTATTAATTATCCTAAGTTACCACGTTTCGGTGCCAAAACGACTACAAATTCACGGTGTATAGTTAACAAAGTGTATGTCTGCAATGTGTAAATAACCTAAGTATCTGCTAAAATGCTAGTGCAATATTAGCTGTATAAAGCATCGGATTGGTCATCCGGTAACAGGCCGCTCAGTACACTACTGTCGTGAAACCACTCTTTACCACCACCTAAAACCACCTGGTTAAACTATTGAATTGCGGCGGCACACCGGTGGCCAAACACAATAGCTTTTTTAAGATGTCTGGTATTTTCGGACTAGGTTGAATAAACCTTTGTTGGTTGGTCTCTGTATGGTAGGTAGTGGGTACTCACTCGGCGAGATGTCTCCTGGTGCGGGACTGCTCGGCGCGGTAGGACTGCGCGATGCAGTACACGTCGCCCAGCGTCGCCAGGCACGTCTCCAGGTACAGCTGCGAGCTCTGCGTCAGGTACGCCTCCTCACTGACGACACACAAATACTCAACTGTGTTATTTATACCATAGCACAACATCATTTATTCAGAATCTGTGGTTATGTTCTAAATTTACGTATAAATCATAAAAAATATTGTTAAGGCATACTAATGTAGTATATACTTTATTTACAAAGAATATTGGGAAGTACGCCAATGATTAAGGAGATATCGTACACATTGAAAAGTGCATCTTTTTAGCGTAGACAGGTTCCGTCGATATACCTACGATCATTACTCGAAAACGACTTCGTTTATTCAATCTTTAATTACAGAGACACTTGTTTTTGCATAGGGATAGGGAATTATTGTCATTTCTTACCCGAAGTAGCTGAACTTGAAAAGCGTGCTGCCGCCCTCGCACTGCGTCTGCACAAGCGTGGGCGGCGTGACCTCGGTGTAGCGGCGCGACGCGAAGTGGTCGCGGAACGCGCGCGTCACCGCCGCGCGGGCACGCAGCACCTTCGACGTGTTCTCGCCACGAATCATTATGTGCCTGCGGACATAGACAAAGTCAAAATCAAGGATCCAGAAAAGTGAATAACCTGCTTTAGGTAAATACCATTTTACTTTGCTAATAAATGAATCATTAATTTATTAAAATACAAGAAACTTTTTGTTCATAGTATAATTATTTCTAAGATATTTAAACGTCACAGAAAATAATATGTAACTGCCGCCTAGTTTTAAAAATGTAATATATTTCATTTATACAACCAATGTAAAAATCCAAAGTCAAAAGGTTGTTTTGTACTAAGACAGCTGTTGTTTAGCTAATTAATTGTTAATTAAATAAAGAAATAAGTACATCCTGAACACAAGTCTCGGACAATAATAATGGCAAGCTATACTATAATAAAGGCAAGTGATAGCAACGCACCTGTTGTCCAGCTGCACATCAGGTAGAGCTTCCTCGTTGAGAATAGCGTCGGCACCACCGGGTGGCGCGAGGCCAATCAGCTCCCAGTAGTCTGCTGTCAGCTCATGACCTCCTGGAGCCTGTCAATAAATCGATACCATTCATCAATCCATAATTGTCAAACAATTTTTGTAGATTTATGTAATTATACAGCTACATAATATGACCAGATCAACCTCACTGTCAGGCACTCTAGGATCAGAAATGTATAGAATACTAGATGTGCCCGCAGTTTCACCAGCGTTTATGATTACTGCGCCGCCCCCGTGGGTCGCAGCGTGATGTTAGATAGCCTATAGCTTACCCGATAAATGAGCTAAAAGAATTTTTCAAATCGGACCAGTGGTTTCTGAGATTAGCGCGTTCAACCAAACGAACAAACTCTTCAGCTTTATAATATTAGTGTATAGAATATATGCTCACCATTTTGCCTTCAGGCACAACTTCAAGTTTGCCATAGACGACGACGGAAGACTCCGTGGAGAGTACGAGCGCGTTGTAGGTCTGGCAGAGCGCGGCGTGCAGCACGCACTGCAGGTAGCCGGTGCCGTCGCGCAGCGTGAGGAAGGCCAGCGCGCGGCCCTGCCGCCGCAGCCGGTGCACCCAGCCGCGCACGCAGATACGCGAGCCGCGGTTCTCAGCCGCTGATATAACAAAATTACACTTTGAAAAGAGGTCGATGATGAGTCTCATTAATTACTCCCTGATTATACCTATTAAAACTAGTAAAATTTTAGGTTCAGCATCAAATAATATTTCATCTTCTGTCATAAGAATATAATGGCATCCTGTGTTATCTATACTATATACTAAAATAGGGAACAAGGAATGTATAAGTTAACTACCCAATGAGACACTCTTGGTTATAGGTATTAGAGATGTATTTAATGCCAGAATTTGGGATCAATTTCAGCCAAAGCGTTTAAGATTTTCTATGCAGTGACAAGTTTAGTGTTTTAAACATCATAACTCGAAATTAAGCGTGAAATGAACATAGATAAAGAGATTTAATTGAAAAATCACTACATGTAAAGAACTAACTTCGTAATTTAATGCTCATCTATAGTGTAGAGTATGAGACAAATGAAATAGTATAATAAAGCTATATAAATATGTAATGTAACGTTATTACACATCCTAACTAATATTATAAACTAGCTGAGTCGCGCAATTACGTCAAAAGAATAAAAGAGAATGTTCCCTTTAACAACAATGTTCTGCAACATTTTCATTGATGCTCCGCTCCTATTGATCGAAGGGTGTTATATCTTAATATAGTATATATATAAATTACGTGTCACGTTGTTTGTCCGCTATGGACACCTAAACTACTGAACCGATTTTGATCAAACTTCGTAACCATCTGTAATTTGGTCCAACTTAAAAGATAGGATAGGATTTAATTTTTTTAAAGGGCCATAAATTATCTAACGTAAAGCAGACGAAGTTGCGCGGGACAGCTAGTAGCTTATAGTCTTCTGCGATAAAAGGGCTATCTAACACTAAAATAATTTTTCAATTTGAACCAGTAGTTCCTAAGATTAGTGTGTTCAAACAAACAAACCTCAGCTTTATAATATTACTAGATATGCCCGAGGTTTCACTCGCGTTTATGGTTACTGCGCCGCTACCGTGGGTGGTAGCGTGATGTTATATAGCCTTCCTATATAAATAGGCTATCCAACACTAAAATAATTTATCAATTCGAACCGGTAGTTCCTGAGATTAGCGCGTTCAACCAAACAAACAAACTCTTCGGCTTTATAATAATAGTATAGATGTGAAAATGAGTTTGTTACGCTTTCACATCATAACTACCCGACCAATTATTATGCAATTTTGTATACACATTATCAGGGTACAGAAAAGGACATAGGGTACCTTTCATCCAGAAATAAAGTACTGTTCCCAAGGGATAGAAATTTATTGTCAAAAGTGAGATTAACACAAGCTAATCTGTAGACTAAATCTAATTATACTTGCACAATGCTCTTACCTTTGGGGCCAGAAACAATGTTTTCTATTTGATCCTGATCCCAGCTACTAAAGAAATTATATTAAAAACATTTACAACACCTTTTTTGTAATGTAGGTGCTATAGAAAATCAAATGAATATTTATGACTGTATTCAAAGGACTGAGTTACACAGCTGGTCTACAGCAGAAGATAATTACTACATACTAGCTTTTGCCCGCGGCTTCGCTCGCGTTAACTTAGAATTTGACAATCAATTCGGGTTGTACTCTGCTTGTAATAATATAATTCAATCATGATTCGAAAGACACCATCTATTATCATAAGAACGTTATTATTGTTTTCCTCAGTAACAGTAATTTTCTTCCGGATGAAGGTAGCCTATGTCTGTTTCTGTACACCTGTCAAGGTATATGCAAAATTTCAGGATGATCGGCTTAGTGGTTTAGGAGTGAAAAGGTAACAAACAAACAAACTCGTTTTCACTTTTATATTAGTTAGGATTTATACTAATATAAAGAAGTCAAGCTTCTACTGTTGACCTTTAGGCACGTAATATGATAAACATGTAACATAGGAAAACCTAATAGCAATTTCATAGTTAATGCTAATTGTAAACAAAATCAATTATTTTTGTAATTAGATAACCATGCACTATGTGTGTATGTATGTGGATAAATAGACTCACCAGCTGCCAGCCACAATAGACTATTTATTATGTTAGATATTCTAAGACTTGACAGATTACTATTATAAATGCCATGTATGATATAGGCCTTTTAATTGAAAAGCAATTGTTCTTGACCGCCAGTGGGCGACTGCGGCTCAAGCAGTGGTAAGCCTTGACTACCTGTCCTAGGACATCGGCTCGCATATGAGCCACCAAGTGCACGCCACTTTAAACCTTATTTTACTAACCTAACTCATAAAACTGATTGTTTATTGTCTACGAACAGTAGTTTGACAGGACCTTAAATCCTTGACCTTAATTCTGATTGTTTATACGCTACAAATGGTAGTTTGACAGGACCTTAACTCCTTGATCTTAACTCTTAAAACTGATTGTTTATCAGCTATGAATGGTAGTTTGGAACATAAACAAACAATAGGTTATGAATGAAAAATAAATAAGAAAATATGATTAAAATAAATGACCAAAAGGAGTATATATTGATCCTAGTAAGTATGTCTACCCTTCATTAACAAATATGCCTCTATATTTGTCATCTTTATAAATTAAAATTCAGCTTCCATATGTTTGTGTCTGCACAAATCTAAAATTTGTTGATGGATTAATTGATTTTAAATTTATACACAGCATTGCATTTCTATATGTTTGTTGTAGTTATGTCCTTTAGTTCCTATAGAAATGGAAATAATTTCAGACAGAGCGTCAGCAAATGCTTAGTTAGTACATAATAACTATATGTATACTTACTCACTTGTTAAATGCACAACTTCAGCAAAGATATCTATGAGTCAGCTAATGCAATGCAATTCAATGTTTACAATGGTTGCATCATTATTAATAGTACTGTACACTTAGCAAAAAATAATATTTGCATAATTTTAGCTCGAAATATTATTAGAAGTATTCAAGTAAGCAAAAAATACTAGTACGGGGATTTCCCATATCTCCCTGTAATTTATTAGATGTATGGCAAAATATGTATAAGTGTGGTGAGTCTATTGCTATCTGGCAAGGGCCTCTACACATTCAGCCTTAGCATAACTGACCGTGTCATTTTCTTTACCAACTAAGCTATAGATACATTGTCATAGTCACAACACCCTACACTTATATACCTCTGCATGCATACAATGATGCAATAGTGCAACAGTTTGCTAAATACTATACGTATGGTGTTTTGCTTAACATCTGCTTTTGCTTTTCTAACTGTAATAATGATGAGAAGCATTTTAATAAGAAAAAAGCACTCACTTTCACAAATCTTGACTATCTTGGCCTTTGGCAAACTGGGATCTTCTTGTATAACGATTTTCTTAGCCTCCTCCATGTTTTGACTTCTCTTTTCATTAGATTCTTCTTCGGCCTTGGCTTTGTCAACCGCCTTATAGTTCTCCCTCACCCATATCTTGTGAATTTTCTTCAATTGAGACTTCGCCGCAACATCGTACACCTTGCCTTCTTCCTTTGCGTCCACGTATATAGTCGGAAAAGGCTCCTTGCCTGCCTTACGCATGGCCTGCAAGATCGTCTTGAAGGGTTTCTCTTCGCTACCATCTCCACTCTCATCGTTGCCCCTTTTCTCCGAAGTATAAATTTCACCTAAACAATATTTTTCTTGTAAATACTTTGCATACGTGTAGGTTTAGGTTAGAATACGAAAGATATGCTTACCTATCGAAAGGTTCTCCATTCTGTTTATTAGGTCCTAACAACCTCTAGAAACATATAATAATTACTCAAATAGAGACTTTGTATTGATTTTGTCCAAAAAACGTGAAAACAGATACCAAGTACCGCAATCACACTGCACTCGATACCGGATACGAGTACAAGTACGACCAACAGCGACACCGACACATAAAATATGACATTAATCCATAGTGTTACTAGCCTTTAAATTAATAAATTCCCTGAAATCTTCTTTGTAACCTTTATTATAAACCCTAATCCTGTATCATAATGTATTTATTTGAACAATAGAACAGAAGCAATTAACACTACGTTTCTTTTTATAAAAAAATAGGATTAGATGTTTTATAAATATTACTAGTGTAATTTTTCAATGCGCACACTCAACGTAAAATACTTTTATTTGGTTTAGTACACAATAATACATAATAATGTTTCGAATAAAGTTAGTACTATGCCGGTTGTCGCATTTGATTTGATTTTATTTTACTTATACGTTATTACAATAATGAATACTCGAATCTGAGAAAATTATTATCAGTTCTACTATGAATTCTTTTTATTACTACATCATAATTATATTTTTACCGTGCAGCGATGGCAAAAGAAATCTTAATTCATAAAGTAATTATAGCGCTCAATATGGATTTATTGATTATGCGTCGGTCGGAGTGATAGTCAAAGTCAAAAATCATTTATTCATTTAGGTCACAAAGTAACACTTATGAACGTCAAAGTATATAGGTTAGTGAGTTTACTAAGTTACTGAAGCTACATTTAGGTTAGTTGCTAGGTTCAGGCAAAGGGTAGAACCTATGAGAAGAAACCTGCAAGAAACTCACGGCCACTCTTTTAAATCGTCAGTTAAATATAATTTCAGTATTTTACAACTCAGATTAATAAGGTGTTACAGCCATTATGCCATATACTACTGACTATAAAAACTAAAGATAATAACAATAATAACTTAATAATATTATAAGGAGGAAATAATTTGAGCTAAGATATATTATTTAATATAAATCTAAAATAGACAGTAAGATGGCATGATGGCGCATACACTTACACTTTGTGACTATGCAAAGGCTTAAATTGACTTATAAGTAATACAGATCTTTGAATCCTGTATGCAACAAGCAACTAGCTCCATGAGTTTTTGTCATTTGAGTAGTCGTTGACTGAATAATAACCCTTCCGAATAAGTTGTATTTTAACAGCGTTTTTAAATTCAAACAATGGTAAATTAATTATATTAATAGGTAATTTATTAAAAAAACGTATACCGAGTCCCGCAAATGTATTGTGAACTTTATGTAAACGATGATATGGGCCTACTAACTTATGCTTATTTCTAGTGTTTACGTTATGGATATCACTATTCTTATTATATAAGTAAATGTTATGTTTAATAAACATAATGCTAGCAAATATATATTGCGACGCAACAGTAAGTATGCCTATTTCTTTAAATCGATCTTTCAGGGAAACTCGTGGTCCTAAGTTATAAATGCTACGTACTGCACGCTTTTGAAGAATAAAAATTGTCTCAATATCAGCTGCCTTGCCCCACAATAATATAACGTAGGACATGACACTATGAAAGTTACTGAAATATACTAGCTTGCAGTATCTATATCAGTAAGCTGTCTTACTTTCCGAATTGCGTATGCGGCTGAGCTAAGTTTCCCTGCAAGACACGATATTTGAGCGCCCCACTGAACTTTATGATCTAAAGTTTAGTAACTAAAAAGACTGTAGATTGAACAAAAGTAATAATTTCATCATTTAAAATTATATTCACGTTAGGACTCTTTACGTTTGGCAATTTAAACTTGATACATTTAGTTTTTGTAGAGTTAAGTAGTAAATTATTCGTCGTAAACCAGTCCAGGACTTCCGCGAGTGAATCATTAACAGCACGTAAATTTGGTGCTTTTCGGTCTACTTTAAAAATAAGGGATGTGTCATCCGCGAATAAAACAATGTCACATAAATCCTGAACAATGAACGGCAAATCATTTACGTACACTAAAAACAGAAAGGGTCCCAAAATCGAGCCCTGTGGCACGCCCATTGTGACTGGTAATCCAGAAGATCTACTTCCGTTGATATCAACGTGTTGTAGTCTATCGCTTAGGTAGGAATCAACTAATTCAAGTGCAGTATCTCGGATGCCATAATGCCTGAGTTTTCGCAACAGCGTTTGATGGTCAACGCAGTCAAAGGCTTTAGAGAGATCACAGAATACGCCAATGACATCTTGCGAATTCTCCCAGGCACTGAATATATGTTTTAAAAGCGTAACACCCGCATCTATCGTAGAACGGCCCTTCCTAAACCCATATTGATCTGCGTGAAATAAATTGTTTACACTGAAGTGGCTCTCTAATTGCTGTAATATAATCTTCTCAAATATTTTACTAATAGCAGGTAATATTGAAATCGGCCTAAAATTACTGGGGTCACTTTTGCGACCATTTTTAAATAAAGGTATTATTTTACTACGTTTCATTAAGTTTGGAAAAATGCCCACATCAATGCATCCGTTGAATATTGCGGCTAGGTGTGGCGCTATATTAACAATAATACTTTCAACTAATTTTACCGAAATACCCCAGAAATCAGCAGATTTTTTTTAATTAAGCGACTTAAGTACTTTTATTATATCATACGGATGTACACGCTCAAAACTAAATAGTATCTTGCACTCTTCCACGCTGCCCCTAACCAAGTATTCTGCTCGAGCTGGGCAAGACCTAAGGGTACTAGTTATGTCTAAAGGTATTTTTGCGAAGTAGTTATTGAATGTATCGGCTACTTCCAAATTATTTGAAATTACGCTATTATTTATATTCAGTTCAAATTTATTATCACGCACCTTGCTGCGACCTGTTTCATTGTTAATAATGTTCCATGTAGTTTTAATTTTATTATTAGATTTTTGAATTTTAGTTTTTAGGTAAAGGGACTTGGCAGTGGCACAAGTCTTTTTAAATAATTTTGAATAATTTTTAACATATTGAATAAAATTTGGATCGAAATTGTATTGTTTCATACCATATAATTCATATAGATTTGCTCTACTTCTATATATCTCAGATGTTGCCCAGTCACAAAACTTAATCCTATTATTCTGGCTAAAAGTCTTACATTTAAAAATATTATTATATTCTAAAGTAATTATGTTAAGTAAAGACTCATATAGTTCGTCTGGACTATCCAGAGAAAGGTCCATATTGACAACTTTGAGACTTATGTTATCATTAAATTCCTTTAAGCGATTAGATGTCATCGGTCTACATGTGACCTTATTCTCTATATGAATTGTACTCACAGGAAATACTACCTTTTGCCCACAGTGGTCAGATGTAAGTTCACTCAATATGGGCCCTATTTAGAAATTGGCAGTCGCAAAATACATTATCTAAGCAGGTAGCAGAATGTGAAGTGATCCTAGTGGGTTCAGAAAATAAATGCTGTAAATTAAATGATCTAAATAAACTAATAAGTCTTAAAGAGACAGCTGACTGCTCGAGTAAATTAACATTAAAATCACCACACACTACTATATGCCTATTACTAGGACTCAAGCGTTTTAAAATATCCTCTATTACGGTTTCAAATACACTAAAATCACTTTGCGGTGGTCGGTATACACAAACTATGACATGTTGCTCTAATTCCACACAGGATAGTTCAACAGTGCGCTCGATAGAAAGATTTACTATATCTTTACGTTCTTTACATTTTAGATTGTTACATACATATATTAGAGAGCCACCATGTATAGAATTCTTTCTTACAAACGCACTTACAATTGAATAATATTCGTTATTAAATATTAATTGATTAGTTCTTAACCAATGTTCCGTTATGCAACATATTTGAATATTATGTTGTTTAAAAAATAAATCTAATTCTAACTCCTTGCCGGATAGACCCTGAATATTCTGATGAATTAGTCTAATACTGTGTGTATGCCTATCCTTTGTCTCATCTAACAGTTTAAACTACTAGAAGTGTCAATATTTGAATTTGTAGTAGAAATACTACTATGTCCTAAAACCTTAATTACCCTACTGGTACCTGAGTCCCTACATATTATATTAAATGCTAATAATTTAGCAAGTTGCTTTTTATAAAAAGAAGATAGATACATTGTATCTTTAGTCAATAAAAATTTACTAATAAGCTTATTAGTGTCAAAAAATAAACTATAATTGTTATAACATGTACTGTTATAAAAAAGTAAATTAAGTTTTTCAATATTCCTATTTTGTTCATGTGTTAGTACATAGGAATATGGTAATGCACAAAGAATAAAGTTACACCCTACTTTATAATGTAATGATTCTATTACCTCTGTCAGATGGATTGCTTCTTTTTTAGTGACAGATAAGCTGTCACCATAAAGAAATATTACTGTTGAATCTGCATTTAATTTTGTAGTTTTAACTTATCAATTATAGAACCTAACCTAGCCCCAGGGGAACAAATATTTATGCAAGGCGACTCTGTATGAGAATTAATTAGTCCACTAAAACCTACTCCTATTTGGTCAGAAAACATGAATATATTTTTGTTAATATAATATGATAATGACTGGAGATGTCATTATAAACATTTGCCATATGCAAGTGCTACTGACGTGTGTCAGGTCATGTTAAAAACGGTTACGTAAGAGATTTTAAAATAAAAATTGGAAAATAGCTCTTTAAAAGATGCCCGATTTTGCGCTTAGTGTAAGTGCATAAGTGCAACATTATAATTATCTAATATGCATTTATAACTAATTTATCTAAATTTTAACGTTTGTGCAAAGAGTAAAGTAATACTTTGGGAAAAGAGAGCCCTCTTATGGTCAATTTCAGCCAACCCTATTTGAAATAGCGACATCTGGACTTTTGGCCCCGAACTAATCCTTCTATACATAGCTATAGCTATTCTGTATTCTGTGCCTATAGCTATTTATATTATGTATCAATTGCGTTGCAATTACTGTAATGCAGAATTCGTATTTAAATTGTTTTGTATCAATCGTATTTTTGTAACATAAATATGCAAATAGAAATTGCGCGTTATTAAATTAGAACAAGTAGAATGTTACAAAAATAGATCCAAACAAAACAATTTAAATACAATAAGTATAGAGTGCATATCGTAG
Source organism: Catocala sponsa (assembly GCA_963564715.1). Classification (NCBI taxonomy): domain Eukaryota; kingdom Metazoa; phylum Arthropoda; class Insecta; order Lepidoptera; family Erebidae; genus Catocala; species Catocala sponsa. The sequence goes on along the minus strand of OY751343.1, from coordinate 12,258,579 downwards.
TATAAGAATAAAACAACAACAAATAACATTTTATTATGTTTATCTATCTATACTAATATTATAAAGCTGAAGAGTTTGTTTGTTTGTTTGCTTGCTTGAACGCGCGAATCTCAGGAACTATTGGTCCGATTTAAAAAATTCTTTCGGTGTTAGATAGCCCATTTATCGAGGAAGGCTATAGGCTATATATCATCACGCTAAGATTAATAGGAGCTGAGCACCAATGAAGAATGTTTCAAAATCGGAGGGTATTTTTCCCTTTTGAGAGCTTCCGCTGCGTGCGCTGCGTAAACAGTTAAAAGTTTCGCAAAAATCATGTATGACAGAATTGTTCCCCTTTAAAAGTTCTAAAAAAAAGTCCGCGACAGCATATGTCTATCTTTTAAGGTTGGCTCACTATAACTATTTTTATGCTAACCAAATTTGTTCTAAAATAATGCATTATTTGCGAAGGTATTATTATAAACATGATATTAATCCTTATCCAAATAAATACGTTATTCATCACAAGTATTTAATTTAAAACAAAATTGCCCTTTACATCATTCGATTTCAATGAATATCTTAGAAGTGTCATGATTTCTTATTTTTGTTAATAATTCTGTTCGGGAGTTTTTATTTATTCAATTGGCAACACAGCCAACTATCATTTTTAAATAGTGGGGTTATTGTGGAGAGGAAAAATAACTCGTTCTCTCGGCGAAAGATCGCTCAGCAGCACAGAACACTTATACTCAAAGAGAAGAATGACAACTTCATACAAAATTTGTGAGGAAATTTTTCCTTAGCGTCTTGCGCCATCTATTTGCAGCCCGCACAAAACTATCGTAAATGTCATGTTTGTATTAGCGCGGGAAATTCAAAATTGGTGGTGTGTAGGTATATATATATGGCATTTTATGGGTATGTATATCTAGTTGCTTGTCATTATTATGGGTTCAAAGTTGGAAGCACTGTATTTTTAGAAGAGTTCCTTGAAGTTAATGTGTATGCCGATTTAGATTTGTTATGTTATTGTATAGAAATCTGGTCATTAATAAAATCAGCGTTCACATATTCAAAAAAAACTTAATCGGAAAACACAGTTTATCGAAAAACAGAGTTCAATAAATATGTACATAACTTTATTATAAAAGGTTTATTTGTGAATAGAGCAATACATACAAATCTTACTATGTAAAACTCATATTGTAAAACAACAAAAACAATGTAAAAGTCACTTTCTCAATTTGAGTCTATATCGCACAAAATAACACTTGTAGTCCGGTCAATTTAGACATTCGAAGTTACATAAAGTCCCAACAAGCTGAATTTCAGTGAAATTGTTCAGAACATAATTATAAACAATGTCTAGAAGTTCCCCATCATTCCCGTGTATGGAATTTTTTTTATTCAAGGTCAAAGGTCAAAACAATGAGTTTTTCACGATTTTCAGCAAAACGGTAAGTTTTATCATAAAAGTACCTCAAACAAAAATTGTAGATCATAAAATTATCTATAAAAAATGTATCAATACTTTTTTTCTTACGAGCCACCGTTTCTGAGATATAACGATTCAAAAAGTTATAAAAGTTGTTATCGTCATAATATGCACACGTTTCCACGCCACCTATGAGGTAGTGTACTTAGCGCGTTTTTTTAACGTGGTTTCCCCAGTAGGTGGGTTACCTAATATATGCTCGATATTTATGATTAGATCTGCATCCATTATGTCATTCATTTCAACTTCTTTTAATATTATAATTGCCAAAGTAAGCTGAAGTAGTGTATGAGCTCGAACAGCTCTTGCGTAAGCATGACCATTGAGCATTTTTTCTAATGATTTTGACGCATAGATCTCTGCTAGTACTTCTTTCATGCCGCTTCCTTGCATAATATGACCAATTGCTCCCATAAAAGACATCAATAAATGAAATCCTCCAAGTCTGATGATGATTTTTGATAATTCAGAGCCCTCAGGTGCGGCTGATACAATTTCTCGAGCTTTAGCATACAGGGGCTGGTCGAAAGTCACGATGCATACAGTGTGGCCATACCGTTTTGCATTCTCTAATGCACAAAGTAAAGTCGTATAGATAGTATTATAGTTACTGGCTGGTTGGTGAATAAATGGTAAAAATGAAATTTGAGATTTAGAATAATTCGTATGATTATTTGTTAAACGTTCAATAAAACCATTCCAACCGGGTAAAGACTCATTTTTCCATTTTCCATAAAACCATACTACATCAGCTTTTTTGAGAAAAGATACTGTTTCAGTTCCATAAACAAAATCTTTAACATTTATTTTACTGTAGCCTACTACACCGTCATTTGTATAAGTCTGTATCGGCACATGAGCTTTTGCCTTGAAATCTTTTGCTGAAAGAGTTTCTATTATTCGTGGCATAGGTTCTTCTAGTAAAACTGAATGTTTTGGAGTAACAATTTGAATAATACCCATTATGTGGAGCGTGTTATTGCCGTCTAGCGTATTTACATTAATATCAGCATTATCTGCAACGTATTGAATAAGAGTGCCACTTTCTGGTGGTAGGACATGAGGAGGACGATGGAAAACTGCTGCTGCCTCGTACATTATTGGACTGGGTTTCATTTTACCTAATATTCTTATAGTTAAAACTTATGTATATTTGATATTCTAAGTATAAGTTACAATGACCGATAGAAAAATATTTAAACATTATATATATATATATATATACATATATATTATATAAAATATAACAACTCTAGATGTATATACGTGGCGTACTCATGAATATTATGACGATAACAACTTTTATAACTTTTTGAATCGTTATATCTCAGAAACGGTGGCTCGTAAGAAAAAAAGTATTGATACATTTTTTATAGATAATTTTATGATCTACAATTTTTGTCTGAGGTACTTTTATGATAAAACTTACCGTTTTGCTGAAAATCGCGAAAAACTCATTTTTTGACCTTTGACCTTGAATAAATTTTTTTCTATACACGGGAATGATGGGGAACTTCTAGACATTGTTTATAATTATGTTTTGAACAATTTCACTGAAATTCAGCTTGTTGGGACTTTATGTAACTTCACTCTCATTTTTTGGTCTAAATTGACCGGACTATTGATTTCACCAAAACAGTACAAAAGAGGAACAGGGTGCTCGACTCAATGTTTTTAATGCAGAAGAATTTAAAACTAGTTTATTTGTCGAAAATAAATCGAAATTACAAGATAAACGTTGCGCAAGTTGTGGCAGACATTTTTCTTGTAGTGTTGCCAGTAAATGTCACGAAATTAATTGTAAATATTTATATATTGAATTATCTTTTTTATACTGCGATTAAGATACTTTGCTCTATTGTTTAATTATCAAAATATAATTCATAATTATTTCCAAGCTATTTTTACATTGTATTTGTAATAAATTAAAATAAAAACATTTTTAAACTCAAGTGTATTTTTTCAGTGGTATCATTACAGTAGGAATTATATCGCTATTCTTGTTTTCCACTATCCTTATCTCTGTCGTGTCTAACAGCCCTCCAATCAAAATTTTGTAGAACAGAGTTGACGGACCCTGCTCAGCAGTAAGGAACTAGCATTCAACTGAGTAAGACGTTCTCAATAGTCCGTGTTATTGCTGTGAGTTTGGTAATATAGTCACATAATAATTTAAACGATTGAGTTTCATTATATTTCAGAAGTGGGATGAGTAAGTACACGCAAACATTTTCGATAATTATCTTTTTGTAATGGCGTTATTTCTTTCTTGTTTTTAAAAGTTTAATTAGTAGATACTTATTTCGATTGTTTAACTGTGAACAAACTGATAGGTATAATACTTTAGTATAACCTTTTGTCATTTGCCATCATAATGTGTCGACTTTTACAGTACACTTTACAATACACTACACAAATGTAATAAACTACCCACATAATTACACACAATGACATTATACGCGATTCCCATAGGAATCATCACAACTTGGTGTATTTTCGAGTGTTAAAACTGAACGGTTACCTTGAAATACACTTAGTAACTCTTTAACTGGAGTGCTGTTGGGGAATACCCTCAGTGTATCCTACATATTCAGCTAATGAGTAAGGTTTACTTTCTGGAGGCAACCATGCCGACAAACCAGAGGTCCGCCTGCCTATTGGTTGAAAACTCTACATGCACGAGTGTAAATAATTTATTTCATTGCATATTATTATGTACCTACATTATAATTCTTTAGTAAATAATTGAAATATGCATTGTAAATTAGCAGCGCTTAAAATGATAATTATAACCTATGACTTTTTTTTAAACATTCGCTTTTACATTGTATCAGGAGAATACTTGGTCAGGGTACTCCCTGATAGTTTTTTTTTAGTTCTAAGAGTGCATTGTGCTCTTGCGTGAAATACTTGGACGAGGCTACTCTTCGTCAGTGTTTTTGCTGGAGCATAGTGCCGTTGTTTGCTTAGGTATAACGTTTACGCTTACCTAGTCTGAGTGATTATACAGTGATATACTCTTCAGCAGTCTTTGGCTGGGATGCAGTGTTATTACGTAGATTGACGAGTAAAATACTTGCAATAGCTTTTGTAGTATTGAGGTAATTTCTTTGTTAAACAAGCGCTGCTGGTTTATAAAGCTACTTGACTTGCAGGCTGTTGCCACTTGACTTGCAGGCTGTTGCCACTTGACTTGGAGGCTATTGCCACTTGACTTGGAGGCTATGTGCGCTTCGTGCTACTAAGAGGTTATGTGTGCCTCGTGTGCTGCTAAGAGGTTATGTGTGCCTCGTATGCTACTATAAGGTTATGTGTGCCTCGTGTGCTACTAAGAGGTTGTGTGCCTCGTTTGTTACTAAGAGGTTATGTGTGCCTCGTTTGCTACTAAGAGGTTATGTGTGCCTCGTTTGCTACTAAGAGGTTATGTGTGCCTCGTTTGCTACTAAGAGGTTATGTGTGCCTCATTTGCTACTAAGAGGTTATGTGTGCCTCGTTTGCTACTAAGAGAGAGGATATGTGTGCCTCGTTTGCTACTAAGAGAGAGGTTATGTGTGCCTCGTTTGCTACTAAGAGGTTATGTGTGCCTCGTTTGCTACTAAGAGGTTATGTGTGCCTCGTTTGTTACTAAGAGGTTATGTGTGCCTCGTTTGTTACTAAGAGGTTATGTGTGCCTCATTTGCTACTAAGAGGTTATGTGTGCCTCGTGCTACTAAGAGGTTATGTGTGCCTCGTGCTACTAAGAGGTTGTGTGCCTCGTGCTACTAAGAGGTTATGTGTGCCTCGTGCTACTAAGAGGTTATGTGTGCCTCGTGCTAATAGGCATGAAAGTGGATATAGTGACAAGAATAGAATATGGTATGTTAAGCTGGTTTAGACATGTAGAAAGAATGGACGAGGAAGGATTAAGAAAGTTTATAAGGCTAGTGTGAATAGTCGCAAGAGGAAAACCTAGGTGAATGTTTCTCGATCAGATCGGAGGCGTTCTGGATAAAGGCCAGGTTAAGAGCTCCTTGAACTGACGGGCGTGTATGAGAAATGTGATGAAAGTGAATGAAGCCAGAGAAGTGTGTCAGGATCGTAGCAAATGGAAATCCGTAGTCTCTGCCTACCCCTCTAGGAAAACAGGCGTGAATCTATGTATCTATGTGCTAATAGGAGAGGTTGTGTGCCTCATACTAATAGGAGAGGCTATGTGTGCCTCATGCTTTAGCCAAGTATGCTTTGATTAATATGCTTTTTATATTTGTGTGCCTTTTGCTTTTTAGCAGAGGTTATGTGTGCCTCATGATTTAGCTAAATGTGCTTAAATTAAAATGAGGTTAGGTTCGCCTCATACATATGTCATGTATGTGTGTCGACTAGCAAAGATTAGTTGTCTCGTTAGTGAGCCAAGTACATTCAAGTTACATAGTGTACATCATTGAAATGATCATTGTCATATGTGCGTAGCATAGATAATTTTCTTTGAAGATGAAATATTAGAGGACAACCATACTTTATGTAATAGGCCGTGCTACTATGGTCCATTACTAACTTTTACAATGTTTAGTCATCTAGGCATGATAATATCGATTCAGTCCTAATGATATTATATTTTATTTTTGAGACCACGAAATCGGACGACGCGATGACTCCAGGTCCTGATGGTGACATTTGTCTATAAATATTGTCGCGGACAATTACTATTGTTTTGTGCACATTAGATATACCTACTTTGGTTTTTTTTAAATTTTTACTGAAACATAATACTATATAATGATAATTATATAATATAACTATCATAGAAAAGATTTTGGACAATTATGCCTGTTGACAATAAACAAATACGATTTAAAGAAATTATATTACAATGGGATATATAATAATTTGCCGATTCTTAAAGATCATACGTTTTAATTCCATTATACGTTTTTAGATGCATATAGGTATGTTGTTTGTCTTTGAACATGTTTATGTTCTAAGATAGCATGGAAATATATACAAATTCGGTTTGTTTTTCTAATTTGGCATATGTCATAATAATTTTAAAGGCATATTAATTAACTTAATTAAAACATAAACCATTATCATTTTGAGTTTATTTCTGATTGTTTTTATAACTGTGCATTCCATTATTGTGTCGCAATAGGTGTCCGATGTGCAGTCATGTTATCTGACCCGTTACGCATACTATAGATGAGGAGAGTCACATTATAATTATTCGGTTAATAGTAGATTAAAATTGTAATCTTTCCAATGAAATATCTCCCTAAATTATAGTATGGTCAAAGAGACAAATATTTGGCAATTATTCTGACTTTTGTAGTAGTTCCTGCGTTGCAGCCTATACGTTTTACTAATATTATTTATGTTCATTGTTATTTGGATTATAAATTTAATAATTCTATTATAATTTGCTAATCATTATGAAGCCATTTTATTTTGTATGCTCTTAGCATTTATTGACTATAGCTGCATAATCAAGTCCACTTTTCTTACAAAGGTATCGTTTAAAAATTTGACACCGTTATTAGAAATGAATGCATGAGAACGTAATGCTATCGGAGGGAGGCATCAGGCATGACATCGGTAACTTATGTAAACAATAGAGGTAATGAAATTTTACACTAAATCATGTGATTGAATTTGTTTGAAGGAGTTCTCAGAATTTTGACATAATTTTTGAATGATATAAATAGTCAATGATTTAAAATAAGATTGTATATTGGTTTGGTTTTGGTATAGGTTTTCGAACGATATTAAAAATCTTCTTATCTTTTGAATGCATTTAGGTATCGTTCATAAAATAAGATGGATGATATAGGACAGATATAGAGATGTGATACTAAGAGTGAGGTATGGGTATGAGTATTTTATTACGATTGATATGAATGTTAGGAAATGTGAAATACAGATAGAAATATTTGGTTGATATGTTTTTGACAGCTATTTGAACCAATGACGATGTTGGATTCGTAAAGACCATATTGGTATTTGGATTTGTTTAAATAATGTACATGTATGTTTTGATTATTATGTATGAGGTTTTATTGTGAGGTTAGAAGTGAATTTATGTAAATAGTGATAATAAAAAGAGTTCTGTTCCTTCAATTTGATCATGGTGCAAACGAAATTTCTGTGAAAATTGTTAAAGGTCAAAGTAGCCTTAAATAAAGACCCATGATTTGGTGAAATGATTTTATGATGGCTTGATGGAATGGTTGAATGGAACGGTTTGATGGAACGGTTTGATGGAACGGTTTGATGGAACGGTTTGATGGAACGGTTTGATGGAATGGTTTGATGGAACGGTTTGATGGAGCGGTTTGATGAAGCGCTTTGATGGAACGGTTTGATGAAACGGTTTGGTGAAACGGTTTGATAGAACGGTTTGATGAAAGGATTTATTGAAATGATTTGTTGAAATGATTTGTTTGATGGAATAGTTTGATAAAATGGTCTGCTGAAATGGTCTGCTGAAATGGTTTGATGAAATGATTTGATGAAATGATTTGTTGAAATAATTTGATGGAATGGTTAGATGACATTGGGATGGTTTGATGACATTGAGATGGTTTGATGACATTGAGATGGTTTGATGACATTGAGATGGTTTGATGACATTGAGATGGTTTGATGACATTGAGATGGTTTGATGACATTGAGATGGTTTGATGACATTGAGATGGTTTGATGACATTGAGATGGTTTGATGACATTGAAATGGTTTGATGACATTGAGATGGTTTGATGATATTGAGATGGTTTGATGACATTGAGATGGTTTGATGACATTGAGATGGTTTGATGAAGTTGAAGTGATTTGATTGAAGTGATGTGATGACATTGAAGAAGAAGTTTATTCGTATGCATATGAGACATAATTACAGAGGATGTTACAAAGGTTAAGATACATCATAGCTCGCCTTTAGTAGGCGTACGCAGCGATAGCTCAGTGGGGAGACCAACAGACTGCAATGCAGAGGGTCTCGGGTTCGAACCCACGTCGCGCACCTCTGACTTTCGGAATTTATATGACTTTCGAAGTTATGTGCGTATTGATTGACAATTATCGCCTGCTCCGTGCCTCGGAGAGCACGTTAAGCCGTCGGTCCCGGCTGCCATGAACATCTATGGCAGTCGTTATTGGGAGAATGTCGACACAAACGATCCCACTGGGTCGAAGTGTCGCCGGTCTGCACTGACTGGCCCCCACATAAGATAGGATAAGATAGTAGGCGTACAGTCATGATTTGAACAAAAGAGTGGCCATGAGTTTCTTACCCGTTCTTCTCATGAGCCCTACACCCTTGCCTTGCTGAACGTGTAAAAAACGAACGTGAAAATGTAAACTCACAAAAAAAAATTGTGTAACTTTGACATTCATATGTGTTGCCTGAACTTGTGTTATTAGATAGTACAAATAAAATAACAATAATTAATAGACATAATATTCATTATCAATAGGAACAATAATTATAAATATGCGAAGGAAATAAATAATATCGTAACTGTAAAAAAAAAATAGTATAAACAATGTCAATTTCCAGTTTAATAATTAGATAAGTCAAGATAAATTAAATATTATATTTAATATACATATACATTGTATAATTTTATACAGTACTTAATATTATATTGCTAATAGACATTTCGTTTTAAAGTATGTGTGAAATAACAATATTCATTTAATGTATAAAAGCAATTCTTCAATAGTCATTTTTTTAATTTGGTTAAAATTCGATGATCGGGATGTTTCTCTGTTATGCATAGGGAAATGGATATATACTTTTCATTCTTGCTAACACCATATCTTGATCGTGTGATAATGAAAACTGAGTGATTTTAGTTGAGGTTGTGCTCCAGGAGTAGCATGGTATTGGATGGCCGAATGTCATGATTTCTTATTTTTGTTAATAATTCTGTTCGGCAGTTTTTATTTATTTAATTGGCAACACAGCCAACTATCAGTTTTAAATAGTGGGGTTATTGTGGAGGGGAAAAATAACTCGTTCTCTCGGCGAAAGATCGCTCAGCAGTAAGGAACTAGCATTCAACTGAGTAAGACGTTCTCAATAGTCCGTGTTATTGCTGTGAGTTTGGTAATAATAATATAGTCACATAATATTTTAAACGATTGAGTTTCATTATAGAAGATATCGCAGTTTTAAAATAACATTGCAGCAAAATAATTACCTATTACAGACATAGTACAAACGATGTTTATTCTGCGTGATTACTACTGGTTCGATTTGAAAAATTCTTTTAGTGTTGGATAGCCTATTTATCGAGGAAGGCTATATAACATCACGCTACGACCCACGGGGGCGGCGCAGTAACGAAAAACGCGGGTGTAACCGCGGGAACATCTAGTTAAAAATATAATTGTGCAGCGAACTCTAGGTTCTCAGTGAAATGCGCAGCATCTCGGCATTTTTGTTGTTGGAAAAACCGCACAACACTAAACACCAAAACCGTCTCTATCGCACACTCACAACAATTTCCGATGAGAAGATTAATTAACACAATGTGGAGGAACACAGGGCTCGACTAAACGCACTTACATAAGACCTTCACAGCCGAAAAATATACAATATAGGATGAAAAACTACAAACGTGCGCACTAGCAATATACAGTCGCCATATTGTGACTGACTTACAAATCCAATGTTTGAATCGTAATTCGTAGTCTTTAACCCACATATTTACTAATTTGTATTTTATGACATTTTATGATAAAAACAATTAAAATGAGAATAAAATATGATCCTAGATAAATTAAATATATTAATGTATAGATAGGTAAGAACTGAAACTAAATAATAAATTAAAATTTGTTTAAGCGCCATCTTCTGCGATTGATTTACAACACAAGTACGGGGCCAAAAACACAGATGTCAATCCTATCTTTGGATAGAGGAAAGGTATTGGGCAGTGTCCCCCCCCCCCCCCCTCCCCCTGCGTTTGTGTGAGTCATCTACGTTTGTTTTCTTACTTCACAACCACCATGCCGAAAATGGTGGTAAATATCTTTGACGAATAATTGTGTAATTCATGTTCTCGTGTTTTAATACAAAAAAATGGCTACAAACAGTTGCAGTCAACAATATTCGATATTAGAGTTAGATCGTAACGATAATGAAGATATGAATTGACAATATTTACTTAATTACAGGTTAAAACGTTTGCTTGGCAACATTAACACAAATCTCATCGTTCCCTTAGTTTCAATTAGTCAAAGACAAAGTAAATGTTTTCATGAACCACATAACGTTGCACATAAAAAATCTAAATTGACAAAGTGATGACTATTCGAGAAAAATCTTCAGGATATTCAGCTTAAAATTTAGGTTTGCAGGTTCTTCCCTTGTGTATAGACAACGTATGCAATGCTTGCTATTTAAAAATATTCAATAGCAGTCGGACGACCGGTATTGTGCTCAGTGTATGACGACGACATAATAAATCTTAGATTGGACTGTTGTCTATAATAAAAACTAGGAATTAATATAATAAAAATTAGAAATAAAAGTGTAACTAAGTACATAATTCCTTAAATAACTACTGACAATTATTTTTAACCTTATCTACCTACGTTTTTATTATAATTTATAACTGATTGTAAAATAATAAACTAAGCAGAATCATTTCTTTTATGAACTGTTATCAAGTACTCAATAGTAGCATACGGTTGTGACGTATTATATTGTTTTAATTGTTATGTTATAATTGCATATTTACATTTGATTATTCCTATAATTAATAATTATCATTGTTATTTGTTATTGTACTAATTTTACACCTTAAAATATAATTAATCGATATATAACTTTCCATTTAATACATTGATAAAAATATATAAATAAGGTAGGCGATTAACAAATATTCATTCTCGTTACAACTGTCAGTTAGAACGTTACTCTGCTGAAATATATACTGGTTGTGTAAAAAGTATATCGGCGTTTCATTGTGCAAGAACCACGACTGCGTAATACTTCAGAAGTGGGATCTGAACTCCATTCTCACTGGTATACTACGTTTGAGATGCAGCAAAAGAACATGATGCAATTGATCGAGCTCAACAAGCGAGCACCGTGTGGACAGCTGCGAGATGGTCTCTGTGCTGTTAGTTACAAAAATCAGGTTGGTCGTTTTCATTTTATTTCGATTTCGGAGCGGGATGTTCTCTTGTGTTATTAATTGTAGCTGACATAACGCACTCGTTATGATAATTTTGTTCAAATAACTGGTATTGATAATTCCGCTATTTGTTGTACCGAGGAACTCTGATTGAGGTTGTTTTTAATGAGAATAATCATGCAATTTTGTTCCATATTCTACCCGACTATGTTATAAAACATGAGGTTATAATAGGCCGTGATATTTTAAAATAAGGATTTATAATTACAATAACTTACTATTGTGAAGTACCTTCAGTAATTAGTTTTCATAATCTTGATTTCGAGGTCTACTCGGACAACAGCTCGGAGCATATATAGACACCGGTAGTAAAATTAATTTACTCTCTATCTCGCAAGTTAAGAACCTACAAATCAAAATCGAGCCTAGCATTATTAAATTGTGTGTTTAAGTAAATAATTGTTTCTACCCATAAACATAATTATATAACACTCGTAACTGTGTGATGACGGCTGTGTGATCAAGTCTATATAGATAAAGACGGCTGTGTGATCAAGTCTATATAAATAAAGACGGCTGTGTGATCAAGTCTATATAAATAAAGACGGCTGTGTGATCAAGTCTATATAAATAAAGACGGCTGTGTGATCAAGTCTATATAAATAAAGACGGCTGTGTGATCAAGTCTATATAAATAAAGACGGCTGTGTGATCAAGTCTATATAAATAAAGACGGCTGTGTGATCAAGTCTATATAAATAAAGACGGCTCTGTGATCCAGTTTATATAAATAAAGACGGCTAAGTGACCAAGTCTATAGAAATACAGACGGCTGTGTGATCAAGTCTGTGATCCAGTTTATATGAATAAAGACTGCTAAGTGACCAAGTCTATAGAAATACAGACGGCTGTGTGTTCAAGTCTGTCATCCAGTTTATATGAATAAAGACGGCTAAGTGTGATTATATGTTATCCATATAGAGACGGCTGAGTGATCAAGTCACGTATTTGTGATTAAGTCCATTTGTAGACAGCTATGTGATCAAGTCTATATAAATAGGGGATGGCTATGTCATAATAGAAATGATAACTGTGTGATTAACACGTTCCCTGTCAGATGAACCACATGTGGTACATAACAATTGATTTTCTGTTGTCCGTCGCGGGACTGTGAATGGGTTAAGTAGACATAGACACAGACATATAGACATAAATATATATTTATTGCATAAAACTGTGTGTAGGTGCAATGGTGTTACATAATTTTCGAATCAACAGTTACCCATTCGGGTATTGCAACTTTACAGTAAACAGTAACTCTAGTAAACATTAAGAAGTACTTAAAGACTATACATATTATTTATTAACTGAAAAATTCCCTTGACTATAGAAGGCATTAATAATAAGCCACTTCTTTAAGGCATTTTTAAACATATTGCCATTTGTTTTATGTATACAGGGATATGAATAAACACACGTATAGCAGTAATATAAGCGCTTTTATAATAAATATCATTGTTTATAATAGGGAGGTTAATATTATATTTATATTTACTGTGAATATTTAATTTAGTGTCTGCCTTAAAATTAAAGAAATCGGTATTACATTTTACAAATAGGCAGAGCTGCAGTATGTATATACCCGTCAATGTTAGAAACCCTTTGTCTTTGAATGTATTGCGTAATGTGTCTGTGTTTTACATGTTGTATATAATTCACAAACATTTCTTTTGAAGCACAAATATCGAATGTTAGTGGAATTTGCCCAATAAATGACACCGTATGTGAGTAGGGGATATACCTACATAGCCGAAATATGCGGACAACTAGAAATTCTTTTATTTATTTTTTTAACATGTGCTTTCCAATTCATTCCTGTCATTCCGGTTCCTAAAGGTGCTAAGGTCTCTGATATTAGTGGATATAGTAGTAGCGGTACTGTCGGCACTTGCGAAGGTTTTTGAGTCAGCATTGTGTACTACGATCTATGGACAGGACTCCGGGTTCAGTTCTGAAGCGCAGCAGAACGGGGGCCATGGGACACGACCTACACAGGATGGCCGAGTGTTATCAAGTACTCGATAGTAGCACACGGTTGTGACGTATTATATTGTTTTAATTGTTGTTATAATTGCATATTTACATTTGATTATTCCTATAATTAATAATTATCATTGTTATTTGTTATTGTACTAATTTTACACCTTAAAATGTAATTAATCGATATATAACTTTCCATTTAATACATTGATAAAAATATATAAATAAGGTAGGAGATTAACAAATATTCATTCTCGTTACAACTATCAGTTAGAACGTTACTCTGCTGAAATATATACTGGTTGTGTAAAAAGTATATCGGCGTTTAATTGTGCAAGAACCACGACTGCGTAATAGAACATCACCAATTGCGGCTAGTTTTCAGTGTTAGTCAAGCTATCTAATACTACAATGATAGTTCACAGTTTACAAACGATCAAACTAAAACAGTTTTATTGCGCTTGTGTAGGACACACCTGGCAAGGAAAGTGTCCCGTGCAAAGAGTAAAGTAATACATAGGGAAAAGAGAGCCCTCTTATGGTCAATTTCAGCCAACCCTATTTGAAACGCGACATCTGAACTTTTGGCCCCGAACTAATCCTTCTATACATAGCTATAGCTATTCCGTATTCTGTGCCTATAGCTATTTATATTATGTATTACTAATCCAGAATTCGTATTTAAATTGTTTTGTATCAATCGTATTTTTGTAACATAAAAAATATGCAAATAAAAATTACAAATAGAACAAGTAGAATGTTACAAAAATAGATCCAAACAAAACAATTTAAATACAATAAGTATAGGGTGCATATCGTAGTATAAGAATAAAACAACAACAAATAACATTATGTTTATGTTTATTAAAATATAACTGTGCAGGGGACTCTAGGTTCACAGTAAAATGCGCAGCATCTCGGCATTTTTGTTGTTGGAAAAACAGCACAACACTAAACACTAAAAGCGTCATTATCGCACACTGATAACAACAGTTTTCGATGGTAAAATTAATTAACACAAGATGGAGGAACACAGAGCTTGACTCAACACACTTACATAAGACTTTCACAGCCGAAAAATATACAATATAGGATGGAAAACTACAAACGTGCGCACGGGCAACATGCAGTCGCCATATTGTGACTGATTTAGAAATCCAATGTTTGAATCATAGTCTTTAACCGACATATTTACTAATTTGTATTTTATGACATTTTTATGATAAATAGAATTAAAATAAGAATAAAATTTGATCCTAGATAAATTAAAAATATAAAACTATAGATAGTTAAGAACTGGCACTAAATAATAAATAAAATTTGTTTAAGCGCCATCTTCTGCAATTGATTTACAGCACAAGTACGGGGCCAAAAACACAGATGTCAGTCCTATCTTTGGATAGAGGAAAGGTATTGGGCAGTGTCACCCCTCTGGTCCCGTGTCAGTAAACGCTTATTGGCGCTTATATAAGCAGTGACGTTACATCACTGTTGCCAATTTAGCGACTTTGTCGCTAGAAATGACGACTTTCGTGTATGCCTTAGCGACAAAAAATAAAATTTGTCGCTAAAAATTTTTAGCGACTTATCTGGCGACTTTGGAGTACAAATGAAAACAATTTTAGGTCATGTAATAAATACATTTTTTGTTAACAGATATATATGGAAAAAATGATAAAATCTCCAAGTTTTCGGCGGAAAACGACCAAAAAAAAATAATGGTCAGCCCGGCTACTGCGGAGATTCCACAGGTAGGCGGGCTGACCTTCTTTTTTTTTAGTTATTTACTTCCTGAAAGTCGAAAAACGAAACCAGAATCAGTTTTAGCGACTTTCTGGCGACTTTTGATATTGAATCTAGCGACTCGACTTTACAAGAGTTGGCAACACTGCGTTACATAAGTGGCGGGAGTTTTTCATACGATATAACATACCTATTAGGCGGTAATATTCCAAAGATAAATATTGTAGTTTAAAGGCATTGATTATGGAATTAAATGGACACGTTCGTTAAAGATTTGATGTAAAATTTGGCGAAAGCGTAAGTGTATGTAGAATATTTCTTGTTTGGGTCACCTCAGACACGGTGGTGTCTGTGACATCCTACGTCCTATATTTATAGATATTTAAATACTAAGGCTTGGCACGTAATGAGAACTAGACAAACAAAAGTTCTGATTCCGATGAATGCGAACTTTATTTATAACTAGCTGACCTGCGCAACTTCGTCTGCGTCACATAAGAGAATTTGCCCCGTTTATGCAACATTTTTCATTGATGCTCCGCTTCTATTGGTCGTAGCGTGATGTTATAATAGCCTTCCTCGGTAAATGGACTATCCAATACTAAAATAATTTTTCAATTCGATCCAGTAGTGTCTGAGATTAGCGCGTTCAACCAAACAAACTCTTCAGCTTTATAATATTAGTATAGATTTAGAAAACACCAATACTATCCAAACATGAATTGTAACAATCTAAATATGCCTATTTTATGACTAACGTCACAAATACAAGAATTTCCTTAACTTCGACCATGGAATAATTGGCACTGTGGTTTATTATTCAATAATAAATATTCGCTTAATACATTAATTGGAACCAAAACCTAACATCAATTTAAATATATAAGGTTCAATTTTAGTACAATATATCGTTATATACCTATTCTAAGAATTAATATTGAACAGAAACAAAATGATTTCAAACACTGTTTGTTTTTGCGGTAATTATCCTAATATTACCTGCTGTGACCTCCTTATAATAACACGCTTAATTATAATTATTAATAGCTTATCATCACTTGAATATGTCCGTGAAGAGTAACGCAGAGGTAAACATAATTTTAACAAATGTTGGGTCTCATAACATACACGGAGAGCTTAGTCTTTAGTAAAATTCGTTTCTAATGCCACGTTGTGCCTAAGAATCTACGCTAATATAAAAAGAGGTAACATTTGTTTGTATGTAAGTGTATGAACATTCAAATGTTCACTCGATAATCAAAAGGTTAAATAATAATTTTCAAGAATAATTGTATGCACATTTACTAATAAGTTTGTCATAATTAGTATTACACTTATTTTCCACGCAGAATTCCCCCTGAGACGACTAGATGTTCCCGCGGTTTCACCCGCGTTTATCGTTACTGCGCCGCCCCCGTGGGTCGTAGCGTGATGTTATATAGCCTATAGCCTTCCTCGACAAATAGGCTATCCAACACTAAAAGAATTTTTCAAATCGAACCAGTAGTAATCACGCAGAATAAACCAGGAGAAATATCGTTTGTACTATGTCTGTAATGGGTAATTATTTTGCTGCGATGTTATTTTAAAACTGCTATATCTCCTAAGATATTCATTGAAATCGAATGATGTAAATTTTGTTTTAAATTAAATACTTGTGATGAATAACGTATTTATTTGGATAAGGATTAATATCATATTATGTTTATAAAAATACCTTCGCAAATAATGCATTATTTTAGAACAAATTTCGTTAGCATAAAAATGGTTATAGTGAGCCAACCTTAAAAGATAGACATATGCTGTCGCGGACTTTTTTTTAGAACTTTTAAAGGGGAACAATTCTGTCATACATGATTTTTGCGAAACTTTAACTGTTTACGCAGCGCACGCAGCGGAAGCTCTCAAAAGGAAAAAATACTCTCCGATTTTGAAACATTCTTCATTGGTGCTCCGCTCCTATTGATCTTAGCGTGATGATATATAGCCTATAGCCTTCCTCGATAAATGGGCTATCTAACACTGAAAGAATTTTCAAATCGGGCCAGTAGTTCCTGAGATTAGCGCGTTCAAGTAAACAACCAAACAAACAAACAAACAAACAAACTCTTCAGCTTTATAATATTTGTAAAGATTATTATAATATATTCCTCTGGTACCTACCAGTAAAACAAAAGTAGCAATCAACGTGATGATTTGCTTGTTCCCACCATATCCTTTCTAAAGCAAAAGACATAGAAACAGGGTTACTATTAGACTAGTCATTTAAAACAACGTAGCACGAAATGAGTGGTAGGCCCACGCTGGTTACAGCATGAATGAGCCGCCTCGACCGAGGAAGTACCACAGAAGATCGACGTAAAATAACAGCGATAATATATACTAGTCTATGAATAACAGTATCTGTTATGTTTCGTTCGGTGAGTGAGAGCGCCGGAGGCACAATCACCCTTCCTTTCCCAAACCCCATCCTGCTCCTTTGCCCTTTTCCTTCCGGTAGGCAGCGACTTGGTTATGTTTTTTTGACATTGCTTCTGTAATGCTAAAAAACACAGCCATGTGTATGAGTCACGGTTCTCGCTTACTATCAGGTGGGCCGCTGGCTCGTCTGACACCGATGAAAGAAATAAAAAAGTAAAAAAATTGTTGCAAAAAAGTTTCGGGATTCATCCATTCTTCATCTTGCGCCTCTGAATGATCAAAATAATGCAAATACGCTTGTTTCACCTTGTCAGTTTGTCTTAATTAGGTACCTATCACAAACATAAAATATTTATTTATATGGCATTAGCGACGCTCACTTTTCTTCGTGACGTTTACCTAGAAAAATCTTAGCGAAATTGTTAGATAATATATCAACGCAAAGATTTTTCTAAAAACACACACACAATACTAACACTATTATATGACTTTTCGAAATGATGTGCGTATTGATTGACAATAATTATCACCTGCTCCGTGCCTCGGAAAGCACGTTAAGCCGTTGGTCCCGGCTGCCATGAACATCTATGGCAGTCGTTATTGGGAGAGTGTCGACACAAAAGATCCCACTGGGTCGAAGTGTCGCCGGTCTGCACTGACTGGTCCCCACATAAGATAATATTATTAAAGTTGTATGAAAAACACCAAACCTAAACCTATATAAAATATATGTGAAGTCAACTTTGTTTGTATCGTATTTTTAATGACGGTTCATGAAAATACTAGGTATAGATACTATAACTAAAGGGTCCGGCCGTTAGGGTCCCATTCCGGTACGTCCCCGGCCGGCAAGCACCCACAGTGAAAAAAAATTGTTATTCCGCTAACACAGTGTGTTATTTGATTATAGTTGCGGACATCTTCTGTTTATGTGTGTATTGGATACATATAATCCTACTAAAGCTTTTATTAAAACTATCCCGGCGTTATCTATTATATTTTCAAAGTTATTTTGAAAATCAAGAAATGTCCATAGAAACCATAAAAACGCATTTTCTTCTTCCCAGTAATTGTTATTTTGTTAAAAAAAAATATGGTATGATCGAAACCCGCTAAACGGATCGATATATCCACAAAAATTCAAATAATCAAGCACTTCTAGATGACAATAAAATATTTTCTATTATATCGACAAATATTTTTTTCCGAGAACCTCCTCAGATTATCATTATTTTCCAAGACTTATTTGTTAAATACGGTAACAACTACTACCATAAAAATATCAGGTGCAACAAGCATAGGAATACAGAATTATATAGTTCTACAGTTTTAGGTTAGGGTTGTCACTAATCTACTTAATCGAAAACATATCGCACTCGAAAACATTACTGTTTTTTCAACATTAAAGTTTTCAACATCTATTATCGCAGGCAGACTTTATACACGATGATTAGTGAAAAGCAGGCGAATCCAGGAACAAGTACTGGCAGTATGATCGAGAGTATCACACCAGGAAGTTGGATCGTAAAATAACAATCACAGATTTGTTTCATCGTGCCCTGGAATCATCTGATCCATATAAATCCTCACTTTCACTCAGCACACGGCAAAAACACAGGAATCTGTCGCCGATAGGTACCTGAAAAAGTTCTCCGTCTTTTTTAAGAGTGACAACCGAAAATGTTACTCATTACCCGGTTTCTAATAGTGAGGAAGCTAACGAAGTCATTCTTACCACAAATGAAACGTTAATAGAATCAGACGAAGAAGATTTTGCATAATACTACTATTAGCTTTTGCCCGCGACTTTGCTCGCGTTAAGAAGGTACCCTAAGTTTTTCTTTGTACTCTTGACAACGTGTACGATTTCATGATGATCGGATGAGTAGTATAGGCGTGAATGCGTAACAAATAAACAAACTCATATTCGCATTTATAATGTTACTTATAATTACATTGTCTAATTCTATTAAGGTTTCGTGTTAATGGCCCATGAACCCTCCCCAGCAAAACAGACTCCACGAAAACAAGTGATTTTAAAAGGGTTTTCTTTACTTATCATCACAAAACATTAATTTATTCACTCTGATCTTTTAGTGACAAATGACAACCCTATTTCCATAGAAATAAACAAAACTTAGAATCGACGTAGGTATCTCTCAGTTCCTGCTAGATAGACCTTTAGTTCTTTTTTTAATTTGTAGGTACATTAATATATTGAGCATATTTGCTAAAAAGAAATGCTATTAACATATAGTACATTTTTTACAAATATTTTTTAATTTACTTTTCAATTATTTTTCTCTTTCTCGATCAGTTAGGGCCTCGAAATTCATAATCCTTGTATATTTTAATCGATAATTAAAATCAATTTATTTGCGAAAGCGATTTTTACCTATTTCGAGAAATAAAGATACAATCATGTTTTTTGAAGTTCAATGACCTCACGAAAGAAATAATTACATATATCTTTAAAATTAAGTGAAATAGCGAACCAGGTGTTTTTTAATATAACTTATTATAACTAAATCTATCAAAATCCTAATCCTAATCCTAACTTCCTAACTAATATTATAAAAGCGAAAATGAGTTTGTTTGTTACCTTTTCACGCCTAAACCACTGAACCGATCATCCTGAAATCTATACTAAGGCCCAACTCACACTGGCGCAGAGTCGAAGCGACGCGGCGCGTCATGTTTTGCATGGCGATGCGCGCCTTCGCGAGGCGACGCGCGTCTTCGCGAGGCGACGCGCGTTTGTGCGCGACGGCGCGTAGTGCCGGAACCAGTTCAGAGACTTTCAAACATTCGTGAATGGTGCTCGCTCGACAATATCACAGATAATAGAATACTATAACAGAATGGTTGATATCGATCTTATCATGATTGCTCTAATATCAGAAGCTGAAGAGGAAGAAAGTGAATTTACATCAGCAGCTGAGGATAGAAAAATAAAACGAAAATTTTGGGTTCACGAATTATGGAAGAAAAGACATATACTTGGCGAATTCAGAACACTCTGTAGTAATGATTTAAGTCTGGACCCAAGATATTTTTATGATTATTATAAAATGGGTTTAGATAAGTTTGAAAATTTGGTAAATATTTTGAGGCCTCACATCCAAAAGCAAGAAACAAATTTAAGAATACCTATTTCCGTTGAAGAGCGGATATCAATATGCTTGAGGTAAGTACATTTTTAAGCTAGCTTAGATTTCCATTCTATTCTATTCTATTCGAAAGCATTAAAAAACATTTTAAAAAATGTAAATAAATTAGGAAGAGTCAAAAGCATTTATTTTTATTTACATAGATTTATTTATCTTTAATTTTACGCATTATTAGGTACAGTAATAGTCATTATCGCCATCCGTCTGTTGCCGCGTCGTCGTCCCAATCGGCATTGGTATGTACGGTGAAGGTGGCAGGTCGAGATCTTCCATACGATATCTCGAAGAAGTGCTATTTTAGAACTGATTAGGGATTATGCTGTTGCTACTGGTTGACGTATTTGGCGTGTTAGAAGGAGTATAAGTGGTTGTATAGCCGATGGATGAAGAAGTATTTGCTTGCGTTGAGTTGATATTTGTTTCAGGTTGAAAGGTGCACATTTCATCCAAAGCAACTTTTATTTCCGCGTCAGTTACTAAAAGCAATATCTGTCGTTTCAGTAGCACTTGCATTTGTATTGGCATCCGTTTAACCGTTTTAGACATTGAGAGAAAAAAAGTGTCCTTTGGATTCTTCTTCTGTTTTTTTATTTTCCAGATATTGTGCGAATAACATTTGTGATAGTGGTTGTGACTTCTTTCGAGTAGTATCGGAATGGCTGGATAATTGTGATTCGGGTCGAGATGGCGACGCAACGGACAAGTTTGTGTCGGTATCAGTGTTTAGGTCATTTTCTTCGGAGCTATCTAAGTTAGACGTCTGTGGTTTGTTCTGCAAGTATGGTTTTAAAAACTCCAATTCTTTTTCATATCTTATTGGCTTATCATTTGATCTAGCAGAACCACTCTTGAACTGTCTTAGCCTTATTGCTTTCTTGTAACAATCTCGAATTCTTTTCCACTGCTTTTGACACTCTGCCTCTGAAAAAGGAACACAAAATTGTAACTCTTATTTTAATTCAATAAAATGTATTATTTATACTGTAATACTGTAATTATGTTTTTTATATGTGGTGTACAATAAAGAATATTCTATTCTATTCTATTTATGTGTATTTTTTTAATTGTTACAGATTTATGACTACAGCAATTAGCTTTCAAGCCTTAGCTCAAAGTTATCGAGTAGGATACAGCACTGTTTTAACAATTGTACATGAAGTTTCCGCAGCAATATGGAAACGTTTACAGCCAATTGTTATGCCGAAGCCAACACAAGAATTATGGACTAAAATAGAGGAGGAGTTCAGAACCATATGGAATTTTCCTAATTGTATAGGGGCAATTGACGGTAAACACGTCAATATAAGAGCTCCCTGGAATAGCGGCAGTTTGTACTTCAATTACAAAAAATATTTTAGTACTGTCTTGTTAGCTGTTGTTGACGCAAAGTACAAATTCATTATTGTTGACATCGGAGCATATGGACGTAACAGCGATAGTGGCATATTAAACAATTCTAAATTTGGACAACGATTACAAAATAATACGATTGGTATACCGCCTAATAAAAGGTTGCCAGGTATGATAGAGGAAATGCCACATGTTTTTGTAGGAGACGAAGCATTTCCCTTGTCCGAACACATCATGAGACCATATCCTGGAAATCAGGTGTCTGACAATCATGAAAAGAAAATTTTTAATTATCGCTTAAGCCGAGCAAGGCGCTTAGTAGAAAGTGCTTTCGGAATTCTGTCACAAAAATTTGAGATTTAAAAAAAAAAAAAAAATGCAACCAATGTATCTTGATTCTATGATTCTTGCATGCACATGTTTGCATAATTACATAAGAGAAAATGACCAACTCGAAAACTTGGAATTGCCAAGTAATAGTATATTACAAGATATACGGTCAGTCGATTACCATACTATGACAAATGCCATGGTGGTCAGAGAGACATTTAAATCTTATTTTATATCCGAGCATGGGGCAGTACCATGGCAAAATGAAATGATCGGACGATGTTAAAGAAGTGATCATAATGTAACGTAAATGTAACTGTGTATGTTTTGTATCTAAATGTAATAATAAATAGTACTTACCAGAAATTTGCATTTCACCGCTTATTTTTTGCCAGGCATTTTTCCTACAATTTTTATCACTGTAGGTTTTCGCCTTGACGTTAAACAGACAATCATATTTTTGTACTAAATAAATTAATTTTTCATCTTCGTCCATTGTCGTCGTAGTTCAGCACTGTCGTCCGTCCGTTGTGGTCGGCGTCTGACGCGTCACTGCGCTTGAGTACGCGCGGCGACTCGCGAATCCACTCGACTACAGCCGAGCGTTGGAGCGCGAATGCGCGCGTCAACGCGCTTCGACGCGCGTTTCCATATTTACATAGCACAAATTTGTACTTAAATAGAAGAACAATAAAGATGAATATGCTTTAGGCGGAAAAATATGACGCGTCGCGTCGCTTCGAGTCTGCGCTAGTGTGAGTTGGGCCTAATATTATAAAGCTGAAGAGTTTGTTTGTTTTTTGTTTGTTTGCTTGAATGCGCTAATCTCAGGAACTACTGTACCGATTTGAAAAATTTTTTCAGTGTTAGATAGCCCATTTATCGAGGAAGGCTATAGGCTATATATCATCACGCTAAGATCAATAGGAGCGGAGCACCAATGAAGAATGTTTCAAAATCGGAGGGTTTTTTTTCCTTTTGAGAGCTTCCGCTGGGTGCGCTGCGTAAACAGTTAAAGTTTCGCAAAAATGATGTATGAGAGAATTGTTCCCCTTAAAAAGTTCTAAAAAAAGTCCGTGACAGCATATGTCTATCTTTTAAGGTTGGCTCACTATAACCATTTTTATACTAACCAAATTTGTTCTAAAATAATGCATTATTTGCGAAGGTATTATTATAAACATGATATTAATCCTTATCCAAATAAATACGTTATTAATCACAAGTATTTAATTTAAAACAAAATTGCCCTTTACATCATTCGATTTCAATGAATATCTTAGGAGATATCGCAGTTTTAAAATAACATTGCAGCAAAATAATTACCCATTACTTCTCCTGGTTTATTCTGCGTGATTATTACTGGTTCGATTTGAAAAATTCTTTTAGTGTTGGATAGCCTATTTATCGAGGAAGGCTATAGGCTATATAACATCACGCTACGACCCACGGGGGCGGCGCAGTAACGATAAACGCGGGTGAAACCGCGGGAACATCTAGTTTTGCATATTGACAGGTGTACAGAAACGACATAGGCTACCTTTCATCCTGAAAAAAATTACTGTTCCCGGGGAAAACAGTAATAACGTTCTTATGATAATAGATGGCGCCACGTGCCTTTCGAATCATAATTGAATTATATTATTACAAGCACAGTACAACCCGAATTGATTGTCAAATTCTAAATTAACGCGAGCGAAGCCGCGGGCAAAAGCTAGTAAAGAATAAAATGAGAATGTCCGCTACTTAGACAAAATTACACACTGGCGGGCGCCCCCATTCGAGACGCTTCCGCCTCCCATCGTAAAACAACCGGAGAAGACATTTGAGTAAATATTGTTGAAAACATAAGTGTTTCTGAACTTAATTTTTTTTTGTGCTTTGTGTATATTATCATGTATTAGCTTTATAATTAGTAGATAACATTAGTTTCTAAGTATATTCCTTAAAAATATGTAAAAAAAATGCAAACTAAATTATATTAAAATATGTTGCTTTCCAGAGTTAACACCGCACCAAAACAGTGAAAGGGTTGCTCGCCTTGTATAGATCTTCTACCTGAAGTCAAACGAGTTTCTAAAACAATATGTAATTTTAGATGGACGTAAACTTACGGATAAGTGAATCCCTTTCTCTCATGTTCGAATATTACAAATATGCAAGTGATAAGATAAGGCGCACCGGTGTGGGACCCTAACGGCTGGACTCCTGTAACTCCTGACACTAATGATACTAATTCTAAAGCACAAAACAAAAATATATAAATTCAAATACACTTTTATTTTCAACAGTATTTGCTCAAGTGTGTTCTCCGGTTGTTTTACAATGGGAGCGTCTCGGCCGGGGGCGCGGGCGTAGCGGAATAACAAATTTTTCACTGTAGGTGCGTGCCGATGCCGACCGGGGCCATACCGGTATGGGACCCTAACGGCCGGACCCTAACTAAAAACGTGACATGATAGATACCCATATTATTTGGCAATTGATTATGATAGAATGAGTAATTCAATACACAATATTATTTATGTTAGAAAAATTGTGTCACACAGTGTTATTGTTACTGGTATTTAAAAATAATGTTCATGTCGTCTTACGCTTTGCTAAGGAGGAGAGTGTAGATATTCCATTGTTCCTGTATACTTGTGATTAAATTCATTGCGGGTCCTAAGATCGTTTACTTGGAGTATTCCGCTTTCGGCACCAATTTTTTCAGCACCTATGATCTCGGAAATAAAAAGTGGAATAGCTTAGGTACCGAAAAAATTTGTGCCGAAAGCGGAATACTCCATACTTTTCCCCGGGCTACACAAGTGTCAAAACTCGGAGCATTCCATGGTCACCACTTCTGAACCTGGCTACACATGTGTTACGGTGGTAGGAGTGTGGGATGGGTAAGTACAATAAAATCACTAAAATAAGCAGATTTTTAATAGTAAGATGCTACTTATAGATTATACTTGTAGACTACAAGGCCCAAGTATGGGGTACTTATTACGGCGCAAACGCAACTATCTTGAATAGTCATAACTCCGTTTTCTGTATAAATATATTTTATCCATAAACCCGCGCATGCCTTAAGTGTGCCTTCTTGAGTTAAACTTAGCATTTGATCACGAATTTAATTGATGAATTCTTTGAGATTATTAATGAAATGCAAGTTAAATTGAAGAATAAAGAACAGATGAATTTCATGCCTTATTCTAATACTCTATAGGCACGCCACTGGTAGGTAGCTTACCCGAAACACAGATAATATAATACTACCCAAATGCGGACTGTTTACTTATACTTAGTAACTTTACAAGGATGTAGTAGTCATGGGATAGAACATATAAGTAGGTACATAAATTAAAGTCGCATCATCAGTACACTCAAGTGCTTTTATTTTGTCACTAGAAAAGTCGATTCAACGTCTATCATGAGTATTTATCTTATTGCTTACTACTATATAATACCTAAATGCACATCGGTGTTTACTTACAGTTTAGTATTAAATTAATACAAAGAGCCACCCCTGTACACTACGATGCCAATGTAGGCGGAGGTGGATTACAACCACATGTCTGTCGCTTGCAATGTTTCTCGCGTAATGGGGACCAGTTTATTATCGTTATAGTCGTGATTACAGTCTACCGGGCATATTTCCAGACTCCGGGCTACTACTGATAATTTCTGTACGATACCCAATAACAGATTGCTCAGCCTGGGAATCGAACCCAGGGCCTCACGGTCGCACGCAAACATATGAGCAAACTTTTGCCGCTATACGAATTAGTTTACAATCACATACAAGATCTATCTTCTATCTATTTACCTTATAGCATTACACATTGAACACCGTGCCCGTTAATATAAAATGTATTGTTTGCGGATAAATTACCGTGAACAACACATTTTCTATTTTATCTGCTACTTGATCGTTAATGTGTTAACAAGTAAATATTGGCGAGGTTGGACCCACGAAATGTAAAAATTTACAAAGTACCGCTCAAGAAAATATTTCATTCGTTCGTAAAATATTGTGTCATTATAAGACGGGAATTAAAAGTTATGATTGATTTTAATTCCCTTTTTTATAATAACACAATATTTTTTATATAAAAATATAAAACTGTACCTAGTTAAAACTAACGTATATTTTGAACTTGAATGGTACTTTAACTTTTACATTTTGTGGGTCCAACCTCGCCATCGTTCCTTATATTGCAGTGAGCTCAAGGCAGCCACTCAGCGTCATCTTTTAGAGAGCGCAGCTTATTTCCCGGTGCCTCTATGAGATCCTCCTTGCTATCTGCTACTTTGTGATATACAGTCTTGCCAGCTTCCACGACGTATTCTACACCATCAGCTGAAAATATACAAACGTCTTAAATTTTTTTTTTTTTTTTTTTTTGCTCGTCAAAATGACCACACTCCACCTGATGGTAAGCAGTCGTGTGGTCTAAGAGCAGTGGCCTCCACGTCGCCCCCACAGTAGCCGAGGCGATGTTGAGGTCTCTACTTTGACGGCCTGAGAAGATGCTTTTTCACGCCCCGCTTAAAGAACCCAGGATTGAAGGAAGAAGATTAAAAAGATTTATTAAGTCATTATTGTTATAATATCCAACAAATGATTTTTGTTTGTATTCTCTATCATTTATACGTATTTAATTAAACAGATTTATTAAGTCATTATTATGATATATCCAACAAATGATTTTTGGTTATATTCTCTATCGTTTGTTTTATTTTTCTTTGAGGCTTCTGTCCGACTACAAATACCTAATTTCTCTATAACGTCATTACAAATATTCAAACGGATACAAAAAAGCAGACTCGGCACAGTTATTCGTCCAACCACTTAAATTATTGTTCGGTATGGAGATCAAAACCACAATACTCAGCACGCACTGACAGGGTGAATACTTAAACCAATAGGTACATCTATCTTACAATGCCATGCTTTTTACGAGTAAACAGTTTTAGTACTGATACATGCGGAGGATACAAATTAATTTTAATATCTTAAGTTATAAAAGTCTTGTCTTGATTTGCTTCAAGGATTGTCTTTTTCCACGTTTATAATTAACATTCATCTTTATTATACAAAATGTTTAATATAATATTATGTTCAAGATAAAATAAACGAGTTGGCCAATCCAGCAAAACATTCCACAGACACGTTCCACATACGAAGGGTTATTGTATATTCGTCACAATCACAAAGTAAATTCATCACATTTTGAAAATCCATACTTTGAAAGTAAATTCGTCACAGGTACACGAGGGTTATTGTATATTCGTCACAAATTTACATAATTTTTGCAGTAGCGATAGCAAGCAAAGTTATTGATTTTATTCTACTAGTTGTTTAATTTTTTTACTATCGGTACGGGTTTTTGCCATATTGGACATAAATTAGAGTTGTGACGAATTTACACATACTTTTTTTCGTGACGAATATACTTTGTGACGAATTTATAACAACCCCATACGAATGGTACCTACTTAAAATACAACAAAATAGGTATTTAAACAAACTTTATCATCGTATTCAACAACATTGTACCCGCTTATTTTACCAATCTTAAATATAAATTAATTATTTGAACTAACCGATAGCTCCGCCAGTTTTTCTCACGGCCTCTCCGATGTTGTGTGACGAGAACGTTTCAGGGTGTATGTTGATGTTCACTCCGTCGGTGGTGCCATTGATGTGAGCAGGGCAGTCGTTCTGCGATATGATTGAGAGATCGTATGGGTCCACTCCGAAAGAGGAAAGCTTGTTGCGCATCTGTTAGGAAAAAAAAAATTGTATGTGAATAATGAGATCTGTTTACCCAATTGTTCTTTATATTCAAATTGAAAATAAAAACGAGCAGTGTTGCACTTTTGTTACAATACTAATAAGCACAATGTCACATGAAACATAATATAAGAGTTACGTAAGCGTTTGTTACACGTGTACTTATATTATGCAGGCAAATTGCAAAGCATAATACCTATATGTATAGCCAATATTATAACTATATAAATTGATTACATCATGTCATTAAATTGAGATGTAAATTGGTAAAATTGTTTTTGATAAGGCTAAAATCTTTGTAATGTGTAAACGAAAACGCAGGACATAACAAACTTCATTCGCTTTCGCACGAGATTCATTATGCTAGCCGTACTTGAGCGCTTGTCAATGATACGTATATGTCAAAGTACCTTATCGAGGTAGATCTTATCCAGCTCCTTAGTCCTGGAGAGGATGGTGGCGGAGCGACGGTGAGCGAAGGCCAGTTTCTGGCAGGTAAATATTACGGCGTGGCTCGTGTAGTCTGTAAGCAGAACAGTGTAGCTCGCTGAACCAGCCACACCTAAAATATGAAGAAAGTTATTATAATTATAACATGATACATTCATATTATGTCGATATTATTTCTTAAAGATTATTACAAACATGGTTTACGAAAGTATATGTACATTTTTTTAAATCTTGTACTATTGCGAATTTATTTATCTTAACAACTTGCTAAAAAATCGTTTATGTACATAGACAAAGCCTTAATCTAACCGGATTTTTTAAAAAAATAGTGAATCTGCATGCCACGTCCAAAAACAGACCCCGATCAGAAAAAATGAAATTAAAATTTTGTAATACGGTTTGATTGCTGTGGAAACTCTTAGCTCTTTTCGTTCAGAGAATATTAGTAATTGGGTATAGAAATGGGATGGTAATAAATACTTACTGAGTGGGAATCTGACTTTCATGCGTGCGGGCACAGCAGGGTCGGGTACCGTTAGTTGACCTTTATACCTGTGAAGAAGCAGTTTGTACGTTAGACATCAGACAGCACACGTAAACAGCACGAAATAATTTTATTAATGTTAAAATACCAACAGTAATAATTGAATAGGAAACAGGAAAACATTACGTATTTATGATTTTTTATCCGGTCATGTTTAATATGATTGCGGCTTCTTTTACCTGATTCATTGAGTGATATTATCGCTTCTTCATAAAATATAAGCACAACTAAGTAATTTTGATGTATTAGATGGTTTTTATAGACAAACATAAACATGGTGCCTACAAATTACATCCGTGATCTTATTTTGATGTTAACACCGGATGTGTTAATACAGCGTGCGTTGGCGAACGGGTAATAAGTTTTTAAATAAAAACTTCAATTTAATTTTACTTATACAGACTAAGTAAATAAACTACAATACCCTACATACACACGTAAAATTCCCTTCAATTTTATCCGTATATCTATTGATCTACTTTAAAATATATTTTTCTTAATTAAGTAATCTCATCTTTCAATGCATCTATCTTCTTGTCCTGTATTTTTATTATGTTGTTTTAGGAAATATAAGAAGATGTAGGTTTACGGTGTGTTTTAGACAATAATAGAAAATATGAAATTAATGTATTATTCATACTTTCTATTATTTACTTGGCCAACGCTTGGCTCTCGTGAACCATAATAATGGAAATACAACTAGGTAGTTAAAGAATAAAGGAGTGATTTATTTAAGAAACTTCCTAAATGACATGGTAGATACATTTTATTTCTGGTAATAAGCACAAGTTGTTTATAAAGTTTCTCGTCGCCAATTTGTTGTAGCAAAACAAATTGTTGAAAACTGTTCTTATTTCGCAAAAAGAGTCGTATCATTTGGAAAGTTACCTGTAGTCGTGTTTAAGAGGTGTAAGACCCAATATGAAGTGTTGAGACAGCTGTTCGAGCTCATATCTGCCGGGCTCGTCGGTCTTCGTGAAGTTGTATGTCATGCAGTGTGACGCGGTCGATGTCTTCTGCACCACGTACCAAACTCCTAGCATCTGTACATACAAATAATTGCCGTTTTATAAACATATAATATTAGTAACACGGTGGCCCCGTGGTATAAAGATTGCACTTATATGCGATCGTTATGATGTTTGTGTGCGATCGTTAGGATCTGGTTTCTTTTTCGTGGGCGCTAGGCCTAAGGTCTATTTATTTAAGGCTTATTTAGGCCGAGCGCG
Source organism: Catocala sponsa (assembly GCA_963564715.1). Classification (NCBI taxonomy): domain Eukaryota; kingdom Metazoa; phylum Arthropoda; class Insecta; order Lepidoptera; family Erebidae; genus Catocala; species Catocala sponsa. Next base: position 12,227,918 of record OY751343.1, on the reverse strand, counting down.
CACTGCTTTGCGGTGAAACGCGGTGCGTTTATTCTACCGTGTGGTAGAAAAAACGCATTGACGGGGCCGCGCCGCGCACTTCAGCGAAAAAAACGCACGTTTTATCATTCGAACTCCAACTGCGGTGCATACACGTCATCGTTATGGACTACGATACGAGAGTTACTATCTGTATATATTTATTATTGCGTAAAAAAAGGGTGACCAAACGGTATTGCTTCGTCCCTTGACGGCCTTAAGGCCTATGAAGGACTTTTTTTTCGTAAGATATAACGATCTATCTCAGTGCGTTGTCTCATCTCAGTGCGTTCTTTTCACCGAAGTGCGCGGCACTTCTTGAGATCTATGCGATACAAAAATATGTGCGGTAGATTCACCGCAAATTTGCAGCGTGAGGCCAACGACGACTTTACCCATTGCGTTTATTTCACCTCAATGCGCGCACTTCTATGACACTATATACTTCACAGATTATGCGTTAAAAAAACGCAAGGCAGTGCGCCCTAGGCTGTATACTTTGATGATGATGTATACTTTTTAATGGAACTTTGTTCAGTAGACACCTTTTTAACTGACTTCAAAAAAAGGAGGACGTTATTGAGAGTAACAAAAAAGATATAAACGTGAAACCCTATAAAAAGAAAAAAATTACCTTGAAATGATGAGCCTACGTAAGTACGTATTAACTATTAAGTACGTATGACATTTTTTGATTAAATGGTCTCGCGTCGCGGGACCGCTCTAATTATTTTAATATGCAAGTCGTTGTTTAAATTTTTGTTTCAGTATTTATCTAGATAGTCGAAAATTTCATACGTAGATACTTACGTAGGGTCATAATTTCAAGGTGTTTTTTTCTTTTTATGGGTTTTCACGTTTATACCTTTTTTGTTCTATTTGTGGCTATTTTCCATAGTATTTTAACTTGTTTTAGGATTTTATGTTTATACTATTTTTATTATTTTATGTCGGGGTATTTTAAATTTTAAATTTAATTTTTTATTTCATGCTTTTTGTAGGGACTCCTTAAATTTCGTTAGTTAATATTCCCCATTCCCTTTTAATATAGTGTACATTATTCTACTAGTCAAGCCCTTTCATTTGATACCTATATTGAGGAAGTTGTGAAAAAGAAATGTAAATCGCCATTTTGTGGTGGCGGCCATCTTGAATTTGAAATTTATCATAGTGTGTAGTATTCTACTAGTCAAGCCATTTCATTTGATACCCATATTGAAGGAATTGTGTGTGAAAGGAAAAAATACTCTCCGATTTTGAAACATTCTTCATTGGTGCTCCGCTTCTATTGATCTTAGCGTGATGATATATAGCCTATAGCCTTCCTCGATAAATAGGCTATCTAACACTGAAAGAATTTTTCAAATCGGACCAGTAGTTCCTGAGATTAGCGCGTTCAAGTAAACAAACAAACAAACAAACAAACTCTTCAGCTTTATAATATTAGTATAGATAATAAAGCTGAAGAGTTTGTTTGTTTGCTTGAACGCGCTAATCTCAGGAACTACTGATCCGATTTGAAAAATTCTTTCAGTGTTAGATAGCCCATTTATCGGGGAAGGCTATAGGCTATATATCATCACGCTAAGAGCGGAGCACCAATGAAGAATGTTTCAAAATCGGAGGGTTTTTTTTCCTTTTTAGAGCTGCCGCTGCGTGCACTGCGTAAACAGTTAAAGTTTCGCAAAAATGATGTATGAGAGAATTGTTTCCCTTAAAAAGTTCAAAAAAAAAGTCCGTGACAGCATATGTCTATCTTTTAAGGTTGGCTCACTATAACCTTTTTTATGCTAACCAAATTTGTTCTAAAATAACGCATTATTTGCGAAGGTATTTTTATAAACATTATATTAATCCTTATCCAAATAAATACGTTATTCATCACAAGTATTTAATTTAAAACAAAATTGCCCTTTACATCATTCGATTTCAATGAATATCTTAGGAGATATCGCAGTTTTAAAAAAAACATTGCAGCAAAATAATTACCCATTACAGACATAGTACAAACGATGTTTCTCCTGGTTTATTCTGCGTGATTACTACTGGTTCGATTTGAAAAATTATTTTAGTGCTGGATAGCCTATTTATCGAGGAAGGCTATATAGCTATATAACATCACGCTACGACCCACGGGGTCGGCGCAGTAACGACAAACGCGGGTGAAACCGCGGGAACATCTAGTGAATTTATAAAAGGGGACGCGCACAAAACTCATATTATTAGATTGAACCGGTTAACAGAATACCTAATTGCAGGCCTAAACTACTACTAAAACAGATTTGCCACAATTATTAAAAAAATAAGAAATATCTATATGTAGGTACTTAGTTAAAGTACATAACTAATTTGTAAAAGCAGTCATATTGAGTCAACTCGTTATCGGCAGTAGACGACGGGGTCAAGTGTTCACTGTTTATATAACGTCTTTGTTTGACCATACGGTATCTTGAACTATAATAACAGTCTATAGTATAGTAGTATTATATTAGACAGATCCAATGTATATAATGTAGAAGGAAATTGTGGAATAAATACGCACATCGGATTACATAATTATTTGCGCGTTTGATGCACACCCTGTGACAATGTCACAGCAATGTAAATGGAAACGAAAGTACTATTTCATTGTTTCTCTTTGAAGTAATTAAAGAATTATAATTATTTGATTTTATCCCACACATCCTTAAAAATATTGGTTGCCTGCAAAATATTCCATATCAAATATTAATTTCAGCGCAAGCGAATGACGATAGTAAAGATAATTTTATTCGAACATTATTTTGTTTGGGATATTTTTTTTCTGATAATGCAGTGTAAGTACATTATCATTAAAGTTGAACATAAAATTTTCAAATAATACCTGATAGTGTTATAACTTATAACTTAAGTTATAAGACTTATAATTATAAGTTATAAAATTCATGTAATTTTGTAGCGAGATAACCGCAAAACTTTCAGGTATTAGAACGCCATACTATGGTACCTATTACATTGGTTATCTTTCATCTGCCTATTCAAATGTTTTTATTGCTCTTGTTTATTTTGAGTATTTTGTTTTCCGTGACTAGGTACAAGGTCTCTATACAATTATGCATACATTAATCACTTAACTAGTAATGGAACCTAAATCATGTTAAAAGTTAATTAGACATCGTTAATATTAAATATCCCTTCTAGTTGTAATTATAACTAAAAATATGTGTATCATAGACTTGCTGGAATCATATTATACCTACCTACTCTCCTACTTTATCATTATCACAGTGAGCTATTATTATTAAGTGAATAAATTTTAACCGGAATTATGGTGACACCTATATAGCTAGACCCTGACAAAGTAGGTCCATCGGCTAGGCTTTAACTACATTTTCTAACGAAATAATATCCTTTTTACAGTAATGAATTTATATACTTTGTATGTACTTATAATGAATTACTAAATTTGGCTTTTGATTATATATCAACAAGGCATTATTTCTTTAGCTAAGTATATCTAACTTCGGGAGTTACTACTCTAAATTCCTTAACACATTGACTGCCATGTAGCAGACTCAATAGAAAATGTATTGTTCGCGGTCATTTATGACCGGCAGCATGGCGTTCAATGTGTTAACAGAAAAATCCGAAAATCGAAACTGGATTTTAACGATCAGAAATTAGATACTAATATGTTCCATTTGTAAGCTTATGTCGCGTGGCTGGATAAACAAACCTATGTTCATACTTATTAGTTGTGTTCCATCCTAATTAATCATAATATAAACAAAGCTTAATTTAAGTCACCTATGTAGGTATGTATAATTTAGATAACTTTCACACTAAGTGCGAATCGTAGTTTCACGCATAAATTAGGCCGTGTATTGCTGTTTACACAAAATGATAAAGAACCATTGTGTAATGATAAATGCGCACCTGTCCCGAACAAAAGCATTATACTTTTTACTCGACGGAAACCCAAATCGTTCATTGAATGGCCTATTCATACGTCACTCACGGTCACTATAACGTAAAGATATAAACAAAAAAAAATTGCAGACTTATTACTGGTCCACTTTAAACTACTGTTATGTGATCTTCAAAAGAATATTTAAACAAGTTCTAGAATCTCTTTAAAGAAGGTATAATATTACTTTCATTTTCATGCACATTATCTACTAATTTTATTAAACAACAAAAGTAAATGATAACCAGATACATAATGCAACTTCAGAACCTATGTATAATATAGACTATGAGCATTAATTTGACCCGTATCCTGAACCCGATTGACTTAAAAGTACAAAAAGTATAGTATTATTTGTTACCTTGTTCATTTCGAAGCCGGACATGGGTTCAACCACGGGGCAAGCGCCCAGGTGGTAGGTGTGCCCGAAAGCACCCGCCAGGAACGCCACCAACAATCCTAACACTTTTAGACTCATGATTGCGAGGCACAAAACTTCAGGAGACCGTAGAAAGACACGCGACCAACTCGACGTCTCGCCGGCGACTGACGGACTGACCGACAAACCATCGCTGAGTATTCGTTATAAACAAACTGGACTCTTTTGACCTTTTAGTGTTGGGCTAGTAATGATACCGGCTTCCGAGAAGTTTGTGTTATTGATTCAGAGTTCATTCATAACACTGTATTTTTACAATTTATATTATATCTATCGCACTTCCTAGACTGGATGACTCTTAAGAATCAGCGTTTACTAGCCAAAATAACAAATAGGATCAAAACAACACTGTTCTAGCATAACATATTTAACAGAAGGTAATTGGATAATGGGGGCTATAATGCCATAGTAGCAATTTTGCAAATTGGATCTACTGGCGAGTTTAGGGAACCTAATTTATCACCATGTCGAACATATCCTGAACGTGTAACATTTTACCGAAAGTTACATTTATGTGAAGCCGCCTCCGTTTATCATTTTTTACGCCCAGCTAATACAGCTATTTCTACAAAACCACTTTTACCAAAATCGGTCCATTTTGATAATATTTGGCAAAAAGATAGATTGTAATCCTGAGAATGAACATTGACTATTATATTGATGATTTATGATTGACGTTACGTTAAAAAATTAAGGCCAACAAAAGCGGACACATAGTGGTACAGTTCTGTCTTAGATTATTTTAGAAACAATTTAGGATACTACTAAATGACACGTCAGAGCAGCGATAGCTCAGTGGGGAGACCAACAGACTGCAATTCAGAAGGTCTCGGGTTCGAACCCACGTCGCGCACCTCTGATTTTCAGAAGTTATATGACTTTTTGAAATTATGTGCGTATTGATTGACAATTATCGCCTGCTCCGTGCCTCGGAAAGCACGTTAAGCCGTTGGTCCCGGCTACCATGAACATCTATGGCAGTCGTTATTGGGAGAGTATCGACACAAAAGATCCCACTGGGTCGAAGTGTCGCCGGTCTGCACTGACTGGCCTCCACATAAGATAAGATAAGATAAATGACACGTCTATTGTTACAGCCGTTTTGTGGGCTGCGGCCAATAGACAAAATAGGATAGCTTAAGTGTGAAGATATGGCTTCACTAATGGTATTTACGTACCTATGACGTTAATATTAATATTTTAACGTTATAGGTACGTAAATACCATTGTATCTATACAGATAAACCCATAAAAACCCATGATGGCGCCTAAAGAATAGGCTGTATTCATAACCAGCTGAACAATCAAATTATTATTTACTTCAGAATACGTAACCTTAGAATAGAATAGAATAGAATAGGTATTTATTTGTCTTACTACAAATTTATTGATATACTTACTTATTACCGAATCATTAACTATCAAATTACCATTTATACATTGCGCGGTCCGTGTTATTTCCAAACGGTCACCTCACCGATGCCGCGCCGCGCTAAATGTGATCTTACTTTGTGTCTGTTGTTTGTTTGTAAAGTCTCCCGCAACATTGGACCTCATTCCCAATGGAAGTTCTCCATTCAAATAATAAAACACAATATATGTACCTACAGTACATATGCAAAGGAGATTGTTCTTATTTGCCCCAAGACCAACAAGCATTTAATTTAGGTAATAAATATTTTAATATACTTATTATTTTACGTATCAAACGTACACTATGCGTTCCCTATTTAATATTTAAAAGTACCGAAACAAAGAACGTCGAAGATGCCGCCATCTTAGGCGACACCGAGCGACACTCAATGCATTATTTATTATTATTTAGGTACATATTCTTAACATCAACTTTAGTTGATATTGATATTTAAGCACCTACGTACTTAAATATTTTACAGAATCTCCATGCTTGTCTAGTCACAGACTTAGCTACAGACAGTTATTTAATCGTAGTAATTATACCATGGAATCTTATTCGCTGTTTTCCCGAAAAGTATGTACTCAGTCCATTATATGGAAGCTTTCCATTGCAATTATTCTACATAAAAAAATTGTTTCCAAATCCGGTCTTTTCATGAAAATCAATATTTCACTGCGCTACGAATCAATGATTTTACCAACTCACTACGGTCAACATCAATCCCGTTTAGCAAGAAATGGCATACTGACCTACTTACCTATAAGAAAGTTGGGCAAACAAAAGGGATGCCAGGAGGGGGGAGAACGGGTATCGTACGGCGCGGCGGCGCGGCGCGTCTATTGTTAAAAAATAACCTCAACATCTTATTTTTAATTTTAAATAAATCTATTTTCTGTAGTGTCCGTCATAAAATGTTATTTTCGTGAGCATATTGGAGTATTATAGAACACGTAAATAATTCTTTCTCCGCTGTTGGTTCTGGGGTAAACGATGTATGGACGAGGAACAATCTCCTTTAAGTGTCATCTACAATCATCTATGGATTTTTGTATTTTCTTTAAAGTGATAGTAGGTAGCTATCCGATGACGTTAATGTAAATTGCTCGAAAGACGTAGATATTTTTTATTGCCAACAACAGCTATTATTAAGTCGTTAGTAATATTTACCATATTTTGGAAGTTCTAATGCTATACCTACGAGAACCCACGATGATTGTGCTTTAGTATCTCAACATAACAACAACATTGTAATAGACTATTTTAATCGAATCCTCTTGTTAGGTACTTACATAGGTGCAGTCTTATCATTGAACGCAATAATCATTATTACAGCTTCGTAATTAAAATTAGTTTTCATTACAACTGTTATAGCAAACTGATTAATGTAAAACTAAAGTATTAATTTTATATTTTTATATTTGTGGACGGCGCGTCGCCGACCGACGTCAGGTGACACGACACGTGGTTGGAACTGAAAATCAGTACTGGGGTGGGTTATGCCCAACTCAGTGTATGCTGAGCGTCCATCCAGATTTCTTAAACACGACGTATCTTTCGCTAATAACTTTGATTAATATTGTAACCATTCTTATAATGCGTCTTAGGTAATTTAGTCATTCATTCCTTCAGCATGCCTGCTATTCATCCCCTAAGCGTTAGTAATAAAATCTACAGTCCAAATTAATTTTGTAAGTAGGCTCCTCAACTCAATTTTTTTAAGTTTTATCCGAGTCTTCATTGTTCCCTTGATTTATTTTATGTATGTTATTTACGCAAGTAATAGTGTTACTCATGAATACATTTGTTATGAACTTATGAATCATTTCCAACAAAGACTTGTTTAATAACGCATTTGTCATCCTTTCCGTGTTTAAGATATCAGTCAGTAGTTTGCAAACATCAATAAGGAAGACTTCGTTTAAACTACTATTACCTAATATATTTCAGAAACGACGGTCTTAATTTGTTACAAATAGAAATTAATTATTATTAAGGACATAAAGGACATTGTCCACTTTTGACCATCCGTGGACACGATGTTATGAAAAAAATAAATTCGTGAATATTTTTTATTTATTTTTCTTTATGTTATTTTAAAAATCTTTGTGTAAGTTACAAAAAAAACGAATCAGTTGAAAAACATACAAACAAAACATAGTGGGCCGTAGAACAGTGGGTTGCTGCGCTCACATAATGACCATAAAATGGTTTTTAGGCTGGGCAAGGTATCAAGAGCACATTAATCCACCTGCCCAGTTTCTTGATCATATACTACTTACATATGAGTCTGATTAATAATATATTCATGAAAAATATGTTGTTTTATTTGATTAATTGCCCTTTTCACTAACATATAGAAACCTATCTAAATATAAAGTCTGATACAAAACTAGGTTTATATTCTCCTTTTTACTGATGTGAATTAATTGATATCATATTATTAGCTAAATGACCTGTCCACGATTGGCCAACGTGTCTATAGAAAGTGGGCAGTCCCCTTTGTGCTTATAATAATTAACGAATGGTAAGGTCCTGCGTACGATTCCCTGAAAGGGCGAATGTCTGGAGCTAAGTATTCATTCCTTAAAGGATAATGATTCTTTAACTTAAGCTTATAGAAAATATAATTAGGAGGATTATATACTTTATTAATGATAATATTGATGTAGATTATCTAAATTATAATTATAATGTTTTCGATTAGACAAAAGCTGTTGAACCATAGTAATTTATAATGATTTATGTTCGAAACTCCGTTAAATATTCTACATACAACCACCACAATTACTTATGTGTGTGGCAAGGTACCTAGGTACACAAATTATTTGAGGAATTTGGGCGACAAGTTTTGATTTAGATCGCAGATTTTTCCTAGACAGTACCTACGGTATCATAGCGCGGTAAAAGGTATTTAATAGGTCGAGCAATCCTGAACCATACCTATGTACTACTGTTCTTGACTGAAACTAGAGACTACATAATGAGTAAAATCCCTTGAACTCAAACTAACTCTTTTAAATCTTTTATTCTTCTGTTCATACGACATTCAAAGCACAGTAAAATTGGTTGTAAATTAAGTACAAAAATCCGTGCACTGATTTATAATTGTTTACTGTACCATTGTAATTACTGCACAAAGATATGCCAGATTAAAATTAACTTGCTTTCTATCAATATATTTGACCATACTCAATTTACATACACAGATTTATTTATTCCCACGTCCGGCTACTGTTATTCTGTTAGCAATTCTTAGTAAAAGTACGGCGTCTGGAAATGTGCCCAGTGGATAGAAATACGCCCCCTTCCCTATTACCCCTCAAAATAACTGACAAAATGTGGCTGTAGGATAACCCGTAATGTAGTTTATGTAGCACATATATACCTCTTTACTTTTCGAGGATATATTAACCCGTACGTATAATAAAGCAATTAGTTCTAAACTAATGAATAATGATAGATGTATTAAATATTCTTGGAAATACGAGGTGATGTGGCTGTTTCCTAAAATTAATTTTAAGGAAAAGGAATTTATAGTTTATGTATAGTAAGTAATAGCTATTTACTGTTTATATGTATGTGCTCTTATAAACCACATAACGGATAAAATAAACATGTTGTTGCTTTATTTAGTCTGTTATGTGGTTTTTGGTGCATATAAAAAGTACAATAGTTCTACACATTTTTACAAATCAGATGGAAAACCTTTATCGTTATATTTAAAAGACTACTTTGTGAAAACTCGTATATTATTCTATATGATCTATTCCTAGATATGCCGTAACGCGTAAACATCCAGACTCCTTCCTTAATGAGCCGTTGTACTATCGCAATTTTGAGATTCAGCAATGAGAAACTGTTTTTCTAGGTGTGAATACGGTAAATTTTAACCATCGGCAAAACCGTTTGCTTGTTTACCACTTTCATTGTTTAATTAAAAAAGATTTCGTGCGTCGTTTAAGATACAAGGAACAATTTGATAGTTGATAATCATAGTTGTAATTCTAGAATTGCTGTTTAAATATCTGGTCACGACTGTTTATGTAAAATAGAAGTTTCTTGAATATTAACTGATTCAGCAGATTCACTCATAATAAGTCATATGACTTACGACACCACTGAATAAAATATCCTTAATATCATTTCGATGTTGTTATTAACTTTAAATTAATAAATACCTCCTTACAATAGCCCCAGTTATATTATCTAATTCGAGAAACCTCAACAGTATATTTCAATTTAAAAGCGCTTACGCACGTATGTCATTTCGAAGTAGCGTCCAAGACTGGTTTTATGAGTGGTAATCGTATTTACTGTGACGACGTGAGTCACCGAAGCCGTAGTTTGTAGGGCAACCACGTCGAGAGAATGCCGATGACTAACACTTTAGAAAAATATCTTTCGGAACTGTACATAATTATAATAATTACGACGCATGCATATTACTCATCGTACAAAGTGTATAAGATAGAAAAGTCTAGTTTATTGGCTTATTAGTCATGCGATGTAACTAAGCACTTAAGAACACTATCGTATAACAATGGTTTGATGCAGAGTCGCGAAAACTGATATAGTTTTTTTCCTGCAATCTTCATTAGCACGGCGACGAATTATTGTACCTACCTGATGCATAAATATAGCATGTAAAACAGTGTGCTTTGCACCTCTAGTAGAGTTGGCAGTGTGTATGTATAAAGATCTTGTTTACATTTTATTTGATTCTGGTGAAGTGTTTACCCAACTGTAACTTTAAGTGCTTTTTTAACCAATTAGATACTTAAAATAACAATAAAACTGTGCCAGGAGAGAGGTTGAGGTAACAATACAATTTTGGTGCGAGAAATTAGAAATACATTCATGTGTGCGTAGCCGTCAATTAGCTTATCAGTACACGGTTTAGGAACATGACTAACCTACTATACGTAATTTCGTTTTGTCATTCGCACACATTCTATAATGAGATATTTTCAAATACTAATAGTATAACCGGTTTTCTCTTGGTCCGATGATCCGAGGGTTATCCTAAATGTAACTTACACGTTGACTTGGCGCTTGGGTATGAGATGCTGTTAAATTATCGATGTCGCACGCCCACGTATCGTAGACGTCAATCCATGTCTAGTGTCGTAAAAAAATATTACCGCCCAGAGGGGCGGTAATATAAGCTGCCATCAGTGTTACGAGAGCGTAACACTGATGGCAGCTTATATTTGAATAAGCTTACTGTGACATAGTGAGCAAGATGGGTTTATTAAACTCGAACTTACCTGGAACTTACTGTTCTATGGTTAGCACACATAAATAATTATGTCGGTGCATTGACATCCGTGCTTTTAATAGACCACATCCATAAAGGCGGACTTTAAGAACACGACAAGGCTTTTAGCGTGCACGAGCCCAACTACATCCTTTCGTTATAGAGCACAAGTAGTGATGTTTGCACTTGTAATTATACTGTTATACGTTTAAAATGATTATACGTTTGAAAACTGCTTATTTAAAAGATGGGCTTTAATAATTTTTGTGACCCACATGTGACAATTATAAAATAGACGTTAAATGTTAGTCACCCTAATGAACAATCACGTAATAATCCATGAAACAAGATTTGAGATTGACGCTGCAGCATCATGGGCTTAACGACGTCTTCCTGTAGTTGTACCGACTACGCACTTCACGATCTTCGACCTAGAGAGCTAGGGAGGGGCTCTATGCGTGGGTCTTAGCGTAATGTTATATAGCCTATAGCCTTCCTCGGTAAATGAGCTATCCAACACTAAAATAATTTTTCAATTCGGCCAATAGTTTCTGAGTTTATAATAATATTGTATTTTACATAATATTGTCTTCTGTTTACGCGAATGTTATTCATTGAAATTAAACTACTATATACGGATTTTATCGCGTTGTTTATTTGACACTTTATTACCAAATTTTTGAAAAACTGTTACACTACTATAATTACTATTAAACTTTATAAATTTTTAAGCTAATTGAATTATTGAAACTATTAAAACTATTTATACTATTACTATACTATTATACTATTTATATTTATGTTTACACTTTCCCCGACGTTTCGGTTGCTTTTCAGCAGCCATGGTCACGTGGAGACTAAGATGGTAGTTGTCTCAATGTTCCAGTGTGGTTATTTCAAAGTACCCGAACATAATTTAATCATGGGTGTTTCTATTTATGCAGAATGAGCTCAAAGTATCATGAAGTTTAGCTGTGGTTTGCTTCTTCTTGGGTTTGACTATTTGAATTACTGGATCCCAAGCTGGTGGTACATTGGTGGTAATTTGTAGATGATACTTTTACATTACCAACAGATAGTGTAAGTGTATTCCTAGAACATCTTAATTCCATTAATAACAACATACAATTTACTATGGAATTAGAGGCAAATAATTCATTAGCTTTCTTAGATGTACTTGTCATCAGGAATACTGATCATACTTTGAGCCACACTGTATATAGGAAAAAGACCCATACGAATAGGTACTTAAACGGTGAATCACACTACCATCCTAAGCAGTTAGCTACCGTGGGAATGTCTTTGTTTCAGAGAGCCCACGGGATCTGTGACAAGAAACATCTGGACGCCGAGCTTCAACATGTCAAGCAAGTACTGCAAGACAACAAGCTCCAACAGCCGCGCCGCTGTCACAGATCCCGAGAAAAGCCAGCCACAGTCGAGCGCCAGCCTGCTATACTACCTTATGTAAAGGGTGTCACTGACAAGATTGGCTACATCTTGAAGCGAGCTTCAATCAACACATACTTCAAGCCGCCAACGAAGATAAGTCAATTTTTACCATCCGTCAAGTGCCAACTACCTTTACAAGATGCAGGGGTCTATAAAATAGATTGTGACTGCGGACTCTCATACATTGGTCAAACCAAGAGAAGCATAGGCACCCGCATAAAAGAACACATAGCTGATGTAAAACACCAACGCTCGTTGAAGTCTGCTGTGTGTGAAGTGAATATGTGCAACAGGGGACCAACCACTGAGATTTGACAAATCACAGATGCTCGCTAAAGAACACCGATTCCTACCAAGGATGCTTCGCGAGGCTATTGAAATCAAGAAACATCCTAATTTCAATAGAGAAGATGGTTGGAATGTACCACCAGCTTGGGATCCAGTCATTCAAATAGTCAAACCCAAGAAGAAGCAAACCACAGCTAGACTTCATGATACTTTGAGCTCATTCTGCGTAAATAGAAACACCCATGATTAAATTATGTTCGGGTACTTTGAAATAACCACACTGGAACATTGAGACAACTACCATCTTAAGTCTCCCCCGTGACCATGGCTGCTGAAAAGCAACCGAAACGTCGGGAAAAGTGTAAACATAAATATAAATAGTATAGTAATAGTATAAATAGTTTTAATAGTTTCAATAATTCAATTAGCTTAAAAATTTGTAAAGTTTAATAGTAATTATAGTAGTGTAACAGCTTTTCAAAAATTTTGTAATTAAGTGTCAAATAAACAACGCGATAAAATCCGTATATAGTAGTTTAATTTCAATGAATATTGTATTTTGCTTACTATACAGTTTACTTCATAAGGCGCATTATATTGTAACAATTAAGCTATAAAAAGGATGATGTCTACCATCTACTAATGGAATGTGTCAGGTATGCTGAAAAACGAGTCCATTTTATAAATAACTTTAAATTAAATTTATACGATGTCGGTATGTTTAATAGTATATAAGCCAATTAGTCAATTATTATTTGAACAAATAAAACTATGTGTTGCTTTGTATATCAAAGAAACGACATTTTTATGTTTATTTGTTTCTCTTTTAAAATTCAACAACAATTAATGAAATTATTTTTACAATATTCCAGTGACATACTGAAATGTCAACTCCCTAGAATCAAAAAAAACATAATATTGTTTTTCGAATCTTCGTTAACTGGCCATCTATAGAATTAGATAAAACCTTTTCAAATATCAATAGTATGGGATCCTAGGCACCTCTAGGTATTCCTTTACAAGTATTCTAGCTGAACCAAACTGACACAGCTAGAATATTACATTATACATTTAATTACAGTGATTGTGATTAGTAGGTAGCTATTAAGATTAGCCTATGCTATCGTTGTAGTAGTTGTTTCTTTTTTAAGAATAAGGTACGATGGGATTGACTTTGTCATTATTTTGTGTACAAAAACCCCTTATAATAAATAAAGATATAAATTTAAAAAAATAATAAAAATCGCACTCACTTATTGTCAGCCATGCACTAACTATGTAGTAATAAGTGCTCGAAATAAGAGAGCATGCACTCAAACGCATGCTACAAATAATCTCGTTAAGTTGTTTGTATGTAAGACCAATAATATTGACTTTCTATGAAATAACAACAAAATATAAATATATTGTAAATTATGTTTTTTTCATATTATTATGTAAATGTCTATTTTTGTGTGACTGCGTAAAACCATAACTATACATAAGACGTAAGTAATTATTTATAATACTTATAGTAAAACGTTTGATTACATATTTACACCTGTCGAACATTTTGTATACCTAACTATTCATTTATTCAATAATAAATAATATAGTAATTAAAATACTTCATAATAACAAATAAATATCGGTTTTTGTGTGTCTGCGGGCTAATAATGGTAAAGACTAATTTAATCGAATATATTATAGCATCGACCTATAAAATTTAAAATATACAAACTTCCTCAAATTTTACAGACTCGGATGCAAGCTTAGATGCAACCTATCGCATGAGCCTTTGATACAGACTCCCGGAAAATCTACTGATTAGTTGAGTTTATGGTGGAGACCAAAATAGGAAGCAGATAATGTATTTACCAGCTTCGTTCTTATATAAGTCAGTTGCTTTTCGGGAGTTGTCAGTTGCTTTTCGGGAGTTGTCAGTTTATCCAGATGTTCTCAGTAGCAGCACGGTGTCATGGAACAGTACCTACTTGCTTGTGGTTTTAAGTATTCATTGCAACATATCATTATCATTCTTGCAACTGTATCGGTAATGGCAATAATTTTGTAGTACAACAGACAGTTTTCTGTGTTTGGTGCTCATTCCAGGTAATGAACCAAAAATTTTCAATTTTTGACCTAAATAAACACTTAAATTGACTTATTCTTGAATTTTCTTATGAACATTCAAGAAACAATTAAAGTATAAATCTGAGCACCATTTTTTTGCCACAGAACAATTACATATCTTCAATAGTAGATATGTATACCTATTAATGGATAGGTAGAACATTGTATGACTCAATAAATGACAGATTATTTTTTTTAAATCGCCTCTTAGTAGCAATTTACCTTCAGTATCCTATAACAAGAAGAGATCTACTATTGTTGTACCTATCTATGTAATAGCGGTCTCTTTTAAACGTTAGTATAAAAGACAGTGCTATTTTCATTACATAAAATAGAATCATAACTAAAATGATTATAAATGCGAATGTAAGTTTGTTTGTAAGTTACGCTTTTACGCGTAGCTCGACTACTCGACCAATCATCATTCATAAATTTCGCATAAGTAGGTACACGTTGTCACTAGTACAGAAAACGATATAAATGGTACCTTTCACCAAGAATAAAGGACTTTTCCCGAAGAATAGAAATTTATTGACATTATCTATATTAGGTACCGCGAGCGAAGCCGCGGGCAAAATCTAGTTAATTTCTTTCTGGCTATTCTTGGCTATCACTTAGACGGATGATTCAAATAACATGAACTATATTAGTAATAATAGTATATATATATATGTATGTATATCCATTGTCTAGTACCCATAGTACAAGCTCTGCTTAGTTTGGACTAGATGGTGTTGTGTGATGTGTAGAATATTATTATTATTATACTTAATATCCATGGTAACTACTTAACAAGTGCCTGAACGTTTTTGTACCTATTGCATGTAATCAAAGGCCTAAATAAAACCATAATAAATATTACTCAAACATGTATTTCAAAAACATAGTATTCAAAACACCATTATAAGATTCCTTTTTAATAAAATATATCTAAATTACAAATTTACGTATAAAAATATTTACAAATTACAAAACGTATCACGTACACCCTCATTTACAAAAATAAATAAGTATATAAAATATGTTTTCTTATTTTTGTCATTAATCATACTTATTTTCTAGTTGTGATTAACTGAATAACGTAATGTTTATTATATCTACGTCAAACAAATTATTTATTTGGCCTTGAATTTACATCTGTTCTTTTGTACAAACCATCTTACATTTATAAGAAACGTTTTCTTTTAACGGTGATTCATTAATAATTTCTTTATTTTCTGATGCTGATCGAGCCATATCAAAACTGGAGTCTCTCGGTTCCTTGTCATCCTTTTCTTCTTTACCCTGGAGAGCCGTTTGCTTTAGACTTTTAGATGAATTCACTTTAGACAACCTTGTTTGTACAGCCGCCTTAACTTTTTTTAGAAATGAGCTTTCAGAAGCTCTGGGCCAAGACTGTAAGATACTCTTAGTAGAAAGATTTGCCATTTCCGATGCGTTCAAGGTAGCATCTTTGCTGACTCCTGTGTTTTGTGACGGTATAAGACTCTCTTGCCCTATATTTAAATATATTTGTCTATTTAGGTTATTAAGAGCTGGCGCTGAAATGGTAGACTTTTTTAATTCACTCGGCGACCCGTCGTGGTCTTCGTTAGTTATTCGGGATGCTAATTCTCTATGACTTTTACCAGAACTACTACTCTTCTGCAAATGCGGCGAAGAACTTCTGAATTTATCCGTCATTGCAGGCCTAGGCGTCGTAGAAAAAGATACTATTACTTTACTGTCTTTCTTCGTATTAAATGGTTTTCTGTCATAAATATTTGGTGTTTCTTTGGTTTGCAGTATATTCGTATTCCAGTCCCATGCGATATTAGATTTTCGTGCTAATGTTGTTGGCACATTATTTTCTGGCGCTGTCTTCAGTTCCGGCACTTGAATAGTACTTGGAACTGGCACGCTTGCGGCACCTCGCAATCTATATGTATTTTGTTTAACAGTTTTTGACGGTGAAGTGATCTTAACAGGTTTATTTTGTGCAAGTTTGCGTGGTGTCGACATTTTCTGGGATTCTCTTCGGCTAGATGCTTGCCAAGTAGACTTCAAGAGTTGTTTACCTTTATTTTGTTTGCCGATGTTATTAAAGTTCTGTTTACTATTTCGAGATCCACTTATTAACAATTTAGATCGGTCGATAAGTTCGTTACGCATCGTTTCAAGTCTGTCATTTAAATCCATATGCAATCCCTTTAATTTATCACTTATATCTTCGTAATTTCTTGACAAGCTATCTAATAAGCTAAAAGAACTTTTTGTTGGAATCCTTAACCAATCGAAATGATTATTTACAGCTTGCTTTAGTCTAGACTCAAACGCTTTTTGTGTATTCCTTAAAGTTGAATGAATATGGCTTGTTGCCTCGAGTGGTGAATCTGTTAATCGCTCTTTAACGTCGCCCGTTCCCGGGTATATATTCAAAGGATTATTAAATATACTGGATGCCTTATCGCTGGGCCTAAGGTTATTATATTTATTAATGTTAAGATGGTTGTTCTTACCTCCAATGTTTGATGTGGATAACAAATTGTGCTTGTCATTCAAAGGAGTCTGCAACTTAATCGGTTTCAAACTTAAATCTTTTGGTATAGGTAATTTAGTTTTGTAAGATTGGAGCCCAATATTTGGTATACCTGGTAGTATACCCGACTGATGCTTAAGGTCCAATCTTTTTAAATTAATGTCTTTTAGTATCTTTGAGGAAGGAACTCTTGATCGAAAATTAGATGTGCTAGCGGCTGATGTCATAACTGGATCCGCATTCGAAGTATCTTGTGGTCCTTCAAATCCAGTAGTTCTTGATTCTGATGAAGAAGTTATTTCTATATTTCTATTATTTTTGTTAAATAAATTCGTCAGCTTCACTTTAATATCTTGCATGTTCGGTAAAGGATTAAGTGTAGGTAATTTTAATAGATCATTTACATCAGGTAAAGATGTTTTAAGAGAAATTTCTGCAGGTTGCAATATTGGTTGTGAGCTTACAATATCATTAGATTTGCCAACAGTGCTTACAACAATATCACTAGCATCCACATTAGCGTCAGTTTGATCAGGTACTACCTGAGGTTTTGGTGAAACTAAGTTACTTTTGCAAGAGGCTTCTTCATTGCCATTCTCTCGTGAATTGACAAGATTCTCAGGTCCTCTTACAACCTCTATTACAGTATTAGGAGATGTATTCGAATCCGGTGTATCTTCTTCCATACTTTTATTTTTTGAAGGCTCAGCTATCGCCTCACCTGAATACTTATTGTTCTCCAATTTTTTTGACTCGCGGTTTTGTTCTTCTTGTTGTAACATAGAATCCGACAATTTCTGCAAATCTTCCAAGCTCACCACTATATCAGAACATTCAATGCCATCTTCTGTACTGTCATTAATATCTGGTTTTAAAGTTATTATATCTTCCAAGTCATTCGACCGATCTGTTTTTAAAGTCTCCCGTGAATTGACAAGATTCTCAGGTCCTCTTACAACCTCTATTACAGTATTAGGAGATGTATTCGAATCAGGTGTATCTTCTTCCATACTTTTATTTTTTGAAAGCTCAGCTGTTGCCTCACCTGAATACTTACTGTTCTCAAAATTTTTTGACTCGCGGTTTTGTTCTTCTTGTTGTAACATAGAATCTGACAATTTCTGCAAATCTTGCAAACTCACCACTATATCAGAACATTCACTACCATCTTCTGTACTGTCAATAATATCTGGTTTTAAAGTTATTATATCTTCCAAGTCATTAGACTGATCTGTTTTTAAAGTACCGATATCTTCTGAGTTCACATCTGGCTTTGTAACGTCTTTTGAATCACCATTTGATAAACCTGGCAAAATCGTAGCAACTTGCATCGATGCTTCATTTTCGCAATCTGAGTTTGGATTTTCACTGCTACCCATCGGAATGTCTTTATTATCATCAACAGCATTAATTACTTCTCTATTGAGTACGTCCTTTTTAATGAAACTATTTTTCAAATCTTCTAGTTTCTTTGCAATATTTTCTTTAATATTTGATATGGTTTTATCAACTAAACTGGAATCCAACAGTTTCAACTTTGATTTATTTTCATTAATGATTGTACTGTCTTGACAAGTCGATACATCTTTTTCTTCTTCATCGCAAGATTCATTGGGTGTTCTTTTTTCATCCTCTAACAATTTTACATCATTTTCTTGTACAGTTTCTTGTTGTTCAATTATGTTATTAATATTGTTACTCGAATCTGTTATCGAATCTTGATCGATAGTTTCACTATCTAGACAATCGTTATTTTCATTTGATGCTTCTTTTGCCAACTCATCATTATTCATAGGCAGTGTGACAAAAAAATCCGTTGTAATTGGTTTTAAGTTATCCTGGCTAGCTTTTGTTTCAGATTTCCATTCTGATACATCTTCATCACAATTTTCTTTAACAATTTGTTCATTATCATCATCTTTCAAAGATACTTGAACATTTACGAAACTGGCACTTTCCTCTGGGTCAGTTGAGATACCTTCAATGGCATTATTTTTTGGTACTTCTTGTGAATTTTGCCAGCTCACAGGTTCTTCGCTATCACTGTTAAATGATCGCTCAGCATTGTCAAAGATAGATGGCAATATAAGTTTCGTCTTATTGATTTTGTCTGTTTCTATATTTTTTATTAAATCCTTCGCGGGTATTATTTCAACATCTTTCAAATTCAATAAATTTGTTATGCTAAGTGGTCTACTTCTCTGCTTAATACTGTCCAATACTGAACTAGTTTTAAAAAAAGGAACCTTTTTTGCTGTTTGATCATTAACAGTAGTCGATGCTCCGTTAAGATCGCCAAAACTTTTTCTTGATTTCTCTGTAAAATAACTTCTCATCCTATTTGGTTTACGTGATAAAGAACCATCGATTTTATTTCGTATACTATCAAGAAGAGGAGATCCATTTAATTCTAACTTCTTATTTTTACCAAAATTCGATATGAAATCGGGTACATTCACTTCATCATTATTTGTTGAAGGGCTATTCAAGGCAAGACTGTCAAGCACCCTCAAAGGTGAAGTATCTGTACTCATTGTTCCAGTATCTTCGTTAAGAGGTACTATGTGTTCGTGAACGTTGCTAGCACCCATACCGTTATCAAAAATATTGTGCAACAGGGTGGGCTTTACTTTGGACAATCTTGGTTTATACACGAACAAGTTAGGTTTTGCTGCCATCCGCATTTTACCAACTGCGCGTTGTAACGGATGAATGCAACGTGATTGTTTTATGTTTGATGCTTGAGGTATAACGTCGTCGTCGTCGTCTGAAGGCCCTGGATTAACCACTATAGTAACTATATTAGCACTTTCCTGTGGGATTGCGTCACCAATCAAGATATCTTCAGCAGCTTTCACCGCGCTCTTGGCAGCATCTCTCGCGAGGGCGTCCTGGTACTCCTCGTCCGTAACTTCGCGTAGCGTCTGCAGTACTGATGAAGCAAGATCCACTTCTGGGTTGAAAAGAGGCTTGAGGTCCTCTTTCTTTTCAGCAGGTCTGAAATTTAAACGTGATTATAAAATTACATTTGTAAATAGCCTTAAGTAACAAACATTTTCACAACCTTTTTCATTTACAATATTAAGAAGATTAAGGCAATCCAATATCGCTAGACAAAATACGTTTTTTATTTTTATTTACTTTCCAAGTGATTTTTCCCATCTGTTATTTTTTTATTTAATACAAAATATGATAAATATGCATAATTTTGAAAATTTAAATAAATTACGGTAAATTCCGGGTTCCGTTTATCATGTAAAGATAGAAAAAATGTCTATTACGTGTCCTTATAAAAAATACACGTAATAGACATTTTCATTAACTTACGGCGATAGTGTGATCAAAAAATAGTATTGCTCCTACTGAAGCGCAAAGCTTAGCAAAATGAATTAAAAAGGATGACTAGTTATTGGCAACCCAAAATAGTTGGTTCCTAGTAATTAGAACAGTCATTGGCTTGCACTATTGTGTTATACGCTGGAAAATTCCATTAAATTCTGCATCCTTGAAAGACTTGATGTGTACTAAACATCCTTACAATTTAGTCGCTTTAAAAAGTTGCAATAAAATTGATCTAAAGACTGTTTTGCTATTATTAAGAGCAAAAAATCTGTAGTTTACATACATACATACATAGATTCACGCCTGTTTCCCAGAGGGGTAGGCAGAGACTACTACGTAGTTTAGTAGGTATAAAACTGCAAAGTTATGCGCTAAAAATGTATGCATTCAATTAACGCAAGTACAGAATGTATTGGCACGCGGGCGGACTACTAACTTCGTTCTGCTAAGGAGCAGCCTATTACTGTCATGCGACAATGGTAGATTTATGGTCCTAATAATACCCCTGCATTATTAAGATCGGTAGTCGCTTACCAACATGCAAAATTATATGGTTTATTGCCAACTTTGTGGTAGAAAATGACAGTATTAGTTTTTTTATTTGGCTGAGTATTATATCTATGGTAAATACATATTTAGGAGCATTCAAATCAAGAAATAACATAATGCATCTTTTTTTAGTTTACTTCAGATTGATACACTATACCTTACGTTATAAAAAGAAGCGAAAGCAAAAAGAAAAAGAAGTTGAAGCGGCGGTAGCCCAATAGATAAGACATTGGACTTGCGATCGGGCGGTCGCTGGTTCGAATCTCACCCATTGCATTACTGACGTGACCCCACTCCTAACACAAGCATTAAAGCTTAGCTGGAAGGGTTAACAAGAATACTAATAAAATGAAACCCAAATTGCCTGTAATGTTTTTTAAGAAAAAAAAAACATTTTGTAATACATTTCATTTTCGCGGATGCTAAAGCAGTGTTTGACGAGATCATGGTAAGGCCTGGGCTTATTTTTGTGCAATAGTTAAGCACACCACTATCCTGGCATATCTATCTCACTTCGTTCAATCTCATTACATTATTTATTCTTGAATTTGGAATACTCCTAGCCTGTTCTTTCTAAAGGATACTCGTACCTAAATATCTAAGATCTGATCAAAAAACAATGGCAATCAAAACAAAGTCTTCAGAATGTCTAATTCACACTCAGTTTCTTTTTACCGTATTACACATTAATGTTAAGTATCATGTCATGTAAATGACTCGTTTTTCAATATTTAGTATATAGACCCTGATATCTATGGTGTTAAGGTAAAAGGGGATGAGCCTTGACACCACAGATATAGCACGTAACTAAAGTAACACTACTATACAACCCTCAATGTGACCATGTGTTTATATTACATACTATATAACCTAATTATAATTCGATTGTACACATAATTGTACTGCAGTGGTTAAAGTGGTCGCCTGCGCCGTGTATAGTGAGTTCGAGCACCACAGAGGATAAGAAATTGTATGATAAACATTTGTTTATCATACAATTTTTCACATGATTTTCCAGATGATTTTTCGGATGATTTTTCACATGATTTTTCAGATGATTTTTCAGATGATTTTTCAGATGATTTTTCAGATGATTTTTCAGATGATTTTTCAGATAATTTTTCAGATGATTTTTCACATGATTTTTCAGATGATTTTTCAGATGATTTTTCACATGATTTTTCACACGATTTTTCAGATGATTTTTCAAATGATTTTTCAGATGATTTTTCACATGATTTTTCACACGATTTTTCAGATGATTTTTCACATGATTTTTGACACATCCGGTTGTGCCGAGGCTGGGTGTTCTTTGTGTCTGTTGTTTAAAAATGTTTGCAAAGATCCTAGTGGGAGAGGGGTCTTTTTTTTAAGTTAGCAAGGAAAACGAAGTTAGTGCCCATACCTCAAGAAAGTGCCAGCAGTACGCATTGCTGTTGGAAATAAGACTGATGAAGCTCCTTGGGCGTCAGGCTCCCTATCCCGACACGGGCAGTCGTCCACGTCCCGAGGGCGGGAGAGCGCGCCTTCAGCAGCGGCGGCCAGAGACTCCTCGGACCTAGCGTCACGGTGATTGTCATCCTTGTCAAAGCAAGGGCAGCATTCCTCGAAGTCCAGTTGACGTGTCGGCCGATAATTTGTGCTGTCATCACTTATCGGTTGTGATGTTATCTAAAACAGTTAAATTATATGTTTTATTTTGTCCGAGGCTTCCCTCGTGTAAATGTAGATTAGGATAAGGTGGGTCTACGCTAGACGAACCGAACACAAGCGGAGCACGAGCCGAGCACAAGTTCGTGTAGTGTGGACCGACTTACAAGCCTCGAACGAGCGCGCTTCAAGCGTTTGGTTCGTGACCGACTGTGTTCCACCTACTGTCGGTTTTTTGACGAACACAAAGAGATTTGCATCGCGCTCACTACGTTCGAGGACAGTGATTGTTCTAGGCTTGTTGTACGTCCACACTTGACACCGCGAGTATGCGGCTCGGCTTGTGCTCAGCTCGTGCTCGGCTCCTCTAGCGTAGACTCAGTACTTTTTCTGGATAAACGCTACTCTATGCCTTTTTCTGTCTGTAGTCAAGGCGTAAAAGCGTTACAAACAAACTCACGGTCGCATTTATAATAGATATACTAGATTTTGCCCGCAGCTTCACTTGCGTAAATGTTGGTTAGGTTATGTTATTAGGTAACAGTATCTACTTACTCTTTCTGCATCAAAGGTGCCCTATGTCCTATTCTGTATGTGAAATTTTCTAATGATCGGTAGAGTAGCTAAGGCATAAAAGCGTAACAAACAAACAAACTTACATTTGCATATTTAATGTTAGTTTGAATTCGGAAAATAAGATTAAATTTTGGAGTGGTGGTAGTCAAAAATGCTGTGAGAGCAGTCATTACAAAATGCACTTAAATATTAATTCAAAGAATGACAAGATACAAAACAAACTACTACTTATTAAACTACTACAACTACTTATTAAATATTTAAGCATAGTCAGCTTGGAGCGCCCACCATTCCACGTCCACGACTCTACAAGAGTATTACGTTTAAATGGGCAGCACTGCAGCACGGCTGGTAAAATACCTCCGTTTTAGGGAAGATCACCAGGTTTACACAAACGCTGTGTTGACCTATGTGTATTAGGGACCTAGGCAGGCCCGAGCCACTTCAGTCCCTTTTTTAGAGTTGTCAACGCAAAATTGGTTCGCATTCTGCTTTTCTTCAGCTTATAAGTAATTAACTCTTATCTACAATCAAGCAATCCTTTTGTTTGTACGGCGTGGTATATTAGAGTAAGTAGCGACAAATAGCATTGTGAACATATAATGGGATTCATCAATGCTACTTCCATTTTTTTTTATATAGATACAATAATTCTGAAGCAGCGATAGCTCAGTGGGGAGACCAACAGACTGCAATGCAGAGGGTCTCGGGCTCGAACCCACGTCGCGCGCGCACCGCTGACTTTCGGAAGTTATATGACTTTTCGAAATTATGTGTGTATTGATTGACAATTATTACCGTCTGCTCCGTGCCTCGGAGAGCACGTTAAGCCGTCGGTCCCGGCTGCCATGAACATCTATGGCAGTCGTTACTGGGAAGTCAGTGCCCTCTAATATCCTGACACTGGTCTAGCCTTAGGATATCGTTAGCCTTTGGGTTGCGGAGGTCAGGTGGCAGCCGCTCCGTGTCAAAACTGATATCCAGTCAAATCCGGTTAGACTAGAAAGCCGACCCCAAGTGTCTTGGGAATAATAAAGGCTAGGGAGAAGAAGAGATAGGTACAATAATTCTAAACACGAGATACGGTATTTGTAATATTGATAATTAATTGTTCGAACTGTATACTATCAGCTCCCTCGAAACCCATTAGCTGCAGTTAATTTAAAGAGGACTTAGTGTCATGAATATCGCAAATTGCATTTCAGTTGACTACTGACGTTTTTACACTAGGTATATCGGCGCTCTATTTTAAAAGATTTCATCACGAGACTTGACACTATGCTCAACTATTTGACGAGATATTTGCTGTGTCGGTATTTATTCTTAACTAGCGACCCACCCTGGTTTCGCACGGGTAGTACAAAAGTCAACAAATTATACACCTAAACTTTCCTCACGAATCACTCTACCTGGTGAAAACAGCATGAAATTCCGTTCAATAGTATTTGACTTTGTTTTATAACATGTAGTGCTTTCAATATGACTATATTAGGTAAACTATTAACGTACGACCCAAAAAAAATACTCATCATACTGTTACATGCTGTATCATGTTGTAACCAAACATAAAATTACTTCGGCAGAAAATAAAATATGTAACATGAGGATTTTATAAACATTGAAATGACTGCGTCTATGACGCAGCGGACAAGCGAAGCGGTTGCTTCACCGCTGACGTCGCGCTGACGGTTGTGGGTTCCATCCCAATGTAAGAAAATTGATCTTGTTTCACAAATTATTGTTCTGAATCTAGGTGTAGGTACTTTGTGTCTGTAAATTGTATGTTTGTAAAGTTTCTGCCGACACAGGATTTAAATTCTATATGGAAGAAAGAAATCTCGGACACACAATACACCTAAAATCAGAACACAACCTTTCGTTTCCTATAGCTGAGTCTACACCCATACAGTCTGCGCCAGTCGCTAGCACACTTGATAACACAAACAATTATACACATAAAACATAGTTTGATATAAATCGAAGACTACTTACATGTCTGTGAAGGAGTATCAAATACAACAATATGTTCCACCGCCACATCTTCCGAGCTCACATGGAGCCTTGCAAATGAGTGGAATCCCTCAGTCTGTACCTTATTATTGTACGAAATTTAATGATTATTATCGATCCGATAGATAGCGAGCGCGGATGCAGGCACGCGCCGGCCGCGCCGCGGCGCCCGCGTACTATCACCGGTGCTCAGAGACGTGACCGAAACGCTCATCTCAGCACAATCATTTATTATAATTATTCATTTCAATATTGATATATTATCTAGTTTTATGGAACAAATAATGATCTATTTTATTGATTAGATAGTTATACCTACATGTTACTGTGACTGCGGCGTATCACCACAGACAATGAGGCATCTGTTGTTGTGCCCCATGAGCCCAGAATCGTGCACACTGGATGACCTGTACCAGGCTAAAGCAAATGCAATCCGCGTTGCCGAAAAATGGTCGAAAATTATATAAAATGTGTTGCCATCGACACGATAAGTAAGTAAGTACTGTGACTTCGACGAAATTCTACGCAATATTATTTTTGGTACTTACAACTTGTAGTGAAACTTTTCAGCTCCCGCGCTTACTGACATATTCATACATATTATGTATATAGATTTACAGATCATCACTAGACAGAATTATATCGAATATATCTTTCCACATTCAGTATTCAGTTCAAACACGTCTAGTAATGGGCGTTAATAATTATGTGTAGAGTGAGGAAGACATTAAATGTATACTAATTACTGTACCTACTGTAACTGTAATGATGCTGAACCACTAGATAAATCTTTACGTATAAAGAGTGCATTATTTTGTATGTTGTGCATGTACCTAGCTAGTTCCTCTCCGTTAAAACTGTAACTAACTTGACCCTTGATTCAAGTTATTTTCAAACCATTTCACCAAAATAGGAGAGGTTTAGACGTGAACACATAATAAATATGAAGTCGACTCGATGGCGTAGTGGTTAGTGTAACCGACTGCCACGCCTGAGGTCGCGGGTTCGATTCCCGAACAAGTCAAACATTTGTGTGCATGAACATGGATGTTTGTCTTAGTCTGGGTGTCTCTATGTATACATACATACATACATACATAGATTCACGCCTGTTTCCCAGAGGGGTAGGCAGAGACTACGGATTTCCATTTGCTACGATCCTGACACACTTCTCTGCCTTCATTCACTTTCATCACATTCCTCATACACGCCCGTCGGTTCAAGGAGCTCTTAACCTGGCCTTTGTCCAGGACGCCTCCGATCTGGTCGAGAAACGTTCGCCTAGGTTTTCCTCTTGCGACTGTTCCATTCACACTAGCCTTATAAACTTTCTTAGTCAGTCTTTCCTCGTCCTTAATATGTATGTATTTACAAAAAAAGGTATATATGTATGTTTATCCATTGTCTAGTACCCATATTACAAGCTCTGCTTAGTTTGGGCTAGATGGTGTTGTGTGTATGTGGTAGAATATTATATTATATTATAATTTGCGAATCAAAATTTAATTCGTATTGATTTGTAACATTTCTTAATTGTATTGAGGAAGTGCAGATTACGTAGTAATTAGTTCAGTTTATTTTGTATATGGGCTAATACATATAATTAAGCTTTATTCTTAAAGTCATTCTAAGGCAAATCGAACATTCAAATGAAACTAAAGTATTTTTACTTTTAGACCATATACAGGTAACTAACAATTTCGCCACCTCACAACTGGCATGAGTACGTGCCCTTGTAAAGAGAAGCCACTATCACACAATTGAGAACACACTTCCTTTTGCTACAGATATTCTTTTTTAACAATATCCATACTCGAGAAAAATTTCAAGGTTAAATAAGAAAGCACAGTTTTTTTAAATTATTTTAAATCATGCTTCATAAGCTATGCAACTGAAACAAAGGTATTCAGGCGATGTAAAATCTCTGGCAGCTGGGTAGCTTTGCTCAGAATGCAAAGATCGTATAGACTGCACAAAAACCCAATAAAATTTTATTAAAATTGATCCAGCCTGGTATAAAGAAAGCATAAAGACTACCTACTAATCTTATAATCACAAAATGAATTTATTGTCAAAAGCCAACGTTTCCTTACACCCTCTCCAGAGGACAAGCCGCAGCAGGGCTGAAGTAGGTTCCGACCTTCCTCTAATTTAATGTCAATTTATGTGATGTGAATGAATAAAAAATAGAAAACTTTAATATGTGATACAACGGCTATAAATTAAGCAAACCTATTTTTACCTGATGATCTCTAAATGGTTACCATAGCCTGTGATCGCTTACAACATCACAGGTGGAGATATTGAAATAAATAATGAAAGGTAAGAGAAAGATAAATATCGGTATGTGATCTTTTGCACTAACTGAGTGAAGTGCAGTAAATCTTAAAAGTCATACGCAAGAAGTTGGCGCTATTTCAGAAAAACTATCTTTTAGTAGAGGAATAACAATATAGTAGAATAAGCAGATGCTACGAGCCCCGCGCCTGAGGTAGCCTGCCTGCTCAGTCGTTACAGGAAAAAGTTCGCTATTAGTAGTGTACGGGTCACGAGTTCATTACCGTACATACCAACGGTGCCGACGCAGCACCTACGTCCAATACTTACATGCGTCATAAAGTATTTCGCAACACCTTTTATATTAATAAGCTATTAACCAAGGAGTAACGAGTACATTATTAACTTATAACCACAACGCAGTGGTGCCAATT
Source organism: Catocala sponsa (assembly GCA_963564715.1). Lineage (NCBI taxonomy): Eukaryota > Metazoa > Arthropoda > Insecta > Lepidoptera > Erebidae > Catocala > Catocala sponsa. Next base: position 12,199,633 of record OY751343.1, on the reverse strand, counting down.
CTGTTGTCACAAAATTCTCTAAACTTAACTAAAAATCACAAAAGATTTTTTTAGTCCTGTCACTTTTAACGATTTCAGAATACGAAATGTCATTTGAGAGGGACTAAACTAAATTTTAGTGATTTTTAGTTAAGATTAGAGAATTTTGTACAACAGAATTGGCACCGCTATCAAGGAAAGATAAGTCACCGTTGTTTACATTGTAATAATTTTAACTAACTTAAGTAATATTGTTTTGTGTTTACGCGAATGTTATTCATTGAAATTAAACTACTATACACGGATTTTATCGCGTTGTTTATTTGACACTATTACAAAATTTTTTAAACATGTTATCCTACTACTACTATTAAACTTTATTAATTTTTAAGCTGATTTGAAACGAAACGTCGGGGAAAGTGTAAAAACAAATATAAATAGTAATAGTATAGTAATAGTATAAATAGTTTCAATAATTTAATTAGCTTAAAAATTAGTTAAGTTTAATAGTACCTAATAATAGTACAGCAGCTTTTAAAAATTTTGTAATAGTGTCAAATAAACAACGCGATAAAATCCGTATATAGTTGTTTAATTTCAATAACTTAAGTAGTATACAGTGTCTAACTTTCGGCTATCTTTCTTTTCGTACTCCATTACAACTCTACCAATACCATAAAGTGTAAAGTGAGTAGGCTATCTGGCCGATCAAGTAGTGCGTAAAGAAAAAAGCTCAAAGGCTAGGAACGTCAATTTCTACAGTGCGTAGTGAAGCATGCGCAGTGCGCAAGCTCCATGATCTCTGATACCATTCTGTCCTAGTTATACTATGCACGGAAGGCACAGCGAGCAAAAACTCGCGTCGTCGCGTCGTCGCTTGCTATAGCGCTGACTGATGTTGTAACTTGTAGGTACAATTCCTACATGGAATAATTATTTGTGTGAGCCTCAAACAGTAGCGGCGTTAGTGTATTACAAGTCTATGGTGTACTAGCTTTTTCTCGCGACTTCGCTCGCCTTAATTTAGAATTTGACAATCAATTCGGGTCGTACTCGTCCAGAAGTGAGAAAATTTTCATACAAACTTTATCCCCCCTTCCGCCCTTTTAGGGGAGAGTTTTATCCATTTCACCTACAAAGATATTTTTCAATTGTAATCGAAAACTTATGTACCAATTTTCATACTGCTAAGTCCAGAAATGAGAAAATTTCGTTACAAACTTTACCCCCACTTAGAGGTGGAATTTCAAAAAATCCTTTCTTAGTACACCCTTACAAATTAAGATACACATGCTCTCCAAATTTCAAGTTCCTACGACCAGCGGTTTAGGCTGTGCGTTGTCTCTAAGTCAGTCAGTCAGGACATCTTCCTTTATATATATAGTAGATAGATAACGCGGTGGGCGACTGCTCTACAGAAGTAAGGCACTATCGATTTTAAATGTAGATCATGTTCCGTAAATGTATATGAACATTTATTTGCCATCGGAATGGAAGAATAAAATTATCGTCAAGTGTTCTAAGACGCACATCAAGTCGAGAAGTGCCTATTCAGACTTATACAATCTCTTCGTTTTCGATAGCATGTCACAATAAGTTATTACTATGGCTGAAGGGGAACGACACATCCATTTTCGGCCGGGCCCTCATGCTAATTTCGGTCGCGGTCCTGTCTACAAATGTTTTCTCTGTGTTTAGGTGTATTGCTTTTTATCTGATAATTTAAGCTAGGTTTGTAGTATTTTATGACACAGAAATTCATTCTAAGTTTAAGAGTTGTTTTTTTTAATATATCTTCAGTCGGGCTCATTCAGAAGTACAATGCGAAATATTGGGTCCGGCCGTTAGGGTCCCATTCCGGTACGCGCCCGGCCGGCACGCACCCACATTGAAAAATTTGTTATTCCGCTACGCCCCCGGCCGAGACGGTCCCATTGTAAAACAACCGGAGAAGACACTTGAGCAAATACTGTCGAAACAAGTGTTTTTGAATTTAAATATTTTTGTTTTGTACTGTGTGTATAATATCATGTGTATCATGTATTAGCTTTAGAAATAGTAAGATTAGTTTTCAAGTATACTTTTTATAATATGTTTAAAAAATGCAAACTAATTGTTTCAATGTGGGTGCGTGCCGGCCGGGGCGTACCGGAATGGGACCCTAACGGCCGGACCCGAAATATTAGACCCATATTTCGCCAGTTATGCTTTGTCTTAACCGGGACATCGAACCCGAGAACACAATAATCCCTATACTACCGCTGCACCACTAAGGCAGTACCAATGTCATAACGTAGTACATAATTATGACCTATGTATGTTGTACGGGCTACGTACACTTCTTGATAAGTGATAGAAATGATAGATAATATTAATAATTGCACTATTTTATTGATTACTGAAATAATACGACAAACTTGATAATTATGCTAAATGATTGATATGTTAATGAGTACACGATATGCTTGCTGAAAGTGTACTGATTTATTGATGGTTACAAAATGCTGACCGCAGCAAATGTACGGTCGTTGGCCCGTACATAATATGTACCTATATATCTGTACCTTACGATAATATTACAGCAATTATTGTCGCATGCGTTCATTGCTGTCGGTAAGTGACAAAGGAAAATCAGATGACATCATATTCTTAAAAGAGATATTTAAAAACGTTACAATAATTTTTTTAGTTGCAATTCGATTTTGTTACTTCCAAACAAATCCTGAAATGTTATTAAAGGGATTAAATATAATAACCACCAAAAATAGTAATTGCACACCAAAATAGGTAGGTATGCTTACTAAAATATATCATAACGAGCACCTATACGTCTCAAATCACTGTATACCGTCTCGAAAGGGTTAGGTTATGTTAGGTTCCTTCTTAAAACCCACCCAAAAATAGGAGCCCCGCAAGGCGGGGCTCCGTCGACTTATTTTGATCTCTTTGTTTTGTGTGTGATCATTTACTATTTTTGACTGTTATATTTTACTATATCTGGTGATAAATTAAACATAAGCCGTTACTAAACCCTAAAACTGGAAGATATTATTTAAATTAAGGTAATATAATTTTTTATTTCATTATAATAGTATCTTGCTACTTGATCCGGATCAATAACCCAGTAAACGTCGATAGCGTTATCTAGCTTGTCGCACATTGCTGTTTTAAATACGAATAATATAATGATGTCACAAATAAATCCTATCTGTTGTGATATATCTACTTTACCCTTATAAGAGACTAGATGTGCTCGCGGTTTTACTCGCGTTCATGGTTACTACGCCGCCCCCGTGGGTCGTAGCATGATGTTATATAACCTATAGCCTTCCTCAATAAATATTCTATGCAAAACTAAAAAAAAAATCAGATTGAGCCAGTAGTTCCTGAGATTAGCGCGTTCAAACAAACAAACACACTCTTTAGATTTATAATATTAGTATAGATACAAGCGTGTAGTTACGTTCCGCGGTAGGTCATTATCTACTCGACGAATTGGTTTGCGCAACATCAACATCTTCATTATTCATAATTATAACAATAACAGCTATTTTTATTAAACGACATAATTACATAAATTCAAGTTCAAAAGTTCATTGTAAATAATTATCACTCCGTTGCTTAAAATACGCACATAGTTGCGACTCATTCACGAGTAGACATGTTGGTTGACTTGTATAAAATTAAAAATAGTAAATATTAAATTGTTGAATGCGCATAATTAGAGGTAACCATAAAATCTCTGGTAGGTAGCAGTAATATCACTTTGGATTCTAAATTTAATATATCATATCTACTTTCAGTTTTCTAAACATGGCAAGAGTTCGGTCCCTCTGTCAGTTTATTATGTTTACACTAAAATTGTAATCAAATTTGCTTGTATCTCCAATGCCACTGCACCGAGTGTTGTGTGCTCGATTCCCAAACTAGAAATAAAATTGTGCGTGCCATAAATAGTTGTACCGAGACCAAGAGTCCTTTGTGTTCATTGTTTCCTTGAAATCATAATATTTTAATCATAGGTTACGTAAAAATAATTATGCGAAACGAGGCACCTATTCTTATGTACCGGTTATTGCTAAAAACGTAACAAACAGACACAGATTAAGCATTTATAATCACTACAAGATCGTTACTGGTCATTAAGTAAAAAAGACCTTGAACATTGGAAATTTTAGATATGTTTACTAAAAATATACTTAGTAGTAATCAAATAATAATAACAGCATGAGTAACTCTCCTGGTAGTCTATCAATACTAAGTCCATGACACAAACATGTTGGAGCGTGAATGGGCATCTTAACATTGTACTTGTTGGGTCCTAAGTAACCCGACACAAGTGACAATAATCAGTTGATACCGACCTCGGTCGTTGGTCTTATACACAATAATTATCAATTGCGTGTTCACTGTGTCCATAATATTAAACATTTTTCTTTTTAATATTATGAACTTTTGAGTCATAACTCGTAGTTTTAGTCAACATGGAGGTTAAGAAACTAGCCTTCGTGTTATTTACGTTTTTGTGGTACTTCGCGGGAACTAATGCCGGTGAGTTATTTATTAGGTATATTTATCATTTCCGTCTAACTTACTAAGGCGGTTTTGGTTTATGTACTTACTTAAAAAGTTACTATTGCGTTGTCAATATTTTCACATGAAGAAAAGAAATCCTTAGTAAATAATTTCTTTATACATAATAAATCAACTTCCATTTGTTCGCGTCCGCTTAACTTGATATATCTCTCTACATATCTATAATATGTATTAGAATGTTTTTATACCTTTTTTATTCCGAAGTTCCCACAGACACAGGCAATGTAATATATTTATTTACTTTCCTAATATTTGATATCAGCAAACCACAATGGCCGAATATGTATTTTGCACGGTTTCCTTATTTATTTACAATAACTACCTCAAGAACTGTTCAACTTCATATCTCAGGCCCCTTATCTAAACCGACGCGACTCTTTTCCATGAAACACGACAAAACAGGACACCACTCTCAGCTTAAATATGATTCATTTTTATGCTTTGTTTCCTTTTATATACAAGTTTATTTGCGAGATCAGTATAAAATATAAAAAAAGCTAATAATGTGCAGCTACGTAAAAAAAAACATCTTCAGAATCAGCATAATATTAAATATATCTTAGAGGTAAAAAAATATCTACGTTAAATAAAAAGTTCGTTACCGGGTCGGCCAAAGTTATAGTGGGATTTTCTCAAGATCTTATCTTATTTATCTTATCTTATCTGGGGGCAAGTCAGTGCAGACCGGCGACACTTCGACCCAGTGGGATCTTTTGTGTCGACACTCTCCCAATAACGACTGCCATAGATGTTCATGGCAGCCGGGACCAACAGCTTAACGTGCTCTCCGAGGCACGGAGCAAGCGATAATCAATACGCACATAATGTCGAAAAGTCATATAACTTTCGAAAGTCAGAGGTGCGCGACGTGGGTTCGAACCCGAGACCCTCTGCATTGCAGTCTGTTGGTCTTCCCACTAAGCTATCGCTGCGACTTAGAAGATCTTAGTCGCAGCACGAAATAGAGCTGCGCCGGCTACAGGCTCGCTCTTAGGTGCGTGCAATACACCCCTGCACTCGGGGATATAGACATAAAACAATGATTGTACCTACTTCACAATGTACATATACCTATGTATGTCACTGTTGTTAATTAATGCACGGAGACTGGCTGCAACGTAGCCACCCATACCTAAATCTCATTACTTTTACTATCCACCAAATTAGCAAACAAGCACACGGTAATATGAAAAAGGAGAAATCGCAATCGTAGCAGCGCTTTTGCGTGAGAATTAGACAGTGCTTGACCAGACTGCAAACACAGACAGAGTTTACCTGTGCTCTGTTTGCCCTTATTCATCTTTGAATATTTCATGATTTATTCTACACTAGCTTTTGCCCGCGGCTTCGCTCGCGTTAATTTAGAATTTGACAATCAATTCGGGTAATTCAATCATGATTCGAAAGACACGTGGCGCCATCTATTATCATAAGAACGTTATTATTGTTTTCCTCGGGAACTGTAACTTTTTCAAGATGAACGGTAGCCTATGTCCGTTTCTGTACACCTGCCAACGTATATGCAAAATTTCAGGATGATCGGTTCATTGGTTTAGGCGTGAAAAGGTAACAAACAAACAAACAAACTCATTTTCGCTTTTATAAAATTATTTAGGATTAGGATTAAGATTGTTAAGCTCTAAAAGCTATTACGTATCACGTTTATTTTAAAAATTACTGATTATTGTACGCTAGTTTGACATTATGAGCTTATTGTACATATAACCGTGGTTTGCTATATCATATCATTTTCATTCAGAGACAATATGTGGCAAACGGAAGCGATTTCTGCGTAAACATTGTAACGGACGCACTATTGAAACACACATTAGTGACAATGAATTTAACGTTTTACCACCAGTGCACGATTCTTTAGAATGTTATATACCGTACTTACCTCTACTACATTTATGTTTTACTAGATTTTGCCTGCGGCTTCTCTCGCGTTAATCTATATTTTGTCTATAAATTTTGAATGAGAGGTATCTGATGTCCTATACTGTGTCCCTGACAATGTGCATGCGAAATTTCATGATGATCGGTCGAGTAGATAAGGCGTGAAAGCGAAAGTAATACGAGGCAAACCTATTGCCGACTACCAAGTACCTACAATCTACATAATTATATATACATACTCCTTTCTTCTACTGAGCAATGACTAACAGACGATCTCAATAGCACAGTCTCACTACTCTCACTCAGATAATTATCGAACATGAGACACAACGATTTGAGATAACAGCAGTCCTATCATTCGTCAAAAGATCATAAAACAGCTGTATCCCGAACTAGGTATATATATCACTCTATTATATGAATTGGATTAATGCAACCTGTCCTACCAATGACAGGTTGCATTAATCCAATATCCTATACTTACATAATTAAAGGTACCAACCTATATGTATAGGACACATGTATTGGATGACCTTAACAAAATAGCCACAGCTAGAGGATGTACCTTTCAATAGTAACCAACAATAGTGATTAGCCACCAGCCACCTAATAATTGCTTACTCTATTCTTGCTTGAGCACGACATACATCTTTTGGCAGACAAGCCATGTGCGGCGGTGCCGGTACGTGGTAAGTCGGTGATCTGTACGTGTAACGCCACTTACTGTGACACCATCACCAGGGTGCCGCCGACGACTGACACTTACGTCGTCTACACTAGCTCCGAGGTAAACAAACAATAACAAATTAAGTATAGTGGTACAAGGCTAAAAACGTTTTGAACTTGATAATCTTGATGAATTATCATGATTGTGATCATGATAATTCCATCAAGATTGAACGGCTGGAATAACTACCATGTACTTAATAAATGTTTCGTTTCTTAAATTTGACTTTTTCCGTTACTAGTTAAACTAATAAGTATTTATCGATCCAAATCGTTTACCTACACAGCCCAATTTATACGAAACTACTTAATTAAGATAATTGTATTAATTTCATTTGTCTAACTAACTAGTTATTTCTTATAAAAGATATCGACCATAGAAATATAAAAAAGTATATCTATGATATCGACCTTTTTAAAATGCATACATGACATGAATCTTTTTGTTCACAGGGTGGACTGCGTTTTAACAAAACGACTAACATTCTACTAACTACCAGCCCTGGTGAGTACATTATCTTCTAATATAGAAATAAGAATGTTATAGGCAATGACTGCAGGTGAAATCGTTGTTCGTAACAAGATCTTATCATGCTATCATACCGTAACTATAAAGTAAATATGATAAATAATCGTTGGACTCATGATTCCGTGTAGGTTTTCCAAAGAGCCGAGTATTTTTCTAACGTACTTGGAAAACCTGGTGAAAGAGAAAAAATAATGTTGTTTCTTTTAGTTAAGTTACACACATTTGCTGTGATATCCACACTAGGCACAGCCAATGTCGTGGCTATCAAGCAATAGGTACGGTTATCACAATGTCAAGGACGTAACTTTTATAAGTTGACATAATAAGTTTAACTTGAAATTAAGTGTATTTGTGTTGTAGGTATATCTTAAATCGTGATTTATTTTAATATAAGAACTACAAAGACATTGCTTTTATCGGTCTTTAGCATACAAAAGGGACGAAATCCTGAGCACCAAAAACCCGTCCTATTTAGCCTCATCTTAATGACCTACAACTTCTCGTACACGATCATTTCATAAAGTATACATAATAACTTAAGTAAAATATATTCGGTGAATGTGTGCATTTGTTATTTCAGGAACCAATTGCAGTACGGAGACTTTAGTCCTAGATCCAAACACAACGTATCAGACAATAGCTGGCTTCGGCGGAGCCATAACCGACTCCTCGGCGATCAACTGGAAGAATCTCTCTGAACCACTTCAAAATAAACTAATTGAGTGACTAATTAATTTTATTTTAAATTTTAAAATAATGCGATGGAAAATTGCACAGACACACGATAATTCGCGTTTATTGATCTAAAGCACTACAATTATAACTATTTTTGCTCGCATAAATTACAGTTCACCCGCGTCATAATTTATATGGATCACATTATGCACCACCTCTTCGGTTGTACCTGGTTCTACCGAACGAAATTAGATAAATTGTGGCTTGGATTTTAACTTAAATACCAAGCTAAGAAACTATTAATTGCATCAAAATCCGTATAGTAGTTTTTGAGTGATGCGGGAACAAACAGACATTCTAACACTATTGTATCAGGTTCATCGTTACAGCTAATAACTTGCTATTAGAACTATTAAAGATGTCAAGTGGAATGACCTTTCATTGGCAGACATTCCGTAGTAGAACTAAGTAGCCTCACACGTCGTGTTAAATATGAATCTTACTTTAGTGACATAATATTACCATCAGTTAAGTATCAACGATAACAACCGAGTTCGTTTTTCAGCTCGTATTTCAGCGATGAAGGCTTGCAATATAACACAATCCGTGTTCCAATCGGTGGCACCGATTTCTCGACACACCCATATGCATACAACGAGTACCCGTTGAACGATACTAAGCTGACGAACTTCACACTTGCCTACGAAGATTATCAATATAAGGTGAAAAATATTTAAGAGTGTTGTTGCTCAGCTGTATCCTTGTAAAATTGTACCTAACTGTAATCTGCCACACTATAAAAGGCTACAGCCGAATTAGCATGTCACTCCTTTTTTAACAAAGTAGGGTAATCCCGAAACAACTTGTCACCATAGCTACAGTTTACCGTCAAACGGGTAAAATGTCCTTAGTTAGGTATATGAAAGAAAGGGTAACACTGCTGAAACGATACCAGCGCATGCAACTGTGTCTATAGCATGGAGGATCATGTTTGATCGGCCTTAATGACACAATTCATTATGACTACTGATGATTCCGTCATTATCATAATTATTATTATACTCTCAACAGATTCCAATGATCAAGGCGGGTATGAAAGCTGCCAGTACACCAATACAAGTGGTAAGCTCTACCTGGTCGCCACCTCCGTGGATGAAGACCAACAACGGGTACACGGGATACAGTCGCCTCAAGCCCGAATACTTTCAGACATACGCTGATTACCATTTAAAGTAAGAAGAGTTTTAGCTGCTTCAATATTCTAATAACGTGAAAACTGTTTTAATAACAGAACATCTGTTTAAGGTTCATAGAAAAGTATACGTCCGAGGGTATACCCATCTGGGCCATCACCACGACCAATGAGCCTACTAATGGATTGACTGGTTTGTGTTTTGGTATCAACTGTATCGGATGGTCAGCTAAAGACATGGTGAGATTAACTAAATTATATGTTTGTTGCCGTTTCAAACGGCGTAGTGTAATATACTTTTAAATATACCTATCATTGGAACAAGAGTTCTTTCGGCTAATGTACGGTCGTCTGCACATCAGCCAAAACAACTTTGGTTGTTACTATGAACGTCAGGTAAGTATTCGTAAATGTAGTTGATGAAAGAGAGAAAGTCTTGGTAGGTCTAGTCTAGGTACTATATATTAATTATACCTCATTTTTGTACTTCAGGGCAAATGGATAGTAAACAATTTAGGACCAACAATACGTAATTCCACCTTTAAAGATGTTAAAATACTCGCTGGCGACGACCAGAGATTGACGATACCTTATTGGATGAATTTGGTAAGAAACGAGTTAGTTCATTACTTATACCTACATCCATGACTATTTATGAACGACATTGCTTTAAATAACAAATCAATATTCTTAATTTATTTTTGCAGATGGTTATAGAGCATCCCGATGTACTGAAATACATAGACGGTATAGCAGTGCACTACTACACCGACTTCATCGCGCCAGCGTCACTACTCACTGAGCTCTCCAAGTTCTATCCCGGCAAATTTATCATGTCCACGGAAGGCTGTCAAGGTTTATTTTATTTTCTGATAGGTTTTCATATTTATAATACGTATATAAAGGTATTTCATTTGCAAACATTTACTTAGTCCTAAACTACAAAAATAATTATAGACCTAATTTGCTACCTATGTAGGTACACTAGCTACCTATATTTAACAGTCGAATTTCAAATGTCAAGACCTTCTTCGGACCACCAATCCCTTTGGTTCACTAGGTATAATGTCAAGGAATACATCCTAATCCTAATCCTAACTAATATTATAAAAGCGAAAATGAGTTTGTTTGTTTGTTTGTTACCTTTTCACGCCTAAATCACTGAACCGATCATCCTGAAATTTTGCATATACGTTGGCAGGTGTACAGAAACGTGCATAGGCTACCGTTCATCTCGAAAAAAATTACTGTTCCCGAGGAAAACAACAATAACGTTCTTATGATAATAGATGGCGCCACGTGTCTTTCGAATCATCATTATCATCATCATCATCATCAGGCTATAATAGTCCACTGCTGGACATAGCCCTCTCCCAAAGAGCATCATTTCGAATCATGATTGAATTATATTATTACAAGCAGAGTACAACCCTAAATTAACGCGAGCGAAGCCGCGGGCTAAAGCTAATATCAAATAAAACTCACAATATATCAAAACTATAAAACACTGACATTGTACTTTCAGGTTCGATGTGGTTTATAAAAAATCACGTCGATTTCGGCTCATGGCAAAGAGCTAAGGGCTACATATTAGATATCATAACTGTAAGTTTTGCTCGATAATCGAATGTAGCACGATTGTAATAAAATTGCTCTTTCACTCGTTTTAATTGGGTGATTCCTGGTAATCTTGATTTCAAGGGTCACATCTAGGGTTCCCAACCAAACTGTTAAAAACAGTATTATACTTTTTTCGTTCGTTAATTCTTTTTACTGTTCTATAAAAAAAAGTATACAAAATACTGTTTTTATGTCCGGGCTGGTATCTGGAGCTAAACGTAAATTGTGCAAGAAACACCTAAAAATATGTTTCTAAAACGTCAAAAAATTAAAATAGGTACTGTTTTCTTTAGTAAAATACTGTTCATTTTATTTTTCTGATCTTACTTACTTCATTTCTCGTACAAAAAGTTGGGAACTCTAGACACATCGTAATATTATCTATAATAATCGATATACATGACTAAAGTAGCACTCAACATTTTCCTTGACTGTTATTATAATGAGGCCTACTGATTAAAATCAATACGTACAAGTAAAAAATTGGTTTAAAATCCATTTGAAACTGAAAAACGGGGTGAATTTACTTGATATTTACGTGTCACATGCGTCGCCCTTACTTTGTAATTATGATTAGGTATTTTTTTTACGCATATAGTTTTATATTATTTTATATTTTTTTAATATCTAGAGAGTGCTGCTATACGTTTATGAATAAACTGCCATATAAGAATCAAAAATCTAGTAAGTACCTTTATACATTCAAATACATGCCCCGCAGTGCGCATAGTTTCAACCGCGCGACGAAACTATGGCTACCAAATTAGGTAAATAGGTACTTAGTAGGTGTTTCATGATTGGTCCGACACATTGCCAGTTGATCCGCAGTGTGTTATAATGAGAAGGTGATGTCGCTAGGTTTCGCGCCAAAAATTTTAGGTGAGTTCTTTGACTATTTCACGTTTTTGTCCGATAGGGTAGGTACAAGTCGTGGCTTCTTTTACTGTTAAGTTGAAAATAGTTCCACCTATAAGCTTCTTGTTAAGTAAAAATAAGTAGAATATTATTAATATATTTATAGATATATCCTAATTTGTAAATTTTCGTAAAATCCGTGGGCGTAAGATCCCTGGATTTAAACCATGGATCTGATTTATCGATCTTGGCTCTGATCTCATATATGCCGGCGAGTTCTGCCAAAGGAATAGTCTGGCTCGGTCTGGCTAATGAAAGATGACCGTGCCAGTTTTTTACGTGGTCACAGTACCTATTGTTTATGATGCATACATATATACATAGTCTCACGCCTGTAACCTCAAGCGGAGGTAGGCAGAGGTGTAGTATTACACCCACGTTTCGCCAGTTGGATTATCGGTCCCAACAACGTAATAGGGACGAGTCTGTTGCCGTATTCTGGGTACATTTCCAGACACCGTGCTGCTACTGAGACTTTCCTAACAGGAAAACCCAATAACACTTTGCCCGACCCGAGTATCGAACCCGGGACCTCCGATCCGCAGTCGCTTACGCTACCGCTGGACCACCGAGGCAGTCATGTTTATGATAGTTCATGTATACCATTTATTCCATATCTTTATTTTTATGCTACTAAGGTAGCAAACAACGATACGACCCACCTGATGGTAAGTGGTTACCGTAGGCTATGGACGCTTGTAAATATTAGGGGTGTCACTCGCGTGTGCCGACCCTAAAGAAGAAAGGGGGAATTAGGAGGAAAGGAGAGGATGGGATGGAAGAAAGGGATAGAATAGGGTGCGGGAGATCTTCTTGATACTTACGTTCAAACAGTGATGTCTATTATTACCTGTACTTACAGGTAATAATAGACGTCATCATTACTTATCATGGCTACTTTTGAAGACAAAGTTAAGACTGAAGATTATTTTCTAAGAATTAAAACAAGGTTCAAACTTCATCTAACTTTTGTTGCTTTTGATATATTAATGTAATTGATTAAAGCGAATAAAAATTATAATTACTTAGTAAAATTATGTTTTATTTACAATTTCATTTATTATTCTTTCAAATAAGCGACTCTCGCGCGATGCTGCCTTGTGTTTCATATGCTACGTTAGATCCGTGATACTGTGGGTCAGATCCGTGGCGAGACAAAACACACACTTCTTTTTTTTCGAATCTATAATGTTTACATGAGTGCCTCATTGACAGAATAGTTAGTTTTTAAGCTCCCTTTTGCTACATAATATTAGATTACACAAGAAAATAAAAAAATAAAAGCCATGGATCTGATGCCAGGAACGCTTCTTCCAGGAATCACCCAATTATGTTCTGCAAGTCATAATTATTGCAAATAATAATATTATTACTTGTACTTAAAAAAAAAGCACAATTTCACTTTAAACTTTACTTTCTTATGTTGTTAATATTATGGTAACTACATATACTTATATTAGTGATACTCTTGTTAAAGGACCTCAACTACGGTGTGGTTGGCTGGATAGATTGGAACATGTGTCTCAACGTGAAAGGAGGTCCAACGTGGGCTGAAAACTACGTAGACTCTCCTATCATCGTATTCCCTAAGAAGGATATATTCATCAAGCAACCGATGTTCTATGCCATGGGTCATTTCTCCAAGTTTGTACCGCGAGGATCGAGAAGAATCAAAGTCACGGGAGCGTGTGGTTGGGGAGACACATCAAATGTGGCTTTTATCACACCTAGAAATACTGTGGTTGTTGTGTTATACAATAAGTAAGTTTCTATAAATTATTTCTGTAATTTACTTGTGTCAGTATCAATATTATATTTTAATTGTATTCGCTCGTGGTAGTTGATGACTAGACATAAAACTATTATATGTGGTCTCTTTAGAGCTGGTATAAAGACAGCCAAATCACAGCACAAGGGAAACGTTTGTTAATTCCTGAGCCTATATGGACGTAAGACATAATTACGATCGCGTAAACCTTACTAACTATACAGGATAAGGCCGAGTTTTAGGTCTAATGAGCCGTTAATATAATTAGGTACGTAATATTGTTTTATATTATAATTATAACCCGAAGAGATGTCGTGTAGTCGTATAATTAAAAATAGCTAAGTAAATTTCTTTCTTCTACTAAATTAATTTTAAAATGCTTCAATTATAGTCTACGTGGTTAAGTGTAATTAAATATTGATTAATTTATATTCACAGCGGTGGCAACAAGAAGGTCAATATAAAGTTAGGTAACAAAGTAGCTGTAGTGGAGATGGTACCACGATCTGTCACCACTATCGAGCTGTCAGCTGCGACAACAATCACAAATTAACTTAAATAAAATGAAAATTATATCGAAAATTTGTGTTTTATTATTATCTTATTTAAGCATTGACCTTTTTACGTAAATTGGTCTTGCTGTGATATATTCAATTAATATATTCTTGGCTTTGTTCAAGTTTATGCTGAGATCAACTTGTCAAGAATCTCGCTCCATTTAGGGTCTAGCTTAGCATCACTGCTAAGCAAGACCTTAAATGGAGCGAAATTCTTCTATTATTATTCTACATCTACACCACACTTGCGGTGATATCTGAGGTACCTATAGGTAACAGAAATACAGAGACCCGGTAGTTCAATCAGGACTGTTAATGAATTACTGTCGAGCTCATCAAATCAGGTACCTAGAAGTGTTCCAGTGTAAGTGCTCGGAAGTGATATAATAGTACCTAATCATAGCCAGTAGCATAACATTTGGGTGCATCTGAACGAGATGCAAAAGCTAAGATAAAAAAGAATTATAGAGCAACGCATTCTTCAGGTGCAGAGGATGCGTAATGTTCTAAACACAACACTCCGCTCCAAAACATAACGCCAACGTAGGTATTAAATTTGATAAGCCAGATAAGTAGGCTTCTACGCCTTCTACTGTGACCAACGTGCCTCAAAACAGTTCACGACGACGACGCGCCGGTAGTGGAGAAAATTGCATCTCCGAAGTACCTACTTATATCTGACAAACTAAATTCTAATAACCGAGCTGAAATTCTGAGATAATAAGATATTACCTACCAATAACAAAAAATTGAGTAAACATAATATGCTTTTGGTTTTTATTATTTCAGAATTTTTTGAGTGCCTAAAATCGCAATTGAGTGTGGGTCGACATTCTGTTACACTCATTATAAATAACCTAGTAGAAAAATATTACTCAGATAAACCCCAATTTATTCTGCAACAAATCATTATTTTAATATTCTTTAATATATAATACTAAAATAATTAGTTTTGATAAATTGATATTCGTGTCGATAAACACAACCTTATCGTCTATCGTCTATG
This sequence comes from Catocala sponsa, assembly GCA_963564715.1. NCBI lineage: Eukaryota > Metazoa > Arthropoda > Insecta > Lepidoptera > Erebidae > Catocala > Catocala sponsa. Next base: position 12,184,174 of record OY751343.1, on the reverse strand, counting down.
ATTGGCCTATGCTCTATGGTGTGGTCGATTGCGTTCCAGAAATAATATCAAAATTATATTAACATTACTCTAGACATACATGGTACATATACTGAGAAACAATGCTAAAAAAGGGCATTTGTTTCTGGAATGTTTTTCACCATGGATAAGTAGAATACGTCTAGAGTCTAGAGTAGAGCAATAAACAATTCAAATAATTTAAAAAAGTACCTTTGAAAGCCGTTGTGATACGTTAACGTTATTTTATCAATTTTAGCAATAAAACCAATAATATTTCGCATTTTTCTATCATATATGGATATTAGTATTCAATGTAACATAATTATGCTATTAAATATTATTTGTAAATGGCTTTGACAAAATTCTCTACGTAACCCGCAGAAAACTTTGTAGTTAGCAGTTAGTGCATTGTGAAGAATAACTTGCGCGGCTTTGCTCAGTTAAAATCGGCAAAATTCCGTGCTCTAAGATGGATGATTTTCTGAAAATTGAGAAGATCGGTGAAGGTACTTATGGTGTAGTGTACAAAGGCAAAAATAAAATTACTGGTCAGTTTGTGGCTATGAAAAAAATTCGTTTAGAGTCCGAAGATGAAGGCATACCGTCCACGGCCATCAGGTAAAGGAAAAATACTTGTATTCTTATAAAATATAAATCACCTAATTATTTACTTATTGCAGCTCTCATTTCATCATATACTCAGCATTTCACAACATAACCTATACTTGTTTTTATCATCAACAGAGAAATTTCACTACTGAAGGAGCTCAACCACCCAAACATAGTGAAACTAGAAGATGTACTCATGGAGGAAAGTCGTTTATATCTTATATTCGAGTTTCTGTCTATGGACTTGAAAAAGTATATGGATTCCCTTGGATCTGGCAAAGTATGTATTCATGTTTTTATTTCTGAGATGAATAACTTGTACTGAAGTAATACATATCCTACATTATAAATGACTGGAATTTAGAATCAAGACAATATACAAGCCTATCATTATGTTACATACAAACCACTAAAAGGTGTACAAATACATATATTTTAAATATAAACTTTCATATTTTATCACATGTAATTTAAACGCAGCTAGAAAAAAGGAACACACTTCTAGTGTAATCGTTAGATTACACATTGACAGTTATGTCAGAGTGCAGCAAAGGGTGTGCAAGTGGGTTGCTTCGGTCTATTGTATAGAGGGATGAAATCGGAGTATCTTTCCCCCTTGTAACTTTTACACTATTTTGAACCATTTTATGGATATTACCAAATGTTCTAAGTTCCTATACACTGGGTGGAATTTAAATCCTGACCTACTTGCATACTCTTTGCTACAGTACAACCCTTAATTAAATACAATCACTGATGAAGACATCATTATGTGATTTACCAAATGTACATACATACATACATAGATTCACGCCTGTTTACCAGAGGGGTAGGCAGAGACTACGGATTTCCATTTGCTACGATCCTGACACACTTCTCTGGCTTCATTCACTTTCATCACATTCCTCATACACGCCCGTCGGTTTAAGGAGCTCTTAACCTGGCCTTTGTCCAGGACGCCTCCGATCTGGTCGAGAAACGTTCGCCTAGGTTTTCCTCTTGCGACTGTTCCATTCACACTAGCCTTATAAACTTTCTTAGTCAGTCTTTCCTCGTCCATTCTTTCTACATGTCCAAACCAGCTTAACATACCCTTTTCTATTCTTGTAACTATATCCACTTTCATGCCGCATCTCTCTCTAATCACACTATTTCTTATTCTATCTTTCAGAGTCACACCACATATGCTTCTCAACGCTCTCATTTCTACAGCATTTATTCTGCTCTCATGCTTCTTTTGCCATACCCAACTTTCACTTCCATACATAAGTGTGGGCACTAATAGTCCTCTATGAACAGCCAAACGTGCCTTTTTGGATACATTTCGACTGTTCATAAAAGCGCGTAGGGCTCCATTCACTTTGTTGCCAGCAATCGTTCTCCTTTCAATATCTCCGTCATGTTTACCATCCCTTGTAAACAAAGTACCCAAATATACAAACTCTTTCACTTGCTCCACTTTTTCTCCATCAATCATATTATTACACATCGTCACGCACTCTTCCTTTTCAAATACCATTACTTTCGTCTTGCTTACATTTATTTTCATTCCTTTACTCTCAAAAGCACCATGCATAATAGTTACCATCGCCTGCAACTCTTCCGTCGATGACGCAAGTATTACTTGGTCATCGGCATAAAGAAGACATTTGACAAGTAACTCATTCATTCTTAATCCCCATTCACAATCTTTTAAATCTTTCAAACAATTGTCCATGTATAGGTTACCAAATGTATATTTTGAAAATCCTTATATATTTGCTGAGTACTTAATCTGAATATTTTGCAGTCTGAATGCTGCTGTAAATAGGCATTAAAATCCACTAATTAATAGCTTTAATAGCTTGTGCAGCAGTTGAAGATTAAGCGCCACTTGCACAACAACTCACAAAATACGTTTAGCACTAAATAGATTTAAAACATCGTTATGTCGCAGTCATCTGTGTGAAGGTGACTGAGATGCCACAATGTTTTAAATCTATTTAGTGCTAAACGTATTTTGTGAGTTGTCGTGCAAGTGGCCCTTAGTATGTGAGCTATAACTTCAAACACACACTATAAGATGACAAACTTATCACTGTAACCACAGTTATAATTTTTAAAAGATTGAATTAGTTTCCTTAATGATGTCTCAATGCATTAATGTACAGTCATGAAATTGGTATGCTGCTTAAAATATAGTAAAGAATATGGACAATCTTAGAAATAAATGTTTACAAAGTAGTACAACAGTAGATGATATTATAGTAGATATTGTTGCCATAAAAGTTCATTCTGTCTCATGTAACAATGTAAAATTTTGTTTATTGTGCATGAGATTACAGCTGCGTTTTCATTTATGTTGTACCACATTAAAATATCGTACTATATTATCCAGGAGATAGCACATCTTTTTATTAATGGAATCAATCTTAAAATGTATTAATTAATTTGAGTGATTCTCCCCTATATGTATATTATATAGGGGAGAATCACTCAAATAAATTAATACATTTTAAGATTGATTCCATTATATTATAAAGAAACAAATTTCATGTCTTTCTATTATGTAATATAGATAATAATTTCATAATAAAAATACTTATTTAATTTAGAACTTGCTGGCAAACCCCAAATTTTATCTGAATGAGTTGACATAAATATTTAGGTGTTTCCCAGCAAACAAGTAGGATAACGATAAAACAACACATAACAGCTTCTTAAAATTTTCTTTAATAAATCATTGTCTTTAAAATTTTCTTTTATAAATCATGGAATTTTCTGCCAAGGCACGTGTTTCCTTCTTCCTTCAATCCTGGGTCCTTTAAGCGGGGCGTGAAAAAGCACCTCAGGCCGTCAAAATAGAGACCTCAACATCGCCTCGGCTACTATGAGGGCGGTGTGGAGGCCACTGCTCTTAGACCACACGACTGCTTACCATCAGGTGGAGTGTGGTCATTTTGACGAGCACGATAAAAACAAAAAAAAAATTGTCATTTGGTACCTGTACTTAAATAGCTTCCATTTTGTCATCCAGTGAGTGATTTTTGTCTCTTCCAGTTCATGGATCCTTCTGTGGTGAAGAGCTACTTGTACCAAATCAACAATGCCATTCTGTACTGCCACCAGCGGCGGATCTTACATAGGGATCTAAAGCCACAGAATTTACTCATAGACAAGACTGGAATTATCAAAGTAAGTTGTATCAAACATAATTTGGTATGTTGTTATAGAATTGATCTGTTTGTGTATCTATAAATCAATTTAAATCAACCAGCCCAAAATAATTCACTTGTAGACATGATATAATACTCGTAAAAATTTAGATGCTATGGTGATACTATTATCACCATGCCATAGCATCTAAATTTCTGCCATCTTCTGTTTGAATTTCAATAGTGTTAGATGTGGTTTTTAATTTCTATACTGGTTAATTTCTGCTTAATTCTATCATGTTTAGAATGTCTGGATTGTCATTATTCATATTTTCCAGTTGGTATTAAATTTTCTGTATATAATAATGTATACAGTGTTATGCATTAAAGTATTGCATTAGCTGTAAGTAATTATAAAAGCAATACATCTTAATATATAAAAATCTCATGTCACTATGTATGTTCGGGATAAACTCTAAAACTATTGAACCGATTTTGATCAAACTTCGTAAATATCTGTAATTTGGTCCAACTTAAAAGATAGGATAGCTTTATCTTTTTTTTTCATTTTGTTCTGGACAATGTTTGTCGGGACAGCTAGTATTAAAATAAACCTCTTTCTATTTCTAGGTAGCTGACTTTGGTCTAGGCCGTGCATTCGGAGTGCCAGTGAGGGTATATACACATGAGGTGGTCACTCTGTGGTACAGGGCTCCTGAAGTGTTGTTAGGCAGTCAGAGGTGAGCGTTGTTACTCTAGTAAGCACAAATATTTATTTGTTACTGTTGGAATAGAGACATGTCACACAAATATATATGAGGAGTATAGTTTCAAAACCCGCCTAAACGATATCAGCACAAAAATAATATTCTGATTGAATATGAAGCTCCTTCGTTGCTTCTATCGCATAGCACCGATAGTTTAAAAAAAAACCCACTCAAATTCTATTAAATCGGCTCACAAAAGTAGCAGTTTGTTGCAAACACCGCTAAACTAGTCCATTTATATTATGTCCTAAATGGTTTTTTGAGATTTACCATTATTTTGTGAAAAGTATTTTAGAAACTAAACTACTCATATATAAAAAAATAAAGATAATACATTATTAAAATAGTTTTCTTTATAATCATGAGTTGTATTCATTAAAACATTAAAGCATCTCTCTTATTTATCAAATAGTACCCTTGTAAATCATGTAAATACCTTATTTCTTATTCCCTATTTCACAAACATTGAAACAAAACTTGCTAAATGTTTATGAGTTTTAATGTATCGATGGGTGCATCACAAATGGAAGTTTTGGTTATAAATATTTTGCGTTCTAACCCTACAGTGACCTGGGTTATATTAAAAAACCAATTAAATTGCTTATTTCAGATACTCATGCCCCATAGACATGTGGTCTGTTGGCTGCATTTTCTCAGAAATGTCATCAAAGAAACCTCTTTTCCAAGGTGACTCGGAAATCGACCAGCTGTTCCGTATATTCAGGTATGTTTTATTTTATGTATTTATCATATTTATTTTTCATATTCTAAAGTACATATATTCTTTAAATATGGTTAAGTTCAAATTATTATAAACATAATTTCTTTGGGCTAGTTTGCCCAATCACTTGCTGATTATTATGTTTGTCTTACATGGCTTTTATAGATTCTGACAAAGGCTGGATATTTTATGTAAACAACCCAACTTGAATAAAGTTTAGAGAATGTTAAGTTAAAACTTAAGTAAGCTTTATATGTATGTGTGAAAATATATATTATAGTGAATTATACACATTTACAAGAGTTGACAGAGTTCACTTAAGTGGTCCAGGTATTTTCCAAGATGTTAACCATCACTGTTTAAGTAATCATTCAATAACTATTTAATAAACATATATAACATCTGCAAGTTAGAGATGGCCTTGCAATTAAACTTAAAACTCTGTATGTCTATCTAGTAGGTCCCTATTAGGCTGACCTGCATAGTTAATTTTTTATTAATAATAATCCAGATTGCCTCCAATGTTATATTGTGAGAATAATAAGTATTGTTTGGTACTTCAGAATGCTGCGTACGCCCACGGAGGACATCTGGCCGGGCGTGTCATCTCTGCCGGACTACAAACCTACATTCCCTAATTGGACCACATTTAACTTGCACAATCATGTGAGTTTTCAATTATTCTTGGATATTAGAGTATATGGTTATAAAAATATTTATCAATTTGGTTTCATAATAAAAGGCGTCATTACATTATTTAAGTAGACTTGTCCCTATGGGACAAGTCCACCCAGGAAGACCCTACAGATAATTTTACAAGAACACTAAAATTACAACAATTATCTTATCTTTCGATTTCAACTGCTTGCAACACAGCGCTTTAACAGCTGTTGATAACTCTGTTAGCCACTTTTTATAACAGACAGCTGAAGTTTTAAGATTATTTGTTCATCAGTGCAATATAAGAGATATTATGTAACTTAAATTATATACAAACCTTCAATATAACTTGTTTCCTCTTTATATTTTTGGCAGGTACTATTGTACCACTGACATTATTTCATAAAGAAGTTGTGATATTTATAACTAAAATAATATTTATTGCTTATCACCATTACCTTGCACATTTATTAAAGGCTGTGACAATTATTAAGTATAATTGTCTATACTTAACCGTTTTTTTTTGTGAAAACCTTCACATTTATTCCATCCTAACATAGTTTGATATAAAAACCGTTACAATATAAATATTCATATTACAGGTGCAAAACCTAGACGAGGTGGGCATGGATCTATTGCAGAAGATGTTAGTGTACGACCCGGTGAAGCGCATATCGGCAAAGGACGCGCGCCGGCACCGCTACTTCCGCGACGTGAAGCTGCCGCCCGGCCTTAGCGTGCACTCCGCCTACATCCGCTACGAGCCCGACCACGAGCCCGACAGTGACTGCAGCGCGTAGGAGACCACCCACCCCCTTCCTCCCCCCACACTGCACCCCGCCAACGTCTGAACCGTCTGTCGAATGATAACACACACACACGCCATCTCTCATTTGTTCAGCTTAACTGACTTTAAGATGGCCACTAGTCTAGTTCAGACCAATGTACTGACTGAATTATAAGGCGTCACGTGATTATTGGATAAAATAACGTCGTAAGTTATCTTAGGTTGAAACTTAGAGCTAACTTAAGATATAATTTCTTGAACTGAGAAATGATAATAATTGAATTCTCAAACCCGAAGCATGTGCAACTTACGCAACACAATCGTAGAATATGTGCACTGTGTTCACTCTGTATTACAGTGGAAGCTGGCACTGTGTTTTTACTTAATTGGCTATTCAGAAATCTTTTATCATTTTAATTAATTATTTTAATGTTTTCTATTTTCTACCACTTATGTCTAACGCTATGCTTTCCAATTAAGCGATATTGTGGCGTATAGTAACAGTATGTTTCAAGAGCAACGATAGCTCAGTGGGGAGATCAACTGACTGCAATGCTGAGGGTCTCGGGTTCAAACCCACGTCGCGCACCTCTGACTTTCGGAAGTTATATGACTTCGAAATTATGTGCGTATTGATTGATTGGTCGGCCTCGATGGCGTAGTGGCCAGTGTAACCGACTGCCACGCCTGAGGTCGTGGGTTCGATTCCCGCACAAGTCAAACATTTGTGTGCATAAACATGAATGTTTGTTTTGGCCTGGGTGTTTCCATGTATAATATCTATGTATATCCAAAAAAAAAAGTACATATGTATGTTTATCCATTGTCCTAGTACCCATAGTATAAGCTCTGCTTAGTTGGGCTAGATGGTGTTGTGTGTATGTGATACAATATTATTATTAATTATCGCCTGCTCCGTGCCTCGGAGAGCACGTTAAGCCGTTGGTCCCGGCTGCCATGAACATCTATGGCAGTCGTTATTGGGAGAGTGTCGACACAAAAGATCCCACTGGGTCGAAGTGTCGCCGATCTGCACTGCGCCCACATAAGATAATAATAATAACAGTATGTTTTCCGTTTATTAAACTAAATTGCGGATCAAAGTTATAATAAAGGGGGCATTTATCATTCTAGTGATAACAGGCGGTTCTGACATATTATCATACTTTATCTTATGAATATAGTATGCATGGCGACGTATGCATACACAATTTGTTTGCTATACCAACAATCGGATATATGCGCAAAGCGCTTACGACATTACTGCTGTAAGTTGCAAAACCATATCATAGTAAGAGCCTGCGCAGACGAGAGACAATGGCGTACAAAATGTCCGCGGTCCGCTCTTATTAATAATAGAATAAGGTTGCACTTTGTCAGCGTAATGTCGCCTAGCGGAATACACGGATAAAGTGCAATCTTATAGTAGTACGAATAAGAGCGCACCGCGGACATTTTGTCCGCCGTTGTCCCTCGTCTGCGCAAACCTTAATAAGGTGGCATCGGAGCAGCTCCATTCCAAAGCGTTTAGAAAAGCACTACAAAATTATCATACGCAGTCTGTTTACCGAGAGCAGGTCAAGGGACGGGTTATAAAACACTATCCTTATTATTGTATGGTTTTGCAAATTAAAGAAGCAGACTTCTTGGGGCCTTCATTGAGTAGTCCCAGACTACCATCGTCTCAAAGACTAATTTCGGAGGTCTGTTTTGAGACCTTCGTAAACATTTAACCTCGGCCTTTTCTCGTCGATGTGTACACATAATGTCCTGTGTCGGAGTATTTTGGCGAATGAGTAAAAACACTGTTATAAAGACTAAGTGCACTTGATATTACACATCAGGAATTGATTAGTTTGTAACTTAAATCTACAAAACAATTGTGAAATATTTATTTTCTTGCTTGGGTGTTGAATATATTGGCTTTTAAATCAACACATCGCATCAAATATGAATATATATATATATATATATATATGAATAAACATAACATGCCAAGTTGTGGCAATAGTGTTTCACTGCCAGTGAAAAAGTATTGTAAACTGTCGGTGATATAATTATGTGCGCCTGCCAAATTATGTCTCTTTTTCAAAGGAGCATAATTATATAGAGAAAACATGTGATTTGATATTTTAAATGATGTTAATATGGCAAGGCATAAAAACAATTGCCGTATGTGGAATAATATTGGATCGTTTTCACATTTATCGATACTACGCAACACTGCAGTCTTATGTCGACAAAATACAATTTAGAACACCAACAACGTTTCAGATATAAATCGATGTAAATTACATTTAGACTCATATACTTACATTTATACTCATGCCTATAGAGGCATGAGACACTTATATTTCGCAAGCTATGTTTTTAGATCCATGTACAACTCGGACCCATAATTCATACTCTTCACTAGCGGCTACGCAAGCATACATACAAATTTATGTCACGGGACAACATGTACAGTCAAATGTGCGTAAGTACCTGTAAGTATAAGTACTCTTCACTTGTAGGTCTAGTAATCTAGTTACAAATTTGCCGACAAAACGCACAAAATCAAACGACTTTTGTAGGCGAACAGTTGCAATGTGTTTATGTATCAATCAATATGAAAACGTCCATTGCTTCAATTACAAAGAATGAAACATGTGGCCTTTACATTGTGTAGGTATTGTAATCGTAATGTAAATAAAATATCTGTTAAATATTAATTCCGTGAGCGTCGATTTAGTTTCTTACTTTTATATGAAGCATGTATGGTCGTTTGTGTACTTCCACATATTAATCATTGAACCAAGATAGATTGAAGAATACGTTCGTGTGTAGGAGTCTTATTCGGCTTCATATTATGGTACGAATGTAAAGCAGCGTTTCTATTAAGCAAGTTGATTGTGTAAAGCTTGTTAATTATTTTATGATGGCAATCGTTGTAGAGACGGTACTCTAAAATGGATAGGTTTATTTTTAATAAATAATTGTAATGACAAACATTAATTATGATATATATTACATACTTATTTATATCTTATAAATAAAATATGTATTTTAATTTATGAACAATGTGAACCGCTAAAATATATTTTATATATATTTGCTAATAGCGCTTGTACTGCAAGCATCGCCTGCGCAAGAATTGTGTTCAAATGTAACTTGCTTAACAGAATCGCTGCATTGGAATTATGAATAGGCAAAGGTATTTCTAGTGGGATTTTCGGTTCTTCTTTCCCTAATGGATATGTGTACGTTTCTTTATCGAGTTTGTTTAAGTCTTATAACTTAAAAGTTAGTTCTCCATTGTGTTTTATATTGTATGCCATCTGAGCCTTGTGCGAGTTTTAGTTAATTTCGTGAACACAGTGGTCAGTTCAACATTATTTAATGTAAATAATTCGATGTTTTGTGCCAAAAAAGTACTATGCTACAAGTGTTGGGAATGTCTTGAGACACGAGCGCGACCGATATTCGTACGTTTGTGTACTTGTAGCATGGCACTGTGTATATTGTGGAATCATTCTGTATGCGTTGTCGATACGTCTGGTCACTGTGAGTTCGTTCAAGGATATTATTACTAATAATGAATTAATTTGATTTAGGTATTATCTTAATTTTAAAGTAATTAAATTTTAATGATAAGTTTTAGTATTTGGTTGTTTTATTTTGTACCCTAGGCATCTGTTATATAAAAAAACACATATTATATTGTCACACCATAGTAACCATCTTTTCTATAAACTATGAACTTGTGGAACACCACAATTATTACTGACGCGGTGCCGAACATGCAGAGACTACTGACTAGCATATTTTTACTAGATAATTATGTTAAATGTATAGAACTCTTAGACAAAAGCAACCTGCCGTGGTGAATACTTGATACAAGGTATCCGTGAAACCAAACTAATATGATCCGCTCGGACTATAGTGTCAGAAGAATATTGATTAAAAAAATATTACTCACAGGTGAAAATGCATTTTTTTAAATTATTGTTTGAAGTCCCGTGCATGTTTTTATTTTAAAGCTCCGTACTCACATACGGTTTTAGTATGGCTCATCTTGGTACAGCCACCATCGCAAACTGTAAATCTATTTATATAGTGAATTAGTCAAATTTGGTCGTGAAATACCAGAATTCGGTCGGTCTGCCGTTTAAGAGATACAAGGGGGTACTTATTGGTGGCTGTGCCAAAGTGAGCACTCGTCTTAGCACAGACACCTTGTGTTTCCAAAACCACAGCACAGAACGAAGATCTAACTATACCAATAATTAGTCGACATTGATCACAAAATATCAGCATTGTACGAGCCCCCGTTTAAAAGATATAAGGGGGTATTGGTGGCTGTGCCAAGATGAGCGCTCATCTTGGCACAGCCACCTCAATATCTCGGGAACCACAATGCCTAGCGTTAATCTGATTGCACTAATAATTAGTCGTTCATTGGTCGTAACCACAGCTGAACCTGGCTCCACAGGTGTTACAGTGGTGGGAATGCGGGTGGTATTAGCCCCGCCAAGCTAATAGGTATGTCAGGTACCTACCTGCACACGGGGATAAATAACTAGTGCAGGTGCAGTCGTCAATAAAAATGAAGAAAATGTCTTTTACTTTTTTATTTATACAAAACAGCTTATTGCTTCAATGGTAGAAAGTAAACATAAATACATTTAACACAAATACATATATTATTATGCACTAAAACAATAGTCATATCTATTTACATCTGCTCTGTACTATCTTGTGTATAATAAAATAAAATATGTCACCTAAATGTACAAATCACATATCTACATTATATAATTGCTAATGTCTACATCTATATAATATATATTTAAACATACAAATATAAAATCGAGCATCTATAATGTTCAGGCACCAGTGCGAAAAGACTTCACTTTTCATATTATATCTACAACTCAAAACTACTAACCTACTATTGCTATAGACGGGATTGGTCAACTGTTTTCTTATAATCGCTGTAAGCTACTTCTAGTTATCAAAATATGTGAGATTTTAATACAAACCGTGTCTCAAGACCCTTAACAAAAGCCGAAACGGGATAATTATTTTTAGTTGCGGCACTATAATAATAATAATAATAATAATAAATATTATTGCCCAGAAAAAGTACACAGTTTAAAAACAGCAAAGCTAACACAATATTCGGTGAACACAATAATTGTTCGAACCCTGTTACCCAAAGTAGGATTTAACTTGTGTCATGGGTACCAGGCGCCTCTCAATTTATTTAATAACATGATCGTCATGACCTTTTTTATAATTGTTGCAATATACAAAATAGAAATAGAAGATGATTAGGGTGTATGTGTACGTGTTTGATGGTGGGTGTCTGTATGTATGTATGTATGTGTGTATGTGTGTGTGTGTGTGTGTGTGTGTGTGTGTGTGTGTGTGTGTGTGTGTGTGTATGTATGTATGCTTTATGATGTTTGTGCGTGCCTGACAGTTTGATTACAGAGTGGTTATTTTAATTAGATTTTCGGTCTCTTCATAGTTTTTGCCTAAAAGCCTTCCGATGTGAGAATGTGATCTTGCGACATTTGGGTCTGAGAGATCTGCAAATATTGCAGTATTTATTTATTTTATTATAGAGATGGCCACATAATGATGTCGTGCGGCCAATGAGCTCCTAAAGCACTGGACTGACATACTTTATACGAACGGCGTGTACTCGTAGCATTACATGTATATTTTATAGTTGTGTGTTTTCTGCACACTGTTTCAAGCACAAAAAGCCGTCTTACGGTAAGTACCTTACAATCGCTGTATAAAATAAAAAGCCTTATAAAATTTAATAAGCGATGTAAAACGCGCGCTTCGATTCGATGCCATGCACAGCACACAAACGTACTCAGTAATCAGCTGTTGAGCGCTATGACTGACTGCGCACACAAGTGCAATAATAACGTGCCAGTGTTACTGCGCACTAAACATTGCTGCCTACAGAATTAGGCTTTTCTGTAACCTATAAATCAAAGTCGTTTCTTATTATTATCTATATATTATTATATCTTTTGTATAATATGACTTCAATTGATGTTGAGAAGACGTCAGCTTCGTTAAAGGTCTTGAGACAAGGTGTATGTGTTCAATCTGGTTCTGGTAGTCTTGTAAGTAGTTATAGCGAATAAAAACCAAGGCAAGACTGACTTTAGCACAACGCAACCCAAATATAACGTTGGGCTCGTAATAATAACTTTATACCCTACATAGTCTGCTACAAAATTGATTAGACATTTCAGATCCTTAAATGATCACCCTTCTGAATATTTGAATGCGGCAACGTTGCGACCAAGGCTGGCTCTACTATTACTCAGTGCTTCGTGCGTAGTTTGATTTGTGGAACCTCATACTTACTTACTTATCGTGTCGATGGCATTTTATACAATTTTGGACCAGTTTTCGGCAACGCGGATTGCATTTGGTTTAGCCTGATACAGGTCATCCAGTGTGCACGATTCTGGGCTCACGGGGCACGACAGCAGATGACCCATTGTCTGTGGTGATACGCCGCAGTCACATGCATTCATGAATCAGGAACCTCATAGCCATTCCTTATCAAGGTGATGTGTCCAGGTCCAGCACGGTAAGGTCACGAGCAGGTTCAGTGGTGTATGGTGTAGACGGCGGGGTGCGCGGAGGAGGGCTGCGGCTGCAGGATAATGCGGTGCGTGACACCGCCCAGCTCCTGTTGGCTCAGCCCCGATACCGCCACCGTCGCCGGTTGTAACTGTAACCGACAACCTTAACGATAAGCTCTGTATCTCGCAAGATCACAAATTCATGGAATTCCGGGTTTGATCTCCAAGTAGGAGTGGATAATCAAAGAAATTCGCAGTAGCGGCACGTAGATGTCCCCATCCAGAAGAGTTCGGTATTGTCAAACTTTTGCTTTTGCAATAGTAGGGGTGGGCAATCCGAGGGTGCGTGGCGGGTTCCTCTCTTCGCAATAATGGTATTACCTTGGATTTTCGCCAAGTAACGCCTAATTCGATTCAATATAAGTTAAAGTAAAGTAAACACACCTGCAATATGTTAGGTAGCATGGTCTGACACGTAGAAGTAGCGACGTGTAACTGTTGCTGTTGAACCTGCTGCACCCCCACCGCCTGCACAAACAAACAGTCCGCCATTAATACTCAAATAATAAACATAATGCTATTTAAAAGGGTACAATCAAATTGGCTTTGATTATAGTAAAAGGAGCTAGTAATAAATTAAACCAAACGGATTAATTTTATTAGGGCCGATTTTTCAATCACCAGATAAACAGACGAATAACTACTCTACAAATTTTATTCGGCTGTTTATTACTCTGATGAAGGTTCCTGAATTTTCAATAGCAATTTATTCCCTGGATAGCTATTCGACCGAAGTGTACCCTAAGGGTCTGTTCCGCCATCTCCTAATAGCATTTATCTATAAGACAAAAGGCGCGCCATCTCTCTTCTTTATATGTTATTTTATACTTTTATATACTCTACTAAAAATATTTGTCCTATATTTGACAACTTCTCAAATAATCTGTTCATTTTAGTTAAGCAAGATTTGTATTACGTCAGCATGGTACTATCACTTACATGGATCTGTATGGGCTGGTGTTGCGGGTGAATCTGTATCGTTTGTACTTGCAGTTGCTGCGGCTGTTGCTGTAACAAAACACTCACTCTTTAGTATGTGTGGAAATGTGCACAGTTTTTAACGTAAAGTACAAAGACATGCAGTTGTTAAGTACGTTTACACGTTTCTATTTTACGCTGTATAATGATTCTAAGATGTATTACTATTTTAACATAAAAGAAATACTAAGTATTTTCAGTTTTATTAATAAATATATTATTAGAATGTAAGATTGTGTCTACTATGTACAACAGAAGATAACTAAATACTAGTAAAAGAAAATGTCTGTAAAAATAATTATAAACAAGTGAAAAGGGGAAGAACGTAAGAGTGTGAATATATTTATACCGTGTTAACCTGTTGTGTTTGCTGAAGCTGTAGCGACTGCACCGAAGAAATGACGGGGTACGGGTGCTGGCCCTGCGGAAACAACATTTAAAAACATATTATTACGACAAAATAAATAAATCCGCAGGATCAACCGGGGCATGCACATAGTGCTCTTGCGATTGGCCGCTGTAACCGGAATTCGGCCTGGGGATTATCAATCTGGGGTAGTAAACCATTTCCCTGTAGATCGAAGTCTAATGTATTCTTTTAAAACTAACGCCCCCGTCCTTCGAATAATTCCTGCGTCGCGGAGGACTTTACAAAGATCCAAACAACGGATACAAAGAACACAAATTCGAAACAACGATCTATTTGTAAATCACACAATCTTTTATGTGATCTACAAATCCGTAAGTGGAGTGTCGACCATCTAAACGTGAATTACGTTTGCCATTTGATTTTCACTCTGAAATACTTATACGTTTAGATGATTTTACAAGTAATAATCTAGTTATTCTAGTTACCTATATAAAAAGGTAAAAATTAAACAAATAGCGTAACCCGAGTTTATCTTTGATGTTTGTTTTGAAGAGCTTGTGTTATCTAAGAAGTAGTTCTACCTGCACTCCCGAAACTGTGATCCCTTGTTGCACGTGTTGCGCATGTATCGGCACCGCGAGCTGTTGCACGTTGCCCACTTGCAACACTGCTTGTTGCTGCATCTGCTGTTGCTGGTGATGTTGCTGTACTTGTTGCTGTTGCACCTAGACAATAATTTACAGTAAATATTGTGCGGCAATAGTCTAGATAATTCGACATTGAATCACTGGTATACATTTGAGGATTGAGTTGCCAAAATCACTTGGCAATTGATCAGGGAAGTGCGTTCATATTTATTATTTTATTTTCTCTTTTTTTTATAAATGGAATAGTTGAAATTTCTCTCTCTATGGTAACACAATATACTGGATCAAAAGAATAATACTATCAATCTTATATCCACTTACGTAATACTTAACGCCTTTGATTTACTGCTGTTTACAAAACTTAGTTAATTTTCCAAATAACATATTTTAATAAGTTGAAAACTGCATGCTCCCCGTCGCCCAACTCTCCGTAATGTGCGTTTGGTTTCGCCACTGCCAACTATTGTAACCGCGTATTTTAGTATTTATTAGCTTAACCGTTACTCAATCTCCAGGAGACACATAACAATAGATTTTTTATTGTGTCTATAAAATGACAGGCGATGGGATATATAGTTATTGTAGTTGTGTGATTAGAGCAATCAATTTTAAAATTCGTATGTTCGAATGACAAAATCCTAAAACACAATATGAAAAGTTTAAGAACAAAAGTTGTTAAGTTAGATATAAATAAGTCGCTGGTACAAGGTTATTAGCATTTTTTAATTAAACCTAATTATTGAATCCTAGGTATAATATTCATAGCTAAAATAAATATGACGCTAAAGCAATCTTTTTATAAAAACAATGTTTAACTCACTTGCTGTTGTTGTTGTTGCTGCTGCACTTGAACCTGTTGTTGCTGCAACTGTTGCGTGTGTTGTTGCTGTTGTTGTTGCGTCTGCTGCTGTTGTTGCGGCTGTTGCTGCTGTTGCAGGAAGATTATTTGTTCCGAGTTGCGGACGCGTTCCTGCGGCTAAAGAAGTTAGTTTTGTTAAGTAACTTGAAGCGCGGTCAGTACATGATCGGGTGGCCTATGAATGACCATAACCTTGCTAACAGAATACAATACAAAAGCGGCGACAGATGAGATCGATTATATTTTAAACTATATAGACATGATTCTTTCATAGTAACGGACAAAGAAATCTGGTGCCCAACTATTTTGTTATTAATAACTGCACTTTAATCACAGTGACAGGGAAAGCTAACCTTCGAACGATTGCGGTTTAAATATTATGCAAGAGATTTTGTTGAACGAACCTTGTTTTAAGATCATTAATAAAACCTAAAACGGACGTCTTCGGTCTCCATTTTGCATACGCTAGTAACATATCGGCTTCTTTTCTGTATTTAATATTATTGTGTGTGATACTACATATGTCAAGTTCTACTTACTTGTGCGTGCAACATCATGTGCTTCTTAAGGTTATGTAGATACATATACGTCTTGACACAGAGCCCGCACTTGTACCTCTTCTGCTGGGGCGTGTTTTCTCCTTGACCTTGAACTTGTAGCGCCTGTTCGCTGTTTTGTACTTGGATCTGTACTTGACCTTGCACTGGAACAACTGAAGAAAGCAAGAAGTTAGACAGACCATTAGCTGAGTCACTGTTTTTGGAACCGGACGACAAGTTACGATATTCCTAACTTGTCGTGGGAGTAGTAAACTGCAACTGCACAAGTGCATGCATCGCAACGTGGTAGACATCTACTGGTCACTGTTGTGGCTGTAATCCAAGAAAATCCTAGTGCCATGAATTGGACACCTTTATAAAGAACTGAGAAACTAAGAAGACAGGGACCAGCGAAGGCGTGTGGGAGTGGGCGATGCGTTGCCTTGTCCCTGTGATCTCTGGGTTAAAGACGGAATAAGGTAATAAGTTACACTGTAATGAAATGATATAGTTGATGGTATTTACCCTGCTGCGAGCCTTGGGCGGCGTCGTCTGCGGCGGCGGGCGGTGGGTCGGCGAGTCCAGCCGCGGCACCCTTGGGCTGCCCCTCCGCGCTGTTTTCCGACGTCGACGACTCCGTCTCCGACTTCACCTCGTGGCTCTTCATGTGCTTCTTGTACGAACTCGACTCTATGTAACCTGCCAAATGGAGTTGTAAATATTATATATTTGTTTTAAGACGCTATTTAAATTATTATTACTAGCTGTGCCCTAAGATTTTAAATGACGTTTACAGTGACTGCTCCAGACCTATATGTAATACTTTTCTTTTACCTGTAGTACCTATTGATTTGTAACATTAAAACGCTTATTTTATTCTGATGACAATACAAGAATATGGTATGATCAAGCTGGTATGACAGCGGAGGTATTCTGAAATATAAGTTTATTCTGCAAGTGGTGAATGCTGTCTGATCTGTGTAAATATTTACTGCTCGTAATCGAACAGCTTCTCGCCGGTGTGTAGTGTACCTAGTGCAGTTACCTTTCCCGCAGACGACACACTGGTACTTCATCTCGCCGGTGTGGTACCGGCGGTGCACGGCGAGATACGAGGCGGAACTGAACCGCTGCGAGCACTGCTCGCACTCGAACAGCTTCTCGCCAGTGTGCTTGCTCGTGTGCACGCGCAGTTCCGTGCGGGACGTGCAACCCTTGAAGCACACGGGGCACACGAACCTGCCATACATACAGACTATCAATAAACAGCGCTTGTGTCGCTCTTATTTCTCGGTTTTGGTCGGAGACTGCAGCACTAGTATTCCGTTCCGGTAGTCATGTACGTGTACGGGTCACGAGTTCATTACCGTACATACCAACGGTGCCGACGCAGCACCTACGTCCAATACTAACATGCGTCATAAAGTATTTCGCAACACCTTTTATATAAATAAGCTATTAACCAAGTAGTAACGAGTACATTATTAACTAATAACTGCAACACACTATCAAGGCAAGATAAGCCACCGTTGTTTGCATAATAATTTAAACTAACTTAAGTAATATACAGTGTCTAACATTCGGCTGTCTTTCTTTTCGTACTCCATTACAACTCTACCAATACCATAAAGTGTAAAGCGTGAAGGCTAACTGGCCCCAACAAGTCATGCGCACAAATATGAATCATTATGAAGAGTAAATAACCTCAAAATGTCCAGTTTCATCAGGTAGTTTAAGCTAATCAATATGCTTTAAAAACCTGACGCTAAATAATTAGTTGAAATACAAGTAAGTCGTGTGCACGGTACCTCTTGTTCCCAGTGTGCGTGATCATATGGTTGTTCCTGGCCGAGGAGGTGGTAAAGCGCGCCGAGCATAGCTTGCAACTGTAGGGCTTCTCGCCGGTGTGCGTGCGCCGGTGGTAGATCAGCGCCGACTGCTGCGCGAAGCGCCGCGAACAGAACTGACACTCGTATGGACGCTCACCTGAATACAATACGCTCACGTAAGAATGATGTATACGAAATTTAAAAGAAAAGCAACTAAAACAGATTATACGTATGTGACTACTGGAAAAAGGTGTTCGCATTAAATGACTACGAAAGCGAAAATTTACCGAAAATTTTATACTTTAGTTTAATATAGGTATTGCATTTCTTGCATGGTTTATTACACAAAATAATTTTGTAAAATCGCCGCTATATAATAATAATAATAAACGTTTATTGCAAGTTTACAAAAACTCATAGTTGTTAGTAAAACTTAGCCTAGGTGTTAGTTAGGTATTAATTATTTAATTTTTGTCGCTGGGACATGCATGTCGCAGCACCTTCGCATATTGAGGTATTGCAAACATCAGTATCTTGTTAATTATAATTATATCCTCAAAGTGTCGTTAAATCATTTGTCTAACCTGTCCGCAATCATTGCAAGCACTGTGTTGGAACTAGCCCGCACCCTGGGAACTAAAGAAGTGCAACGCTTGCGCATTGTTGTGTAAAACCAATCAGTTCGTGCTTCGGCGAACATTGCTGAGGCACTGCAGTAGCGAGGTAGTCCCAACACAGACCTGAACGCATTGTTGAACTGTACGCGGAGAGCTTTGTATGCTTTCAAAGTGAAGATAGTCCTATTTTGAATAGCGCAATTTTAGCTTCAACAAATCTATGTGCTGATGTGCCATCATGTTTGCTCGTAATGGCAGTGCCTTCCGCTCCCGTTCAATGTCAGTATCGTCTGATGTCATTGATTGTCATTCACTCAGTCGACTAATTTTTTCGGGCATTTGCTGGTTGTCGTAAGGCCTCATTTACGGAGACGCGGGGTGTCGCGCGTCGCGACTGGCGTGGCATCTCGCGGCGCGTCGAACGTTTTTTCTGTTTACGGTGCCGCGGAGCGTGAAGCAGCACGCATCATCGCACGCGTAAACACAAACATAGGGCAATATACGATGTTGTTTATAGAGATACGAGGCGGGCAGAGTGGCGGCGCCCGCCGCTGCGCCCGCGGCGAATCCTCAAGCGTGTAGCGAAGCACGCGGCGGCTATCGCTGCGTCGTACGCGGCGCTCATTGCTGCGGCACATTTCTTATATTAAATAATTCACTTTTTAACATAGAATTTTCTTCTAAAAAAAGTCGATCATATCGCACTCCATTGCGACGGTGACTTACATCTGCGTTGTGCAATTTCCAAATAAGGCTGGCAGAAGGTTCCGCCGCGGGCATCGCTTTATCGAGAATGGCCGTTGCGTGCGCCGCAGCGATAAACGCCGCGTGAGACGCGTCGATGTCGTCCGCGGACTCCGCCACAAAAAACGCTCCATTTCAAGCAAACGCGTGTAAAATCGCTTCTCCGTAAACGTACTCATACAACACTATGCTCGGCCTCGATGGCGTAGTGGTTAGTGTAACCGAGTGCCACGCATGAGGTCGCGGGTTGGATTCCCGCACAAGTCAAACATTTGTGTGCATGAACATAGATGTTTGTCTTGGTCTGGGTATTTCTATGTATAATATGTATGTATGTATTTACAAAAAAATGTATATAATATGTTTGTTTATCCATTGTCTAGTACCCATAGTACAAGTTCTGCTTAGTTTGGGCTAGATGGTGTTGTGTGTATGTGATAGAATATTATTATTATTACTATACGCCCCGCGTCTCCGGAAATGAGGCCTAAGATTACACATAAAGGTGCAGAATTTTTGCTGTTATGAAAAGCTCGGTCACTCACCAGTATGTACTCTCATATGTGCGTTAAGTTTGGACACTTCATAGAAGCCCTTGTTGCACACAGTGCACACGTGGTTTCGTATGCCGCGGTGCTTCTTCATGTGTTGACACAACGTCGAGTGGCGACGGAACGTCTTATTGCACTCCGAACATTTCAGAGGCTTTTCACCGGTGTGCAGGCGGAAGTGGACCTAAGTAACACGAAATAAAGGCTAATTTACTATGTAAATTAAGCGTTTTGAGAAATCGCGTATGTCATACTTATCAACAAAAGTTTAGATGGAATGAGTGAGATCCACGTAAAATCCAGGATATACTTAGAAACTCTACTCTACTTAGAAACCTATCAACGGCCGATAAATTAGGATTCATTGAAAAATTCTCTTGCATGCCTCAAGAAGGCAAGCGATATCGCGGCAGGTCCAAAGGGAGATGGCAAATTGAACTGGAGTCCTTCTCTAACGTTTTTTACTTAAAGGCTCTAGATAGAGAGATGAAAGGAGAGTGAGAGAAGGACATCATAAGTTTACAATAATAAGAATTAATCAAAAGATCTTTTGATTAATTACAACACACCCATAAATGCCGGTCTCAAATCCTGGAAATCAAAAAGAAAAATCGCCATAAGAGAATATGACATCATTTCCTTTAGTTAGCACATTTCATTTTCTTGTTTCTTTAGTCAGCACGCATCAATATCCGAATGATATCGTTCGTTCGTCAAAATAACACTCACCCCCTAGTTTATCATCTACCACTAGGCTGTTTAACATGCCCATTTCCAATGATAATGGATTCATATTATGGACCACACGACGCAATCGCAGAGACAGATTTACTTTGAATTATTCAAAACTATAAGGTAGTTAGATAGATAGCTGCACTGACGGGGCAACTATTAAAAAAATTTGCGGCCTTATGTCAATATTTCATAAACAATGTTTCATCACCTTTGTTTATAAACTATTTACAGAGATGATGAAACATTGTTAAACACTGTTTATAAACAGTTTTTATTGACAAATGTTGCTTAATGAATACGGGGCTTTACAGTCAGGCCCAGTCAACTGTCATACAACAAAGTTAAACGCGTTTAACGTACTGGGGGTACGAAAGAGCGAGCGAGAGAGATACCTAATAATGTTACCATTAAAATATTTTTTTATAATAAATGATTTTTCCTTCTGGTAGCATCTACATTTTAAAACCGTTAAATGCGTAGACAGAGGAAAAAATGTCAACGTGCTGTCAAATCTGACAACTACAATAATAACGTTTGCCTTCATATGTTTTGTCTTGTTTTCGAAGTTTATTTGTTACCAATAAAATAATTTTAATTTTGCCTTCACATTAGATACGTTGAGTAGAGCTTCCTGTTCCTCCGTTTTAGTGTTTTGGTGTAATTGGTCTTACAATCTATGTTTACGAGGTCTCCATAGCGGTGACGGTTTCCTCTGTGTGCTTGCCCTTGTCCTTGCCAAGGGCTGTTTTATGAGATAGACTCGATTGTGAAATTATAGTCACCATGAAAGAAAACGAAAGAAAGTGTATTAAGTGTGGATGCTCCCCTGCTACATATCCGAAAATTATGTAATTTACCTTAGATTATTTGAAATAAAAACTTTTTGTAAATCTGTTTTTTTTGCTCTCTAATCGAAAATACGAAGATGACATACCTACCTACATATTATAATTATATCTATACTAATATTATAAAGCTGAAGAGTTTGTTTGTTTGTTTGTAATTATATAGAACACTGAATAATACTTATAGGTATATCTACGTTGGTATAACGCTTAAATAGTTTGATTGGGTACGACATAGATGGCGTGTCTTGTTTAAGTATCGTTTTTTTTGTATGAAGTTGTTATTCTTCCCGTTAGGGTATATTATGTGTTCTGTGGTTACAGTTGACATATAAAATAAACCAACGCGTATTTCTTATTAGTTTTCTTGGATTTATTTAGTTTTATAGAACAATGGGTTTCGATTACTATGGTATATTAGGCGTGAAAAGATCTTGCGACCAGCTCGAAGTAAAGCGAGCCTACAGACGTCTCGCGCTTAAGTACAATCCGGAAAGACACGATAACGATGAAAATATGAAGCAAATATCCGCGCTTATAGCCGAAGCCTACGAAGTTTTAGTAGACCACAAAAGACGAGCGGTCTTCGACCAGTACGGCGAAGAAGGGCTAAAGAAAGGAATCCCTGGACCCAACGAATTCATCCAACCATACGCGTACCATGGCGACCCTCTAAGAACATTCCACGAGTTTTTTGGTACATCTAATCCTTATGCAGACTTGCTAGACTACTACGAAAATCCACGGCCGATGTTCGATACTCCTTTAGGCAAAGGTTATAAAGAGAAGGACGCAACGATAGTCCGACCTCTCGCTCTATCTCTAGAAGAAGTATACAAGGGCGGTCTCAAGAAAATGAAGATACAACGATTAGTTTTCACCGACGAAACCTGTACGGAATTAAAACTGCGTGAAAAAGTGCTATCAATACCGGTTAAGGCTGGTATCTATCCAAATACTGAAGTGATATTCAAAGAAGAGGGAGATCAGGGTCCTACCAGGATCCCAGCTGACGTGATATTTATAACTGAAGATCGTCCTCACGACACTTACATCAGGTCTGGTCTGAGCGACTTGCTCTACGTGCAAAAGATATCTTTGAAAGAAGCGTTATGTGGGTTCATGGTAACACTTAAAACTTTGGACGACAGGGTACTGAGGATCAAGATAACAGACGTTATCACTCCCACATACGAGAAGATTGTAGAGGACGAGGGTCTACCACTACCTGCTTGTCCTAAAAAAGCGAAGGGCAATTTGATCCTCAGGTTTCAGGTGGAGTTTCCAGAGTACTTGACTAAGAAGACAAAGAAAACATTTGAAGGTGCTTTCAAAGTGAAAGACGAGGAGGACGAGAAGTTCGTTAAATTAAAATGTGGTACACTGTCTATGACTTCAATATACGGTAATTTAAAAAAATAGTTTCCTGGGAATAACAAATAAACATATGAATTTAGAATATTTGGCTGGCGTTTGAATTTGAGCGAATTTTTAATTGTTTTTTTGATGTTGGTAACTCAAGAATTGTGGACCTAGCAAGAAGAAAATCTATTCCACAAAACTATTTACTATGAAAACAAATCCTACTATTGTTAGTTTGTGAAGATATTTGGGTGTTTGTATCTCAGACCCACGGAATAGATTTTGTTGAAACTTCGCACACAGATAGACCATAGCCTGAATTAATATACTTTTTACCTCGGTATGCCAGTAACTTATAATAACTATGTAAAAAAACGTGTTGACTGTTGCAATAGTTTATCATTTAACTACACTCCTTTGCAAATAAAACGGGCACCTTACAGTAATTGGCTTTTCTATGGATAATATTAATATTTTTAGTATGTCATTAGCAAATATGACTAGAAATTTCTTATTATCAATGAGAATATAGTTTTTAACACAAATCCTGGAAACGGTGTTTTAGTCAATGTAAACAGAGACCCGTGTAGAAATGGTAATTTTTATGGGTATAATGAAATTGAAACTACGAGTATTTTTATGGTATTTTAATAAAAAAGACAAAAAAATAAAAATGAATAACAAGTATGACCTCCCCTTGCAGCGATTACGACATGTAATCGTCTTGGCATGCTTTCCACCAGGCTTTTGATGGTGTCATGTGGAATGTGTTCCCACTCAGCCGAGATCATATGTTTAAGCTCCCTGATGTTTTGTGGAGGTGGTTGGATAGATCGTACTCGCCTCTTTAGGAGGTCCCAGACGTGCTTAATAGGGTTAAGGTCGGGGCTCCGCGCTGGCCAATCTATACGACGAACACCAACCTCTTGCATATAAGCATCAACGTCGCCAGAACGATGGGCCCGAGCATTATCGTCCATATAAATGGCATCTTCACCAATTACAGTCAGTGCGGGTTGTGCATGTTGACAAAGGATTTCTGTTATGTACCTTTGCGCATTTAGTGAGCCATTTTCAATTAATACTATCTCGGTACGATAGCTGGAAGTTACGCCCGCCCAAATCATAACGGACCCTCCACCATAAGGGGTGATTTCAAAACACACGTCGGAATAGTGTTCCCCTAGTCTTCGTAACACTCGTCGACGTCGATCCTCACCATTTATACAAATTCGAGCCTCATCGGAGAAGAGTACGCTACTCCAATTATCTAGAGTCCAAGATAGGCAATTTCTAGCGAATCTCAATCGGGCAATCCGGTGCTCACTGAGTAACTTGAGGGCCCGCGCTGGTCGTCGACTGCGTATAGCAGCTGCTAAAAGCCTCCTCCTCAAAGTCCATAGGCTAACTTGTGTTCCTCGTACCTCTTCAAGGTTTCTTTTGAGGTCTATGTAACTGCATTTGCGGTTCCTCAGCGCCTGAGTCACTAAAAAGCGGTCGTCTCGTGGTTGTGTGCAACGTTTTCTCCCAGAACCTTGCCTTCTCTGAACGGAACCTGTCTCTTGTTATCGAGTCCAGGTTCTTTGGACGGTTGAACGACTCACGTTTAACCGCTGTGAGACGTAACATTGGCTACACTCCTCTTCCAGCAGCGCTATAATTTTACTAGCTCTTATTGCTTTTTCTGCCATTACAATAAACACAAAGATATCTTTTTAAGTCACAGTAAGGCGGGATTATGCAACAAACAAATTATTCTACTTAAAATAACGAGAACTTAGTTTTAGTTGCCTGATAGCCTTTTAACCGCAAACCCGCGAAAAGTATAAGTAAAAAGTCACAAACTGAAAAAGGGATTATTATTTTTTAAAAACAAAGGTTTCGAAATTGAATTTACAGACTAATTTACTACTTTAATAAGTGCTAGTAACATAGTTTGGCTATTAAAACCTCTTTAGAATTAAATTATTACCAATAATGTAGAAAAATCAAAAAAGCCCGTTTTTGTTTGCAAAGGAGTGTATACAGCACTAGCGAATTATGACATAATAAACTCTCGCAATGTCCTAGTCAAAGTAATCAACATACGTTACGACGCTAAATGACGTCACCCTTCAAAAACATGGAGTTACAGTCAATGACTTCAGATGATAAGCATGCATATAATAAAACAAATACATGCTAAAAACTGAATTGTTAAAAAGTAAATACATTACCTTCAAATCGGTAGGGTTGTAGAAGCTTTTCCCACAAGTGGAACACACGTACGGTCTCTCGCCTCGATGGCGGGCCATGTGCGAGCGCAGCGCATACCCGCTATAGAACCTTTTATCGCACACAGTACACAGGTGAGTCTTCTGCTCGAAGTGCGTTTGCCTGTGGCGGTACAGTAACGTCTTGGTGGGGAATGTGCGTTGGCACACGGAACACGTCGGCTGTTTAGGCGGCCGCTGCTCATGAGTGCGCATGTGCATCTTTAACATGCCAGGGCCCTACCGACAATACGCTATTATTAATGGTTTTATTAGGCTGCACAAAAAGCAGTGGTCGTATCACCACTGCGTCGGGTGTTTAGACAAACATTTGTATGATCCAATAGACGGTTGTTCACAGTCCATATAGAAGACATCACGTGTAGAACTGCACTTACTTGTCCTATCCCTAAAGAAAAGGGGGTTTAAAAATAGAGCTGTTCTTGCCAATGATACCTAAGTTTGAGTAACCAGATTTTAAAAATTCGATCCATATGATTTCGATTGCTGAGGCAGCTTTGTCACCGCAGGTAACCATAAGTTGATTAACAAAGTTCTAAATTGGCTTGAACCGAACGACTTAATCAGTTGAAAATTACTGTGCTCATCCTTCATGTGGTAGATTTTAAGTACAGGATAGTCTGGACTAGTTCTAAATGTTTAATTTAAACGCTTTTTTAACACTGATATGGGTGGACGTTTCCAATAAAATAAATTAATTTGAACGAAATCTTAAAAAAATAGGTACACTTTCTAAGCTGTACTTTGTAATTAGCGTTTCCTAAAACGGAATACCTAAAATATTATGAAAAAGTCCAAACGCTCGATAGTATAGAACCTTACCTTAAAAGTTCTCTCACAAATAGGACACATGGGTGGCTTCTTACAATTCGCCTTAATCCAGTTCGTGTGGGACCTCATGTGCTGCTTCAACCACCGCGGGTGTTTGAACTCCTTGTGGCAGAGGTTGCACACGTGCCGTCCGGGGGACACCGTTGACGTCGCTTGGAACACCACCAGCTGAAGGTAGTTCTCTTCATCCGAGTTTAACCCATCCTTGTCTTTTGAAGGAACTATAGCCGTTTCGTGCTAAAAAGAATAACTAGTCAGCTTGCTTGTTGTCAGTTGACTATCAACGATGGGTAACTTATTGATATACAGCGTGTAACAGAAAGATGTGGTCATTTTTAAGACCGTAATCTATATCTGATTATAAATACAATCTTATTCGAATAATCGAATAACTCTAAACAACACATTGGTTTACATAAGGGGCAAGTGGGCACCAACAACCCAGGATGTTAGGTTTCAACCCAAAATTCTGGGATTGTAGGCCATCACTGTTTAGGGGGCCAGGCCAACCCTAGAAAATAACCCTAAATAAGCTAATGATAGTACAAGTCGTCAATTCCACCAGATATAGGCACAAGGTTACCATATACATAAATGTAGACAATACTGAACTCCTCAGATGATTGACAGCTGCGCCATGGAATCCGAGCGTACTATTACTCCAAATGGAATATTATATATAATTAGTCGTCTCGTTAGTGCCAAAGGATAAGTTTACGCTTTTGTTTCTGGCAGATTAAGAGTTTTCAGATTGGATTACTAGGTCTAATAGCATTATTGATATTTTTGTTAGGAAATTCTTAGTAGCAGTAATAACACGATAAACGGCAATTGACTTGTCGCTTATTACTTTACCTTGTGGCCCTGTCTAGCTTTTAGGCTGTCCTGTTAGAGTACCGTACTTATAATTAATCTGTGGATCTTACCTTCACAGGCTCAAAATCGTTTTTGGTCTCCGGTTCAGGTGTAGGCGAGGTCGGCTCAGGTGTGGAGCCGAAGAACCCTTCGAGTATATTAGTGGTGTTGCTCATAGGCACCTCCATGTACTGCATGTATGGCTCCGTACAGTTCATATTCAACAGCTTCTCTTTCTGTTTACCAGAAAATAGTTTTCTTTTTAAAGACTACTTCCGTGTTAGGTATAAATCTTGTGTCACGGAGAAACATTCAAACAACGGACTCAAAGAACATCCAGATTCGGACAATTATTCGTGGATTACACTAATTATTCTGCCGAGGATCTAAGCTACAACACTCGCAGTAGCAATAGCGGGGCGACTGCTAAACCACTAAGCCATCCGTCAAGTTTCTACTCCTTTACATAATTTACATATATATGCAGGACAAAAGTTTAAGACCAGCTTTATTAAAGTAGGAAAATGAAATAAAACTCAAAAATTAAGTGTTTTAAGTAGGTAACCTGTTTAGTCATCTTATAAAACAGTGATTAATAGACAATATACTAGCCAACTATAGCTATATTTAGCTAAACTGATTTTTCATCATAAAATCCTCGTTTACATTGTATGACTTTTTTCACAAGTTTCGGCAAACCAGCAATTAATTTGTTGATGGTGTCTCCTGATATATTGCTCCAACTTTCGCAAAAAGTATGCCACAAGTCTTGCGAGGATGGGCCACGATTACGGACGTTACTATCAAGCTCTTCCCACAAAAGTTCAATCGGATTGAGATCCGGGCTCTGAAGAGGCCACACCATGTTTTTAAGAGCCCTTGTGCCTCTTTATCTTCTAAATATAACCTGCATAATTTTGAGCTATGCTTTGGGTCATTATCTTGTTGGAAAATGAATCCATCTCAAATTAATCGCAACCCGGAAGGAACGGCATTTTCTTCTAAAATTTGTTTGTATTGCTCCTTTTCCAAAATTCCTTCAATTCTGATCAAGTCGCCAGTTCCTTGGCTAGAGAAGCAATGACAGACTATAATTGAACCACCACCATGCTTGACTGTTGGGACTACACAGTCTTGTATCATCTTTTCTTGGGTGCTACGTCGAACATAAATTCTTCGTTTTGAACCGAATATTTCAAACATGGATTCATCAGTCCAGAGAACTTTTTTAAAATCTTCTTTTGTCCAATAGACAAGAGCCCACTACATCAATTTTTTCTTGTTTTTTTGTCTTAACAGAGGTTTTCGAACGGCAACGCGACCATACAACTTCGAATCTCTCAATCGCCGTTTTACTGTAGTCAATGATAAAGGTTTAACTCGGGTTTTGTTCACTTCAACGCAGCTTTCTGGTGCTATTAGGCGTCTATTTCGCTTGCTGGTAACAACGATGAAATTATTTTCACTAGAAGTGGTAGCTCTCGGTCTTCCCGAGCGTAGACGATCTTGATTACTGCCTGTCTCCCTGTATCGAGTTATTGTACCATGAACACAAGTCTTCGATAACTTCAGTTGTGAAGAAATCTCACGTTCGGATTTGCCTTCGTTATGTAAAACAACGATGGCAGAACACACTTCACTACTAATTTCATGTGTTTTTCCCATTTTAAGATGTCTTGACTTTAAAAACTAGCTTCATGGTAGGTAGAAACCACAAGTTTAGACTAATTGAGATTGTTTGTGAACAAACCCAAGAAACCTAAGGTAATAATAAGTCGGAAACGTGTTTTCGGAAACTTAATAATCCTTATTATTGACCAATGCAAAAGAAAAGCAAAGTAATTAGTAATGAGCACATCATAAAAATATTACCACAACTCTACCACCTGGCTCTTGCGTAGCATTTGTCGGTGTTTGAAAACAATAGATGTTTTCTGTCCAATAACTTGCAAGTAAACAAAAGAATGATTTCTTAAGATATTCGGTATAAAGCTAGCGCAAACATACGGTTTCCTAATCAGGTTTCCGAAACAGGGATTCAGATTCGGACACCCGAATGCACACTTTTTATACGAATTTACTATATACCGCACACGTTCTTATATTTTCCGTGCGAAAATAATTCCCGTCGTTCGATTCGGAATCTCGCCGGTGTGTTCTGAATGAAGAACGGAAAAAAACCGAATGACGTCATTCCAAACGCAGCGCTCGCTAACATTCTGCATGTACCGCCGCACACAAACGGAAATTTCCATTCTGAATACATCAGGGTGCCTGGTGTGAGTAGTTTTTAGGTTAACACGATCGAAACGTTTACCGCGTTTGGCTCTCTGATTAGCCAAGAGCCTGGATCGGGCCAATCGGAGCGCCGAACGTCATAAACGTGTCGATCGCGTTAACGTAAAACAAACTCGCACTAGGCACTCAGAGCTAGCTAGACACGGTGGCGTTACCGTACGTACTGCTAATACTAATTCCTGATTTAAAAAATCCATCGTCGCAAAGCTGACGGAATGATGAATCTGAATCTCTGTTTCGGAAACCTTATCAGGAAACCGTATGTTTGCGGCCAGCTTTAACAATAGAATATACAGATGTGCATTTTTTTATTTATCTTATGGGCTTTTATTACAATTTATAGATAATTACGTCGTTTAAGTGCGGTCTTAAACTTTTAGCCGGCAGGGTAGGTACATATAACTAAACTACAGAATAAGATTTTGTAGAAATACCAAATTCGTTAATGTCGCAGCGACTTGGGAAACATTCAAACAGACACAATAGACCAGGGCTGAAGCCTTTGAAAATGGTGAAAAGTGAAAAAAATAATAGTAGGATGAAACCCATTGGAAAAGAAAGACAGAGAAAACCATAGTAATGTATATTTTTTTACACCATCAGAAAGTAGAGCGAACAATAAGCCCACCGACTTTTTTAATCAAGCAGATATTTTGACGGAACAATTTTCGATTGAAAATTAGGGTGCTTTTTCGATATTAAGTCAAAATAAGGTGAAAATAAATAACTTAAATAAAAAAAATTACATTGTGTTTGCGACATTAAGGCCGGGACTCCACCAAAGCGGAGACGAGACGATAGAATTGTGATTGACAGATCTCCTCTCCGCTCAGCTTCAGTGGAGATTGCTGTGCGGAGATGTGTAATATTTGTATGGCGCGATGGAAGCGGAGATGTGAGCTGTGCGCGGACGACGCGCGGTGGAGACGAGAGATGTGAGCGGCGTGCAGTGAGCGATGTCACCCTCCCCCCTCTCGCCCGCCAGCAACCCGCAGAGCCCCGCGCGTGCGCCGGCCGAGCCGGCCCGAGCTGAAAAACATCTCTTCTCGCACAGCACACAGCACACCGCACACATCTCCGCTTTGGTGGAGTCCCCCGAGCTGAAAAACATCTCTTCTCGTACAGCACACCGCACACATCTCCGCTTTGGTGGAGTCCCGGCCTTAGTTTTCAACAAAACTAGTGAAAACATTTTTTTTGTAAATGCTAAAAATAAAAAACCAAAAACTTGGTTATTTGAATTTTCACATAAATTTTGAGATTATGTGTATATACAAAGATCTTTTTATTACCTACAACTTTACCATTTAACTTTTTTCCATAGGACTTGTAGTTTTGCCGGAAATTGAGATAAACCGTTTTTTACCCTTAGAAACTCACCGCTTTCCATTTCCCGACCTCAGATCGCCCGTAAATTATTTTTCCTTTCATTTTTAGGTTTCCGTACCCAAAGGGTAAAACGGGACAATATTACTAAGACTCCGCTGTCCGTCTGTCTGTCCGTCTGTCACCAGGCTGTATCTCATGAACCGTGATAGTTAGACAGTTGAAATTTTCACAGATGATGTATTTCTGTTGCCGCTATAACAAAAAATACTAAAAAACAGAATAAAATAAATATTTAAGGGGCGCTCCCAAACAACAAACGTGATTTTTGTCGTTTGTATAGATAACTAGCTGTTACCTGCGACTTCGTCCGCGTAGATTTTAACTAAAAAGTGTTTGTCGCCGCGGAACCCAACTATATTTCTCTGCCCAAGTTACTTAAATGGCGTAGTTTTTATAGTGTAAAGCTAGATAATAGCATGGCTTACTCAAAAACAACATTTAAATATGCGTCGTTAGATTACATGCTGTCACAGAATGCGTAAGAAAAATAAAGATTCACAGCTCCTCCCCCGTAGGTGATAGCGTGATCCATGCAGTACTTTTTGAGTTTAGCCCGGACATACATACAGACAAACAGACAAAAATTCTAAATACTATATTTTTGGCTTCGATATCGATTGTAGATCACGCCCCAAGTATTCTTTTAAAAAAATATTCAATGTACAGTTTTGACTTTCCTACGATTTTATTATATGTATAGATGGTACGGCACCCTTCGTGCGCGAGCCCAACTCGCACTTAGCCGGTTTTTGTTATATTCTCTTCCTTTTCCAACGGGTTTCATCCTACTATTATCTTTTTTGGATTAAAAAATTATCGACCCTGGTCTACAAAGAATACCTAAGTACTTACACAAACTTAGAACTATCTGTACCTATATCACAAATATTTCTCTTGTGTTGGGTCGAACCCATAACACACACGTCAAAATGGCGTGGTAATCCTTAAACCACTGAACCATCGCATGTGCAATAGAGACTTGACTTTTAGTGTTGTTGATAATACTTATGTAAAGAAACGAATCTAATGCCCAAAATGTCTGCTGCATGATTCTAAAACTTAGCCAGTATTATTCAGAGTTAGATAATTATATTTTGCATTTACTAGCAAATTATTTATAGAATGCAATCCAATCTTATAGATTATCTATTGTTGGGCAATACAAATTGTAAAACGCAATATGCAAGAAGCCATTTTATTTTCAGACCTGGGTAGGTACTACTTGCTAGATGTTGCACAGTCGATTTGTTCAGAGGTGAGTGTTGTAAACACACAATAATAGGTAAAATCTAGCTAACGTAAAATAACTAAATTGTCTGAGTTTTGTGATTTTATGGTTTTTACAACCTCTTGGGAGACCATTGGACTGACAATGGTTTTGAATTCGTTTCCATAGATCGCAAAAGACTATTCGAAGTTATGTGCGTATGAAATAGTTAGGTATCATTATCGTTCGGTTTAACTGTGAAGGAAAATATTGTGAGGAAACCGCAAGTGCAAGAGATCGTCATGACTGCACGGTTGGCGTAGTGGTTTAAGTGGTCGCCTCGCCACTACTACTGCGGCGAGTATTGTGGGTTCGCATCCCACACGGGACAAATCTTTGTGTTATCCACAAATGGTTGTTACGGGTCTGGTGTTCTTTGTATCTGTTGTCTGAAGGTTTGTAAAGTCCCACGCGACACAGAAATGATTTCTAGTGCGGGAGTTGTCTTTTTTTTAAATACATTTTATCAAAGATATGTGGAATCTAGGCTAACCCTACAAACAGCCAGTGCTTGGCACTGCCTCTGCCTGTTATAAGAATTTGTTTTTTTTTTAATAAATTTTATCAAAGATATGCTGAGGCCCGTGCCCAGCAGTGGAGGATTGTAACCAGGGCTGCTATTATATATGTATATTATAGAAACCAAATAATACCATAGGAGATATTTGACTACCTATTTATAAGCGCATGCATTCATCTGATATTCTTTAAATACAATGCAAGGAGTTATGAACCGCGACGCAACCAATGTCGCGAGATTTGCGTCTCTTGTCAATACCAAATCAGTTTGCAACACGCGTTCCTTACTGACCTAGGCAAGATAGCGGTCTCGGCAAGCGCAGTGTATAAACTACGCTTTCCAAGACCGCTATCTTGCCTAAACAAATTCGAAGTAGTAACTATTGTACCTCTTCCCTCTCCCTCTTGTAGGCCTGCTCGGCGAGAAATTTGGCGTGTTCGCGAAGTGCTGCGTCGTTCCTTTCCGCCATCTCTTTGAAGGCGTGGCAGCGTGATATCTGGTGCACGCATTGCAGACATAACTGGGAAGGCAATCCGTCGCCTACTTCCACCTACGACATACCACTATAATTATTCAGTGTACGGCGTAATGCTATTCAAATCGATAGGCAGAAGGGGAATCTGCCTCTCACCTAATCTTGCCAGACATTCTGCTGCTAGTACATACTTACCTATGCTACTGTGTTTATATTATAACTAAATTTTGAGCGAAGCTTCGCTCGCGTAAATGCACTGTTGCCAATTTAGCGACTTTGTCGCTAGAAATGGCGACTTTGGTGTACCTACGTCTTAGCGACAAAAAATAAAATTTGTCGCTGTCGTTTTTTAGCGACTTATCTGGCGACTTTTGGAGTACAAATGAAAACAAGTTTAGGGTATGTAATAAGTACATTTTTTGTTAATTTGACACAGAATTATACAGTGCGAAGAGATAT
The DNA here is from genome assembly GCA_963564715.1 of Catocala sponsa. Lineage (NCBI taxonomy): Eukaryota > Metazoa > Arthropoda > Insecta > Lepidoptera > Erebidae > Catocala > Catocala sponsa. The sequence goes on along the minus strand of OY751343.1, from coordinate 12,150,394 downwards.
ATATGGGAAAAATTATAAAATCTCCATGTTTTCGGCAGAGAACGACCAAAAAAAAAAAGTTCAGTCGGCTTCATGTGACTTTTTTTTTAAGATTTCACTACCTGAAAGTCGAAAAATCAGACGAGAATCAGTTTTAGCGACTTTCTGGCAACTTTTGATATTGAATCTAGCGACTCGACTTCACAAGATTTGGCAACACTGCGTAAATGTACGTTTTGTCAATTTTCTATACGTCGGGAACAGTGCTAGGTGGTATGCAAAATTTCATAATGAAGGTCGATCATTACGAAATTTCGCATACACGTAAGTCGTGAAAGCGTAACCATCAACTAAAGAAACTCACATTGTCTTTTATAATATTATGTAGTTAGAATTTATTGGACGTCGCGTCGTCGATTGGTACCTACGCATTTCTATTGTATTCGGATTTTGGAGTGAACAATAAACAATAAGTACCTAGGTACCTAATTAATCCCAATACTGCTGTCCGGTCTCATCTCGCTTAATAGGTAAGCACGTGGGCTATCAAAATTATACAATTCCATAATTATTATAATAATTAATCTAATCTATTCCAAATTTAAATATTATAAATCTTTAAGTATCTTAACACTCGTCTGTAAGTTTGGTATCTGGTTATTTCCCGGCGAATCTCTAAACCGAATTTTATAAAAGTTTGTATTGTGATAGCTTGAACTATGAGGAAGGTAGGAGGCGTTTCTGAGAAAGGCCTCAGAGTTCGATTACGATTCAAAATTAGATACCTAGGTACTTTCTTTTAAATCGTAACTAAGGCCACGGCAAACAGTAAGTATTAAAAAAAATACATATCCTCGATCAATGTAGGTACTTACCGAGGTAGGTCGAAACCTACTATAAAACGAACGTTAAAACGAAAAAGTTTCAGATAGCAGTACCTACATAACCATGGTCTCGATCGTAAGTATTATCTAATAACTAGGTATAACGCAGTAATATCTAACACTTAACTCCACGACCAACCTACTTAACTGTATAATTTAATTTTTATATGATAGGTAACTAGTAATTTTTATGTATACTTAAGGTATACCTGTATAATTATTATTTACACACTAATAATTATTGTGGAACAAATTAACTTATAACATAATTTAATATCACTATATCAAAACTATACTATAACAATATTTCAAACTGTGCGGATACGCGCCAATTTAAAGTTTGCCTTTGCTAATGGAAAATAAATAATTGATAAAGAACATCACAACATTTGAACTGATTCCATACCTATCTCAGTCTATCAGATACATTCAAATGCTGGTGAAAAGCGCTAGCGTTTCAATCATCATGCGTAACGACGCGTATGTTAGAGAGAGAACAAATGACATTTCTCAACAAAATTTCGAGAATTCACGCAGCACCTCAGGAATTCGAAATTGTTCATATCTGATGACTTCTAAACAAAGATGACGCGATGTTAAGGACGTTTGCTGTCCATACGGGCTTATCGGGTTTGCCATAAGTGTGAAAGAGACAAAAATATATTCCCAAAATATCACAATTTGTCATCTCACCTGCACTTTTGATATACCCATCAGCATTGTCGCAGTCAGCTGTTCAAACAGAGGTCTCATGTCTTTTTTTATCTCCAAACATGATCTGCATATTTTATCGAATTTCAAAGTTTGAAGTTTATTGGCAATAGCATTCGCAGCCATGTTGGGCTGTACTACGAAGATGTTTTCGTCCTTGTTATACGATGGGGATTTTCACTACACAAATTATCACTTTACAAAAACCACCACTCAACAAATACACATCATTTTGGAGAGAAAGTTTAAACAAGTGTATAGCAATAAAAATGTTATTAAGTTTATCAGTAACAATAAAATTCAGCAGTAGTCGCTTACAAAACCAAATAAGAAAGAAAGATCACGACGATGGGTGGGGTGACGAAATTAGAGCGAGCGAGTCAGCTATCCCGGTTAACCTTCAAAAGTACAAGAGTGAAAGAGATAGATAATGGTTGAATATGTTCGATAAAGTTAACTACTACTTACTGCAGTCGATATAAGCTTTAATATCTACCAAATACGGTTCATTTTAGTTTTGATCATTATTTAAATAAAATTGTTAATATCATCAAGATAGAAAAGAACATGAACTATGAAAGGAATTACAAACACTTCATTGTAATAGGTATTGCACATTGTTTACTAATATTTTTCAAGGTTTTGAGTAAAATATTGCCTATCTATCTTATTGTGCTAGATAGTGATTCTTTTACTAACTAAAATAAACCAAATTAGATAAAGATTTATTGTGCAGATAGATATATCTGTCTCTGTCTTTCCTACCAAACATGCCATGAGAAAGAAAAGGATATTTGTGTTAGCTTATATAGTTACACTCCTTTGTTTTAGATATGTTTTAAAGCTGATACTTTTTATTACATAATCATATTTATTATCACTTAATCAAAGTATTCATTATTAAATATTACAAATATTTTTAGTGTATTAATAAAATCGACTAAGCCTTCACACACACTAAATAGCAAATACCTATATATATTTTTTGTTTATAGCAACTATAGATACGGCTCCTACCATAGACATCTATTTTCTATTTCAATGGCTCCTACCTACACTGACTTTAATTTCTATGTTTGAGCATTTGAGCATGATGTTTTAGCTATTTCACTCAATCACATCTTATTATGAATCTTTTCTTTCACTTATTCAACCGGAATCACCATAATAGTATTGAATTAAATATCTGTCTGTCAAATGTCAAAAATATTCAGGGATAAATGTCATCACAATTTGTTTCGAATGAATAGAAAGATTGAGATTTATGATAACAAATAAGCAAAAGAAAACATAAAGCCGTGACCTTTTTGATATTCCAATAAGTTGTATGAAGAATGTCTGCAATAACGGGTTCGTCATGGGAAGGTGTGTATATCTTCATATTATCATTGTGCACCGGTACACTTAAGTCAAGATTTGTGACGTTGCACTGTTTAACTTATCAACATGAGAATCATAATATTTAGTGTAATTACCTACTCCTTATATTATATTCACTTAGAAATCCTTTGAAGCTAACTTAAAATGACAATTACATTAATTGTCCTAGAAATCTAATGCAGAACGTAATTTTTTACATTATTGTATCAGATAATTCTAGTTAATATAAATATAATCTCACGGGAATGCATACTGAGATAAAACATCCTGTGTAAATACAGGACTTCTTTCGAACGAGTTAGATATTTTAATATTTATATAATTTTCTGAGTAGAGGATTTTAGAGTGAAACAAAAGAGAAGCCTAAGAAGAAAGTAGAAATACCTTACCTTACAATTAATTTTACATAGACCTTTTTTCTGGATCCATAGATTTGAGATTCCTATGATATTTTACTTCAGTCAAAATAAGAGAATAAGTGTATTGTTAATTCTGGTACATTAATAATTAATAATAAAAGCAGTAAGTGCATCAAGGGTGTACACACAAGGAGTATAACACTTTTTATGAATTTATTTTCTCTCCCCTTCTCATATCTCTCCTCTCACTCTGTGTACCTTTCTGTCTTCCCTGTTGGACTGCAGCAATGTTGCTTTATCTCAAATTCCATCATTTAAAAAAATACTAAATGGTACTTCATAAATAGTCATCATGGTCATATGATGACTATTTACAGTAGTTTGAGATCTTAAAAGTTACTTGATCTTTAGGAGCATAATAACAACAAAACTATGCCTATTATCCTTTCACCTGTTGAGTTGCAGAGGTACAACAGTGGCCAGACACAATAGGTTTTTAATTATATCTGGTATTCTAAGACTTGGAGACTTACAGGTTTTGAAATTTAATTATCATTGGTCAACCATACATTTTATCCACAGTCCAATTGCTAGACTGTCTTAAACTTCAACATGAAAAGATAACCCTTAGGGCCCGTTCACACAGACCGGCTCGGAGAGCATCGGCCCGCTTTTTTCTTTTCACACAGACCGGATCGTATACGCTTGGAATTGGCCGGAGCGGAGCCGCCAACTATTTCACCGATCGGCTGCGCGAGCGAGAAAGAGCACGTAATCGGAACCGGTCGGCTCCTCTTATTATTTCACACGAAGCGCGTTCAAACATTCTTAATGACAAAAGAAGTGCACATGCAAAAATAAACCTTACTACAATTACTCAAAACTCTGTTTCCAACGTGATAAAAATCTGCTCTCCTCTCCGAGCCGGTCTGTGTGAACGGACCCTTATTGATAACTTTTATCTAATGTATAAATATGTGGATTTACATATTTACTATACAAAAACTGTCAAAGCGTTAAATATTTTCACTAGATAGCAACTGCTATCTAGTGAAAATATTAGATAACTATCTATAACCATTGAAAAATCAGCCAATATAACAATTGAAAGATGCATAAACATATCCCTATTTTTTATATACTCTTTGGCATTTATACTATAATATATAAAAATATATTACATGTAATGTATAAAAATATATTACATATTTAATTTTGCAGAGTTAAGAAAGCAAGCACGTCTCCTAGAGAACGACATAGATGTAAAGTTAGTAGGCTTCAGTAAGTTGGGCGTGAGCTCAGCCACCTCTGGACTCAGCTCAGAGAGTATGCCGCTCATCAACAGTGATGATATGTTCGACACCATGTCTATGGAGCTACAACAGTTACTCAACAAGGTAATGTTTAATGTTGTTCAAGAAGGGCAAAAGGTTTTTATAGGATTGGCAATATGCAAGTTGTATCAATGGTATTGGAAATGGAATGGTATTGCTTCTATGTGTACCCAGCTGTATAGTATAAAAAAGCAGCCCTACAATAATACCTTGGCGCCTGTTGCGTTTAGGCTGGCCAAAGACCTATTCAAGAGGAGAGAATTAAACTGTCTGTAACTGTTGTTTACTTATTCACATGATCTCAGGCAGCTGCACTCTCATGCACTGTGCACTGTTGGAGAGATTTAAAATCTATATTTATAAAAACCATTGCCACAGTTTATCCCTTAGAATGGAACAAATAGAGATACTTTTATATTTATACTTTAATTCCGTCATTTCTTACTTTGATTTTGTTTGACATAACTCATAATGAATTGTTACTTATTTCAGTTGTCAACAATTAATGATAAAATGTCGGACTTGGCACCGAGCGGCACAGCCACAATGCACACTATCAAGAGACACAGAGAAATACTCATGGTATTCACAGAACTATTTATTATTTATATATTTCATAACAATGCAATATTATAAGTTTCTATATTTTACTCGCGGTTTCGCTCTAGTTGTCTAATCCACTGCACATTCGAAAGACACGGGTTATTGTGCCGCGATGAAAAGTAGGTTATGCTATAAATTCAATAACATAGGTTTCTCTAAGTACTATTACAGTTTCTCAAGCTCATTTGAAGATTTTTTGTTATAGCGGGTCCATGTTTTCAATTACGTGAGGCCTTAAATATAGCTAGCAAGATGTGTTTGATGTGTTATAACTTACAAATATAATACATGTGATGCAGCAGTAATGAACGCGACTGTTGTGCGTAAGGTATCGGGTTCGAAATCCGGGTCGTGCAAAGTTATTGGGTTTATCTGTTAAAGAATTCTCAGTGGCAACATAGGATCTGTAACAGTGCGCGGTGGACGGCAATAGCATCGTCTTTTACGTAGTGGGCTACGTAGCTAACACATACTTACTTAGTTGGCGGAATGTGTAAAAATGTTGTAAAAGATCTCTATAGATCCGTGAAGGAGTAGATAATATGTTTACATACATATTCATATAGCACTCTTTTTACCCTAGTTACGGAAAAGCATCAGTTAAGTCACTCCTTGACTGTACGTAACTGTTTTATAAAGTATTTACACAGAGGCAGATTAAATACCGCTCTTTAGGCCAGCGCCTCATAGGTGCGCTTTGGCGACCATACTAGTACTAGACTGTGACAACATAATTAGGAAGGCTTCATGCCTTCCTAATTACATGTATGTACCTACCGTTGTTCCTCGCGCCCAGACTAATAGATAGACCAGATAATTCGCTACTGTATTTAGGTATAATGCAGTATGTGTGCTTGCCGCCTGTAGGACTACCAGCAAGAGTTCTCGAAGACGTCAGCGCGCGTGAGTGCGCGGCGCGAGCGCGAGGAGCTGCTGCGCGGCGGCTCCCCGCCGCCCGCCGCCACCATCGGCCTCAGCCGCCGCGACCAGTACGCCAAGGAGGCCAACCATCTGCACAGGTCACCAACAGCATACTACATTTCTCTATTACTATTACTAACCATTGGGTTGGGTGGTAAATTACTCAAATTGTTCTTAACTCCACCAACTAAGCGTATATGCATGTGTTAGCTTCGGATTCATTCATTGGTGCAATGTGTGAAATTCAAACCACGATCTCTCGATGGCAAAATGGCAGATATATTGTGTAGAGACCGATCAACTCATTCCCTTATACCAGTTATATTGTCTCGAGATTCCATTGTTGACTTAGACATTGTGAATGATCGGAATCATCGTCCTAATCCACCACTTTTACTATCGGACTCAACTATCTGTTACTATGAAGTGGCGCGGCATCATTTTAACATGCATATATACAAAACTACATGTTGGTGTCATGAGACTAGTCAAATCATTCCGCCATAAGACAGTGATACCACATCATAAAATTATGTTTCATTACAATAAAACTAGATTTGTTCGCGGCTTCGTCCGCGTCAACCTAGATTTTGTCAATAATTCCTACCCTCGAGCACAGTATTTTGTTCTAGATGAAAGGTATCCTATGTCCTCTATACCTACCTCTCACAAACTGTATGCGACATTTCATGATGATCGGTCGAGAAGTTAAGGCGTGAAAGCGTAACAAACAAAGACACACATTTGCATTCATAATATTAGTTAGGATATCATCACATATAATGATGACCTAGGGCTTACTAAAAGTGTAATATTTCAGTTAGTAAAAATGTAATATTTCAGTTCGCATATCCTGGTGGACGAGCAGATCAACATAGCTATGGAGGCGCGCGACCACCTCTCGTCGCAGCGACAAACCTTCAAGCGCATGCAGACCACCTTCAACAATATCACTAACAGGTAATGCGCACACTGCACAACGATCGATAATTTAAAAATATAGTTATCTAAGTAATAATACGTCTGATAAGTATTTTTAAAATGTTCATTTGAACGAACATTAAAGAGACGAACATTTGTTCCTTCGTTGTGTATATACATACATACTAAACGGTTGATAGGTATTTATTTATTACCCAAAGAAATCCTATTCTAAAAAAAAGTTCATCTTGTCCTTAATCCCTTTTCCATGTGGTATAATATCAGTTTTGTTTATCAACCGTCCCGTTGCTGCGCACGGGCTTCTTGTCAGTGTGCTCACCACGCTGTCTAGTGTAGGTTAGCAGGGTTCACATATCTTAAAGAACGTTATGGAGAACTGCATGACTGAGAGTTTTCTATAATAAGAGAGTTAAAGGAAAACGATTGAACGTGAACTATTTATTACACATATAACTTCGAAAAGTCAGAGTACATCCGTACGTACATACTTACGTACCTACCTTGAAATCGAATTCGAAATCTCTGCATGGCAATCCACCTGTCTCCCACTAAACTATCGCTCATACTATAGTATAATACATAATAATATGTTGTTATATTGTCAGATTCCCGATGCTGAACAGTCTAATCTACCGGATCAACGCGCGCAAGCGCCGCGACTCGCTCATCGTCGGACTCGTGGTCGCCGTCTGCACATTCCTGCTGCTCTTATATGCGTTCCACTAACAGACTGTACGTGCGTGTTCTGTGAATCATCCAGAATATTTCCAGTATGAAAGAAATGGGAGCGGTCGAATAATCAGTATGCACTTTCCAATGTTCTGTGTCAATATATATTATCACAATATGTTAAGCTGTCTGGAAAGTGATCACGATGTTCTTTGTGTGCGTCTTAATAAAAACCATATAAAGCTGCTCACATGGAACATCTTATGGCCAGTTTCAATATGCAAAAACTTCGTTTTATCTAGGCACAGTTAATTTTTGACACATATTCTATGAAAGATATGTCAAAATTTGACTGTCTGTTGCTAAAATGACCGGTTTCTTGTATATAGATATAATGTTACTTCGTATCATTTTCCATCAACGCTGTTTCACAGTGGTGTCCGTTGTGGGCTTTACTGAACAGACTTGTATAATTTTTTTTTCTTTAAATCGACATAGTCTCGTTAAGACCGGCGCCAACTCTCGAGCGCACATCTTCAACACAATAGGGAGGATTCCATCAGGCCCACTCGACTTATGGATATCAAGGGATAGAAGCGCTAAGCGCACTGAGCGTTGGTAGAACGTGATATCCGGCATACAACCCTCACACCGCGGTATGGTAGGCGGTTCTTGTCCCCTGTCATCCAAAGTCGAGTTGGACGCAAAGAGTTTGCTTAGAAGATCGGCTTTCTCTTTTGCGTCGCCAACGAATTATTTTCCATGTGAAGAGGTGGAAAGGATGGCTTGCAGAAATTTCCTTCGATAGCTTTGGCAAGAGACCAGAATGCACGAGTTCCCGAAGGAAGACGCTCAAGCCTTTCGCCAATTCTACCGATGTGCTTCGACTTCGCCCTTACAATGTCTCTTTTGAAGGACCTGGAGGCAAAGTATTACTCTTTTTTTAATGCGCTGGTATTTAAATCACATGCCGTCACCGCATCAGCCCAGGCTTGGTAAGCTTCCTGCTTCCTACGAGATGCGTTTTTGGAAGATGGACCAAACGAAGGCCGAAATTTGCCACCAATGGGGACCACAGAGGACGGAATGAAAAGCTCCATACCCGGTAGCACCACATCAGCAACAGAAACATCAACGGCATGGGGGTCATCCGGCGAGAAGCATACTTGTCTGCAAGGGTAGGACGCAAAGAAGGACCGCATCACATCCCAATCTGCTGACTTGTAGTGCCACACACGGCGGCTACGTGCAGCACGCGATTGCGCAGTGAGAAGCACTGTACTCCGTACAAGGCAGTGATCTGGGGAACCAAGTGGGGTGCCAACAGATACGTGGTAGCCGTCCGGATGAGAAGTCAGCAGAAGGTCAAACAGCGAAGGATTTTGGCTCTCTACATCTGGGATTTGCGTAGGCGTGGTAACCAGTTGTGTCAGGCCATATGCCCGGGCGAAGTCGTGAACAGATCTCCCAGCATGATCGGTCATACTGGAACTGAGCCAGTCGGCATGGTGGGTGTTAAAATCGCCAAGTAAAACGATCTCCGCGGCCCGCGGCCGGGATCCGTTGCTGCACAAAGTCTGAAGCCATCTGGATGTGCTCAATAAGTCGGTCAGTTTCGGTGTCACCGCTATGGGACCTATAGAGGCACGCATAGACGCGGGGATGGTTGTCGCTGTATACATGGAGCCATAAGATGGAGAGGTTCCTACCTTCAAGATTGCTGAGACGACGAGAGCTGATATCGTCTCTGCCATACAAGCACACTCCGGCTCTAGACAAAAAGGAGTGTTCTAGTCCGTACCCAGGGTAGGGGAGGTAGGAAGCGTCTGCTGGAGACGATATCTGCCTCTCGGTCAAGAAGAGCAAGGCTTTGCTGTCTCGAGGTGGTGGTGAACAGACCCCTCCACTACAGACTACTCAAGTTTATGATATAACGTTCCCACTCACCAACTTCTACTACACCACTACCTTCCAGTGCCCGAAAGCACCTTCAGGGACCAGTTATAGACAGGTCTTGTCCCCAAATCCAAAATGAACCTGAGACCTTGACCCCAATCCAAAATCCCAAATCCTGAGTAGTTCCGGTTCTCGTAAGCGAGCTGCCTCGTGCCCAAGTGACACTACCTATTATCCAGATAGATACCGGAGCAATAAAGCCGCTCACCACTCGCGAACTCTGAAAGTTGCTAACGATGTCATCGCTGAAGCCGACAGAGAAGCCGCCTCCCATATCTGCAGTATAGTGCCGGAGCTGTAAGGCACGCTCACTTCCCGACGTACATCCATATGTCTATCCTTTCTGTCCTACAAGCCGGGTATTGCCCGAGTCATTCTAGCTATGACTCTTACTTGCTGAGTAGGCAAGCGCCCGAGATGCGTTGTGGCAGTGAAACCACACTGCCACTGCGACCTACTGGTGCGCACTAGCCGCGCACGAGTCCAACGCTCGAATGCCACTTGCTTGCCGAGTAACAAACATGCCGTCCTCTGCGGCTACCCACATAGCCACTACGAGTCCAACCTAATGTCAGGCACCGCGCACTCTAACCAGCGGCTGATAGAACACGCCTTTCGAGGTGCAGAGGGCTAACCTGACCCCGTAGTACCCTGATCCTAAGGGGGAGACCCGTAGTTCTCCCCCCAAAACTTAACCTCCTCCGGTAACTCACTCGACGAAACACAACGCAAGCGCTATGTCACATCGGTTTTCTCTGAGGTCGTGGTATCACTCCGCTCCGGTCGAGCCGTCCCATTCGTGCCGAAGCGTGGCTCTCCCACATATGTAAAAATAATATGTACTTGTTTTTAACTGTTATGACATTGACTTTTCAGTAACAACTGCATGAGCCTTGTATTTTAGATCGTCTTGCATGGTGGAGCACGTGTCGAATTTTATGTATAGCGTCAGACTTCAAAATTCAGTCTACAAGGTCACGTAACTTATCGACCAACCGTTTTAAATACTGCCTGCTTTATATTCATATCACAGCGTAAAGAGCAGAGCCGAAGGACGAGTGGCTTATTCAATAATAATTGGAATTCAGATTTATTTTTTAATATGCTGTTGTAAAAAATTACGGAAGCAGGCTCAGAGTTCTTAGCTATGTCGAGACAATATGCAAAAGTAAGAAAGTGAAGTCTTCGATCAATAATATACATTAATGCAAATTCAACCTTAAATCCAATACTTAAAGTTGCATTCACAAAGCTATGTACAACAAGCAATTAATTTTTAAGACCTTTGTTCGCTTCTCAAATCACATCAAAACAATTTTAATCATAAACGCATGTTTTAAAGTCTAAATTACAAAGTGCGAAAAATAGTAATAACAATTTACAATAGTTGGCGCGTTGTTGCAAACGTTGGTCAAACAATCATAATATTTGGCAATTGATTCATATTTACTATTTAATTAGGTTTTTACTTTATAAAAAATACTTAATGATATAAACTTACCGAAAAAAAGATATTCCTTCCAAAATCTCGGTGTTACGGTGGTTATATGCACAATTTTTGAATGCACACTGCGGCATTTTGACGTCTTAATGTTGGCTATGATTGGATTATACTAATTTGAAATAAGAGCACAACCGTATTTGTGCTCTTATTTTCCGGCTCGTTTTTGAAGCGCTTACCGGACATCTAGTGTATTATTGATCGAAGAGTGAAGTACCAATTGTTATAGAATTAGTTGCTTTCTGATACTTTTTAAATAATTGAACACGTAACATAGGTATCTACGGAAGTGATGATTATTCTAAGAAACAGTATTTTATTGGTGTTTAGTGTAAAACACAAAAGTTTTATTGCTAATGTTCCCTATTGATATTGCAATAATTTTGTTGACTTGTTAATTTGATTTCGTTTTATTTCATTATAATATAAAAAAATGTATTCTCAATGAATACAAAGTCTTCTTTCCAAAGACAAAGAGACGTGTGATTGGTACACACAGCGACACATCAACCTAGACTGTTTGGACTTTGAACTAATATAAGTTGAACGCTGCGAATCGTGCGAGAGTGCGTTATATTTTTGTTACGCTCTATCCTTACCATTACATCGACACCACTATGCACTGTCCCTTTCCGACAATTCTCTATTTTGTATGTAGCGTAGTTATGCGTATATAGGGTGTCTAACTTGATGTGTAGTCGTGTGTACATGATGCGATTCAATTGCGTCTTCGTTTATGGTGTGGCTTCCTTTGTAAGTCTGGCGATAATTGATAAGTATTATACGAAATGTTCGTCATTATGATCATGGGGTTTTTTGATAGCATTGTTGTTAGCGTCATAGACAAGTACCGTGGTATGGCATACATGTTAAACGGACCGGACGCATACCTCTAACTGAGAGTGAACTATTTTGTGAAATAAACAGATACCTACTAATAAATAAAAAGGCTGTTTTGTTACTTTGTGATTGTTGCTGGACTCATTTCGGTAATTTTAAAGCATTTTAATATTTTTATTAAGTAACACTAAGTTATTGTTTCATGATTTGATGATATACATTGTCAAGTGCGGAATAGTTGGTTCGATTCCATAATTATGTGAGTTTAGATAATATATAAACGTGAGAATGTCCCTCTTTTACCCTCTAGCACCAAACTACTTTAACAATTGCATATTTAATATGTATAGTGATGAATACGTCTATTATCATAGGCCTAACATGAATTATGTAATATAGATATATGTAAATACTTATCCTACATGTAACTATTGTATCGAAATAAAACAACATTATTTTGAAATATATTATTTTATTTTGCTGTTACTAAATCTATTTCATCAACTAAAAATAAGTATTTGGATTACCGCCGACCATTGATGTATAAAAACCTTAGATACACAATCAGCGTCAAAAAACGTCCTCACCAAATGAGCACCCACTTGAACATTTGGGTGCTCATTTAATTTAGTACCGTTCGGTCGCTCCGAGAGTAAACATGTCGCAGAGCTCGTTTAAAACTTGTAAAATCACACTTCCAGGACACTAAAAAAGGATGGGGTTTCATATTTTCGGTAACTAATAATGTTATTATTATAATTATATTATAATACTGATTATTGCGTCAAGGAATCAACGTAAAATATTTTTTTTCTGTTTATTTCGTAACAAAGAGCGACCATAAAACACGGCTTATTTAAATGAACACTTACTAAACGCATTAATCATACTATTGTATTTCTACTTGATTAGTCCGGGTTATATGTTGACTCTGTTCTGATATAGAGACGCTGTTACTTTTTAAAAATAAATATATTTTATTTGATTTAAAATGATAATGCGATTGTATATATTATTTATTACTAGACTTGTTTTATTACAAACCGTTATAGTATTCGCTTAATATTTTTTTGAAATGATCTTTACGGTATCCTTATAGTGGGATATTTATAAAATGTATCTACATACTTATGTTGGATTTCAGCTTTCTTTGAAATCCCGTGCGATGTGCAAAATGGATATCGTTCATAGCACAGCAACGATCACAAGCAAGCACAGCAACAACAACACTTATCATAATTTTTGGGAGTCAGCTTATATTCTTCAAAGTGCCATATTAACAAACAACAATCATGTAAATAATACTATTAAATCTATTATCGAGAGATATATCAAGATAAGATTGCATTATAATATAACAAAAAAAGATACGAAAAAAATTAAAATCCATCAAAAAGAAAATTATACAATAAACTCAATTTATTTCAAGGAAATTAAAAATCTTATTATGTCGTATCTTTTCAAGTTTGAAATCTTAATTCTTTTTCTCGTTTTATCGTTTTATGTTACTTTAATTTGTATGTACAATCACTCGCGTAATGTTCAAACACGTATAATTTCAAAGTCGGGCAACCAAATATATGAACAGCAATGAAACATACTCGTAATATAATTTACGTGCGTATTAATTATCTATCATATATTAAGGTAAAAGTAAAATCAAATATGTGTTAAAAACACACATTCACATGCATTTTATAAACTCTACATAATTACGTCAGAATATTAATATACATTAAAATTTATAAAAACAATATTCGACTCCATTGATTCTCGCGAACCCTGCTCGTAAAATATTACCTTTTTTAGATAGCCTTGTATATTCAACTTAAAGTTAAGGTGTTAAGGTTTAATTTGCATTAATGAAGGTTTATATAGTTAATATAACTACTTATAAGCAACTGAGGACAGTTTTAAGTGTAAGTTTTGTTTTGTAATAAAAAAGACCACGCTCACACTAGGAAAATCTTGATTTGCGGAAGGACTTAAGACATTGGAAACCGACTGACACCAAGAACACTTATGGCCAGTCCCACAACTAACAAGTAAAAGTTATCCGAAAGATAAATCGCATGCTGTCTCACTCTTGTTAGTTTAAAGAAGAGATGGCGATATTTTTATCTTAAAGATAAATGCTATTTGGAGGTGGTGAGACAAGCCCTTAAACTAGAAACAGTTATTTGAACTTATTTGTAACGAAAATTTTTGCTTCGTGTGATCGAGCCCGTAAAATGAACGGCAATAATAATAATAATAATTTACCCCTTTGGGACAGTCGTTATCTCATCATGAGACTAACGTGATATCGGAGGGCACAGTACCTACTCTAGCTTTTAAACTACCACCTTCGCCTTGTGATATAAACAAAAAATGTATCACCAGGTTAAATAAAAGCGCACAAACCGCAGGGCAGCTTGTGGCGAGCTGAATGTGAGTGGCGACACTGCGGTCCTGAATGCCTCAGAGAGTCGGTTAGGGCCTCGTCCCCGGCTTGCCTTCATTGGTTGGCTGGGATGGAACTTCAAGAGCGCCCGTAGGACTCAACTCTGGCTTGCCTTGGTCGGCCGGTCAGAGAGGAGCCGCTAGAGCTATATGCTTGGGGGTGGAAGTGTCATTTTCGAGGGTATAACTACGGGGAAACCCACTCCGGGTCTCCGTTGTCACAAGAGCAGTGATGGTGAAACCAGCGCCCGCGCCGCACCGCTCGACAGCTCTAGCAGCTCGCACCGGTGTTGCCCTCTGCTGCTGGTTTGTATGCCTATGGTGGCTATTCAGGGGGCCCATCTAGTGAGGTGGCGAGTCACCGTCTGCCCATTGCATTGATGCTATTAGAATATTCAGGGCAGACGCTGTTTTTCATCTATAGTTAGCAATATACCTGTCCACCAAACACCCATACCCATAGCCCATATATTAGAATTCATACGTAGCAATAGTCCTACGCCTGCTGCGGCTAGTGCCGCTGTCAGTGTTCCATCCCACCTTTGATTAAAACTCTCGAAGGGCCTCTTCACGTTGGACCCATGTCTCCGTGTAAGCCTCCCAAAGGGCCAGGTATTTTCTTATATAATATGTTAGAAAATACCTGTGATAAGAGAAACATAATCATTTATTCAACTTAAATTGGTACAAATGGATACAGAGCTTATGTTACATCGTAAAGGTAATATATAAGGGGTGCCTGTACTAGGGTAAACCTGGGTCACAGGCATTAAGGACATATACTGTAGGTATAATAAAGATATAAATTCTAAAATAATACTTATAAAGCATTATTATTTGTATACAAAAACTTATGAATTACATTATAAATTAAGTGATTACTATGACAACTTATAGAGCTATTTTATTGTGTAACATTTATTGAACAACAGTCATCAAATTTTCAGTTTGATCGTAGTTCAAGGTTTGTAAATATTGTTGAACTAATTGCTTAGTGTTAGCATAATTTTTGTCATAAATCGCAGTTATTTTGTTTACTTATATTATTATAAAGAAATGGACCTGAAATTGCGAAGAACCTATTGGTAAAAATATACTAAGATTGAGACCGAGTAGTACAAACAATATTTTTCCGTCGCTTAGTGTTAGTAAGTTCCGGGTTATAATCAAGAGTAGTATGTTGTTTTAGTAAGGTGTGCATTATAAAAAGCTGCCGGACTATTAGTACTTTAGAATATTGATACAAAAGGCATGTGGGATAGCGAAAAGGTCGATGTGTAGCTACTTTTGGGAATGCTCTTTGTGCTCTTTCAATTGGAAGAATTAACAGATTTTGCGATGTCTCCCCATGAGGTAGTACAGTATTGAATAATGGATTGGCACAGTGCCTTGTAGATCTGTAAAATAAGATTATTGTCTGCGATATAACGCAGTTTTTTTAAATATTAATTAACGTAGTCTGGTTGACAAAGCGGCTGTGTTCTTTTAAATGAAAGAGTGTGATCTATTAACCACATCGAACCCACGCTGAGCATTTTTATGGACTGCCTCATTTGTGTCGGCGGAGAAGAGAAGGGCGGTTATGCCGAACGATTTTGCCGCTAGGTAAACTTAAATTACAAAGATCGTTAATGTACACCAAAAATAGTGTACTTCCAAGGACACTCCCTTGTGGAATACCAAATTGTGGCACTTGTTAGTCGGCACTGATGATGATATCTATTTTTAGGCACTGATTCATATTCTGTAGATAGTCCATTAGCAGCTTAAGCTGTGTGCCTCGTATTCCTAAAGCATCTACTTAATTATTTTAATAGGATAGTAACAGATACAATGTCAAACACTTTTGCGAGGGCGAGGAAGATTCCAATTACTTGTTTTCTTTTCCAAAGTTCCTCCGAGATAAAAGCTGTCAAGTAGTGTACTGCAACTGCTGTTGACGACTTAGGTCTGAAGCCGAATTGCAAATTGGACAATAGGGAATTTTGTTCAAGAATGATACTAATTTATAGTTAATTATTTTCTCTAGTACTTTTGAGAAAGTAGGCAATAGCGAGATTGGTCGATAATTTGTCAATGTGACCACATAAAATAATTGGTAGCCTAGTCTAGCCTTACCTAATGAAGTAATGAGTATACAAATAAATACCTTATTCTATCTATACTATCTTATGTGCAGTGATTGTACAATAACTAAATTTTTTTTTCCCGAAACAACTTATTTTTACCGACTTGAAAAAAAGGAGGAGGTATTCAATTCGTCTTTTTTTTATGTTTGTTACCTCGTTACTTTCGACTGGGTGAACCGATTTTGATGATTCTTTTTTTATTTGAAAGCTAGTGCTTCCCGTGCGGTCCCATTTAATTTTGATCAAGATTTGACTATTCGTTTTCGAGTTATACTTAATAATGCGTATTTGGCTACATTGATGATGTTCTCATATTTGGCAAGGTTCACTAAAAACCGAGAAATAAACAAAATTTTAACAAAAAAGAAAACCGACTTCAAATAAGAATATTCTAAAACTTAAAATGCACTAAAAAGTTAATAAATAATTGCATATTGAGACACCGACTCCAAAAATAACAATAATTTAATTATTCACAAGAATATGCAATTATTTATTAACTTTTTAGTGCATTTTAAGTTTTAGAATATTCTTATTTGAAGTCGGATGTCATTTTTGTTAAAATTTTGTTTATCATAAAAGTAGGATAATATTTAATTTTAGGTCTGATGGCAATCGGTTGCTAGAACCTATGAATGCTTACAACACCAGAGGTAATAGTCGCTGGTTGTTCCTCCGTGGAGAGAAGTGGCTATGCAGCCAGCGCAAGAGTCAAATTATCCTGTTAGTAGCACTATTTTAAAAGTTGAAGAATCACTCACTCACTCACCGCAAGCACATAACGGAAAGCTATTTTACTGCGATTTTCATTAGAGTGGGTTAATCCCTCAGTGAGGCTGGCGTGAATTTGGAATAAGGGAGAATAGAGATGTGGCATTGTTAGCAGCAGTTGTAGCAAGCCGCAATTGATCGAGTCGACTACAACTGAAACACACTTAGGCAAATTTGCTGTATGCATATCAGTACAGTTTAATGATATACTTAGAACATTAAAATCATTTGGTAAAATATAACGGCGATTACCTAACTTTTATTTATAACCTACTTTTTACTAATGAGATCTATTTCGTTTAGCTTATTATAGCTTTGTTTATCATCATAAAAATATTGGCTATAAAAGCCAACACAAGGAAACCGTAACACGTCGGATTTTGGATATTAAGGTTGACATTTTTGGCAAAGATCAAGTACACACAGCGACACATCAACCTAGACTGTTTGGACTTTGATCTATTAGAAGTTGAACGCTGCGAATCGTGCGAGAGAGTGCGTTATATTTTTGTTACGCTCTATCCTTACCATTACATCGACACCACTATGCACTGTCCCTTTCCGACAATTCTCTATTTTGTATGTAGTTATGCGTATATAGGTGTCTAACTTGATGTGTAGCCGTGTGTGCATCCGAGATTTTAGTAGTTATTCGTTCTACGTTTTGTAGACAAAATCATATCATTAAGTTCTACACCATATGTAAAAAAATATATAACAAGTCGCCATAGATAGTTATTAAAAGACTTCCTATAGTAAAATTTTAAATTTATTTTATGGTAACACTAACAAATTCGGTCCATTAGGCGATTATCACACAGCACCGCGCACCGCCGCGGTGGGCGGTGGCGGTAAAGCCAAAAAGCACTGCTCGACCGCGCGGTCGGGCGGTGTACGTGTGTTAGGCATCAACGGATTTAGAAGAGGCCAATGCGATATGAGATCCGCTTCACCGCTTACCGCGGCGGTGCGCGGTGCCGTATGTTAATCGCCTTAATGTTTGAAATTCAAATGTACACATATTACTTGATTAGTTATGATAACATTATAAATAATTAATTATTTTAAATTACCGGTGTAATAGCTATATGCTATGGAAATATTTTTTATTTACATGTGTGTGTGCAGTTTAAACATTTTTATAAATGCACTTTAGTACATTGACTAATGTTAAAACATGTAAACCTTAAGTCTACTTAAGTGTTATAAGAAAACAAAACAAGTAATTAATTTAACTTCACTAAAATTTACCTGTTCTGAACTTAGTGGCTTTTTCTTACAAGACAGATATCACAAAATGTAAAAATTACAATATATACAAAACAAATAGTATGCCTGAATCCTAAACTGTACCTTTCCATAATTTCTTAAAGTATGAATGCTGAATGCTTAGCACCCTACCTTGTTTGTTCCATCTTGCTCTCACACATGCATAGTGTTTACTGAAAAAGAGAGCAACAAGCACTTATTGCTCAACCATAAAGTAACAAAGAAATATTAGATTCCTTAACCTGTCCATGTCTTAGAAAACTAGACATAATTAAAAACCTAATGTGTCTGGCCGACGCCCGGTGTGCCGCGGCAACCAAATAGGTTAATATACTACCAAAGTTTCTTTCCCATCAGAACTTTCTTCATCTTGTTCGCTTTCCTTCTGGTGAACATTTTTCTTATGTAGTCTGAGCGTGATCCGCTGTGAGAAGCTCTTGTCGCAGACATCGCACGAATAGGGTCGTTCACCCGTGTGCGTCCTGATGTGTTTCTTCAAGTCACCCTTAGCCGCGAACTTCTTCCCGCACGACTCTATCGGACACGGGATGTGCTTGTTGTGCAGTCGCTGATGACAGTACACCTTCTTCCACGATGGAAAAGTCTTTGGACACCACTGGAAATAAACCATGCGATACGTCCTAATTAATGGTGCAAATTAATTTTAACTAACTTTGTAAATTGGTATAGAAAACTGTCAAGTAGAAATACATTGTATCCTAAATCTTACAAGATTTTTGGGCATCCATTTGATCTATGACAACTCAATTGGCGTGGATCACTTGACACAGCACTAATACAATTCATTGTGGTTCATGTTGGTTTATTGTGGCATCTTCTAAGTAATCACCACATATGAACAATTTTATTCGTGATCTATCAATCAACACCAACTTATCTAATTTTATTCTGATCAATCGCTATTACCACACCAGCCAGGTTTACATTTACATATACTTACATTTATTAAGTTCAATCATTAAATGTGAGCAGATGTATACATTCAATGACTTACAAATTCAGCTACTAAATACTACATCTTATATAAATAATCATCAATGACTTTCACTCACCGCACAAGTATAAGTAATCTCTACCTCCTTTTCATTGTTGATTGAGTATCTTTTTGATATCCCATATTTGGTACCTTCTATATATGTGTAGTTTTTTATTGGGGAAGGCTGTATATAGGAGAGGGTAAAAATAATATGTATCATTAACTGGTCTCATATTATATGCATAAATTCATGCTTTATCAAAAATATAATATTCACCTTACCATGGATTTAGATGATTTAAACAAGTCCTTTCTTACAGCAATCTTCTTCAGTGTTTCATCCTAGCAGGAAAAAGAAATTAAACTTCAAGGTTTAAATTTAGAAAAAGATTGAGTAGATGGAAAATAATAATCATACATACATATGTAAAAAATAAATGAGAAGGTTATGATGCTATTATTTAAGGACACCCAAAAGAATATAAAAACAGTCTATTCTGTGCTAACCTCTAAAATGTATTATTTACATAAGTTTTTGGCATGTAGTGTTTATTTTTCTGTAACCCTGTCATCCCTGTGTAGATGTATGCTTATGGTTGTTGTGAATTAAATATATATATGTATAACATTACAAAGTAGTGTAAAACAGAAACACATCTAGTAGGTACTATGTGACAAATATAACAATAAAATATTTAAATAGAAGTAGTGACCCCATTTCCATACAAAACTCTTAAACATATGAGATGATAGATCAATAACTAGTTGTCAATCAGTATCAGTACACTTCAGTTGTCTTAGAATTAGAAAGGATAATCAGAGTGAGGCATAAATTATACCTTCAACTTTGTTAGTACATACATTTTCAGCAGAACTTGATCTTTGTCTTTTTCCTATTATTCTTTCATTATCATCTTCCTCATCAGTGTTGTTCTTGTCTTCTGCACATGAACCGTCAGCATCAACACTGCCATCTTTTTCATTACTTGTGCATGTCTGTAAAGTTGCAAAAGGTTAAACTGTTATTTACAGTCAACTGTTATTCAGATGTTAGATATGTTAATCAATAGCTAACTCAATAACGATTATATTTATATACCTCATCAATCTGTAAAGCGGAATCATCATCTTCAAATAGCACTTTCAATCGTGATTCATTAGCAGCAGCTAATAATCTTAACTGTTTTGCGTTCGTAACAATTTCTAAACATTTGGTGCATATTTTCCGAGGCCAGTTATGTAATACAATTACCTAAAATTTTAAAATTATTAATTTAACTTTGACGTTGGTAGTTTTAACAAATTTAATACCTATTAAAGTTATTTTACACACTTTAACTCCAGTACATAAATAAATATCTTGCACTAAATCCATTTTTTTAAACAAGTCATATACTCCTCTATTCTCGAGGCAAAGCCTACATAGTTCGGAATATAAACTAGCATTATTAAAATCCATTTTTTATATACTATTAGGCATCAAAATATTTTTTAATTGTACATATGCGAAATTGCGAATTTCTCATATGTCAGTGTCAATTTACTATGCTAAAAAGCAAAACAAATCTAGTCCCTGAAACGTGCCCAAATGACAGCATATAAAGTTGCCACATTATGAAATCATATATTTAGGCGATTTTCAAACTAGTTGGCGTTTGAACTCTTAGATTATGTATCTGTCAAAATCATAAAGTAGACTTTGTAATGCCAAAATGGCGGTCAATTTAAAATAGTCTGAATATTTTTCGGGCTATTGAGACTATGTAGCATGTAAATTTCTTATGAAACGATTTAAGTGTGTGAGAAAACATTTATAGAGTTTTAACTTTTTGATAGAAGCAGTTTGTAATTGTTATAATTTTGTTAATTGTGCAATACGTTATTGTTTAGATAATGGTAGTTCGGTGACCGTTTTGATTATTGGTAAGTCAGAATATTCATTATTTCAATAACATTTAGAAATGTAATGTATTTAAGTGTCTGTGATATTCAACAGAAAAATAAGAATTATGCGTTCTCAACCGTTACTTTTAGCGCCGTTATATATAACGAGTAAAACATATATAAAAAGAAAATCTATCAAATTAATTATTTGCCAGCTAAAGAAGAACCTACACTATAGTCTATTCGCGCCTGGTATAAAAGGGCAGAAAATGCGCTGGTAAATGTTTTGAGAAATGGTATCCTTGGAAACTAACGAGGACACATAATATATTAGGTACCTACATATTCTTCGAAAGACAGTAGGTACCTACGCACTTAAAAATCGATTTAGATAGAGTTTCGGGAAAATATATAATTTAAAGCAAATAATTAACATTTAAAAATTTCTTATCATGCGGTGTCCGAATAAAAGGTTGTATCCTCCGAGGAAACCCTTGGCATAATGACATAAGGTAAGTGTAATTCTTATATGAGGTGTTGTCAAAATATATCAACGTGCACGCACAATCGTGCTATTTATACTCATTTCAATTTATAAAATATATTTAAATGAACATATATGTGGGTTGGTATATAATAATATGTTGTTGTAAAGTAAAAGAGTGGTCGTGAGTTTCTTGCAGCTATCTATCCATATCAACCCTTTGCCTAACCCTAATGTAAATTCAGTAAACTCACTAACAACTTTAACATACATAAGTGTTACCTACTTTGTAACAGTCAAAGTCAAAAATCATTTATACGTTTGTATAAATGATTTTTGACTTTGACTGTGGCTATACAAAATACTGCATAGCTACAGAAATAAGTGTAGATTATTAAAATAGGTTAATGTTGACTAATAGTAAATAGATAGAGCAAAATGTGACATAGACATGTACGCGCAAATGACAATACATGGACAGTATTTTGCAAGATACCTTATCTATATAATTATCTTAGCTACAAGTTTCACCGCCATCGCCATTCGGATGATTTGTGAATTGCATATAGTAATAAACGCCACATTTCGTAAAAGCATTGATACTTTTTAAAGACATTATTCCGTAGCTAATCGTTGCTCAACTTTTTAATGCCTGTAATAAAAATGAGCAGGTTAATGTCTTAACATGCACTGTTTTGAATATTGGAGTTCATTACCTTCAATAAGTTGTTGATTTAAAAAAATGCTTGTTGGAATTTGATATTTAGTATAGAGAGAGAAGAGAAATCATGATATGGTAGTTGATGACAGTAGGTTGGTTAATTGTACCCACATACTACACTGCTGGCGGAAGGTTTTAATGTAAAGATAATGTCCTATCGAATTGTAGATATACATGAAGTCACTTAGTCTTTATGGCAATCTGTATTATTCGGTATTGTATAAAACACTTAAGTATACCTATTTATATAATGCCTGAAGCATTCAGATAATGTAAAAAAATATTTTACGTTACCTGAGTGTTTAGTTCTCAGCCAGAACTGTGACGAATGCACGGTTTCGGGATAGTGTGGTAAGTCTAATATCAACAAAACGCATCTACTTACTGATTACCACCTAAAAAGATCATTCACGTTATTTCTAGACAGTGATAAAAAAACCTTTTCTAGACTATTCTTTTAAGACTAGTTATCATATCATATAGCTATCTGAGTCGAGTGTTTACTCTGACGTAGCTGCTATAAAACAACCGAAACGTCTGGGAAAGTCTATAAATTTAAATAGACTAAAACCTTAAATAGTTTTAAAATGTCTAAAATTAGTGTCATGTAAGACACCCGCGTAAATGTAGCTAAGATAATATTATGTCCTGTATTGATTTACGATGACTCATTCGAGATGATCCCTATGCCGCAGATTGAAACGAGGTGCACATATCTATGTGCACTTTGTTTCAATCTGCGGCATAGCCGAGTACCGAGTACGAGTCTGGGTAACTACCCAGACTCAGTATAATTATTTGTGGATCAGCTTTTGTTATATCTAGTGCTGTTGAACAATTAATCCACAAAACTTGATGAACTAGCAATGGCGAGGCATACAGTACTATTCGCACTGCAATCATAATATGATTACGATTAAAATATGATTAACTTTATATAGTAATTATATTAACACTTTCAATGCGCCGAGAATTTATTAGTTCTGATTCTCTGTATAATTTCTGCGCATATCAGTTATCTTTCCCAACTCCAAATCTTGGCTACGCTATTTTAAACAGCTCAGTTCACATTCGTATGTATGTAAGACCTGTGTATTATCTATACATCTATATAAATAAATAAAATTGAAGTGTCTGTTTGTAATGTCAAAATAACAGCTTTTTATCTAATGCATATGAAAGTATATAAGGTACCTACACGAAAACATCTATATTTAAAATTTTTGTCTGTCTGTTTGTTCCGGCTAAACTCCGAAACGGCTGAACCGATTTTGACGGGACTTTCACTGGCAGATAGCTGATGTTATAAGGAGTAAATTAGGCTACTTTGATTTTAGAAAAAAAATAGGCTTCCGCGGAGACAAACACTTTTTAGTTAAAATCTACGCGGACGAAGTCGCAGGTAATAGCTGGTTTATTATATAAAAATAAACGTTTGTCTGTACGAACGTCTATATTCTGCAGGCGTCTAGCAGTAGCCTACCAGTTTGCCCTTGTCACGATACTAAAGTACCATAAGCCGCGATATAGTTAATCAAGGTTGAGTGGTTCGGCTATCCACAAATAGGTATTGTAAGCCGCCGATAAGATATAAAGGATTAGTTTATATTAAAATATTAGTAATAATATATATAGTTAAAGTACTTATATCACTTGCACCGTTAATCGAATTATAAGAAGTTAGCGGTGTTACAAATATTACAATATCAACATGTACTGTCACATCGTAACTTTTAAGATCAAATTAATAAAAAGATAAAAAATATAGCCATACAAAGTTATTTAGAATATGAATTGGATGGGATCAAATCTAAAAACTTGTGATGTTTCAGATTCAAACCCACCGCTCTTACTAGAAAAATAGAATACCTATCACTGCAAAAAAAAGCGTGGAATTCCTTTATAGGTCTTATATCATCTGTATGAACCTTACATTGTATTTTCTATCAAATTTAGTGTCATTTTTCTTGAATGGCATTTTTTCTTTTTGTATTTTTATTATGTTTTATTTGATTCATGTTATTGTTATTGTCCTCTTTTGTTCGATTGTCTCTTAAATGCATCATTTCCAGGGAGAGCGCTGTCGTCTGAAATACAGATAATAATTTACCTAGTTCAGACACAAATGCCATAAAGATATGAGATTATTATGGATAAAATTGAAAATATAAACTTGTTTTAAGCTTATTTTTCTTGTTTACTGTAGTACATTAATATCTAAACTATATGAGAGGCTATGGCAGACAGTTTATACATAGAGCTTTTATTTTTAATATGTCGAATTAAAAGTCTACAGTAGGCTTCAGAATTCAGACACTTGATCGATTATATTATTATTCAAACAAAAAAACATTAACCTTGCAAGTGCCTTTAACAATTATTACTTTGTTACGAACATTTATTTATGTCAACTACAAATTATAATATCAAGGTAAAATTTACGAACAATAAAAACGTAGATAAGATGTTGTTTTTGTCAAAACACAGGTAATTATGGAGTATGTCATTGTATTTGATCGTCGTTACTTTATCCTAATCCTATCCTAACTAATATTATAAAAGCGAAAATGAGTTTGTTTGTTTGTTTGTTACCTTTTCACGCCTAAACCACTGAACCGATCTCATCATCCAGAAATTTGCATATACGTTGACAGGTGTACAGAAACGGACATAAGCTACCTTTCATCCAGAAAA
Organism: Catocala sponsa; assembly: GCA_963564715.1. Classification (NCBI taxonomy): domain Eukaryota; kingdom Metazoa; phylum Arthropoda; class Insecta; order Lepidoptera; family Erebidae; genus Catocala; species Catocala sponsa. The sequence continues at coordinate 12,124,924 of OY751343.1, read as the reverse complement.
AAATAATGTGCCCGATAAAACAATAATAACGTTTTTATGATAAAATAGATGGCGCCACGTGGCTTTCGAATCATGATTGAATTATATTATTACAAGCAGAGTATAACCCGAATTGATTGTCAAATTCTAAATTAACGCGAGCGAAGCCGCGTGCAAAAGCTAGTATGGTATCGCTACGTCTACACCTTTCGTAGTAGTTTTACGTAGCTCGTAGAGACAGCACGCTACCCGTTCGGTTCGTACTTCGTCCTCGGGCCGTCTACGGCACATCGGCATCGTACTAAATCATAATAATTCAAGACCGTAAGTAATAGTTAAAGTTTACAAATATTGTTTACGTAGCTTTTTTGCAAAATATAGGCTTTAAAAAAGTTTATTGATGGATTATTTTATAATATTTATAATATAATTATTGCTACAGATGACGACCTTGTCTTGTGTCTTATAAATTTATTTATAATTTCTTTGTTACTTGATGCTTTCTATCACACAAACGATAGGTTAATCATTATATTTTCACGTGGTATCATAGGGTTGCGTGACGAGCACTAACGTTGTATTGTTCCCTAATATTAATCACAGCTACTCTTCGATATCGTGGCATAATAATCGCATAGAAATAACTACTTTGATTGTATGGTTCTGTTTTCTTGAACATACATTAAGTACGGCGGCTAATTGTGATTATAGTTATACGAAGTGTATTTAGAATAAATTCAGTACTTAATCATTATAATGAAAGCTATTTCGTATTATACTAGTACATAATATTTCCGACTGCCTCGGTAGCGCAACGATAATGAATGTGACTACTGTGTATAACCTCTTAAGTTCGATTTACGGTCTGGACAAAATTTTATTGTGACTTTCTGTTAAGAAATTACCGGTAGTAGCATGGAGTACTGTGCTATGTAGACGGCAATATGTTCGTTTTCCATTAAATACTAGGGACTTGATACCATAGCTAGCGATATGTGGCTGTAATTAATATACCTGCCAACTTCGTCAGGGATATAGGTGTGACACTATACATATACGTGTTTAAATATTTTATACGCAGGTGCGATTTAAGTATAGGTATACATTTAGGTATTTTAAAAAGTAATGTATTACGGTTATTTGGTTAGAATATAGAATATCTATTCATTAAACTTATCAAATAGTCGAAAACGAGGCACAATTAAAAAGAAGCATTGTGTCCGTCCAAAATTGTCTATAAATTGTTTCGATACCGGTTAATTTTCTTTGTCGGGCGTTAGTAAAGTACATAAGTAAAATGCATGATGTGTTAAACCAGTTGGTTAAGTAGATGAGTGTAATGTGTGTGTGTGTGTGTGTAATGTGTGGCTAATAACACACAACTCTAAGCCACTAGTGTTATAGAAGTGTACTGTATAAGTTGATCACATATTTTATAATTATATTGTCATTTCATGCGTGAGAGTGAAACATAGTGTTACCCACTGTCTTGTTCTTTGTCCTTGGCTCATTCTCGCGGATGCAATGACAAAGCTTTTAAGCAAACAAATTCAATTTAAACTCAAACTAGTATTAACATTTTTAAACGCTTCTTATCTTTGTATGTGCGAGGAAAATTACTACATTCAGCGATGTAATACTTTTCTTCCTCCTACCAAAGCATTTTGAAAACTCAGATACTTTATACAATTAGTTTTAAATTGTCATTGTTCAATTTAACAAGAGCATATTTTATGTTCTTTTTAAATTGAACGCGAATAAAATTCTCGTCATGTGAGTACCTATTTTAAAAGATTAGAAGAATTTTCGCGCATATACTTGTTGCGTGACTTTATTTTATCTTTTATAGTGTGCGTGTCGATTGTCATATCCTATCAAACAACTGAAATAGAGACAAACTCAACAATTCAATGTTTGTATCTTATTTAAACTTGTATAATTTCGACGTTTACTGCATAAGAAAAACTGCTTAATAGTTTTGATCACGATTGTCTTGCAAGTAGTATCGTCCAAAATATTTTATGCGCTATGAGTCGTTGTGTTTAGTTGCACTGAGTTTCCAGTCAGTAGGTCACTTTGCTATAATCGTAAAAATCTCTCGTTAGATCCGTGGCAAAGTCTCGGCTTAATGCCCCGGTCAGCCAATCTTTTAATCGACTTTACGTTAAGAAAATCCGTGAAGAAGTACGGAGTGATAAATCGTAGTTTTGATAATAAATATCATGAGCAAAAACGAACGATTTTAAGGATCTTCATCTTAAAGTTTTGCTAGGCCAAGTTCGTTTTCGGTCAATTTTGAATTGAGCAATTTAAAACACAGATTTTATTTAGGCACGCCAATATCAGTAATTTAACTTATAAATGTTTACTTGGACGTTTCCGGACAAATTCGGATATGACATCAAAAGCCTCGAAAATCATCATCTACAGTTTATTCCTATCAGCCTATCTATCCGATGAGAAATTCACCATACTTTGTAATAAGCACAGACTTTCAAAATTATTATTCTGTATTAAAAATTATGATTAAGTATACTTACATAATGTTGTGTACGTTACACATGTTAATTTATGTTTATCATAAGGTCTTAACCGAGATCAAAATGTAACACAGACCTTATAATTAGACCCTGTACCTATATAAAAATATAAATTATTGCAAGTTTCAAGTGATAGAAAACATAACATCGTGAGAAAAGCTACATACCGGTTAACTCACCGTCCTGTTGTTGAGGGTGTATTATGGTTGAAACCGTCACTAGCGCTCACCATGAACTTTCACATTTTAAAAGCAGGGCCGTTCATATTGGTAGTGTACAATTTATTATTGTTATATAATATATAAAGTGTTGCCTCTGCTGGGCATGGACCTCTGCTCAGTGTGAGAAAGCTTAGGCCACAGTCTACCTCACTGGCCCAGTGCGTGTTGGCAAACTTCGCATATTTTCAAAAACATTAACAATCTCAGACATGCAGGTTTGCTCACGATATTTTCCTTTGTTGTGTGATAATTATTTAATACGCACATAACTACGAAAATTCAGAGATGCGTGCCTTGCGATACAAAACACAACACAAACTCAAGACCTCAGCGTGGCAGTCCAATGGTCTCCATAGGTAGGTTTCGTTAGGCTATCACTGCCATTATTATTGTTACTTACTTAATATTGTTAGACAGCACATACTACATATTTAGCGAATTATAAAATAAAACTTCATACCGATGCTTTCATTACTGACAATACAGAACCCAAGTTGTGATTTGCTTAGAATTTAAACACAAGAGATACTGTTGTAGTAAACATACTAAAATATTTTATTTAAATGCACATAAATCGTGGCGAATGGCGCAAAGAGACACTTAAATTTAGCAATTTGTCATGTCAAACTGGATGTTGATTTATAAAAGTATTATGACGCACATAAATACATCTTCTTAACAAACTAGACTCTATGTATTCAATTTCTAATATACCTACATGAAGTATTAACATGCGGACTGATAAAAATACCGTTTCAGATTTCTTATTAATAACAATCTGTACCTTTGTGTGATGTTTGTGAAAATAAATTTGTAATTTTACCCGACTTTACCATATGCAACTAAATTCCTGGCCTATATTCCTAGAACATTCACAACATTTAGTGTATAACATACATTTCTAACAAAAATAGTTAATATATATAAAGTTTATGAATGAATTAATCTAAGAATAGAACTGTCGGTGAGTGATATCGTGACGTGACCATATGGCACAAAAATAAAAATGTCATATTATGACATGTAGGTCATCACATTTAGCTTAACTACTTACTTGATGGTACACTACAGTGACAACACATTATTTATTCACGCCGGCACAGTTTTACAAGGTTCCACAGACATGTACAACGAAACAATAAGTGAACTAATTAGGTTAGTTATGAACTGGGTCAATATTATGTCATTTGGGCATTCAAATGGTCAAATAACAAATCAATTATTACTTACCTACGTGACAGCTATCTATATTTGGGAAGTTACTATTTTTTATAAGTTTTAAAATTACTAGATTATCTCCTCAGTTGTGGAATGGATGTAGATGCCCAATGGGAAGGTCTGCTACCAATTCCAGAACTGGTTTACATTATGCTAGTGTGAGATAGAGTTTGCTATGCCCTACCTTCTTACTAACTACGTCAATACAAATATAATTAGTATTAATATTTTTATTTAATTTAGGGTAGACCATGAGTGAGCGGGGCGCTCGACGCGGCGCAGGCGCACCTTTCTACGCGCCACTGCGGCGCAAGACCTCCGCCGAGATCATCAGCGAAGCGCGAGCTGCTATATACGGCGGTAAGTTATATCTTATTACCTTCATAATTTTATTTAATTAATATTATTGTTCTCTTCTAATATTAAATTATCAAACATTAAAGTCAAAACTTGTACGTAAATTCAAGTTATATAAGATAGATTGATGATGATGAAGAATGCTTATTTGGGATATAAGCAATGAGGTAATTGCGCTGAAATGGGTGTCGCGTCTGATTAATATTTTTTGAGACAATCAGCTCCTCAACATTTTTACCCTGTCGTGCTATCGTATCCTCAAATTCTTAAAGTTAGTTTAAATTGCAGTAAAACTAAAATATTTGGTGCATATCCTATTTATTTAAAAATGTCATTTTGATGCAAATGTCTCCCAATTACCCCAGTTGACTTTAAGAACATTCCACGTGTCAAAAGTAGGCACACGTATAATGCAAATATATTTTTCTTTTTAAAACAGGATGATTGTAAGGTGTTTCTGGTTGTGTGTCAGCCAATATTTTGAGCGCGATGTACCTCTAATCGGCATTAATCGTCTTAGGCCTTAAATGTATTAGTGAACCATGTATATTGTAGATATTGTGAATATATAACAAATACTAAAATTATCTGAAAACATTATTTATGTTCACTTCAATCCATTAATTAGCTATCGCTAACCCATTTTGTACGAAATAGATTTTTAGACACGCAAGTGTCTGAATATTCGTTGGGGATTGCGGAAAAATCGTTGCCTTTGATTAAATAGCGTCAAAAAAAGATGGCTGAGGGCGAGCGTTACGGCTTTATTAGCTACCAATAGTTGTTTGATCAATGCATTATCATGGAATTGATCAAAACGGTATTGTTTTTCGCACATGAATAGTGATAGGGCCGATAATTTGGCGCACCACCCCACCTCGTCGCCACACCACCATATATCGCGCTAACGTTCTATAGTCATACTCCACTCACCAATGGATAATATAATTTCGGTATTCGCAATACAGCTTATATTCGTTTCGTGATGGTAGATGTCATACTTCTGAAATTTTCTTTGAATCCATGCCGCCCGCCGATTAGTTATAAGTACATTAATTTAGAAAGCTGTCAAATTTATGCTCTTTTTTGTGATTCCGTAGTCACCTATCAGAATACGAGTACACTAAAAAGGTACATAAGTAAAATGATTTTCTTAATTTCAATCGCTAAAGGAAAATAGCATAGTCTTGTAGGGGCTTTTTGGCAGTTTCGCATGTTCTGAAAGACGTCTTCTGAGTAAGGAATATTACAATTAAAAAATAACTTACTTGACATGTCTGAAACCTGAACAAACAAAAGGTATTTGCATAGCATACAGAAAGTTGTTAAATGCCTTGATTTATTGCCAGCAGCTGCAGCCTGTGCAAAATAGAAGCAAAACATAGCATGCATAAAGTTTAGAATTTAGAACTTGAACTGTATCGTTGTTTATTGGAAAACCTGTATTCTATCTGACACCAATCTAAGTCTGTCAATCTTGTGTGTTGTTTTGTGTCGTACCAGTACATCATACCGCCCATCGTCGGTTGTGCTGTTGTTCGGAGGTGGCGGCGCGAGGTCACGCGGTCATTCCGTCTTGTTATTTTGTTACCGGCTTGGTTGCCACGGTGAACAGTTTCGCACGCGATCCTTACATTAATAGCTCAGTTAACAGCACCAATTTTAAATCAAACGCCTTATAACGTTATGCTAACAGAAGGTCAGTGTTGCACCACTTTATTTAGAGAATTCAATATTTGTACTTTGATTAAAATACTTAGCCAATGTCAAAGTTCAAAACACCAGTACAAATTGTTAGGTAATAAGTACCTTGGTAAAGATTCAATTACACTAATGGGTTGCGGCCAAACTTGCCCGGATTAAATTGTACGGTACCGGTTTGTACCCCGTCCCCGTGTGAGAAAGAGATAAATTTACTGATGTACCTAACTGCCAAAAAAGACGACTATATAAGTGTCTTTAGAGTCTCACCAGTTAGAAGTATTAGAACTGAGGCACGAGTCTTAAGATCTAATGCGGCGATGCTAGTGGGGGTAGTGGGACTGTGAGTTAATGCGAGAAAAGGCAGAAATTCGGACACATATCATGATCACCCATCATGACATGTGTGCCCAAATTAGTGCATTTTTGGACATCCCGTGGCTCACCGTCCGTGTACTTCGGTGACCACCGAGGTGGTTTTAGTGGGTAAAATCTATTTAATCCTTTAAGGTCCTGCTAACATTCGAAGACTTACTGCCGCAAACCCCGCTCATCGAAAATTACATAAATACAGTTTGCTGCTTTAATGCCCGGTTTATGCCCCGGTTGCCCAGTGGTCAAAAATCGACGGTGGATATATTTTTATGTCAATTATAGCTTACATGTAACTTTCTTCAGCAATTATTGTGCAGGCTTATATGCTGATAGTTATGCTGTACCTACATATTGTTAACATATTTCGCAGTTGAACAAAATTCAAAGAGTCTGCTAGCCTCATAAATTAAATTCACATTAAATGTTTGCATGCTTTAACGACGACTGGTTTATGCTTTCATTAAATTGGCATCAAGAGTTAATATAATAATAATATTTTTTTTATTCAATAAATAATAGTCTACAAAACTCATTACAGGCGACTTATTGTATTAAATTCACATTAAAACATTTAATCTAAAGGAAAACATTTACAATTTAAATATTGGACACAAGAGACTTGTTTATGAAGTCTGTTTTTATTACATTGATTGAACTAGGTCAGAGACCTGTGTTTCAGGCTGTTTCTAATATTACATTTTTATTCTACTGTTAAAGTAATGGTCTACAAAAAAAAACATTTATACATGTACTGCAAACAAATATATTTAAGTATACGTACAATTAAAATAGTTTTAAACAATAACAATTATTATAAATGAAAAATTGCTTAAACCATAAGAAATTATTTTACAACTATTGTCAAAACTCCGGTTTTGACAGTAGATGTAAAATAATTTCTTATTGTTTAAGCAATTTTTATATAAAACGACATTGAAGGGACCATATAAATTCGGACGTTATGTCCGATAGTTGTTATAAGCAATATAACCAAGTATGTAGTCATTAATTGTCATATGTATGTTTAGAAATTTTAAATATGTACAATTATGTAGTATGGTTATAGGTCATACTTAAAAACTTGTTTTGAAATAAAATTTCGAAAAAGGAAATAAAATATTTATTCTGAAAAACTTATATACATTTATACTAAGTGTAGTCTATAAGCTGTACTCAGCTTAAAATATGCCTTCATAGATTAGAATAAATTAAATTTTTAATAATTACATTATTCGTACCTATTGTTTTGTTTTGCTGTTTTTATAGAATTAACCACAAGAAAGTGCCTTTAAGTGCCTATATAAAAGATAGTACTTAAAAAAATACTGAATCCTATCCTAACTAATATTATAAAAGCGAAAATGAGTTTGTTTGTATGTTTGTTATCTTTTCACGCCTAAATCACTGAACCGATCATCCCGAAATTTTGCATACAAGTTGTCAGGTGTACAGAAACGGACATAGGCTACCTTTCATCCCGAAAAAAATTACTGTTCCCGAGGAAAACAACAATAACGTACAATATGATAATAGATGGCGCCACGTATCTTTCGAATCATGATTGAATTATATTATTACAAGCAGAGTACCACCCAAATTGATTGCCAAATTGTAAATTAACACGAGCGAAGCCGCGGGCAAAAACTAGTGTCGTATAATTTGTTACCCTATCTGATGTTTAAATATTTATATGTTAGATTCATATTGTAACTATAAAATTGCACAATGAATAAAACAAAATAAAGTATATTTTCATCTAGTTTTACTTAAAGGAGTCTCTGAGACCTATATCAGTGTAGCAGTGTTATAAAATCATGTGTCAGTGCTTAAGGGCCAAAACTGAAACTTAACGCTTCAGTCTTTTCAGTAAAGACCAAACCGTCCAGAATGAAAGAAAGCGGAGTGTTCATAGCGCTTTATTATGAGTTTATTAAAAACTAGCTGTTACCTGCGATTTCGTCCGCGTAGATTTTAACTAAAAAGTGTTTGTCGCCGCGGAACCCAACTATATTTCTCTGCCCAAGTTACTTAAATGGCGTAGTTTTTATACTGTAAAGTTAGATAATAGCATGGCTTACTCAAAAACAACATTTAAATATGCGTCGTTAGAATATACGCTGTCACAGAATGCGAATGAAAAATAAAGATTCACAGCTCCTTCCCCGTAGGTGATACCGTGATAATATGTAGCCTATATGTTGACCCGACCTGTTAGTAATATTCATGCAAAATTTGAAGTAAATCCATGCAGTACTTTTTGAGTTTAGCCCGGACATACATACAGACAAACAGACAAAAATTCTAAAAATTATATTTTTGGCTTCGATATCGATTGTAGATCACGCCCCAAGTATTATTTTAAAAAAATATTCAATGTACAGTTTTGACTTTCCTACGATTTTATTATATGTATAGATAGATATGATACGTACTCAGCGACAAGTTTCTGGCTGTGATCTTTTAACCAAAACATTGTAAAGTTCTATGTGTGTCTTATAATGCTGTGTCATGATCATTAGAATATGTGTATATCTTTATTTATTTATTTTATATAAAATAGTACGACTTGAGCCAATGACACTACTTAATCACACTTCGAACTATATTCAAAGTGTGATTAAGTAGTGTCATACACTTAAAATATAGCATTCACGCGTTCTCCTCACAATACCTCATACATTTTAACTTCCATACATCAGCAAAAATATTAACTTCTGGGTTTTAATCTATAAAAGCGTTAATCTGTTTTAGCGAACGCAGTATTGGTGGATATCTATCGGTAAATAACTATTAAAATAGGCTTGTTTTATTACTAGAGATGAGTGGTGCGTCGAGTGGCAACGGCGGCGCTGCCGGCGCGTTGCGTCCGCTGCGCACGCGTCGGCCGTACACACCACGCGAGCCGCAGCGCACGCTATTCACGGACCGCACGCGCAAGAAAGAGACACGACCACCCAGCGCGTTTGAGTATGTTTTACATAAATGTATGCTTTTCAACAATCAATCAGTAACTACCAACTGACTCAATGCACGAAAGAGATTTTCTCGTCCGTGGCTCAAAGTTTTAATAAGTATCAGGGTATTTCCTGAGTTGAAAGTGTCTCTCAATCAGTTCTGATAGAACACATAGTATGATATTTAGTTGAATTTTAGCTATCATAAAATTGTCAGGATTATTAAATAGTACCTACCTATCTACTTATTGAATCAGTGTCATTTATTTAATGATAACGTTTAACCAACTAAGTTGTGACAAGATCGGGACCAAAATATTCTTATTTCTTTATGGAAATAAAGTTCTTGCACATACTGAATCGTCTGCATATTCTATGTCGTCGCTGCCTACCCCGCGAGTGCTAATATTATATAGTGATTATAGTGAAGTGTGTTATTTATCACATTACTGATAATGAATATCGCGAGACAATACTCGAACAACACAGCAGTATAGGTAATTGACGACTAACCTCCACTGCGCCAGAGCAGAGACTTCACTGCACTGATACTGTGAATCTATAAGTTTAAAAGTACTTCCTCTATCGAAACACAACGGGCTCACATATAAACAAAACATTGTCGGATACTGATATTGATCTGGTTGGTACTAATATGACGCCGAATTATGTCTCTCAAAGGACTAAGAGAAGAAGAGAGGACTTGGAGGATCCAATAACTTCCCAGCTAGAGGAATTCAGAGAGGATATGAAAAGAATGTTTGCATTGTTTTCTGCAAACCAAAGCAATGAAATTAATAAATAACCCCCACTCTAAAAGGCATTCAGCTTTCCAATAACAATATTGAAAGCTCCGTTGCATATCTCACTGCACAGAATGAAGAATTTCAACAAAAATTACAGATTTAGAAAATTATATAAGAAATACATAACCGTATTAGAAAATAAATTGGAGGAAATGGAAATTGGAGGACGCGAAACAAATTTTGTGCTATATAAACAGGCTCAACAATTCTAAGGACAGAAATTCTCAAGATGGAAATAGCCTTTAATATTAAACACAAATCGAAACTATGCTGTAAACATCTGAGTTATAAAACACAAGAAGATGTACCTATTTTTCTTTCAGAGCACTTAACCTCAAAAGGAACTCGCTTACATTTCCTACCTCAAGAACTCACCAAATCTGGAATCTATAAGTTTTGTTGGACTGCAAGGTCTTACATCAAGAAAGATGAGCAATCACGAACGGTAACAATAAGAAACGAAGAACAGGTACACAAACTTATGATAGATAACTAAATACTATGTTAACTGTGCTCTCTATTCATATTTAGTGCCTCGTAATGTAAACACTTGTCAGCAATATAATTACTGTACTGTGTATATTTCGACATTTTTTTTTAATTTTTTTTTTGCTCGTCAAAATGACCACACTCCACCTGATGGTAAGCAGTCGTGTGGTCTAAGAGCAGTGGCCTCCACATCGCCCCCACAGTAGCCGAGGCGATGTTGAGGTCTCTACTTTGACGGCCTGAGAAGATGCTTTTTCACGCCCCGCTTAAAGAACCCAGGATTGAAGGAAGAAGGAAACACGTGCCTTGGCAGAGAATTCCATGCCTTGGTCGTTCGGCAGAGATATGAGGACCCAAACTTTTTGGTACGCGCTCTAATCGACTCTACCGTGTAAGGATGGCATCTGAGCCCAGCACGCGTTGTTCTGGATAGGAAAGGGGAGGGCGGGATAAGGTGGAATAACTCTTCAGAGCACTCCCCGTGGCATATTCTGTAGAAACATGCCAATGAGGCAATGTCTCTACGGAGTTGCAGAGGTTCCAGTGAACTCGTGGTAGCCATAGTGTGTATTGCTGACTTCTTGACATTCTTTATCTTGTTTTGTAGACTTTTCTATATGTTAGGTGTTTATATAATTTTCTCTGATAAATGTAAAACCTTAGTGCCCTTAACTTACTGTTACCTCGCAATATGAACACTTATATCAACAATATGTTATGTATTTCTCGGTACGGATAGCCATGATATGTGTTACTGTATTCGCTACATTATTTATTTCATTTATTCGAGCGCGACGGCGTCGCCAACAAGAGAATAACCTTGTTTATAATATTATTAAGCTTGAGTTGTATTCTTTCTACTAACAGTAAAAATTTGATGTACTACACCTATACACACAACACACACGTTCACCCTTACACCACACAATTACATACTACACTTGCACACTTAAAACGTACATCGCTCAAACAACGGAATAATATAATCATAAATACATAATAGCACACACCACAATATATTTATATCCTTTAGTCGCAGTCAGTCAGTCAGTATATTATTAAAATGTGTTATATGTACAAAAACAAGGCCTTAAGCAATCTAGTGAAGTATTTCCTTTATAAATGTAATTTTAATGACTGATAATATACAGAATATCAATGAAATAGACGAATTAGAGCAGAGGCGTCTCTAGCCCATGTAGCGCCCGTGTGCAATCATTACCCTAGCGCCCTCTAGTAAGCGCGCGATCAAAATGGTATAGGTACAAATGTTAACATTTATATAGACATGTTAACATGGGAACGTGTTTACCAAACACCTTATATTTACAACAGGGATCGGAGATCCGGGTGCAAATGGTACAATTTTAAATGTTGTTGGGAAACAATAGGTACACAGGGCCTCGTATCAAGCTACCCACATCTGTCAAATTGCTTAATTCTAATTTCGACGTCATGTCAAACATACAGAGTTCAATATCAATTGGGATACATTTGACAGATTCGGGAAGCTTGATGCTAGGTCAATGTACACGGGTAAAAAGTTTTTTTGGGATGGAAGGGGTGACAAAAATAACAAAACAGGCTTTAAAAAAATACATTTAAAAACTAATTATTACAGGACGTACCAACATAAATATAATTTTATTACAAAAAAGTTACTTTTCGTGCTTTTACATTAGCAAAATCCTTAATTATGTCACTGACTTCAATTTTGATTTCATGTTTCAATACTACGATAAATATGTCAATCGACTTTGCGACAATGTTGATCTAAGGTAGTTTTAATTATTTTAGTTTAGAAAATGATCTTTCGCTGTATGCTACTGTGACTGGCAATGTGAGGTAAATTCTAAGTGCTGTGGATAGATTTGGGAATACTGAAATTAATTTATTCGCAAACAAATAATTTAAAATATCCAACGGCGTAATGCAATTGTCAATGAACATCGGTAATAATTCGCTTTCATTGAAGACTAACTTCTCTACATCTGAAGAGCCAGCATGGCACAGTTTATTTTCTAAATTAGAACAATGTGCTTTTTTTATCTAAGTCCAAATCCTTCCACTGTTTTAATTTTAGATGAAATGAAAAATAAAAAATTAATTATGTATCTAATCACTATCACTCGCTCGCTGTAATGTTATATTCAGACTTAAAATTTCGCTAGCTAGGTAGTTTTTGATGAGCTCCGACCCTGGTGCAAGTCGCAATAGTTGTGTCAGCTAATAACAAATCAAATCTTACTTTTTATATAATTTGAATCAAAAGAAAAGCCGATTTACTTCATATTTACATGTTTACTCAAATATAATACTTAAGCCATTGCGTCAAGGCCTACTTCGCAAAATCACGGTGTAGCGGAGCGGTAGAACTTAAAGTGCGACACGCGTACGTACACATGCCTTTGAGAAATGCCGCCTTCATCCATGCCAATTTAAACTTTATTTTTTATTATCAACAGCCGAATGGGCAATGATTGTCGGCGTGCTTTCAAACGAATCAAAACAGGTGCCGGCACGTGCCTTTGGTAGTGACGCGACACTCACCTGTTAGTGATATAAATAATTGAATAAATTGGCGAGTACGATAGAGGTCTTAGGTTGGTTTAAAGGGGTCGTGCAAAATGTCAGTTGAGTTCGTTTGTTACGTATTTCTCAGCAACAACATGGTTACGGCGTCGTTAAATGTGTACGGTAAACGCAAGTAAAAACTTAGCTGGTAAAACGTGGTGTAATAATAGGTACACCTATAACCAACTCTTCGGGGATACTGCCATGAGTCTATGTATGTATTATTTTTATTTATTTAGTTTAAAGAAAACGTATAATTACATAAAGTAAAGTTTTGCACACAAGAGTCTTTCTTGTATTTTACAAATAAATTAACTTGCATCCTTAAAATTTCTTACTTCGATATTTTTATTTGATCGATAGTTACAACCCTAACGCGAATAAGCGGCGATAGCTCAGTAAAGAGACCAACAGACTGCAATGCAGAGGGTCTTGGGTTCGAACCCACGCGCGGCCACGTCGCGTACCTCTGACTTTCGGAAGTTATGTGACTTTTCGAAATTATGTGCGTATTGATTGACAATTATCGCCTGCTCCGTGCCTCGGAAACCTCGTTAAGCCGTCGGTCTCGGCTGCCATGAACATCGATGGCAGTCGTTACTGGGAAGTCAGTGCCCTCTAATATCCTGATACTGTTCTAGCCTTAGGGTATCGTTAGCCTTCGGGTTGCATAGGTCAGGAGGCAGCCGCTCCGTGTAAAACTGATATCCAGTCAAATTCGGTTAGATTAGAAAGCCGACACCAAGTGACTTGGGAATAATAAAGGCCAGGGAGAAGAAGAGTTACATCCCTAACGCGGTGCGATTGTCTATGTACAAACGCAGCGAGCAATGAGGCGGCTCCTTTGACTGCTAACCTTTGACAGAAAAGCCGACAAATTTTAATAGAAAAATATATACATCAAAGAAGCCGCGGTTTAGTGAAGTGTTGCCCGTCTGTGCGAAATTTCGGTAATTTAAGGGTAAAAATTCTTATCAATACTCTACTTAAAAATATTATGTAGGCGTTTTACGATAATATAGATTATTTTTCTTAGCATGTTTGTTAAGAGAGAAATAAGCCCTTAATGGATCGGACAGCGTTGTCTATACATCCTTACTAATATTAATTATAAATTCGTAAGTAACTCTGTCTGTTACTTTTTCACGGCTTAACCACTCAACCGATTTAGATGAAATTTGGTACAGATATAGTTTAAAACCTGAGGAAGGACATAGGCTAATTCATGTAGGTACCTCGCGGGCGGAGCCGCGTGCAAAAGCTAGTACTGTATAATTATCTGTTTTAAGATTTATTTCATGTTGAAACAAAAATTACTATTGTAAGAGCCGCTCGTGGCGCGCCTTGCTTTGCAGTAACTCGAGACATATAAGAAGAGCTCCGGATGCCATACAAAATGTATGCAAACCGGAGCTCTTTTTACGTGGGGTTGAGTTATAACATCCACCCAGAGTCATAACACGGGCGCAGGTTCATTGAAAGTGCCGAGGCCGGCGCGGCGCCCCCTAACCGCTGCGCCCGTGTGCACCGCACACCCTGCACACTCGGTAAAGACGCCTCTGTTATTAGAGGTTGCACGAGCTGTTGAATGTGAGTGCTCTGAACTTTCTAAAACTGTTCAAATTGGTAAAAATGATTTAACAATAATTACCCAAAGTATTAGGAGCATGATAACTTTCTAGTAGTATTTTCTTGTTTTCATTTTGAAACTGACATAATAATCTTAACGGAATGTAGACTAAGACTTATAAATGTATACCACATCTAAATAATTATGATACCACACCACTCGGCAGCTTAATCAGAATGACGGAGTAGTTAATAATAATAATAACTCTTTATTGTGGATCATAGGTAGGTACATAATACAGATGTTATTAGATACATTTAGTGTTCAGCTATGTCCCGCCCAATGGGCATACAATAATTATTAATAAGTTGATTATTGCTATATGTGCTACATAACATCTTAATAAATTTTAAAATTAGTCTATGATTTATTTATTTATTTATTTTATTTTACAATTTTAGGAAAACTTACAGCTAAATTAGTATCATAGACAGATTTGATACGAAAAAAGAAGGCCAATTAAAAGTTTTCACAGATAGCAGAATAAAGTGTAAATAATAGAAGAAGACATTTAAACAACAAGATAACAGCAAAAAATAGACACACATCTGGTTTTTAGACAAAGAAAGAGTTACACAAAAATTAAAATAGTTCATGCATAATTTAGCAGTTAGGAATAAAATGTTACAAAGTAATAAATGAATATAAAAACTAAATTAATAATAAAAACTAAATGAATATAAAATCTAATATAATATAAAACTGACAAAAACTGAATACGTCTTGATTGAGGCAGACTATATTGTGGCAGAAATTGATCAGACATGAATTCTTTCACGGTGTAATAACATTTGTTTACTAACAAATTAAAAAGTTCCTTTTTAAATATTGTTATTTCTGGGATAGATCTGATGACCTCCGGAATATTATTAAATATACGTGGCGCTGAGCAAAATATGCTTTGATGCATAAAGTGCGTCTTACTGGCAACTATGTGTTGTTTGTTCTGATGTCTTTTACGCTAGTTTTTTTAGTTGTTTATATAAAAAGGACATTAAAACCTAAGGTTAAGGAGATAACCCTATCTCAGGCATCTTGTCTCCAGCTGGACATATTAAATAAAATCATTCCGTGTGTTTATCGATCACCATCTAACACAAACTTTGAAAGCTTTATACACTCTCTAAGCACCCATTTACATACACATTATTTTTCTTTTTTTTTTTCGTGGGGAAATGCTCCTTATGCATACCTCCCCCCCCCCGCCATAAGGAGATGCGAGAGGGCAATGTCGGGCTCTCTCGAAACTTCGGGCCTACCGACTAAAACCACCACGGTGTGCCACCTCGCTGCTTTGTGAGGTGGGTGGGTCACTGGAACTATAACTACATCAGGGATCCACCCAGCAGAGCCCAATACAGAAAAGGAAAAGGTCTGCGGGCGACGACTCCTGGGCGACGCCCCGGCACAGAGGGCGTCGCTCCGACTCAATGGTTGGCGGGCAGGAGATCCCCGATCTCCCACCCGCGACCTTTCCTACGGCAGCATAAGGCGTGCGTACACGCGCTTGCGCCGCCCGGTACGCCGGCGGCGGCACGGATCCGCCAGGATATTTTCCTCACGGGTCCGCTCCGCCGCCTCCTTCTGCGAGATGACGTTCTCGCTACTGCTACCCACTTCCTCTCGCTGTCGACTATGGCTCTGATCACGGCCGGCAGCGAGAGGTCCACACCCACAACGTCCTGGAGTTCACGGCGTTGTACCGCCCAAGCAGGACATTGCTCGAGCGTGTGCTGCGCCGTGTCCTCCTCACACTCGCAGTGGTGACAGATGGGACTCGGTTCTCTCCTAGCGACCTTGTGCAGGTAATTGCTAAAGCAACCGTGCCCTGACAATACCTGCACCAGCCGGAAGGAAAGGGTCCCATGCTGCCGCCCTGCCCACCGTTCTAACACCGGCTGGAGGGCCCCAACAGTTCTGAAACTGGCCAGGGGCACCTCCAACCGCGCCTTCCACCTTGCTATCATGCCCTGGTGGGCTCGATTTCGCGCGCACTCAATCTCTGCCGGTAGGGGACGAGAACCTGTCTCCTCCCGCACCGCCTCACACACTGCGAACTCTTCGGCGAGTACTTTAGCCTCCAAATCCCACGGGGGTGTCTCGGCTAACGCGCAAGCTGCATCGGCCGACACCGTGCGGTATCCACGTATTATCCTGACCGCTATGACTTTCTGCGGTCTCCGCAAGAGAGTCTTGCACTGAGCGGTCAGGAAGTCCGCCCACACCAGTGCGCCGTAAAGCGCCATTGGCTGGATAACCACCGCGTAGAGCCGCCGGCAACCGACACTGGGCCCGCCCAAGTTTGGCAATAACCGCCTAAGGGCGGACGCAGTGCCGAGAAGCTTCGGGACGAGCTTTCTGAAGTGCTCGTCGAAGCGCCACCTTCCGTCCAGGGCCAGACCCAGGTACTTCATGTGGGCCTGGACGGGAACGCGCGTCGAGCTCACCATTATCGAGGCGCCGCGGGGTGGACTGCGACGGGGCCCATGAAAGACCAGGGCCTCCGTCGTGTTAAGAGCCACCCGTAAACCCAGCGCCTCGATACGCCTGACCACCTGGGCAACCCTCACGGTGGCCAAACGGGCCACCTCCTCGAAGTTACCCCCACGGGCTGTGACAAGGGTATCGTCAGCGTAGCTGATGACGCTCAGCCCGGGGGGTAGGGCACCACGTAGGGCCCAGTCATACCCCATGTCCCACAAGAGCGGATCAAGAACCGAACCCTGCGGGATACCGCACGACATGGGCCGCCTATGACGTATCTAAAGACACCGCCAACAGAACTCCGCCGCCGGCCACTGCCTTCTCGGCCGCGGCCTTCAGGCGCATAATGGCCGTCGAACGCCCTACCCGAAATCCAAACTGAGCGTCCGATAGGTCGGGACCGACCGTGCTCAAGTGACGGACGATGCGGGTAGTGAGAATTTTTTTCAGCATCTTCCTCGCCTCGTCCAGCAGCACTATGGGCCTGTACGCCACAGCCGATTCTGCAGGCCGTCCCGGCTTGGCCAGTAGCACCAACTTTCCCTCCTTCCAGCACTCAGGGAATCGTCACGACGCCAGGCTCGCGTCGAAAAGTTCCCTGAGGCGGACACCCAGGTGATCTAGGGCCAACGCGAGGGCTCGCGCTGGCACACCGTCAGGTCCAGGGGCAGTCGTCTTGGAGCGGATCCGCAAGACAGCCGCCCGATATCCGCATCTGTGACCGAGGGAGCACTAAGTTCCGCCTCTCGATGTCGGCCTCCCGATGGGGCCATAGTCGGGGCCATGTGCTCTGCCCGGTCAGGGCATAATTGCTCGATCACCTCGGAGAGGAAGTTGCGCTGGAGTCTCCGTAAGGGAAGGGGCCCGCGCTCAGAGCTAGATCAGCGCGGTGCGATAAGGACGCCCCCAGGGGTCATGGTCTAGACTCTCCAGCATCTCATTTTTCGCCTGTTCCTTGGCGTGGCAGATGGCCAACTGCAGAGACTCTTTCGCTTCGCGATACGCCTCATACAGTCGGCCCTCCTCTTGCTCATCACGGTGCCGACGGCCTCGACTGCGTTTATAAGATCTCCGGGTACGAATGCAGGCCGCACGAAGGTCCGCCAGCTCCTGGGACTACCAGTAGACCGCCGTCCTCGGGGTCCGGTGACGCACACAGGGCATGACGGCCCCGCAAACAGCTTGAATACTGTTGCGAAAGCGGACAGCCGCGGCGTTTACCTCCTCAGACGGGGGTGCAGGAGACAGCCAAACTTAGACTATGGCTGTCTCTTCCAGTAAGTCCCGGTTCAGCCTCTTCGCAGCCCATTGCGGAAAGTGAGGAGTTCTTCCCGCCAACGGGCGATGACCCCTGCTAGGGTCCTGGAGGGGGGAGACATCTATACGGATATACAAATGGTCTGAAAGGGTCTTTACCTCCTCCAGGACACGCCATCCCCTTACGCGTGCGGCGAGGGCAGGAATAGTTAATCAAATATTTGATCATAAAAACAATATATAATATATCGATTTTCGGGCTTGGCGTACAGGACATGGAGGTGCCGTTATGGCGTGGCATTCAAAAGGTTCTATTCCTCAGCAGGTTTCCTTAAGAAATAATACTTTGTCATGTATGGAGTATTATGCAGATTTATACATACCGTTTAATGATTAGGGCCAACTGTTTTAATGCACTGCATTATTACAAAGATTTGTTTAATCAGTATTGTGTGGATATGATGGCGAAGATGATTTTAGAAAGGTTAAATTTTATTTGCATGTAAAACGTTATAAAAATATAATAACCAAAAAAAAATTATGTTCCTGTTTCGACTTCAATGAAAATTTGCTAAAGGATTTAGAAATTTTGAATATTTGAACAAATTGAGTCATGGACGTTTTAATGAACACATTTTTAACTGATTGTAAGTATTTAATTTTATTCTGCGTTTATCCCAAAATGTTAAAAAAGATATGTAAAGATGTAAATATCTACTAAATTAAATTACTTACACCATAAAATAAAAATGTACAAAAATGTAAAAAAAATAACAAAAATTTTAACCCCTTATAAACGCGACTTCCTCGGCGGCAAGCGAGATAGAGATGTGCGTAGACGGCGTTTACTAATTACTAACTAGTAGGGTTGCGCGTTACAGAGCTAATATTTATTCTAAGCAACATCACGAATGCAAAAAATTTATTTGATAAAATCACTCACGTATGAGGACACGGAGGTACTGCTGCAACACTAATACAGCCACGACTACGCACACACCCATGCACAAGCACACACACACACACATGCACACACACACACACACACGGAACCATACACACACTCTTTCACACAAATTATGTATAATTATTGTTTAAGTTTTAAGGAAACACTGTTTTAGTTTCATTTTTGTTAGGTACTTAACTTCATATACATACATATTTATAAATCTAATTTAATCATCTTGAAATGCACAAAACTTTTGTTTCAATTCATAATATAATGTAAAGATACCTAAGAGCAGAGCCTCCTACTTGTAATATATATATATTATTTGAGACATATATTTTTTGAGACAATAAAAGTTATTTATTATTATTTGTTTCTCTTTCACGGGTATTTCCCTAATATGTTAGGGAAATACCCGGCCCTTTGGGAGGCTTACACGGAGACATGGGTCCAACACGTAGAAGCCCTTCGAGAGTTTTAGTTTAAAGTGAGATGAGTCACTTACCGAGACACTAACCGCGGCAGGCGTAAGAGACTATTGCTAGATAATAATATGGAATCTAATTATACTGGTCTATAAGGATGGGTGTTTGATGGTTTGGTAAAATGCAAACTATAGTTAAAAAACGGCGTCTGCCTGATATACTGTCCTTGTACAAAGTCGGAATGGCAGACAGTGACTCGCTGACTCACTAGATGGGCCCTCTAAATAGTCGCCATAGACATACAGGCCTTAAAAGCAGCAGAGGGCAACAACGGTGTGAGCGGCTAGAGGTGTCGAGCGGTGCGGCGCCGGTTTCACCATTATGGGTCTCGTGACAACGGAGACCCGGAGCGTTTCCCCGTAGTTATGCCCTTGAAAATGACACTTCCACTCCCAAGCATATAACTCTAGCGGCCTCCTTCTGACCGGCCGACCAAGGCCAAAGTTGAGAGTCCTACGGGCGCTCTTGGAGTTCCACCCCAGCCAACCAGTAACTGCAAGCCGAGGACGAGGCACTAACCGACTCTCTGAGGCATTCAGGACCGCAGTGTCGCCACTCACATTCAACTCGTCACAAGTTACCCTGCGGTTTGTGCGCTTTTATTTAACCTGGTGATACATTTTTGTTTATATCACAAGGCGAAGGTGATAGTTTTAGATTAGTAGATATTATTATTATTACTGAAACAGATATTATGTATATTTGAACTAATTTAAATGACATGGCTTAGTGTGACACATGCTAACTTTATAGCAACAATCACATTATGTCTGAATGGGAATACGCTTAAACATTCATGCTTTATTATGCATACAGTCTCAAGTTTCTAAGTCTGTCGGAGAGCGGAGAGGAAACGCTGACGGCAATGGACGCGCGCCTTGCAGAGTTCGACGAGGACGCGCTCGACGAATTACTCACGGACACACACAACGTCAAGAAGAAGCCACAGGTGAAAATGGAAACAATTCATTATTAATTTTGCTGAGGCGCGCTGAAGATACATACGTTGATGTCACTTGGTTGGTCGGTCTGCACTTAGTTGCGCTTTTACCTTTTCATTGATGTTTACTTAGTACCGATCATAGCAATGTATGCACCAGAAACCCTTAAAATATACGCCACAAGCCATAATAATAGGGGTTAAAGTATGAAGTTGCCGTTGTATAGTAATAGCTACTTTGAATTGACATAAAACCTTCATGGTGTGAGATTTTCGAATGAAACTTTTTCATATGATATACCTATAAGATTCTCTTTTAAAAAATGTGCAACATTAGATTTTTGACTTCCAATTGTTTTTTATTCAACTTAGACGGGAAAGATCATCATCATCATCAGGCTATAGTAGTCCACTGCTGGACATAGCAATGGGAAAGATGGATACTTCGAAAATCTGAGTCATTTTTGAATACGAGTTCCAACGCGGAACTAACGTGGCAGAAACGGCTCGCAATATCAAGGCTGTGTTTGGAGAGGAGACTGCTAATGAACGCACCGTGTGTTTTTGGTTTAAATGCTTTCGTAATGGAAACTTCGACTTGTAGAACGAATATTTTTTTAAATCTTTAAAAAAATAAATGAACCACATGGAAGACCGCCCACACGGGTGAATAACGCTGAAATGAAGGAGATAGTGGAAGCCGATTCGAGTCAAACTACCCAGGAATTAACGGCATGGTTTAACGCTACCCTACAATATTGGCTCATTTGCATATTTATTATTATCATTAATAAGATAAAAATATATGTAAAATGGGGGGTGCCTTATGATTTGACTGATCTGCAGAAAGAAATGCGTGTTGAAACTTGTGTTGCCTTGTTGAATCGGTACAGGAATGAAGGAATATTGGATCGAATTGTGACATGTGACGAAAAGTGGATTCTTTATGATAACCGTAAGCGAAAAATGCAATGGCTGACACCAGATCAAACGCCGCACCAGTGCCCTAAAGCAAAGCTTATCAATAAAAAGGTAATGGTAACTGTTTGGTGATCTCTTCATTTTATTATTCACTATAGTCAAGTAATAACAGCAGATGTTTACTGTGCCGAATTTCGAACAATGATGGTGAAACTAGCAGTGAAACAGCCCCGACTCGTGAATCGATCTGATCTCCATGATAACGCAAGACTTCACACTGCACGAGAAACCGTTGTAACTGTACAGGGGCTGCAGTTAGAAACTATACGTCATCTTCCGTACTCGCCAGACCTTGCTCTAACGGACTACCATATTTTTCGTGATTTGGACAATTTTCTACGTGATAAAAAAATTTCTTTCCAGGAGGCAGTACAAAATGCTTTCACACAGTTTGTTGAATCTAGATCCCCGGAGTTCTTTCGTAAAGGCATAAATGAACTTCCGTTTAGATGGCAGCAATGTATAGATAATCAGGTGAAATATTTCGATTAAATAAATATGCTACATCTTAGAAAAAAACGAGTTTCAATTTTTCAGTACAAATCGGCAATTTCATTCTTTAACCCCTAATATTAAAACACTAGATGTGCCCGCGGTTTCACTGCATTTATAGTTACTGTGCCGCCCCCGTGGGTCGTAGCGTAATGTTATAATTATAGTCTATAGCCTTTCTCGATAAATAGGCTATCCAACACTAAAATAATTTTTCAAATCGAACCAGTAGTTCCTGACATTAGCGCGTTTAAACAAACAAGCAAACAAATAAACAAACTCTTCAGCTTTATAATATTAGTATAGATTATGGCTTTCGGTGTTAATTTGGTGTTCTAATGAGGCAGTTGTCAATCTAAAGCCTTAGTTCTCAAAGTGATCCAGGTGGACCCCCAGGGGTCCACAGGAGACTCGACGGGGGTCTACGTTGGCGTGATAACAAAATGGGGGTTCATAATTCGTAAGCGGGGGTCCACCAAAATTAGGCACGTAGGTAGATAATATTTAAGAAGCTCAGCGACTGTTACTTGTACAATCTTGTATAATTATTCCATTATACCTTATGCAGTACCAGTGGGCTCGAACCTACCGATTTTTGGATAGATAATTTCTAAAAAAAAAGGATCAGTCCGCCTACCTGTAGATTTTTTTGATTCTTCACCAATGCAAATGGAATATGGTAGAAATGTAACTGCAGGCAGTCCGAAGGTCCACCGGAATCAGCTAAATGTTGAAAGTGGTCTATGAGAAAAAGTCTGGGAACCTCTAATCTAAAGGAAAGTGGTAACCGCAGTTAATAATAATAAATATTAGTATAAATTCTTAGTTTTACAATTGCATCTTAACAATAACATAAAGTGCGCTTATAGATATTATTTTTCTTTTTTTTTTTACGTGGGGCAATGCATTGACTCATACCCCTCCACGGGGGCGGGCGGAGGGGTTATGTCGGACTCACCGGGGTAAAGAAAGATGTTGAAATGATGATATTAGACCTACCGGAATACCGACTAAACCTACCACGGTGTTCCTCGACAAAACCACAATCGGCGGGGCCGCGCGAATCACTTGCACATGCGGTCGCGACCCCGCCGAGGTTTCGGCCCGCCGTATGAAACGGCAGGCCACTACACGACAAGACCCTTGGTCACCTCTCAACAAAAAACTGTCGCCCCTCTAGAGGGGAGAAAGACTCGACACAGAGGCGCGCGTGGGAACACGCACGCCGCCTTTCGGACCTGGTGCTGAACGGATGGCGGGCAGGGCCACAAAGCCCACCATCCCCAGGTCAAATCTCAGGGTGGCTGGAGGTCGTTCCGCGCCCTCCGGCGGGCGCCCGGCTCTGCGGTTAGGGAGAGGGTTTAAGCGCTCCCTCTCCCGCTCCGCCGCCTCCTTGATGGAAATCACTTCCTCACACAAGGAGGCGACGGCGTTCCACGACCTCTCACTCCGCACCATAGACTGAACTAGGGCCGGGAGCGAGAGGGCAACCAATCCGACTGCCGCGATCAATTCACGGCGCTGCGATGCACAGGCGGGACAATCCGCCAAAGTGTGCAGCGCCGTGTCCTCAACAACGTCGCGGCAGTCGCCTCAGTGGTGACAACCGGGCGTCTCTTGCCGGCCTATCCGACACAGGAACTGACCAAAACTACCATGGCGAGTCCTTACCTGTGTCAGCCGGAAGGTGAGGGCGCCATGCCGCCTCTCCAGCCACTTCTCAAACACGGGACTTACCGCCACGATCGTGGCGTGCCCGGCACTTATAGATATTTGCTCGAACTAGATTAAACCTGTGTTTTGAGCGACAAACTGCTTACATACTATTATCAGTATAAATAAATTTACATTATAATAACTTTTACTATACTAATAAACTAAAGGGAAAAGTAAAAACAAAATAAGTATCATATTCTACTTTAAAACTAAATTAGCAAAATTTTATTTACAGATTGCAAGTAACTGCTCGGTTTGGTCATATGATAGAATTTGAATATATAGTAATTAAGTTTTTACAGCTAAAATGAGTTAATTTATGATGCTTAATTCTCTATTTAGTCTATTGTACAAAAATTGCCCTAGAAATGCAAAAAATTATATTTGTAAAAATATGTTTTGAGCAAGATTGTGTGGTGCAGACTATATCTTGCCGTCGCTTGTTAGTTATGTCAGCATTATATTTATATAGGTAAGCACCGCATGTTGTTTTAGTATTGTGTGCATAATAAAGATTTGACGGACACTCATTACTTTGCAGGATTTATATAACAAGCTTCTAGGAAATAGGAAAGGACGGCAGGTGGCTACTTTTAAAATTGCTCGCTGAGCGCGTTCAAGAAGCAGCATAGTAGTTTTCACTGCTCCACCCAATGAAGTAATGCAATATTGGTGCCAATTCTGTTGTCACAAAATTCTCTAAACTTAACTAATAATCACTAAAATTTAGTTTAATCCTGTCACTTTTAACGATTTCAGAATACGAAATGTCGTTTGACAGGACTAAACAAAATTTTAGTGATTTTTAGTTAAGTTTAGAGAATTTTGTGACAACAGAATTGGCACCATTGGATAATTGATTGACATAGAGCTAAATAAACTTGAGTAATCAATTTAATATCTGCTACTGTTCGTAATTTTTTAAATACATATATTAATTTACGAATTCTATTTACTAAACTATCAATATATTGTTTAAAGGAAAGTGTATCATTTATACATGTTTGTTGCGGGGTTTTGAAGCGGACATTTGTGTGCATATATAGGCGGGTTAGTTATACTAGAGTTATTGTTGCGCATAGAAAAGTGAATATATTTCGTCTTAACGGAATTTAAAGTTAGTAAATTTTGATGAAACCAGTTATTCACAATATTAAAGCCAAGCTGAGCGTTCCCGTATAAATAACTCGATGCTGGTTTTAGCGGAGAATATTAGCACAGTATCGTCGGCGTATGATATTATCTTGCCGTTTTCTAATATAAGATTACATAAATCGTTAATATAAATCAGAAACAGCGTCGGACCGATAATACTTCCTTGAGGAATACCAAAACAGTATTTTTCTCATAATTGCTAGTAGTATTATCTATTTCAACGTATTGGTATCGATCGCTTAAGTAATCGGTAAATGTTATAGTTGATTACCCCGTACCCAAAGCCTAGTTAGCGAAGAGGTATGTGTTTCAAAAGCAATTAATAGAAAACACAGCTTAAGCCGCAAGCTACCGTAATTTTCCAACAGATCCAAATTGGCACTATATCCAGCACCGCCAAAATGACGTTTCTGATGCTCCTTAGATATTAGAATGTATAGAAAATAGTTGTGATTACTGTGGGTCGCAGATCCGCATGCCTCACCGCCCGGCGCAGTCGCATGGTGCGGAGCGATCCAGTGACAGTTGGGGCGGGTTCACTAAGCTACCACACCTAAGCGGCCGCAGTAAGCCGCTTCATCGACGAAATACCACTGGACAGGTGCAAGTTGACGGTACGTCTCATATACTAACGGCCTTATTCATAAAACTAAAATTACATAAGTAAAAATTCAAAGTAGTATTGTTCACAATAATGCATAAGAATGCTAGCTTGCCTAATAACGATGCTCTATACAATGAAGGTTTACAGAAAATGTATGAATTAAGTATTTATACAATGCATTTATTAAACATACTAAGTTATTTTAACTACCCATCGTAATTAGCCTTTAGTGAGATTTTTTATGAATAAGACTATAGAAATATTTTAGGTGATTGGATATTTTTTCGACTTAGATCAGGACATTATCTTTTTGGAATAGGGATTAATATTTGTATTTACTTAATAAGCTTCTGATTATACCTGAAATTTAACTTATTCATGTTTATTTCTGCCTATTCAGTTTTAAACGATGTCAGAATTCATCTGCTATGATGTGATATAGTTATGTTTTCAGATCTTAAGCAAGAAACTGCATTGGCGCAAGCGATATGTGTAATTCGACCTTTAGGCGACGGCGCTGTTAGTCACAACGAACATTTTAACAGCAAAAGTAAGTACAATTATTTTTTGGTCTACTAACCACTCATAAAATTATTGGAAGTGAGGACCTTCGAGTAGATCGAAGCGGAATACTACAATTTGGAGTACGCCCAGGTCCCACGAAGTGAAAAGATTGTCAATACCAAACTCCTCTGAATAGGGACATCAGAGGAGTTTGGTATTGACAATCTTTTTCTATTTATTTTTAGGGTGGGCAATCCGAGGATGCGAGGCAGGTTTCTCTTTCCCCAATAATTTTATTACAATGGATTTCCGCCAAGTAACGCTGAATTCGATTTAGTATACTAACCATTCATTTAGAACCCGAGCTTAAATCAATGAAAATAAGACGTGTGACAAGTACTGTTTTTGTGATAGCACCAAATGCAGAAAGCAGCGCTAAACGGTCGCAGTTTGCGAGCGGCAAGTCAGTGTCGTGTGACGCGACGAGCCCCACTGCGTTCAACGACATCGGAGTCAAACATCTCGCGGTGCAGCTACCTAACACCTCCAGTGAACGATATGATAAGTACGTTTTCCTTCTTGCTTAATACCCAACAATCGCGACTTTTACAGAGCATAAACTACAAGCAAATCATGATGCTCTATCAGAAGCATGAAACCTGGCTTTCTACATAAGTCCTAAATAGAACTGACAAAATGGAAAACAACTTTTGCGTAACTCTCTCTCTCTCTCTCTATGGTCGGTTCCTCATGTCTGAGGATCGTGATCATCGTTGGATAATCCACACTTGGATCGAACGATTTGCCTCCATCGGTTTCTGTTCATGGCACTTCTGACCACCGAGCTGAGTTTGGTTGAAGATGAGTACTTTACTTGATCGGTCCATCTGGTTGGGGACCGTCCTCGAGCTCTCTTGCCCTCCGTGTTCCCAAATACGATCAGCTTTTCGAGGTTCTCATCTGCTCTCCGTACTATGTGGCCGAAGTATGTCAATATGCGCTGCTGACAAATTGTGGATAGGCGGATTTTTATTCTAAGCTGCGCAAGAATCGATGCATTAGTGCGTTTGGCAGTCCACGGTATCCGCAGCATACGCCTCCAACACCACATCTCGAATGCATCAATTGTCTTCCTTTCTCGAGCCAGTATCGTCCACGTTTCCACTCCGTACAGGAATATTGGGAATATTAAAGAGCGTATTAACCGGACTTTGGTGTTACTGGCTATTCCCCTCTTTTTCCAGATCTTATTAAGTCGGGTCATAGCGTCCCTAGCCATTCCAATTCGCTTCTTTATCTCAGGTACACAACTGCCGTCGTTATAAATTTGTGCATCCAGATACAGATAATGGTCCACAATGTTGACCCCTGGGATGATGTCTGTGGTGTTGGAGAGTTTTCTGGCACGATCTACTACCATTATCTTCGTCTTACTCCTGTTTACTGCGAGGCCCATGCTGTTGCTTTCGGACTCGAGTCTCTGAAACAGTTCCTGCATGTCCTCCACAGATGTAGCGAGGAGGGTCGTGTCGTCGGCATATCTGAGATTCGATATCTTTGTCACGCCTACTGAAAAACCCTTATCCCAGTTCTCAAGTACCTTCCGAATGATGTATTCCCCGTATATATTGAACAGAGCCTGGGATAGGATGCAGCCCTGTCGCACGCCTTTTTTAGTCGCGAACACATTGGAACAATCGGTGCCGATTTTGATAAAATAACGGTTCTCGGTGTATAGGTGCTGGATCAAGCCGATGAGATGCTCAGGAGTCCCCATCTCGTATAACACAGTCCACAGTTTATCGCACTGTACGCAATCAAATGCCTTTGTGTAATCTATGAAACACAAGACAAGTGGGCAATTAAACTCTCTGCTCTTTTCGATGACTTGTCGGATATTGAGTATCTGCTCCCTTGTGCCTTTACCTTTCACGAAACCAGCCTGTTCTTCGGGTATCTGATTTCTGAGGAAGTAGTTGAGCCGTTGGTTAATGACATGCAGAACGATCTTGCTTGCATGGGAAATCAATGCAATGGTCCTGTAATTGCCACCAGTTTTCGTCGAGCCTTTTTGTGTATGGGAATGAACACCGACTCCGTCCATTCTGTTGGCCATTTTCCAGTTTTCCAGACAACATTGCATATGTCGTTTACTATTTCTGTTCCTCGATGGCCCATGTTCTTCAACAGTTCTGCAGGAATACCGTCCTTGCCTGGTGCCTTTCCACATTTAAGAGCATTAATTGCCTTTTCTACTTCTGAGCGAAGAATGTCGGGTTCATCGATTGTCCACTCTATTCCCCAGCTAGTTGGATTCTCCGTGTCATATAGAGTCACGCAGTAGAGTTTTCAACGTTCTAGAACTTGAGATGTGACTGTTAAGAGCTGTCCACTTTCGTCTTCAATTGCACAAGTTCTAGTGCTACGTGTTCCAGCTAGTTTTCTTACTTTGCGAAAAAAGTCCTTGGTTTCACTTCTTTTACTGTGTTGCTCGAGTTCTATACAGATGTTATTGATGTGCGCATTGTAGTCCTGGCGGCATCTTCTTTGGACCTCTTGATTAAGTTCCGCATACAGTTTCTGGTCTTCAGCTGATCTCGTTCCTTTCTCCTTCAGCTCACGACGTTCCAGAATGATTTGAGTGGTTGCTGGTGTTATGTACTCCTTCATATCAGGTTTCTTCGTTACATACTCATTTGCTGTCTCGGCAATTAACGTCTTTAGGAGATCCCATCTGGTATCTGCTGTGCCTTCGTATGAGACGTCCGATATCCGTTTATCTAAACTCTGCCTGAATCCAGCTAAGTCAACCCTTTGCAGGTTAGGGTTCGGTTTTGGCTTGAGTATTCTGTTCAAACGGATCCGTATTGTTGCAGCTAAAAGTTGATGGTCTGAGCCGCAGTCAGCGCCAGGGAACGTAGTAGTGTTCGTCACAGATGATCTCCACCGTGATCCTATCAAGATGTAGTCAATTTGGTTTCGACATCTATCACCAGGAGAGACCCAAGTGTATAACCGTCGTACATGGTGACGAAAGCAGGTATTCGTGAGGCAAAAATTTTCTTCGCAGCAGAACTGTAACAGACGCTCGACTCTCTCGTTTTGTTGTCCGATAACATACTCTCCAACTACTCGACGAAGATGGTCGTCGTCTTTAGTGTTGCCAACTTTAGTTTTTTAAGTCCCCTACAATAACAGTAATTTATCGTTTTGGTATCTCCCTTAGTGTATTTACCAGAGTACTGTAAAAAATTTCTATGTCTTCCTCGGTAGATTGACCAGTTGGAGCATATACCTGTACGACGTTCAACCTGCACGGCTTAGTGTTTAGTTTTATTGTAATAATACGATCGTTGACGGGTTTGTATCCCAGAACGCATTTATTAATTCTGGGGGGGGAACTAGGAAGGCTAGACCCCTACTGCTTTCATTCTCCAGTCCCGAGAAGAATACTTTATTTCCAAAGTCTGATGTGAAATGACCCTGGCCTTTCCAATGTGTCTCGCTAAGCCCTAAGAGCTGTATATCCTTCCTTTGCATTTCACTTTGCACTATCTGTAGTTTACCCGGTTGATTTAGTTCGCGCACATTCCATGTTCCGATGCGATAAGGGTGTCGTGAATTAATGGTGTTGATGTCACCAGAGGCTGATTTTCCATGCGGAGTCACTGGGGCATGGCCGGTAGCAGATTTCACACCGCCCTGCCCGGAAGGGTGGCGCCGGGTGTCAGCCGGTTCGCACAACAAACTCGTATTCCTTGTATTGCTATCCATGATGATTTTCTTGGGAAATAGTAGCAGTGGTTTCCCGTTGCCTTCTGCCCCAGGCATTTCTGAAGTTATTTTGTCTTCAAGGCCGCTGTTGCCTCTTCCAACCAGTTTCCCAGCTGGGTTGTGTGGTTATACTGCCACTGCTCGGTCGCCAGAGCCTCGTCCGTTATCTAGCAGGGAGCACCACGGCAGCCGTGGGCCACCGCCGCCAGCAGCGCTTGCATGTGAGGTTGACAATTGGGTCGAATAAGCTGTTAATTCCGTTCCCCCCTTGCTCCTTTGCGTAACTATGTATATACATATATTTGGTGACAACCGCTGATTACTGATGTTGCATTGATGCATTCGCTGGTCTAATACTTTGTACATATTTTTGCTGTCGACGTCTTGTAGACTGCCTCTGTGGCGCAGCGGTAATTAATGCGACTGCTGTGCATGAGGCCTCGGATTAGAATCCCGGGTCGGCCCAACAAAAAGTTATTGGATTTTCAATAACAGCTCGGAATTAGACACCCTCGTGCCTCAGAGAAGCATGTAAAGCCGTTGGTCCAGCGCCTGATCTCTCTCCGGTCGTGACGGATTACCGTCCCATCGGATCATGAGAGCTAGGGAATAGAGAGTGCACTTGTGTTTGCGCACTATATTATTGCCTGCACAGATGGCCAATCTTCGTTAAGATTTGCCGGCGTGAATGAAATTAGGTCTGAAGGATATTATTATAATATATTGTTGCGTTATTAACTACGTAAAACTTCCTTTCCGCGAAAGGAAGTTTTACGTACCTAACCTTCCTTTGGAGTCGTTTTATATCTTAGTCTTTGGCCTTGCGTCAATGGCATCGCACGCGTCGGAACCGTTGGAGTTCACTTATCACACGCTATCGTTGTGCGCAGTATGACAATACTGGAGCTATCAGAAGCGCTGTCGCAGCGCTGCCGCGACCCGCAGCGCACGATCCAGCTGCTGGAGGCTGCGACGCGCGCCGTGGAGAGCCTCGCGCCGGCCGGCAACCTGCGCGAGCTACTGCTGCGCGCGCTCTACACGCACGCCGACCACCACGACGACGCCGTGCTTGTCGCGCTTGCCAGAGCTCTACTCACTGTGCGTATTGCTAGATTGTCCTATTCAGCACTTATAAAAATAAACACAATGATGAATATTCTTGACAGTTTATTTTCTGAATATTTACACAACACAAAACAGACAGAGTTTAACATTACACTCGACTTGATTTGGATTATAATGATCATAATTATTATTTGTATAGCGCGACAGCCTTAGTAAAGGGCTGAGTAGGCCCGGCGTTATTGTTAAGTTATAGTTAGCTACTGAAGACCAGCCGGCAGGTCCAGGTCCGTAGCTGTGAAGCAGTTTTACTAGAAAATAACCAACTGAACGGGTATAGAAAAGTACGGGTATTTATAATGCAATTATTGCTGATTTTCAATACTGCATTGACGGCTATTAGCGAAAACTGCATTTTAGTTAGGTAAATAGGGATGTAACAGTACCTTCATGTAGGTTAGTTATAGTCTACAGCGTGTAACAGAAAATTGTAGTCATATTTAAGCGTCACATAATATAGCCCCAGTAAAATGAAAAAGACAACATTATTTTCACGAAAATGTTGCGTTTTCTTTTTATCGACTTATTAGTATTAGCATATTCTAGTCGATACTTAAACAACATGACTAAACTTTTATTCCGAAATTCGCCCAAGATATTGTTACGTAACCTCTTGATTGTCTTTAACTTCTTTATGAAGCAATGCGAACAACGGAATAAGAAAAAAGAAAGATATCCCAAGAAATTTCATTGTCAGTTATTTTCTTTTCTTTGCGGTCTGATGTTTCGGTTAGACATTTTCATGGTAGGCATAATTTTAATAGTGATGTAGGTAATGTGTTTGTTTTGATGATTAAAATAATAAATAAATAAAATGTTTGAAATTGTAATTAAATTTAAAATAATTTGTTTTGATCCGTGGATAGGACACATAGGTTATTTTTCAGATACACATTACAGTCCTAAAATATATATAAGTATATATAGGTCATTTCGCTTCTGATGCTATAATTGGTGATTTGGCAACGAGATGATTGCTGTTCCAATGCTATCCTTGTCTATCCATCATTGCTACTTCATATTGGGAAGTCTGGGTAGTCATAAGTCGTGACTACCGCCATGATCTGTGTTTGCCTTCATATCAATTAATAAAACATCATGAAAGCAAATTCAATGAAATACCGGCTTAGATACTTCTCCATAGACGACATTATAAACTTAACCTATGAATTTTGATTGTATTTTGATACACGCTGTTTAAAATTCCATAGCTGTTATATCATGCCCAATGCCGCAGATAATTTGTGATTTCAGACACTTTGTTACAGATACGTGTGACCGGATCGCACTTAGCTGCTGCCTGCAAACTCGTCTTCAAAATTGCTAAGAATGATAAAAACGATCATTACTTTAGGAACACTAACTTACTTGGTAAGTCATTATATTGCCTAAGTTCATCACTGGATTGTCTATAAATTGTTGACCGGCCTCGACTGGTCTTATATCGATCGACGTCGATCCTACTTATGTAGCCGCAAGTGCTCGCCGCGGCTGTCACATGTGTGGTGTGGCCCTACAAATCGCAATGGTCATGGCAAGTAGCTATTATTGAGCAGTATTGCGTGTGGAGATTGGACGTAATAGAGAAGCGCGATGGTATTGTGGCAACTTTCCTCAGAAGAAGTTTCAACGACAGACAACAGATGGCGCTGTACACAATAAGCGCATATAATCTTGCTCGCTATACAATCTTGAAACATGCAAGTGAAGTTTACACAGCGATTAAAATATATAACTACGACATCAACAGTCAGGTCGCGGCTCGCCAGGTACGATCACCCAGCCTGGTCCGAGGATCCTGCCTTTGTGTTGGAGGGACATCAAACCATGTTTCTCCACAGTTTATTGCTGTTGCAGAGCTGTTGGTGGAAGGCTGCGGGCGCGCGGAGCCGGTGGCGGAAAGCGCGTGCTGCGTGTACGGCTGCGCGGCGCTGCGCGTGCTGGCGCTGGAGCCTCGCCTAGCCGCGCGCGCCACGCGAGCAGGAGCCGTGCACCTCACTGCGCTGCACCTCAAGATACTTAACAACTACGTACGTATGGCACTGCAGGGACTCATTCCTATATAGATCCAAACATATAGGCACAGATGTCTTTTGGCGTTTACAGGGTACATTTCCAGACATCATGCTGTTATTGAGAAGTTAGTAAAAAGTAATACTTAGCTCGAAAAAATTTTGACAATATTGGCGGTCCCGTGGGCATAAGATTTCACTAATTTAATGCCATGAGATCGGCAGGATTGCTATATTATGTGAAGTGGCATTAATCGTACATAGTTACTGTGTGACAGAAAGCGGAGAACCCTCGTTCGCTGAACGAGCAGTGCACGCACGCGCTGTACCAGGTGACGGGCGCGCTGCGCAGCCTGGCGTCCGCGGTGGAGCAGCACGCGCGCGAGTTCGTGGACAGCGGCGCGCTGCCCGAGCTCGCTGCCGCGCTGGCGTTGCACACCGACCGCGACGTGCTCACCAACGTCGCGCGCTGTCTCAGGTAAGCGCTTGCTACACTGAATGAAATTATAGGTTACATGAATATTGCAGAATCTTTATTTCTACGTGTTGTGCAGCGTGCTGTCGGGCTCGGCGCGGTGCTGCGCTCACCTGTGCGGGTGCGCGGGCGCGGTGCGCGCGCTGGTGCGCGCGCTGGCGGCCTGCGCCGCGCGCGCGCCGCTTGCCGTGCGCCTCGCCTACACGCTCGGGAACATGGCCGCCGACGACGAGCGCGCCAGGAACGATGTAAGTACGTGTTGTGCAGCGTGCTCGAGGATGAGACACAAAAACGGTGGCCAAATCAGTTTCTAATCACAATGTACAATCCGATAAACCTTTATATAATTTCAAACACTGGGTTAAATAAAAGCGTATAAACCGCAGGGCAGCTTGTAGCGAGCTAAATGTGAGTGGTGACACTGTGGTCCTGAATGCCTCAGAGAATCGGATAGGGTCTCGTCCCCGGCTTGCTGTTACTGGTTGGCTGGGGTGGTACTTCAAGAGCGCCCGTAGGACTCTCAACTCTGGCTTGCTCTGGTCGGCCGGTCAGATGGGGGGCCGCTAGAGCTATATGCTTGGGGATGGAAGTGTCATTTTCAAAGGCATAACTACGGGGAAACGCTCCGGGCTCTGCCCTCTGCTGCTGGCTTGTATGCCTATGGTGGCTATTCAGGAGGCCCATCTAGTGAGTTGACGAGTCACCGTCTGCCCATCCGATTAATGCTATAGAGTATTCAGGGCAGACGCCGATTTTCCTCTATACTTACTAATATACCGGTCCATCTAACATCCATCCTCATAGCCCAGAGGTTTGTTTTTTGTACAAATTGGATGGGACGGAAGAATATCCAACAATATTCAAAACAAATATAAGAAATCTTGCCTTTGTCCACTCTGTGAGAGTGAACACAACATGCTTATGAGACGGTTAATACAAAGGTTACATTTAGAAATAAAAAATGTTTGAGTAAAATCTTTAAAAATTCAGTTTAGCTATATTTAATTTAGCTGAGGCCAAAGAACCAGCAAATATATCTGTACGGTGTCGTACACTTGACAGAGTAGAGTGCAGTGCAGAGTGCAGAATAAAAGTTCATAAGTTATGTAAAAACACTTCACTATACTTTAATTAGTTATAATAATATGTATTACAGTAAAGGGTTTGGCTATGCTTTCATGCTCGCGTGTGTGTTTGCACTGACTGATTTTATACTAAAATGTACTTTATTGTGTTAACGTAAACTGACGCCTCGGTTGCGACCGCAGCGTCAGCAATACCGTGCATGTACAATGTAAAACTGTACAATATCAAGGCCCTATATTGGTTCGACAACTAGGCAAGGAAAACGTTTTCCTATTTTGAAGACTACTGCTAATCGGCGGTACCTCAAAGTTAATTTGGGCAAGAAACGCTGGACAGTCTACTAAGCCACGTTCTACTTTAAAAAGCATAATTATATCAGCACATTTTCTACGTTTGGATAATGGCTGGATCTTATAAAAACTCAGTCTTGACTCGTAGGATAAAAGTTCTTTACATATATTATTCGTGAACGAAATGTGAAATAAAAACCTTTTTTGAAGATTTGGTTTGTCTCGAAATTAAACCAGACAACTTTGACGCTTTGCTGATCATAGCATCATAGTGACTTCTAAAACTTTGAGAACTATCCAAAACTACGCCCAAGTCACGAACCTGCGTCACCTCTTTGAAAACTGTGTTATTAAAGATAATATATAATAGTGTTCGCTAAATTCTTTTCCCGGGAAAACTTTGTATGGAGGCATTTATTACTATTTAAATACATGTTATTTGTGAAGCACCAGTTATTCATTTTATTAATTACATTTAGTAGTACATCGACATCACTGTTATCTTTAATAATATTATAAAGTTTTAAATCATCTGCATACATCTTGAATTTACAATTTATAATATTAGCTGAATCATTTATAAATACTATGAAGAAAAGTGGACCCATGTGTGAAACCTGGGGCACACCAGAGTATAGCCGTTAATCATAACCAGTTGTGACCTATTTCTTAAATACGAGTCGCACCAACGAAAAAGATATGTATGCTGATACTTAATATTTTATCCAGTAATATATTGTGGTCAATAATCAAAGGCTTTGCTTAAATCGGTATAATTAGCGTGAACCTCATCACCCTTGTCCAAAGATCGTGCTATGTCAGCAGTAAAGAAAATTAAATTTGTGCATTTTGATCTTCTAGGTATAAAACCATGTTGTTCGATATGTCATTTTTCTTTAACATATCAGTAAATCTTTTTCTGGACAAGTAACTTGAACAGTTTATCAATCGCGGGATGTATAGATACAGGTCTATAATTGGATACATCTAATACGTCACCTTTATTGTGAATTAGTTAATACGTGCGCATTTCCATTTAGATGGAAACAAACCTTGTCTGAGTGATTGGTTAAACATGAGCGTAAACACTTTTGCTAGATTATCGGCTAGATATATAGATATTATTAGAGTACATCATTATGTAGCTATAGTCTTACGCCTGCTGCGGCTGGTGCCACCGTAGGTGTTCCATCGCACTTTAGATTAAAACTCTCGAAGGGCCTCTTCACGTTGGACCCATGTCTCCATGTATGTCTCCCAAAGGGATATTATGTTACAAAAATATCTGTGATAAGAGAAAGAATAATATTAATAAAATTGTTCCCATTTCTGTATTGACTAGATATACAACGAGGAGGGTTCCATAGATGTACTGCTCACGATACTGGAGTCGTACACTCGGCGGAGCTCACAAGGGGCGCATGACACCGACTGTGATCATGACATGCTGCTAATCGGTACGTACAACCAGAAGCACTGGAACACCACAAACATTAGGTACATTAATAGTCAGTAATATAAACACTGTTAGTAAAACATATTCCATCTCTTTGTTCCAAAAGAACCTAAAATATGAAACTCTAGGAAAAGATTAGGGAGTTATTGGTTAAACACGCAATGTTTGAAAGAATCTGCCATGACACTGTTTTGACTTTATAGCGTAGGGACGATTCATATTGCATTATTTTTTTGGCAAAGACAAAATTATTATACAGCGCTAGCCAGTAAGCTGCGGTGTAGTTTTGAATAAGGAATAATATTATTTCAAAAATGCTTTAATAATGCCAAAAAATGTTGCATCAGGCCTGAGTATAGACATAATTTGAATTTGAATTAACTACAATAAACACATTCTTATCTATCAATATGCAAAAAATGTATAAGTAGATATTTTGACTTTCCGACTCTGACTGGTTACCATATCTTATCATTTTATTTTCTTTTCTTAAAATATAATAAAATGTTCTCTCTTAAAAGTCGCATTGCAATAAATATCTAATTTAATATCCGACAATAATTTCTGTTAACACTTTATAGGTACAGATTTAGGCGGATCAGATGGTTCAGACGAAGACGTACTTATTAAGGTAAGCTGTACTTTAACTTACAGGACTCATCAAATGACGTAAAATAAAAGTTACCAACAAATTTTATATAAATATAATGAACTTTAATTATGTTTGCAATTCTATAAGTATTCAATGAAAAACTACCTATACCTAATGTTTCAATTTGGCTACTAAGCCATTATCCTAGCCTTTACCTCAAAGACTCGTGTGCTGCCCACCCATTAAATAAAGTCCTGCAAGCAATAATTCTTACACATAATCGGGGTAATAATCGACAGTCGTTTATTGCAGACAGTGCGGGTTGTCGCTAATCTCTGCTTGTCTGAGCGCGCGGGGCGAGGCCTGGTCGCCTCGCACGCGGAGAGGACGCTCAAAGCGCTGTTGGTCTGTCTAGAACTTGCTGACAAACTTGTTGATCACGAGGTAACAAATTTTTATATTAATATCTGTCATACCAGCTCAGCTTTTAGAACATGGAACCATAATAGACCAAGAAGTACACTATTACTTCGCGACGTGTTTGTTTGTTAATATGATTTGAGTGGTTTTGTCAGATGTAAATAGCATACATATTTAATTAATATGTTATTTGAAAATTGCAAATTATTTAAATGTTCTTACTTAGTGAGGATATGTAGAAAGTACTTTCACAGTCAGGCTGCTTTGTAAGGTTAAGGTACTTCTACAATCAGGCTGGCCCGATTTGAACGAAATCCTAGGTCTGTATGGCGCGATAAGCATCACCTCACAAAAAATATTTTTATTATGACTTTATATGTTTATTAAGTTACGTTGAAACCAAGTTATTTTGATCCCAAATGCGTAAATCCTTCTAAAATTACGAAAGTTTTTAATGTAATTTGGAGGCATTTATCTGCATGTACGGTTGCAGGACATGCATTCTGAGGAGAGGTGCGGTGAAGCGGAACGTCGCGAGGAGCTGGCGACGGCGGCGCTGGCCACGCTAAACAACCTCACGTTCTACCGCGAGCCGCCCGACCCGCCCGACCCGCTGCACAAGCACTTCGACAACATCTGTAAAGGTAACATAACTACGATGTTCAACTCTGTAATGACTCCACACATACCAAGAAATTACGACAAACGACAAGAGATGGCACTGTACACAGTTATACTCTGCGCCATACAATCCTTAATCGCGCTAGCGAAGTTTATACAACGTGTTCCCGACATCAACCGTAGGGTCGCGGTCCGCCAGGTTACGATCACCCAGCCTGGTTGGAGGGTCCTCCCGTCGAGCTGGAGGGACATCACATCACGTCTCTCCGCAACACCTTTAATTACTTTAGCATAGCTGTCGACTGATACTAGATTTAATGTGTCCGAATCAAAAAATCACACAAATTGTAATGTAAGTAAATTTTTTGATTGCATACACAATCGCATCTAAAGAAAGGCAGTATCAGCCTAATTGTGTAATTTTACCGCCTCTCGAAAGAAATGCTCCACCAACATTGCGTATTATTAACCCTGAGTCTTCTTCGAAGAGGTTAATAAAAACACTATGTGAGTTTGTGTGTGTCTGTTCGTGACCGGCATAACTCAGGAACCACAGAACCGATTGACTTGTACACCAAGTTACAAGTCAATCGGTCCAGACACCTTGGGGTCATACATCGGTCGAGTTTGAATATGGGCCCTATGGGTCAAAAGACCCCCTAGATATAGGTAGAATTTCTTTTCATTACTTTTACATTTAATCCTGGCTTTTTACACCCATCTCGTTTGCTATCCAATCAAAGATTGCTTTAACCTCACTCTGTGAATTTAGTAGCTATTTAAACAAAGACTGCATGATTCGATCAGCCTCACCGTAATTTTATTAGCAATTCAACCGAAGTCTACAATAAACGATCTGCTTCACTGTGATTTTTCTAGCTATTCAAACGAAAAATCACAGTGAGACTGATCGGTTTATATAGCTAGTTCGATAAGTGTTAAGGACTCTGTATCACTACTGAGATAGAGAGTATCTCGTTGCTTCATAAGTCTTATTTTATCATTTCTGACTACTCTATTGAGGCTCATTTCTGGCTCCAACTTTATAGTCTAATTTTACTGGTTATTGTATACCTTATTTTTTGGAATTTGTTCATTGACGACTTTCGTTTGTACTGTATTTTTTCTGACAAGGTCATGGATTTGATTTTATAAAGTCACTAGATGTTCCCGCGGTTTCACCCACGTTTATCGTTACGGCGCCGCCCTAGTAGGTCGTAGCGTGATGTTATATAGCCCATAGCCTTCCTCGATAAATAGGCTATCCAACACTAAAATAATTTTTCAAATAGTATCAGTAGTTACTGAGATTAGCGCTTTCAAACAAACAAACAAACTCTTCAGCTTTATAATATTTATGGATAGATGTTCCCGCGGTTTCACCCGCGTTTATCGTTACTGCGCCGCCCCCGTGGGTCGTAGCGTGATGTTATATAGCCTATAGCCTTCCTCGATAAATAGGCTATCCAACACTAAAAGAATTTTTCTAATCGAACCAGTAGTAATTACGCAGAATAAACCAGGAGAAACATCGTTTGTACTATGTCTGTAATGGGTAATTATTTTGCTGCGATGTTATTTTAAAACTGCGATATCTCCTAAGATATTCATTGAAATCGCATGATGTAAAGGGCAATTTTGTTTTAAATTAAATACTTGTGATGAATAACGTATTTATTTGGATAAGGATTAATATCATGTTTATAAAAATACCCTCGCAAATAATGCATTATTTTAGAACAAATTTGGTTAGCATAAAAATAATTATAATGAGCCAACCTTAAGAGATAGACATATGCTGTCGCGGACTTTTTATAGAACTTTTAAAGGGGAACAATTCTGTCATACATGATTTTTGCGAAACTTTAGCTGTTTACGCAGCGCACGCAGCGGAAGCTCTCAAAAGGAAAAAATACCCTCTGATTTTGAAACATTCTTCATTGGTGCTCCGCTTCTATTGATCTTAGCGTGATGATATATAACCTATAGCCTTTCTCGATAAATGGGCTATCTAACACTGAAAGAATTTTTCAAATCGGACCAGTAGTTCCTGAGATTAGCGCGTTCAAGTAAACAAACAAACAAACTCTTCAGCTTTATAATATTAGTATAGATTAGTGTGGTCGGTTCTTGATGTTATGTTGGATAACACCTAATGTATGAGTCAGACTTTACGTAGCGCGATAGTATAAATGGACCTATACAGGATCGTGCAGGCGCATGTTACAATTACAAGTCATATGCAGTATATGCACTAGACGTCATTGTCCTTTGTTGCAGTGACGTGCGGGTGGCTACGCGCACACGGCGCAGACAGTGTTGCCTCGTGCGAGGCGGTGCGCGCGCTCGGCAACATGTCGCGCGCGCCACGCACCGCGCAGCTCATCGTGCTAGAGGGCGCGCTCGACTCGCTCGAACCCTTTTTGCGACACGGTGAGTCAAACACATACACCTAACTATGTATATTTGCTTGAACCGCCTTACTTTCGTTGAGAGCCAGTTTGTTTTATTAAACTCGACACAGATATGCTTACAGCATTAGGT
Organism: Catocala sponsa; assembly: GCA_963564715.1. Classification (NCBI taxonomy): domain Eukaryota; kingdom Metazoa; phylum Arthropoda; class Insecta; order Lepidoptera; family Erebidae; genus Catocala; species Catocala sponsa. The sequence goes on along the minus strand of OY751343.1, from coordinate 12,084,121 downwards.
ATGTAGCTGATGTATGTTTGGTTACTAGAGTCGGCAGCAGTGCGGTGCGCGGCGGCGGGCGTGTTGGTGAATGTATGCGGCGCAGGCGTGGGCTGCGCGGAGGCGGCAGCACTGGCGGCGCGCGCGCTGTGCGCATGCGCGGCGCGAGGAGATGTGCCGCCCGCGCCGCTGCTGGCGCGCGCGCTGTGGAACGCGCACGCGCACAGCCCACTCGAGCCGCAGCGCGCGCATGACGTCACCGCCGCGTTCGCTGTCTTTATTGGTATATCTATCATCAATACTTTGACGCATTACCAGCCGGGGGGTATAAGCCAGGTCCGTAGCTGGTAACTGTTAGAGTTATATTAAAACACGTAGACTGATTCAACTGAGAATATATTTTCACTTTTTACGCTTATGCAAGTAACGCTAGCACTAATGTGTACAATAATCATTTACACCAATCAGCGACAAGTAAACACAATTCTACAATTTTACGAGGAGTTCTTGAGTGTATGTGCGTGCGTATAAACACTGCCACTTTAAAAACGAATGGCCCGGGTTGGGAGCCTTCTGCGCTCACCCACAGTCTGCGTAAAGTTGTAAAGGCCATCTGAGGCCAACAACAAGCTAAAACATAAAAAAAAGAAACGCGCGTCGCTAGATCGTAAGTTGGTTTCGTCGCGGCTAGACGTATGATGCTCCGTTCGATCGCCTTCGCGCGTCACTTGGTTTCGGCGCGGCTAGATGTATGATGCTCCGTTCGATTCCAGGTTCCTCATAAACTTATATGTTGTTTGTGCGTATATACATACGCCACAATACTTTACCACTTAGCACAGATTTTAAGTAAAGCCAGCGTTATATTATATACTAGATGTGCCCGCGGTTTCACCCGCGTTTATCGTTACTGCGCCGCCCCCGTGGGTCGTAGCATGATGTTATATAGCCTATAGCCTTCCTCGATAAGTAGGCTATCCAACACTAACATAATATTTCAAATCCGCGTGGAACATATATTTTGGGCTAACGCTAACTTTAACCTGCGACTTCGTTATTATTATTTTGCTGCCATGTTATATTTAAACTGCGATATCTCGTAAGATATTCATTGAAATCGAATGATGTAAAGGGCAATTTTGTTTTAAATTAAATACTTCTGATGAATAACGTATTTATTTGGATAAGGATTAATATCATGTTTATAAAAACACCTTCGCAAATAATGCATTATTTACGAAGGTGTCTAGACCAAATTTGGTTGGCATAAAAAAGGTTATAGTGAGCCAACCTTACAAGATAGATATATGCTGTCGGGGAATTTTTTTAGAACTTTTAAAGGGGAACAATTCTGTCATACATGATTTTTGCGAAACTTTAACTGTTTACGCAGCGCACGCAGCGGAAGCTCTCAAAAGGAAAAAAAACTCTACGATTTTGAAACATTCTTCATTGGTGCTCCGCTCCTATTGATCTTAGCGTGATGATATGTAGCCTATAGCCTTCCTCGATAAATGGGCTATCTAACACTAAAAGAATTTTTCAAATCGGACCAGTAGTTCTTGATATTAGCGCGTTCAAGCAAACAAACAAACAAACAAACTCTTCAGCTATATCTTATCTTATCTTATCTTATGTGGGTGCCAGTCAGTGCAGACCGGCGACACTTCGACCCAGTGGGATCTTTTGTGTCGACACTCTCCCAATAACGACTGCCATAGATGTTCATGGCAGCCGGGACCGACGGCTTAACGTGCTTTCCGAGGCACGGAGCAGGCGATAATTGTCAATCAATACGCACATAATTTCGAAAAGTCATATAACTTCCGAAAGTCAGAGGTGCGCGACGTGGGTTCGAACCCGAGACCCTCTGCATTGCAGTCTGTTGGTCTCCCCACTGAGCTATCGCTGCTCTTCAGCTATATAATATTAGTATAGATTATTATGTCGGAGGTAGTTCACCCATTTCGGTTACCTCGTTATTAGAGTCCGAGTTTGACATGGTGTAATTACGTAATAATAGTCTCCACACGCATTACAACCGTTTATTTATTCACTCCCGATAACAAAATAACAAAATTACAAGTGATCGAGCCGACGGCAATGGATTAAACTTTGATTTAAGTACGGAAACGCAGTAAGTTCGATACAGGTTGGCAAAACGACCTCTCGCACTCGTGTCTCACCAAAAAAAGTGAAGTCCCTCCAGTCAAATGCGTCTAATCAGTGTTGCCAACTCTTGTAAAGTCGAGTCGATTCAATATCAAAAGTTGCCAAAAAGTCGCTGAAACTGGTTCTGCTTTGGTTTTTCGACTTTTAGGTAGTGAAATGTGAATTACTAAAAAAAAACGGTCAGCCCGCCCACTGTGGAGTAGGTTCTGAAATGAACCTACTCCACAATAGGCGGGCTGACCTAAAAACCAAACCATTTTAGTCATTCTCTACCGAAAACCTGGAGATTTTATAATTTTTTCCATATATCTCTTCGCACTGTATAATTCTGTGTCACAACAAGCCCTAAAATTGTTTTCATTGTACTCCAAAAGTCGCCAGATAAGTTTTTAGCGACAAATTTTATTTTTTGTCGCTAAGACATCAACGAAAGTCGTCACTTCTAACGACAAAGTCGTTAAATTGGCAACAGTGCGTCTAATGTCAACAATGACAACTGACAGCTGTCAAACGAGACCTGCCACGCCCTGTATCGACCCCACCCAAACATACTTCTTGACGTCTCCGACAAACGATGATAGCTGACGTTATTCTAAATTAACAATAATCAATATCGATTCTAATAATTGTGTCTCTGTGTTGATTCTGCGACACGGCCATCTTGACAATTCACACGTCCTCGTTTGAGGTATCTGAAAAAAGAATTTATAAAAAGTAAAACGTCCCTTGCTCGGCCTTCCTGACTTAATTTTGGGGAAAACGTTGGGAAATAAAGCCAAACTATTCAAAGACAATTTTATACTAATTCACATTCTCATCAATCTTATAAAGAAAATCTCAATATTGTCACAAATCACCAGTCTTAAGAATCATCAATTATCAAACCATATCGTGAAACCTATCGGCCAAATCTAGTATGCAATGCCCTGCTCGATACCCGGCTTCGTCACTTACAACACATTGCCTCCATCCAGCAAACTAGCGGGATCTCCATCCGGTACCCGACTTCCACACATCGTATTGCCTCCATCCGGCAACTATGGGACCTCCATCCGGTACCCAATCTCAACACATCACATTGCCTCCATCCAGCAACTATGGGACCTCCATCCGGTACCCAACCTCAAGACAATACGTTGCCTTTATTTAGCACCGTTAACGATTACCTGCATCGCCATGTTGTCTCATGAGCAATTTACTCCAAACTACAAGAAATGCGTTGAATGAGTATTGAACGAAATATATCTATTCCTGCAAATACATACCATTTTTTGTATAGGACAGTGCACGTCTTTCTTTAAAAGATTTGCAGTTACGCCAAATGAAACCTAACATTTTAAATGACCTGGTGACAATATTATCAATATGCGGTATAAAGGAGAATTTGGAGTCAATAATCAAAAAATTCGACTACATATAAAGTATACACTGTTAAAGTGATTAAGGTTCATTATAGATAGCCGGGCTTCTTAGAAAAAACACACACGTCTTCACTGTCAGATGAATTTATTTGCACTGAAGTTAGGTGAGTATTACATTTAATTTTATAGTAAACGAAAGGATCGAACATACCGCCCACCAAAAGGGATTTTAAATACCTTTTACAGGACTACATTTTGAAGAAAGTTCATAAACACTTATACCAATTTTGAAACAATTGAAAAATATGCAATTCAAGCTTAAGTAGGATTTGAACTAATAATATTAGCTTATACTCGCTGATAATAATCAATATAATTATGCATTTCTAAACCAACTACAACATTAGTTTTATTAAAAAAAACAGATTGAGACTTTGGTTGTAAATATAAAATCTAATTTATATCAACGAATATTTCAACATGATTACTAATTGGGTACTTCACAACTAGTCAAATCAAGCAAACAATACATATGGTTTTTGTATGAAACATTGTCTAGTAACATCACAGATTTCTTGCTGTTAAGTTACAGTACTAATTTTATTAAATGACAGATAAAAATATGAAATAATGCTTTAAAATTAATTGATGAATGAAAATTACATTATTTTCCGACGAACTCAATTAACACGACTAAAATAATTTATCTTATTTGCAGTAAAGTACCCATCTAATTATAATTATCACTATGGAACTATGTATTATCAATTAGCAGAAAGCAAAGCAAAGCTTTGAAATACACCTTTTAACTATATTAGGGCCACACTTCACACTATAAACCTTAGTGATGCCATCGGGTACAGGATGTTTGTCAACAATGCGTCCTAAAGGCCACTTTCCTAGTGGTAAGGTTTCGGTTTTAATCAGAACTACATATCTGGCCAATATCAAATTCTTCCTGTCTCTTTAACCATTTGGGTCTTTGTTGAAGTCTGGAAAGGTACTCAGTTTGCCAGCGATGCCAAAAGTTGGTAACTAATTTTTGACTGTATTGCCACCGGGATAAACTTCACAGAGAGGTATCATTCAAGGTTGGGGATGGTATAGTAACTGGAGCCTCTCCAATAAGAAAATGTCCAGGCGTTAGTACATTGATATTCTCTAAGTCTGCATCATCCAATGGGTAAAGAGGGCGTGAATTGAGGCATGCTTCAACTTGACAGAGTACTGTGGTCATTTCTTCAAATGTCAAGTTCGTATTCATGATCCGTTTGAGATGATATTTCATAGATTTCACCCCTGCTTCCCATAGGCCTCCAAAATTAGGGCTATATGCAGGAATGAAATGCCATTGCGTACCGTTAGATGCCAGTACTGTAGAGCGCATACATGGTCTTTCAATTCAAATTTTGCTTCTTCGAAAGGTTCTGCGAGCGCTTTGTTGGCTCCGACAAAGTTTCGTCCCTGGTCGCTCCACAAATGACTATATCGGCAACGACGAGCAACAAAGCGATGGAAGGCTCCTTTAAAGGTTTCGGAAGTCATGTCTCCCACCAGCTCAAGATGAATAGCCTTTGTCAAGATGAATACATATGAAAATGGCGCTGTAAGATTTATTTGTCTTCGCACCTCTGCCTTTGGACATCAAACGTCGTATGGACCAGCAAAATCTACGCCACTGTGAAGGAATGGCCTGGCTGGCGTTACTCGCACCTTTGGTAGTTCTCCCATCAATTGCGTGCGAGATCTGGCATTCAACTTCGCACAAACAAAATATTTATGTATATAGCCTTTACTACGCATTTGGCTTTCAGAATCCAGTACCTTGACCTCAAGTAGTTCAACATAAGTTGTACTCCTCCGTGCAGAGTTTGTTTATGAGCTTCGGAGACTATAAATGAGGTAAGTGAGTTCTTGTTGTCTAATACTATAGGGTGCATGTTCTCATGATCAAGATAATTATGCGTTCTTCAATCTGCTGCCCACCCTGAGTATCCTTTTAGCGTCCAAATAGGGATCAAGGGTCTTCAAACGACTTCTATTTTGTATTTTATTTCTTTCCAGTAAATCTCTAATTTCTTCGTGGAATACAACATTTTGTGTGATTCTTATACAAGTCTGTAAGGAATCTTCAAGTTCATCTGTGGTGATTGGTGCATTAATTTCAAGCTCATATATTTTCTTTAATCTTAAAAATCTCTTTGCGTATGGGATAGTTCTTAATAATTCAGGTAAATTGTAAAAATTTTCGAATGAATCTCTTTTATCCGTTTCAATCGTCAGGTAAGTATGCATGGTTTTCCTTTTTTCCAGGTCTAGGTATATCTTAATTTATTGATATCATATGTATTTCTTTCTGTTGCAGGTGTTCAGGACCGCGCCACCAAAGTAAGTACTTTCTCAATTCAGGGGCCAACATTCCTCTCGAGGCGACATCTGCTGGATTGTGCTGCGATTCAATGTGATACCATTTGTTTCCAATATTGTCAAGTATAGTTATCACCCGATTTCTGACAAATGTTTGCCACCTGTTTGGATCTCCGTTTAGCCATGATAACACTATCGTAGAATCAGTCCAACAAAATATTTGACTCTTGGGTATGCATGTTGCTTCACTTAAATATTTTAACAATTTTGACAGGAGAACGGCACCAGATATTTCCAATTGAGGAAGAGATAATGCTTTAATGGGAGCTACCTTTGCAGCTGGAGTACTTTTTTGCTCTCCTGGCAGCGATAATGCCAGTCTGATAATCTCCTTTGGCATCTCCAACTCTCATGTAAGCTACTGCTGCATAGGCTTTTGTTGAAGCATCACAATAACCATGAATAGAAACAGTTCTCCGATTTTCGTGAGCAGTATGAAGCCACCTGCTTAATTTGATATATTTGATATCTTCAATTTTTATTTCAGGTGAAATTTCTTGATCCCACTGCGTTTTTTTAATCCATAATCTTTGGATCGTGATCTTTGCCGGTAGCAATGCAGGAGCGAGCCAACCAAAACATCTAGGTCTCGTCGTTGACCGATTAGACTTAGCCACTCTAGAACACGAAAGTATATATTTTTTCTGGAAAGGACAAAACGCAACATTGGCCAATTGCATAACAACCGACACTAGATTTTCTTTAGGATGCTCAGGAAGATATTGAAGATATTACAATCTCTCGCTCGTTGCTTAAGTGAAGACAATCTATAATCCATATTTTTTACTTCTTCTCAAAGTTTCTCGTTCTCCGTACGTAGATTTTTATTTTCAGAACGCAATAGGGTCACTTCTTTGTTCAATTCATCGGACTTGCTTGACATAAACTCCATAGACCTCATCAGCTCCGGTAAGCATACTACTTATTTTCTTCGGCTCGAGCTCTTCATTTAGTTGAGACTTGATTAGACTAGAAATTCTATTAACTAGTGAAGTTTCCAACTGTGTAAAACGTATTTCCAGGTTATCAGGAGGATGCATCAAAACTTCATCCTCAACAACTTCTGCTGTTTTAATAGGTGTCTCTTCACTTATTTTAGGACACGACTTGCACTCAGGGCACTTCCAGAAGGTCTTATTTTTAGAAGACAGCTTCCCATATACACAATACCTAACTTTCCTGTATATCAAGGCTATAATTAAATAAAAATCAAAAATAAAATGCGTACTTAATACATTATTTTATCTCATGTATGAGGTTATTGCCATTAATATGCAGAAAGAATAAATGTATTTTTATTTTATTTTATACCCCCAATATCTCTAATGCGTGGTGTTTAAAGATTATTCATTCTTAACAGGACATCCTGCATCATGACGTACTTGTTATGTATGTAGGTACTGCGTCAGCCTTAACCGCGTACAAAATGTCAACAGGGATTCGATTAATCAAATAGAACATTCGTATACCTGATTACGGCAAAACCAAAAAGCTACAATTTTGCCAGTCTATGTATTTGTCTGTTTGTATTTACGTATTTTAATCTACCAAGATAGCAAACAAGGTAACGATCTGCCTGATAACGGTATGATAGTCACACAATATAAGATAGAACTATAACCATTTCTATCGATATTATTATTATATGAAGCAACGATAACCTAGTGGACACCGTCAATTGCTACGCCAAGTTCTTGAGTTTGTTTCCAAAGCACGCACATCTGACTTTTCGATGTAATGTGTGTATTATACAGCTAATTATCGCTCGCTGTAACGATGAAGGGAACATCGTAAGGAAACCAGTACCTCTGACAGATCTTCAAGATTTTCTGGAAGATATCTGTCAGCCAACACGCATAGAGCCAAATGTGCTGGACTATGGCCTAAACTTTTTTACAAGATGAGGCCCATGCCCAACAGTCAGAATATTTATATTTATGTACATAATATCATTATCTATTATTTATTATTTTTTATTATAATTATGTATTAATTCAATTACACTCACAACACACAGTTGCTATATGAATAATATCAGGCGCTATTACCTCCTATTAAATTTCAATTTAATACTGTGTGTGTGTTCAAACATGTTTTAAAACTATAAGATAACGGATAGATCGTAGGTACAAACCTACTTATTTATATATTATTAGCTGTCCCGACAGACGTTGTCCTGACACACGAAAAAAAACAAATAAGAAACAAATCTAAACCACTCTCGAATCAAGTTGAACACACACAAAAAATTTCATCAAAATCGGTCCAGCCGTTTAGGAGTTTAATTACAAACACACGCACAGAAGATTTATATATATATAAAGATGTATGTCATATATATCAACACACTAACAAAATGTTATAGTTTGTATGACGCAGTGTAAGGCTATGCCACTATTAATACCTACATCGCGTAGAGTTAAAAAAACAGAGGCAGTTCAAGCTTGAGCCACCACCCACCTGTTCTTTGTTGCCGTTGATAAAATGACATAGGTACCTAATCTATATATTTGTTTACTATATATAGAGAAGGTATACCTACTTATGAGGTTACTTTCCATACAAGATTGACAAAGTAATCTCATAATAATATAACAGTAGCAACAAATATATATATATTAATATACATGCATTTATGACATAATTAGTACTTTGCATGAGACAAAATAAATATAATGCTTTACTAAGCATGGGTACGACATCATAAGAGAGAAACTTTAGAAGAATACGCAGGAATGCAACAAAAATAAAATGTAAACAGTGGCGTGTTTCCGTGGCAACTAAAACGTGGTTGGCACTTAGAATATTGCAGTGGAATTATAATATATAAATGCAATACCAAACCGCTAATATTCTGCGAAAACAACTTGATGATTGATAATAATCGTTATAATATTTACGTAATCTCGATAAAATAAACGGAGTGCATAGGTGTATCTAGAAAGACTAACATGCCGATAACGATTACGTATTTCGAGTTTTGTATACAACGGACTCCGTGGCGCAACGGTAGCGCGTCTGACTCCAGATCAGAAGGTTGCGTGTTCAAATCACGTCGGGGTCAAATGTCTCTTTTTGCCATTTATAAATTTGATTTTGATAAATATTGAACATGCTGTTTAATATTTCATTATTAAATTTTATTTCTTTGTTAAATATTTTTTAAATTATATATTTTCAATTATTTTTAGACGATGAATCGGTGTTTGCTGCGTGTGAAGCCGCTGACATGGAAGAGCAACACATCAGCGAGAATGACTCAACACTGTCTAAACACCACGTTAGTACAGTGTTATAAATCTTCATTATATAGATAGTATTTAACTCTTGTCTTGTTAGTTTGTTTGTGATGTTTTCGAGGGTAAACTACTAGACCGATTTTGATATAATATTTTCTAAAAGCGTCTCTAGTGAAAGAAACGTTGATAAATTAAATGTTTGTCAGCGGGAACTTTGAAGTCTTGAACTATGTAGTATGTATTTTAATTTACTTTTTGCTGATTCTTACGATTAGATTTTATCCTTCTTTGGTAATTTGTTTCTTTATGGTAACAAAAACGGCAAGTAGATAGTAGATTATTTTATATACCTTACTATAATATCTGAGTTATGTTATTTAGATTGCTACGCTATCTTTTTATATATTTATAGTCTGTCTCTCAATACCTTTTGATAATGGTATTTTGTTTTATTTACTGACAGATGTTCGACTTTTATTAGAGCTTTAAGTTTTGTTATCCTTGAATATTTTCTAGCTCCTTTGTCTACCTTGTTGATCCAGTGGTGACTAAGTACTTACGACTGCAAATCCTGGGGTTAAATCTTGGTTTGGCCAGTATAAAGTTGGTATTTGACTGTCTGAGAATTCTCAGTGGCAGCCTGGTGTCAGGAAGTTTACGATGAATAATCTCTGCTTAAAGCACGTAAAGTCATTGGTCCCTGTGCCTGATATCGTTTCCAATCCGTCGGATTGCTTTTTCCTTGGCCTATCAAAAGATGAAAATGCAAAATCTTGTTTCCATAAGATTTACCACAGACTACTAATTTTATTTTGATACTATGATCGAAATTCGGTCTACAGAACAGATGCAAATTCTATTTATTGGTATTATAATGTGAAAGCTTGTGAAGATTATGATATAGTTGGATATGTATAGAATTGTGTTACTCAATCATGCCTATATCCTTAAACGGATTTGGATGAAACGTATCACACACAATGATCATGATTATTAACGTCTAGGACACTTTTTATATTGCCGCGGGATTCACGTGACCTATACCTCAAGCAGCCACTAATATTTTATAATCCTTACCGAATCGTATATGACAGGTGACGTTTGAGATGGACAACAAGAAGTTATCCGAGGAGTGCTACCACGATGTGAAGGATCGGTCGCAATGGGAGCCGATAGACGCAGACGACAGGGAGGAGGTGGAAGGAGCGGCAGGCGCGGACGGCGCGGGGTCGGACCTCGGGTTCGAGGAGGGCTCGGCGGAGGAGTGCGCGTGCGCGTGCGCGGCGTGCCGGCGTCTGGCGCAGTGGGACGAGCTCGTGGCCGTGGCGCTGCCGCTCATACAGCGCATGCGCCCCGCCAGGCACGACGCTGCCGTTGGCACTGACTGACCTGCACGCTCACACGCGACACCATCAGAATGAGGAGAATAAATGCAGCTTCTACTTGACCTTCATTGTTAGTAAAGTACCTAACAGTGGTCGACAACCTTGTCGTCCAAAACAGCCAAATATGGACAATCCACAAGTGAAATCTATTCAAAGAGCCATTTTATTTAACTTAAGCTTTGCTTTAGCAGAGGACATGATTTCGAAAGAATTACGATTAAAAGTACACTCTCGAGCGTGCCTTTGTTAAATAAGTCTATAGTTCCCGTATACCAACCGTTAGCCTATTATAGTGGGAGCCGCTGTACCTCCCAGTGCCCGAGAGCACCTTCCGGGTCTAATTATAGACAGTCCTTGTCCCCAAATCTCGACTCTCCACCCTAACCTCAGAGATCCGATTCTCGTAAGCGAGCACAGTAGGTACTAACAGTAAATTAAATTTGATATCATACGTATAAAGCAAGCTAATAAGTAATATTTCGTGCCACCACTAAACATTTCATAGAAGAGCCACAGCCGAGAAGTCAAAGAGTCGCATGCGCCTCGCGAGCCGCGGTTTGCAAGACAATATTAACCATGTACAACTACAAGACAACGCCGGGGCAGGTAGTACCAGCCCTATATTCCTTTTCGACTACCAGCATTCTGGGGCCCTAGTCTGCTATTACAATAGTGTCAGAATGGTCTATCATTGATTTCATAATTGTTGATTTTGACTACTATAATGGCGTCATTATGACTTTCCGATGGTCAACCACTGACACTCATTTGAAAAATGGCATAAAATGGTAATCTCGTACATAATGACAAATGTATGACTGAGTTGTATGCGGTAATCTGCTAAAATTTTGACAGTTCCTTTGATCAAATTGATTTTAACGCTAATAAATAATATGTACCTAAAATATATATAAACAAAATCTGGCATGAATAAATTTACAAATTTAATAGGAGTTTTTCAAAAATAACTTCTTCTAACGTGTTTTATAATAATGGCAAATAGCAGACTTGGGCTCCCGGTCCGTTGTCTTGTAGGTACGCCAAGTACAATTGTTCTATTTCACTACAACGGACGGCGAGTTGGTCTTAAACGCATGTGTGGATGCACATGCACATTGTTTCTGTGTGCGTAAGCTCGGGAGCGCTCAGTATCGCCCACAGACTCCACAAAGTACAATTGTATAGTATCGCCTGAGCTGCCGCTCGGGCTACTACTAATTATTGTTTCGCGCCAAAATTTTACGTCGCGTACCGTCAACATGGAAAGTAAAGAAAAGTTGTTCACAGTGAGGTATGTAAATAGAGTTTAAATATTTAATTGTAACATGTAATACGTGTTTCTAAATTATGAATTGCTTGTTTTAGGGTCGTCAAATGATTGCAAATGTGTATCATTTTCTCAAGAATTCACGATATTATGTCATCAAGAACCAACCTGTGATTTGTCTCATTTGCGTAATATAACACAACGCACTGCAGAAGCGACGGGTGTTAGTGTACGAACCATACAGAGGATATTATAAGAAGAAAAGGATGTTCCTAGCACGTCATCTATAAAATTTCATTCTCCGATGAAAAATCGGAGAAAAAGAGACAATAAAGTAGATGTTAATGGGTTTACAACTGATGTTGTTCGGAGTACATACAATACAAGAATTCCATATTGCGCATAAACAAATTCTGACGTTGGCAAAATTACGGTCAGTGTTACATGATAAAATTGGATTCGATGGTTGCCTAGAAACGCTTCGACCTTTGTTAAAAAAATTGGGCTATCACTGGTGTAAAACCGACAACAATAAGAAAGTTTTAGTTGAACGACATGATATCCAGATGTGGAGATTAAAATATATAACAAAAATAACAGAATACCGCGTTCAACGTCGGCCTATTGTTTACATTGATGAGAGTTACGTTTTGACAATACATGTTCGAAATAACACCTGACCCGAAAAAAATTAACAGTTTTAAAAAAAACTCGGTTTATTTTAGTATACGCTGGAACCAATGCCGGTTTTATTGATAACGCACGTTTAGTCTACAAAGCTAATTTAGCAACCGGAGGCTACCATTCAAATATTAGCTTTGAAAATTATGTCAAATGGTTAAATGAAAAGTTGCTACCAAATTTACCAGGACGTTCTGTGATAGTATTAGATAACGCTTCATATCATAATACACGCGCCGAAAAATTACCAACGTCGGCCTCTAATAAATCTGAGATGCAGCAATAGCTCATTTACGCAATTACGCAATTTACGCAAAGTCGAGCTATATAACATAAAAAATATAAAAGCAATTTTATAACCTACAAAATTGATAACTACCTACATCATAAGTAAAGGTTTTGAAGTACTGCGGAGGCAGTCCTTACCACCCTGAGCTAAAGCCATAGAGAACATAATTACGGGGGATTCTTAAAAACTATGTTGCTTTAAGAAACGTTGATCAAAATATGATGAATGTAGAAAATCTTATTTACGAAAGTATTGAAAATATAACAAGCGAAACCTGGCGCAATACAATACTGTGATTAAGAAGGAAGCTGAATACATGAAATACTTTGATACCGAGTTTGAATTTATCATAAATTTGCATGGTGACAGTGATTATGTAACTGACATGGAAGAGTCTGATCTGGATTCGAACTAATTTTTTTAACACTAATTTATACGTGTAAGTAAATAAATATTGAACACGAAAAATATTTTTCATTTAACTAAATTAAACACAAATCTAACTTCCTACTTACAACTTTTCAATAACGATAGGTACGCTTGCTAACGCTACCTGCAGTTACAGATACAAGAGCGCGTGTTATAGTGTTATAAATGCTATGTGTGTGTGTGTGCGTGCGTCTTAACAGTGTGCGGACAATACTTAAAAAGAATGAACGGTTAAACAAATCACTCTCCTTCGATTGTGTGACCTTTTATATAGTTATTTACTGTAGATCAGATTGTGTTTTATAAATAAATTCAACATTTATATTCTCAAAAGTATTGTTTGAGTTGCACCGATTCCCAAAAATACAAAACTGGCGCAGTCGTAACGGATTGTTGGCATCGGAAACCGAGTTTTTTAGAAAATCAAGGGACCGGCATTTTCGTGACAATTACTTCCTGTGGCCTTCGGCGAGGAGTCTGGCGAGTGAGCTTTAACCATGAAGCTGTGGACCCGGGCTCTCATCCAATCGTAAGTCTAGATCGTATTGATTTTTATGGTTTTAATATTGTGGGAGTACATTTATTATTGGAAACTTCAGAAAAAATGTTGTGTTTTCAATTTATTGTATTAAAAGTTGAAGGAGAGCCAAATTAAAAGTATTTTATGATAATAATTTCTATAAGAATAATAACTCAACATTTTTTATTGTATTACTAATTGTTTTTACGATAAACATTTGTAATCTTTATCATTATTTTGCAAAATGGAGTACTCTATCTTCACTTAAAACTGCTCTTCTAATTATACCGAAATATGATGGAAATCCAAATCAATTAAATAGATTTATAATAACTTGTCAGAGCATACTTACTCAATTTTATAATAGCGCTGACCCGGAATGTATCAGTAATACTATATTATTACATAGCATTTTAAATCGCCTGGAAGGAAAGGCTGAGGAAATCGTTAATATTAAATGGTGTATCATCTTGGATCATTTGAAATTAGTCCTATTAAAAAATTTTGGTGACCAACGAGATGAAAACTGTCTTAATAGGGACTTAGTGAATATGAGACACCTCAAGATTTTTATAATCTGTGCATGAATATACTAAACACTATAATAAACTATGTAGCCTTGCATGAAACAGAGCAAGATATAATTAAATGTAAAAGAATATTCTTTCAATCCCAAACTTTGAAAACATTTTTAGATAGAGAAGGAATTGCTTGCCATAGTGTGGGCAACCAAGTACTTCCTTCCGACCGTATCTATACGGCAGAAGGTTTAATATTATTAGGTACTGATCATAAGCCCCTACAGGATTTAATAAATATGAAAGATACCAATAGTCGTTTAAATCGATGGCGACTTCGTTTAGAAGCATTTGATTACAATATTAAGTACCAAGCAGGCAGCCTTAATAAACACGCAGACACTCTATCTAGATTAAAAATTCACAACAATAGTATAGAAAATATGTCTTTTAGTGATGAAGATGACTTACCTTTGTCTATGATAATGAATCAGTCAAATAGACAAAAGGACGAACAAGCCGAAGTAAAGAGTACTATTCATACTCAATTGGAGAATTCAATTATCAAAATTCCAATTTCTGAAAAGCATGTTAACGTTTTATATAATCAGTTATTCTTAAATTTTGTATTACATTCACCTACTAGGCCGAAAACTATTGAAGTATTTCTTGGAAAGAAGAGAATTTTAGTACAGATACACAAACGATTTAGAAAAATAAATTATAAATACATTAAAAGATTACATTAAATCAGGTATTCGTTATGGGATATAATATGTAACTGATCCTAACCTTATAACAAAAATCACCATTAGCAGCATTTTACAGAGAACTTCTATAAATTCTAGCTACAAATTAACCTTCTGTAAAACTAAGCTTGATGATGCTTCCGATCGAGACAAACAATATGATATAATTAAAAAATACCATGATGGAAAAACTAACCACCGTGGTATACAAGAATTTACACAAAGCATAAGAACTAATTATTACTGGCCTAATATCAAAAATCAAGTCACAGAATATATTAACAATTGTGACATTTGCCAAACGTGTAAATACGTACGAATTCCAAATAAACAAAATTTTGAGATCATCCCTATACCCAATAAACCCTTCGATTGACACCATTCGAACACGTTGATACCTTAACTGTGAATCGACATAATTTTTTTACAATAATTAAAGTCTTTTCAAAATATGCACAAGCATAGCTATCCTTTAGTATTTGTAAAAGGTGTGAGTGTAATAAATGCCTTATCTATTTATATTTCTCACAATGGAGTACCAATTAGTATAACAGCCGACCAAGGAACTGAATTTAAAAATATGCCAATACAATAATTTGCTAGCTTGCACAAAATTAAATTGCATTTTATTAGCGTCAATAATATGTCAAGTGGAGTCCCCAGTCAAATGGAGCTATAGAAAGATTTCATTCGACTTTTTTTGGAACACATTCGAATATTATCTACAACACAATCAAAGCTATCTACTACCGAGTTAATGTTATATGCTGTTATAAGATATAATAATAGTATTCACACAGTAACAAATATAAAACCTATGGAGATAGTATATGGACATACAAGCAGTCGTGATACATTCGATATAAATCTAGAAAAGACTTATTCGCAACACTATGTTAATAGACATAAAACTATTACCACGGAATTGTACAAAGAAATAAATAAAACTTTACTCATTAATCAGTGCAAAACCATGTGAAATGTCAATAAAAAAAGAGAATAACCTCTTCGGTATGAAGAAGGGCCAGCAATATATATAAAAAATCCCCTTGCTGTTCGACATAAGATCAAACCTCGTTACTTAGGACGTAGAATAAAGAGAACTTAGGTACAAAGATAATCGATGATAGGAATATTGTCCACCACAAACGTATTGTGAGGCAATCCCTGACACATCAAAATATCTTGTTACAGAATACCGGTAACGATACGGGCCAAAAAAATAGTAACTACGTCGTTAGTGGACAATCCGAGGATACTATCCTTTAAACTAGGAAATGTTAAGTTTATAAAAACTGAACATTTTTTTTTCATTATTATGATTTAGGTAGGATTAAGGATAGTATTAAGAATATAGAAGGCTACTTGAATAATTATATAGAGTATATTAGGTTAGCAGACCCTACTTATTTTAGCGATACGTTATTAGTTACTAAATAAGTGCTCGTAAATATGTTGCAAACAATAAATAACAGATTCTTTACTATGTATGAACAAATCAAAACAAAAGTGCGGATTTATTAATGGTTTGGGTTCTATCATAAAAGGAATCACTGGTAACTTAGATCACGAGGATTGCTTTGTTTTACAATAAAGTCATACACATTTTGCAGAATAATCTTAAATAAGCATGTATTGGAAACGTTTAACATAACTCTATCGACTATTGTGTCAAATTAATATAGAATACATGCAAAATTAAATGAAGTTATGAGCACTGTTAATATGACTAACTTTAGGTTAAGTGATTTTATTAAAATAAATGGTCTGTTTAACTTGCTAAAATTAATTTACTTTATATTTTGAATTGTATAACATCTCTAGAAAATGCCTTGAGTTTTTCAAAACTTGCTGTAACTCACCATAGTGTTATCATTCTAGAGAATATCCATTTTATGTTTAATGTATTACAGAGTTTATACAAAAAATCTGAATTACTTGTTGACTCACACACTGAAGTTAGAGACTATTATGATATTATTGTATGTGGTTCTTATTTTGTAGATAATATGCTAGTATTTGCTCTGAAGTTAACCATAATGCATTCAAATACATATAATTATTACCATCTTTCATCCCACTCGTACTTTTAATAATACAATATTAATTCCAGCTAAACCGTATCTGGCTATGGAGGATAATGACTACCTCTACGTGGACGGAGAATGCAAAAGATTCCAAAAAAATATATTATTCTGAGAAGAGCCAGAGTATAACTTCTTTGAATCCAGACAATTGCATCTATCGAATTATTTTAAAACAAAATTGGCAGAAGCTGTGCTTTTGTAGAGTACAAGGCTGAATCGGAGTTTGTACAAAATTGGAAACTTATTAGAGAAGGAGGATAATTTACACCTAGCTGATTTCCAAGATAACAGTTTTCATTTCTGGACTGCACTTATCTATATTATACTCATTTTGACTATTGTCTTGTATGCTGGCTACCGCTGCTGGTTCAGATCGAAAAGGACCCAGCCAGGAACAGAGCAAGCTGTTGTGTGCCGTAGTAGCGCTCAGCCCTTTTTCTCGGAAGAAAATAGGGCTTCGAATTAGTGTGGGGGGTGTTATAGTGTTACGAGTGCTATGTGTGTGTGCGTGCGTCTTAGCAGTGTGCGGACAATACTTAAAAGGAACGAACAGTTAAACAACTCACTCTCCTTTCGATTGTCATAGAATTATAATGTGTTTTATAAATAAATTCAACGTTTATATTCTCAAAAGTATTGTTTGAGTTGTCGTAAGATAGAACAACTGTACATGGTTACTATTATCTTGTACTTACCAACACCCATATAGACCAACAATTAGGGTCAAGAATGTAGATGCTGCATTTAATATCTTGACTTGACAAAGAATGCCTCAAGAACCGTTTACCGTTGCAACTCAAACTAAAATAATGTAATAGGGTACTTGACACATTGTTTGTAAAATATCTCAACCAGACGCCATTTTTTTGTTACACTCACATTAAAACATGAATTGCTCCCTCGTTTTAATTATGTATTCTTCGATCAACAATAGCAACTAGATATCGGGTCGGCGCAAAAAATACGTCTCGGTAAATAAGAGCGCACTTGAGACGTGAGCTCTTATTTTGTTTAGTTCACTTGAAACTCAGCCAATGTAAATACGTCTCACAATGCCGCAGTGTGTATTCAAACCTTGCAAAAACAATGCCCGAAAAAGCAATTTAACGGCCGGAGTATCTTACTTTCGGTTATTACATGAAGAATAAGTTATATTTTAAGCTTTAAACTAACAAATAATATCAAATTTTGAACAAAATTACCGATTTTAAACCAACGCGCACCGCTACAAATGTTTGGCCAAGGCTCGCCAACACACGCACAAACTTTTATAACAAAAATAAACGAAACAAGACGATGTAGCTCTCAAGGCGATAACGGGCAAAAGTACTTTATTTGTTGCCACATAAGGTTGTTTTCACACTAAATGTTGTTTAACTTATATCTTTTCATTTGTAAGTGACAGAAGTAATTTATTGCTGTGCTCGTTTTATGTGACGAATGATCGTAAGTATTAAATAATATTTTGAATATTTGTGACTTTATTTTTAGGTGCCATGGTTGTAATTAGGTTGAACTTAAAACTGTTGTAAAACTTTTCTCTCCGTATGTTAGTAAACAAATGTAGCTGTAGGTATACGTATTGTCACGCGGACTCGGACAGCATTTAGCTTTGATTTTGTACGTAACCCGATATCTAATTGCTATTGTTGATCGAAGTGTGTCTTCGCAAAGTGTGTCTTATAAAAAGAATAAGCTGTAGCAAACAATCAAATCTAGGCAACTAGGTAAGTACCCTATTGTAATAATAGTAAAAACTACAAACTTGTTCATTACGAGCAGTGCAAGTAGGTATAATGAGGACCAGATTCTGTCCTTAATCTTTCGTCTTCGAATACCAGACAATAAAATACCTATTGTGTCTAACTACCGGTGTGCCGCTGCGACTTAATAGGTTAAACATGAAAACATAAGTATTAATCATTTATAATCAAATCAATGTATTCTTATTCTTAGCAGTACCTATATTATATGTATACTGTAATTAACATAACATAATTAAATAATGTGATTCAAAATGTATGGTCTCATTGCCCCTCAAAATTGTAGCTTTTTGAGATCACGAGACAAAATTAGTATATTTAGTCATTATTTTACTGATATTACTATGCTATCAATCTGCTTACTACAATCAGCATTTATTTTGTCTAATAATTATAGAGCATTATAATTTATCAAAGCGTGGCGATTGATATAATACATAATTCTAATACAGATTTATGATAGACAGGAGAAGATCATTTATTAGTTAATTATGACCAAAAATATTATATTTGATAATTATTTACAGGCGAATAAGAATTGTAACAAATTGGCGTGAATATATGTATATCTCTCTCTATTATCTCTTTACCGCTTAGACTTACTAAAATGAATTATTATAACAACCACTAAGCGGCGAATCTGCTTCTTTGTGGTCTTAGTCTAAGTATTACGGACATAGGTTTTAGGTAGACTTATACTAAAACATTATACGAATATCATGTAATATCCGCCATTTGTGTGTGAACTCTAATTGAGCGAGGATACCTACTTGTAAACAATGCCTATGTAACTTGAATCATTATACTTTCTTCAGTTAATAATTGTGTAATATGTAATTGCGAATATTTGTTAATAAATACATTATAATTATGAGTAAGTGTGGGTGTTGTTTTATTTAACTCTGGCTTAATATTGTGTCGGTTTGGCGAAATATTCAGGAGGAATATTTCGCCAAACTTATTTGGCTACGAGGAATTCCATTTCCTCGTGGCCAAACTAGTTTCAAAATAGGCAAAGTGCACTCGCCAATGTTGAGGATACTTATGAAAAATTCTCTTTGTCGATAATGGCCACTTAGAATGACTTTAGATTGTTTATGTCAAGTCTATATACATAGGTACTTGACGGTAAGAAAAATATAGTTATGACAGCGTCAACATAGTTTGAATGTTTTCAAATTGATTTACAACAAATATTTGGACGTTTAAAAAATGGATAACTTAGAATTTATAAAGCGTAAAAAGGGCCAGGTTCTACTTTTCGATGTGCATCAATATCACAAACTAATAATAATCCTCCTCCAGGCCGAATTTCGGTCACGGCGGCCAATCTTAACGGAGACTGGTCATCGGCGCAGGAGATATTATAGTGCACAAGTGTTTGCGCAAACACGAATACACTCTCTGTTCCCTAAGTCTCATGGTCCGATGGGACGAAAAATCCAACATGAAACATCCACTTTCCGAGGTACGG
This sequence comes from Catocala sponsa, assembly GCA_963564715.1. Lineage (NCBI taxonomy): Eukaryota > Metazoa > Arthropoda > Insecta > Lepidoptera > Erebidae > Catocala > Catocala sponsa. The sequence goes on along the minus strand of OY751343.1, from coordinate 12,063,781 downwards.
GGGTGTCTAACACCGCCAACTTCCTAACTCCGGGCTCGTATTGAGATTTCTTAACAGAAAAGCCCAATAACTTTTTGTTAGCCCGACCCGGGATTCCAACCCGAGACCTCATGCACAGCAGTCGCATACACTACCGCTGCGCCACGGAGGCAGTATCTTAAACTACGTACATAAAAAATGGAAATACGATATGGAACTGCAGCCGCATTAAAAAGAAAAATGTCGTGGTTTAATTATTCTTGCATTAAGTATATTATTCAACATTTAATACATCTCGGCAATGAGACGCATATATTTCATTAATCAAATTGCATACCTACTAAAATTCATTGACCATAATCTTTAGATTTTTTTAAACAAAACTCCACATACCTCGCTTCAAATAGTAAGGAATAGTATTTGTATTTTAATACTTGCATTTATTATATTATTATACCATTTGTCTATTTAAGGATAATCGAAAAATAATAAAATCTGTTCAGCATTCGTGTAAGCCAAACTACGAAAAAACTATATTGACAAGGCTGTTAAGGAGATGAGGGATGCGAACAAATATACCAATTCCGCAAATATTTAAAGAGGCCAAGAAGCCATTAGAAGACCTATACCTACTAGCCAAATTCGATGTGGAATGTTTAATAACAAACTGTTGCTAGGCAACCACCGACAGCAGGTGTGAAAAACATTTTTGATAATGTTCGATACCTATATTATCCTCACATTGCGACTTTCTTTGTCATAATTTAATTTTTAGAGCTGTGAGTGAAAAGTTATGTGATGATAGATAAAATGCTTTAAAATCATTTAAAATACTGCATATTATTTAGAACGTGAGAGTACTAAACCATGTAAGTTTTGATGAGTAGGTATAATTATGTTCATGAAACCTACAATTCTGTTATACCGAATACAGTACCCTCATCCCATCAAACCTATAATATGTTTGTAAGTCATTGCAGAATAGACAAGTCCAAAAAATTATATCCATTATAAGTATAACTTATATTTATGTTACGTCCCGCGTCAGCTTTATAATTCGACCAAAATAAAATACACCTGTTTATGTGAATGTTATGAAGACCTAATGATCTTATTTATTTGGAGGCATATTATAAATGCAACCAAAGTTTGACGATTTCTTCCGTTTTATGAAAAAACCAGTAAGGTCGATGCAATTTCAATAGTAACTTTCGCACGTAATAAATTTTTTCAGTTTTAGTACATATACACTTGGTTTGGAATATTAATTGAAGATAACTTCAAATAGAATAGGTACCTTAACATATATTATTATGATTGATTAATCATTTTTATAGATAAAAAATTAAAAGTTTTGTAAAATATGAAACATTCCAAAGCCCTAGAAATCATATGGTAAGGTTTGTTTACATTTGGTCTACATCGAATTTGGCTAAGGTGTAGGCCTAGATAAAGTAACAGCTTTGCTGGATTTAAAAAATGTACTCCAGCCGGAAAAAAGGCGTTTTTAAATCTGTTGATGTATCTGTTCCTGAGCTGCATATATCTCTTATTTTGTGCGAGTACATAAATGGGACAAAAGTTGTAGATCTTTTTATTACCTACAACTTTGCTATTTAACTTCTTTCCATAGGACTTCTAGTTTTGCCGGAAATCGAGATAAATATGTGATCGCCCGTAAATTATTTTTCCTTTAATTTTTGTTATATTCTCTTCCTTTTCCAATGGGTTTCATCCTACTATTATTTTTTTTTTTCACTTTTTACCATTTTCAAAGGCTTCGGCACTGGTCTATTTAGAGGAATTTAAAATTTAAATTAATCTGTCAATAGGCAATAGAGACCTGCTAACTAATGGTACACAAGATCTAAACATAGTGCGGGTGTTAAAAAATATATATGCGAGTAGCCACTGCAACTCACAGTGTTAGCCGCAAAAGCAATACAAAAATAGAAATATAAATATATTTTAAACATTCTAAAAAATATTATCCTGACCGTCAAGAAAACTGTCATTTTGTTCACTTTTCTTTACGACAACATCTATCTAGATTAATCGGTAACATTTATCATGATAATTTTTTTAACAATGTAAAATTATATACCTTTCAAATGTTTTTTTCTGTATATCTACTATATCCTGTTTGGTCAACTGCGGACATCGAATGATGGGCACAATTATAGCGCGGTAAGATAAAATTGTAGCAGTGTTTATTTCATTTCTAAGTCTTTCGCTGCATCAAATCGCATGATTCGATTAGGTAATTAATTGATTTACAATTGACGCTACAATTGGACATCACTAAAATGTCTATGGTCATGTCAATGAACCGTTTGTATACGTTTTGATTTTGTTGTATTGAAATTGACTATAATACATCTATCTTATTTTTTTTTGGGCTTGGCACCGACATCATTCAGATCAGTAGGCACCTAGCAGGTATCCGGGCACGCCACGATCGTGGCGGTAAGTCCCGTGTTTGAGGAGTGGCTGGAAAGGCGGCATGGCGCTCTCACCTTCCGGCTGACACAGGTAATGACTGGCCATGTTTGTTTTGGCCAGTTCCTGTGTCGTATAGGCCGGCAAGAGGCGCCCGGTTGTCACCACTGAGGCGACTGCCGCGACGTTGTTGAGGACACGGCGCTGCACACTTTGGCGGATTGCCCCGCCTGGGCATCGCAGCGCCGTGAATTGATCGCGGCAGTCGGATTGGTAGCTCTCTCGCTCCCGGCCGTAGTTCAGTCTATGGTCCGGAGTTAGAGGTCGTGGAACGCCGTCGCCTCCTTCTGTGAGGAAGTGATTTCCATCAAGGAGGTGGCGGAGCGGGAGAGCGAGCGCTTAAATCGTCTCCCTAATCGCAGAGCCGGGTGCCGGAGGGCGCGGGATGACCTCCAGCCACCCTGAGGTTTTACCTGAGGATTGTGGGCTTTGTGGGCCTGCCTGCCATCCGTTCAGCACCAGGTCCGAGAAGCGGCGTGCGTGTTTCCACGCGCGCTTCTCTGTTGTGTTCGTCTGCCCTCTAGGGGAGGGACAGTAGGGACTTTTTAGTGGTGACCCTTGGATAGGTCTTGTCGTGTAATGGCATGCTGTTTCATACGGCGGGCCGAAACCTCGGCGGGGTCGCGCCCGCATGTAGCAAGTGATTTGCGCGGCTCCGCCGATAGTGGTTTTGTCGAGGAACACCATGGTAGGTTTAGTCGGTATTCCGGGAGGTACATTATCATTTCAACATCATTCTTTTACCCCGATGAGTCCGACATACCCCTCTGCCCGCTCCCGCGGAGGAGTATGCGTCAATGCATTCACCCCAGAAAAAAATAAAAAGTGTATTAATAGATATATAGATATATACATTATTATATTTATTATACAGGTACATATATATTTAATTTAAATGATTTAGTAGTTTCACGGCAATCCGCCAAAGTGTACAGCGCCGTGTCCTCAACAACGTCGCGGCAGTCGCCGCAGTGGTGACAACCGGGCTTCTTGCCGGCGTATGCGACACAGGAACTGGCCAAAACAACCGTGGCTAGTCATTACCTGTGTCAGCCGGAAGGTGAGGGCCATGCCGCCTCTCCAGCCACTCCTCAAACACGGGATTTACCGCCATGATCGTGGCGTGCCCGATATATCTATTTATACATACATTTTTAATAATAATTTCATTAATATTAGAATTTAGCAACAATATTTTTCTTTCAAATTATGTCTTTTTTGTTCTAATTTATTGTCCTTTTGTTTATAACATAGTTTTGTAAAGTTAATAAAATAAAATAGTACAAGTCAATTAAAATAACAATGTCGACAGAGCAATGTAATCGTAAATGGTAATTGACACGGTACCCACAGGACAGGCTTGCCTAGTGTGGGGTGTGTGTGTACTGTATATCTTTATATTGTTGTAATCTTTTTGGCAATAAACAATTTTTATTTTTATTTATTTTTTATTTTACTAAATTACATCATAAATAACAACTTTCAACTACCACTTTGGACACAAGTCAATTCTTATCAAAAAAACATAATTATACTTTGGACAAGTTTACAATTGTTGCATGCGTTCCGTCTCCCGCATGAATCCTCCTCCACCGCGGTGTGTTTTTTGGATTCGTCGCTGCTTTCTTTTGCGACCGCGTGTTCAGTCTTATTAGTGCGATTAGAGCAATTAATTTCAATAAATATTTGTAGTATTAAATAAAAATTATAAATTAATTATGAAAAGTAGTAAAACAAAAGTTATTAAGAAAGGTACCTATAAATAAGTTACGGGCAAAAGGTTATATATATTATTTTTCGATTAATCCGGTATTAGAAGAAATTAAATTTATTTGGTTGCTTAAGATTTTCGCTACGGTAATTGAAATCTATCCAAACATTTATCGAAAATATTTCACCATAGTATACAAACAAGTTAAGTGGCTAATAATAACAGTAATTCACATGTATTGACGATGCGTCGGTATGGCGTAAACCTATGCAAACACTCCGTAACGGAAGCGAGATGTGAGGAAGTGTGGTGTCGCTACATAGTATCTATGACGTATGCTTGTGGATGAATGGATGGACGAGGGAAGTGCAGGTTTGGCAACTCGAGTGGCGCAATTGTGGCCGGTGTTGACGATGGTCGACGAGACCTTCCTGAGATACCACGCCTCTATCTACAGGCTGTGACAATATATGCTGTTACTGCAATATAACACTGCTAGATTATATGTATGCATGAATATGATCTCTTTGTTGACTCAGCAGTAGGTACTAAATTGGATAGCTGTGCATGGAGTCTTGGGTTTGATGACCGGGTCGGGCAAAGTGCTATTGGATTGCTTTGTCAAGATTTTTTCAGGAGTAGCACGAAGTCTGGATATCTGCCCGGTGAATGGCGATAGGTTCGCCCCCTGTTACGTGGGGCCAAAGAAACAAGACTTGGTGAAATGTAGGTGTAATACCTCTGCCTTCACCTTCGGAGATACAGGTGAGAGACTATGTATGTATATTTTATGCAACCATCTTTGTCTCCATAGACCATTAATTCGGGCTCTGAAAAATAATATTATGTTTAGTAGCTTCAGTAGTAGTCCTGTGATCGTCGTGGAAAGTATAATAAGGATTATTTTATTACACGACGAGACCGCTGTTTATGTCCTTTACATCGTTTATAAAGACAGTTTACATAATGGGGACAATAGAAACTCCCGTTAGAAGATTATAAATGAGAATTTGTTTGGCGTATTAGGGAGTCCTCAAACTTATCGACGTGGAATTGGCTTCAGCCGGTCAGAAAAACCTTTATGTCAACGTAATAAGAGTGTCGCTAATGCCATTCGCATCGGCTCAGCGCGGACGACGCGACGCGACGGCGGCCGACGGCGAAACGGGTGGTTTGCCGCTTATCAGATCGCATCCGTATGGCGCTGAAAGTAGCTGAACGCCCACGTCGACGCGTTTAAATTTCTGAAAGCAGTCGAATGCATGAGTTCATTCCCGTCGGCGGTCGGATGGCGTCGCAGACTGCCAATCGATCGATCATTGAAGACGGTCGAACGGCGTCGAAGACAGCCGAACGTCGTCGGAGACAGTCGAACGGCATTGCTTCTAAAAACTTAAATTTAACAATAAACAACAAAACAACAACAACAACGTACAACTCGAGCGTCTCTCATAATCTGCGATGAAAACGTTTGTGGATGTGCTGAATACCAGCCGCTCATGACCTCTGTACGGATGAGTAGACTACCGAACGGAAGTGAACAGTCGTCGTAAACGCCGTCCGGTGGAGTCTACGGTCGTTCGTAAGAGGTGACGGCCGTTCGGAGAAGAAGACGACCGTTTGGAAGAGTCTTTAATCGAACGCAAGGGAACAGCCGTCGGAACGGCCGTCCGGAGAAGTCGGCTGCCGCTTGCTTGTGGTCAGCCATCATGACAGCCGATTGGCGTCTAACCGATTGGCGTCTAGCCGATTGGCGTCTAGCCGATTGGCGTCTAGCCGATTGGCGTCTAGCCGAGTAATGTGGTGATACGCATTCGGCTTAAGCCAATTCCGCGTCGATAAGTTTGGGGACTCCCTTACTTGGCATCTGAAAAGTAAAAAATCTTAAATTATTTGGTAGACACGGAGCGCCATGTAAAAAAGCGCCTTGAAATGCAAAATCTCAGCATGCTTAATGTTTCTTTTTTAATGGCGATGGCAGCATTTATATCAGTGTTAAACTGTAGGTAAGGTAAAAATCTTACACAAAAGTCTAAGTAATTAGCTAGTTTCTGAATAAAACTCCTATTTACTCTTGAAACTTTTAAATAAAGTGCTCAAAAAATGGATATAAGCTAATGTGTCACATTAGAACTATAAGGTGTGGTTAGTAGAAATCAGTTTGTTATGTAATTTAGTTTACCTACAATATTTATAATTTTACTAGCTGGCTTGGCAAACCTTGTTCTGCTGGATAGGGACACCCTAATCACTTAGCAGTATGAAATATACTTTTCGAATTACGACCTACCAAACATACATAAAAAATATAATAAAAATTGGTCGAGCTGTTTCAGAGGAGTGACCACAAACACCGTGACACGAGATTTTTATATATTATATAGACACAGTGCATGGTAGCATGCTTCTCTAGAAAGACATTGCATATGTGCCAGCGTGTTTACAAACAAAATTCTGTAAAACGAAAGCAGGTATAACTTTTAAATTTTAGCAAGCAAAATTGTTTTGATGTTACAAAATTAAAAGGTTATAATCGCCCGCTGCTGCCGCAGTAAGTGTTATGGATTCGAAACCCAAACATTATTTGCGTGATCCAAAAGCAAATAATCTGAGTCTAGTTATAGTTTTTGTCCGCTATTATTGTATGTTTTTAAAGTCCCCCACGACACAGAACAAAAGCAAGGGAGTGGGAGTTGCATTAAAAAATAAAATATTCATGGCCATGAATGGAGCGATTCACCAGAACAGCAAGTACTTAAAGATATTGCCGAAGCCGTTGTCGACCGGATGATTTTCAAGATAATTGAAATTTAATTTAAGATCATTATACGTTTTTAATCCGCAGCTCTACGTATCACTACAAACATTTGCAGTAAGTTTCATCCTTTAATTATATTTTATTAATTTAGGTTTGCTTATATAATGTAGGTATAAGTTGTTTAATTAAATTTATAAATTAACTGAGTTTAACGTTCTTGAAATCTTTTAACGCATATAATGTAGGTTACAAAAGCCACCGTACCATAAGTAATCTGGTTGTTTGCAATAATAAAAGTCGCAAACAAACAAGTTTACTGTTCGTAAAAATAAAACAACAAGCTGTATAAGCGACAAGAACTTTGTTATGTTATAAGATATTCGTTGCGGCGAGTAGCGGACCAATCAACCTGCGTGTACGGATACAAGCACATCACTGCAGGTATGGCGTTTTTTACTATATCATCCTAATACGTAAATAACAACAAAATTGGAGTTCAGTGAATGCGGCCCTTATACTATCTTTGAACATTAAACCGTCATAAAACAGTTATTTTCAGAGACCAAGGCGGGATTTTCATTCATTGCTGGAAATGTGCTTAGTCCCTAAAGAAAGTCAAAGTTTTGTAATCTGGTCTTAGGTTCAAAGTCGTAGTCTAACATAATCTGGCCTTGTGTTTCTGCGGTGATCTATTTCGAGAACTCCGCTATACTGTCAGCAAATGGTGATTGTCTACCATGAATATAATATATGTAATTATTTCCTTTAGAGGCGGTGTTGCGACTACTTTTTATCTTGGTCGACAATGCACGAATGATATTGGTTTTTAAGGTCTATACTCTATGCAACTGTAAAATAGTAGGTACAAAAGACATTAATTAAAGCTAATAGATTCAAATGGTTTACTTACAGTTACTTAACACGTAGGTCCCAAATTGTCATAATAATTTTCCTTAAGTATGTTGATTTAAGTAAAATGCTTGTTAACGAAATAAGTGAATGCTTCTGACTCACAACATGTTAATGTCCACAAATCAGGCTCATTACGTTAAAATTATTAATTAACCAAATATTAGTCTATCTAATGTATCATCTAATTTACTTATTCAACAGGTTGCACAGCATTCTTATTGTTCAATAAAAAGTCAACTTTATTGCCAGAAGAGATATTTTGATAGTTTGGTTCGGAAATTGATTCGAGACGGTGAAGATGGCTCGTCATCATAACTTTGCGATGTTTCTGGCGCTGTCCCTGTTGGCGAATGCGTTTTGCTTGCCACCTGATACCACGTTCCGGAAGCGACGGAACCTGAGTGACAACCAGGTCAATGCTAATGATTCGTCAGATACTGATAGCGCTACTACTACATCCGTAAGTAGAATCAATATATCCTAACTAATATTATAAATGCGAATGTGAGTTTGTTTGTTACGCTTTCACCTTAACTATCCGACTGATCATTTTGAAATTTCGCATACCCGTTGTTAGTGGTACAGAAAAGGACGTTTTATCCAGAAAAAGAAGAATATAAAATTTACATAACCTACATTTATGCGAGCGTAGCCGCGGGCAAAATCTAGTTAGTATCTATAACTAGCTGAAGACGTACATATATTTATCCCACCAAAAACATAAATGTAAAAAAGGAGAGCCAAGTTCAATACAAAAATTACAAAAATTATGCTTGGCTGTGGACTTCGCCGCAAAAAGAATGGAGATCTAAATGAGTGCCAAGTTCTCTATATATATATATATATATATATATATATATATATATATATATATATATATATATATATATATAGCAATTGTTATAGATATCCAATAAAGCAAAGAAATAGAGTTTAATACTTGTTCATAATGTTATTTTGTTCCTATAAATACATATTTGGATTTTGCATAGAACTTGGCACTCATTTAGATCTCCATTCTTTTTGCGGCGAAGCCCACAGCCAAGCATAATTTTTGTATTGAACTTGGCTCTCCTTTTTTACATTTATGTTTTTGGTGGGATATCATTACTTTTTGTAAAGAAAACTAGGGAGGTATTGAGATTTAATCGTATTACAAGTTTTTTGTATGGGGACACCACTTATTTTTTGACTTAACTTTATTTTTATATTTCTGTTATATAGCAAATATAAGAATACATATATTGGAATAGTTTCAAATATCTGATTGTAACGGTTCCAACGCTACAATTAATTTTTTTTTTTGTATGGCGACTCCCATATTTTTTAAATTTTTTCTATTTTTAGATTTTTTCCTACGCTTACATACAATTACCGAGCTGGATTCCAAATTTCATGCTTCTAGGTCATCTGGAAGTAGGTTAGATTTAGGTACTATATGTCGGTCAGTCAGTCAGTGCTAAAATTTACGACTTTTTGACCTTCATATCTCTATAACCGTTTGAGCTAGCTTCATGAAATTTGGGCTTCTAGATGTCCTTATGGATATAATTAAACACACGTAGTTTTATGTGTTTACGTTAAAGAGGTTTTGAGTTATAGAAGGGTCAAAAGTGGCACCAAGTGGTTCGTGTAATATTACACTCGGCCCTGGCTAGCTAGTTCCTTTGCTTGAACTTGGCTTGACACGCTGCCGCGTGTCTAGATTCGTATTTTTTCGTAGTGTTACCTCGGTAATTGGTTCAGCATTTAGCTTAACCTGGCAAATGATGGAACGTCAGACAATTGAAAGCCAATTGTGTCTGGCTGCCGGCAAACCGCTGGCGCTCAGAGGTTAACAAGCTGCCGTATTTATAATATTGGTGTGTACTTAGTATTAAATGTGTCGTAGAAGGTGTAATTATAATAAAGAGTCGTGTATTGTATGTAGATACCTATAAGTTAAATTAAATACATGATAATGTAGATAATATAAGAATAGGAATAATTGATGTGGAATCGGTAGTCGGTACCCTAGATAATGTACCAGTCTGTATGAAAATAACTATAAAAGACCGTAATATTACTATACTAATATGATTGATGACATACCGTTTATTTTAATATTTCCTTAAAATAGTCTGTTACTAAATTACACATTCTGTATTATCTTAACATTCATATGCATAATTAAGTTTTAAATTAATTAGCCATGTTCTGTAGAAAGCTTTAGTTTTGTGCGCAAAATATATTATTATACATAAATCTTTAAATTGATTCGATAATATGACAACTTGCGGTAATATTTTATTACAAAAGGTACAAAATCCGAAGGTCTTGCGATAGTAACTCTGTACAGTGGAATGTCCTCCAACTGCCACCTACCTACTTATTAAGTTCGCATTGAACTAGTGCCACATACAAAGTCAACATTGAGTATTGCGATATTTCCTGTCTATAGAAGGAATTTAGGACACTCAACTCGCTTCAAGTATGTATCTACATAAGTATAGAGTTTAGTGGCAACTTAAGAAGTATTGTAGGACGAGTACCTAGTTGTGGTAGGCTTCACGGTTTCTATATAGGCATGTTAGTCAACAGTGGCGTTTATAAAATTCATACATATACGTACTGTCTTGTCTACTATCGGTATAGTGTAGTAAGCTTGCGACTATGCATATTGACCCTCGTGAAGTTACGGGTTCAAATCTCGGGCTTTGCTAAGTACTATGCGCTTTTCTGTCAAGCAATATATTTCGCATCTTGAATAGTATGTAAAGCTGTCCGAACCGGCGAGCATAACGTCTAGAATGGAATATAACGATTTAATAATCTCAAATATACTAACTTAGGCCAGCGCCCGGAGAGCGACTTTATTCAAACAACTGCCTATACCTTAATAAAACTTGCAAACCCTTTATGTCGAAAATAGAACGAAACTATTTTAAATATTTACTAACTACTGTGATACTATTCCATACTACTTTCACTTTTAGAATTATACCCTCCTCTATAATTTGCATAAAAACTCAATATCATAATTTCTATTCTAGTCAGATTTGAATGAAGATAAATCAACGGCTAATGACTCGACGGCTTTGTCGAGTGAAGACGACGACGATGACGATGACTTCAAGTCGCAGCCGGCGAGCGGCGGCGGCAGCAACATCTTCAGTTTACTGAACCTCGCCAGCGCGCTGCTGCCGTCCCTGAGTGGGAACAGCAACGTGAGTCTTTTAAACCCGCTTAAATAACTCGCACTAGATCTGGAAGCCACTTTTTACTCTCGGTTTGGCTACGTATAATTATCTTCGGCAAATATTGCACCACAGGCACTTATCACTTTGCACCTCTATATTTATCGAAAATCTTATTTCTAGGCCTAAATACCTACAGTACACAGTCATTGGTCATAGGAATAAATTTCAATTCACACTGAAATAGCAGCGCAATGGCAGATTCAGTCTGCAATATTGTAATTTAATTTCATTACTAAAATAAATATCGCTTAAGAGGAAACACAAGGGTAGTTGTTTCATACAAACGTAGTCCCCTGTTTCTTCCCTGGATAATGGCAGTAGAGCAATAATTTTTTCCAAAAAATGTATGGGCTCTATTGTCATGTCCCAATGTTTTCCTTTCTTTTCATAAATTAAATATTAAAAGAGACATGATCCTTCAAAAACCTAAAAAATTTACTAGATTTTCCGCTGTGTTCAAACATCCAGAAAACAAATTTGACTAGATTATATGAAAAAAATGAAAATATAGGCACACGGCTAAAGTCTTTCTTTAATTTTTAATGAAAAAAGTTGTTAAATCGGTCAAGTTTTGGAGAAGGAATCGGGGGACTACGAAACGTTGTTTTGTGTACTTTTAATAGATATTTTCGGTCCACGCTGCAGTTGTCTCTATCGCGCTCAAGATATACTATACATGGCACTGCGTGACAGCAATAGATTTTACAAATACCTATTTTTCAATTCTCTCGCCCTTAGCGTTTCCTCTTAAGGTCTCGAAAAAGTTGCGGATCCGTGAGTATTCTGACGACCAGACAGACACCCATTAACTGCTATTAGGTATTACATCAATTCATAAATGCGTGGCATCTAACATCGCGGCATCGCATTTATTTTTTTTTATTTTTTTAACGACATCACCCGTACTTGTAATAAAACCTGTGTCGCGGAGGACTTCACAAACATTCATACAACGGACACAAAGAACACCCACACTCAGAACAACAATTTGTGGAGCACACAACTGTTGTCCCGTGTGGGGATCGAACCCACAACACTCGGCGCGGCGCGCGGCGGCAGTGGTGAGGCGACCACTTAAAGTCAAATCAAGTAAAACTTATTATAATAAAAATTCCTGCACGGTCTTTAACCGTTAGCAACCATCATATCAAATCAAACATTAGGGCTAATTAATGATATATTAAATCAATGGACAATAAAACACTATTGATTGTTCATTCATTTATTTATATAATTGGTATTTTACAATAATGCGGTTTAAGATATTTTATATCGGTGATAGTAATGACCTCTATTTACTGCAGGTAGCGAAACATAAAGACTACATTTAAAATCTGAAAATTAAATATTTTGTATATTTATGTAGTTCAGAGACTGAATGACTTGGATGATTAGTGTTTGATGATGTTTTAACATTACGATTTACAGTCGCGCTGTATATCTATATTATATTTAAATGTTTATTTATAAGTGTCAAGCATTGCACAATTCACGGATTTACATTTATGAATCACCTGCACTTTGCACAGCTGTTCACGCAAATGAACTCAAGGCTTTTAACTTTTCATTTTTGCTGCACTCAAGTGACTTCCCTGCACAAGTGTGACGCACTCTCATAGACCACTTAATAATCAATGTAAGTATGTATGATTTTTTGTTGTTCTGTCTCAAAAATTGGTGGCGTATTTATATATTTGAAATTACTTGCTGTTACAATATAATATACTGTATGGTAATAATATTACATGGTACATTCCAGGTTAAAAATAACAATGAATTCGTTAAAAAGATAATACGAGATGTAGTAACTCGATACCAAGCACGGAAAATACAAAAACGACAAGATATCGGCGACAACGTGATAGATATCGACTACGCGACAGAGCTGAAACCTCCATTTTTCCAACGACAAGAGAGCGAAGAGAACGATGACAATGATAGCGAAGCTTCTGAAAGTAATTCTGAAGATTCTGAGGAAGATGATGGAGCGGAAGAAAGCGCAGAACAGGCGAGCCGTGAAAACGGTGGTTCTAAGTCTAAACAAGACTCAGCCTCTAACGCCTCGAACGGTAATGGCGACAGTGCTGAGAGTGACGATGACAATGATTCAGACTACGATGAACCCGAGGGGGACGGGCAAGGAGGTGGCATATTAGGTCTACTCGCTGGGTTGAGTGGAGTAAGTACAGACACATATTATGCAAAGATATTTTCTCTAACAAAGGTATTACATTTTTAATAAGTACTGAACCTGGTATTAAATTGTGACTTACTTCTCCAGGATGGTGAATCGGATTTAGGTTCCCTGTTGGCAGCCGTTGGAGGAATAGTGGCGAGCTTAAGTGTAAGTAAAAAGAAAGGTATGCCTGATTGAGTAGTTCAAACGTGCCATTGCCATTCACAGTATAACTATATTCTGTTCTAGGGAGATGGAGTTGATATAAACGCAATTATAGCGACTGGATTAGGTCTTTTTGTTGGCTTATTGGTACGTATGCTGAATTTTACATAACAAATTATAAAATTGCAATAGCTTTAGAGTACTAATAATGTTACTTATTTTTAAAGTCTGACGAAGGGTCAAACCCGGGCGAAATAATCGCCAGTTATCTGCTGACATCACTGGACACAATTACTGGAGGTGGAGCGGTATGTTGCTAGAAATAAAAATAACAATACTGACTAAATTAAAATCCTCACAAATTAATATGTATAAATTTACATTTTCAGCAAAATAATGGCGCTTTCTTTGGCAAATTCTTGTCCACTTTGATAAAAGGGACGAGTGCGGTAGGTATTCATTCATTGTAGATTTTTTGTATGATCTTGGCTCGTGTTATATTTAAGTATTTGGCATGTGACAGGTTGGTGACTCGGGCAGTGGATCCGAGTCTGACGAGAATGGCGGCATGAAGATGGCGGACTCGGCAGGATTCTTCGCCAGTCTGCTAATGGGTTTGCTCGGGGAGATGTCGAAACACAGCTCGGGAAGCAGTTGGCGATGACTACATTAACAACATATTAATAACTTATTAAATCATTTATTGTAAATGTAGTTTTTAGTTTTGTACTTAGAATGAAATTTTAGCGCCGTATGTTGTGTTGATGTTTTTATTTCAGGAGTCATGAATTGAAGCATGATGTTCTTGATGATATAATGTGCACTACTAGGTCTTACATTAAGACTTAATTAAGTGTCATTATAAGACTTAGCGATATTAATAATATATTTTGACAGTGATACCTTTATTTTATTTTCCTTAATTTTACATTAAATTTATATTCGATTGCTATTTTTTTACTGTATTACTAACATTTATAATTTGGATAAGCTGTACTTTATACAAACACTACATACATTGGTATGATGTTACGCCAAAAAATATTTTTTATAAGTCATCATTCTTATGCAAGTTTTGAGTAAAGTTAATGACTTGTAAAAATGCATTAATATTATATTACATCTATGATTTGGCAAAATTTTATGTAGAATCGTTATAAAAGAACAACCAAACAACTATCGAAATAATAAATATTACACACATAATATTTATTTATATATCTTTAATTGGTGACGGACGAGCCAGCGTCTCACATCATGGTAAGCGACAAATGCCGCTCATAAACATAGCTGTGTTTTCTTGATATTGCATAATACCAAGAAACGAGAGGAATCCCGCTGACTACCGTAAACCACGTCCATCTTATATGGCAAAAAAGATAGAAGGGTCTCTTATACGTTAGACACCTACCGTAGGGTTGGAACACTTGCGCGTTGCACCCTAAGAAGGTGACACAGGTAGAAGGTATGATAGGCACTTTTCGTAATGATACATCACGAACGAAGGTAAGTGAATAAGATGTGTGAATGAATTAACCGATTTATTGCTAATAGAAAAACGTTAACCGATTTATTGCTAACAAAATCTAGTACATTTCGTTAAGCGGGGAATGCTCCTAGGGAGAACAACAATAATAATTAGGTATATATTAAGATAAATTAGGTTACATAGATATTAATTTCTTTATTTTTCTAATTCTTTTGTAAACTAAGTATGAAGGTAGATACAACTTTATTTATGATAATTTGTAAAAACAGGAAATGAAAGGCTTTGTATTTTATTTTTGAATAAAATATAAAAAGTTGTATACTTTAGATAGTTCTCATAATAGTATTTAACTTCATCATCATCATCATCAGGCTATAATAGTCCACTGCTGGACATAGCCCTCCCCCAAAGAGCGCCATAGCGCCCTGTCTTCAGCTTGCCGCATCCAGCATCTGCCTGCAGTATTTAACTTACTTAGTTTAGAATTCGCGTATAAAGTTAAAAAAGTCTTTGATTACCACGAATTCAAATGATAGTAAATCATAAATATTATACTGTGTCCATACTAATCTTTATAACATATTTTACGTTTACAGGCACATAAATCGCCCGAGCCAACCCAGTCTCCGTTCATATCGTTCAAGATGGACATCTTCCGAGCTATACTACAGTTCGCTTCCCGCATGCTAGGGCAAGCGTCTGCAGGATCCTCCAGCTCGCCTTCTTCAGCCAGATGATTTATCCTTTATATCATTATAACTGAATATTTTACTTAATAAAGTTAAATTTAAGAAAAACTTATGACGTTCAAATTCTTCGGTTGAGTCTTGTTAGAAAAAAATATGTTTGGATTATCATATCGCTCTTACGCCCAAATTGTGTTATAGTTTATTGTTAATTAACATATCTCACTTTTTCGTCATTTATTAACATACAAGCATAGATAATTACATTAGATTTTTTGTTAATGCATGCCGTGACAACTTATAATTTAAGCACTATATTATGTATCCCTATTTATGTATCATCACAATGTTTTAGTGTGTGTGTGTGTGTGTTAATTTTGCTAGTTAACGTTAAATAATTAAATAGGTCAAATTTAAATTGTCAAGTTAAATTTATTATAACTTATCTAGTGCTCGAATCTCAAAAAAGTTACCTAATAATATGCTTCTTAGTAAGTTACAAAGGATTTTTAATCTCTAATGAAAATATTATATTGTGACATAATGTAACCGGAACTACGATATGTTCCTCGAATTTAAGTTGATCACCTACCCTACCCACCAGAGTAAGACAGTAATTAACGCGCATAAGGATTAGGTAAAGCATTATTCCGCTTAACTCTTAGGTCAGTCTAAATAGCCACACGGAACTTGAAAAATATACCTGGTATGACTCATTAGGGTCGTAAGAACTAAATATACCTGGTATGACTCATTAGGGTCTTAGGAACTAAATATACCTGGTATGACTCATTAGGGTCGTAAGAACTAAATATACCTGCTATGACTCATTAGGGTCTTAAGAACTAATTATACCTGGTATGACTCATTAGGGCGTAAGAACTAAATATACCCGGTATGACTCATTAGGGCCGTAAGAACTAAATATACCTGGTATGACTCATTAGGGCTGGGCTGCAAGAACTAAATATACCTGGTATGACTTATTAGGACCGTAAGAACTAAATATACCTGGTATGACTCATTAGGGTCGTAAGAACTAAGTAGGTATGCCTGGTATAACTCATTAGGGCCGTAAGAACTAAATATACCTGGTACGACTCATTAGGGCCGTAAGAACTAAACATGACCGGCACAATATGGATGTAATACACTTTTCTTCCTACTCCTTCAGAAAACCGATGCGAATCTTTGTTATGTAGATTTTATACCTGCCAAATAATATTATTTCTTAAAATAAAAACATATTTAATTATAGGTTTAGTGTTTGCACTGTATAGTCTAACTGCGTGTTCGGGTTATTGTGTCCAGGAAATAAATGATAGGTCATATGTCCACAAATATAAAGTTATTTATTTCAGAGAAATTGCAATGGTCACTTCGAGGTCTATATGACGACTCTCATGACTTGCGTGTGAGAAACAATGCAACTCTACGTATGTAGTACTTAGAATTATGTATCAGCATAGCCACCACATAAGCAATTGCGCTGGCCCTTCTTTTATCTATGCATATAATAAAATCGTAGGAAAGTCAAAACTGTACATTAAATATTTTTTTTAAAGAATACTTGGGGCGTGATCTACAATCGATATCGAAGCCAAAAATATAGTTTTTAGAATTTTTGTCTGTTTGTCTGTATGTATATCCGGGTTAAACTCAAAAAGTACTGCATGGATTTACTTCAAATTTTGCATGAATATTAGTAACAGGTCGGGTCAACATATAGGCTACATATTATCACGCTATCACCTACGGGGAGGAGCTGTGAATCTTTATTTTTCTTACGCATTCTGTGACAGCGTGTAATCTAACGACGCATATTTAAATGTTGTTTTTGAGTAAGCCATGCTATTATCTAGCTTTACACTATAAAAACTACGCCATTTAAGTAACTTGGGCAGAGAAATATAGTTGGGTTCCGCGGCGACAAACACTTTTTAGTTAAAATCTACGCGGACGAAGTCGCAGGTAACAGCTAGTTGGTAATAAAAAGCAAGTTACACGTACCAGTATCAAGTAATTTAGTGAAATGCCTTAAAAATTAAACATACACTTCGTTTATCTGTTTTTAATAATAATATTTTCTTATGTGATACATAAAACATAAATAGTCATATATAAAAGTATATCGTTAAAATGTAAATGTGCCATAGCTAATAAAAATATTATAAAATTTACAGCCTTATTTCTGTCACCGAAGTAATGGTGAGCTCATCGATCTGAAAAATAAAATATTTTATTATAGTTAGACGTCTATTACATATACAAATATTATGAGAGAATACTAAAGAGAATTATTTTACTTCTATGGTGGCTTTCTTAACATATTACGTAAGAAAAAAGGTTTGAGACCCTAAAAAGCTGAGTATTTTCTAGACCTTTTTAGGAGGCTAACGAGGGAGTCCAACGTCCAAACTTATCATCGTATTAAGTTTTAATATAAATTTGAATGGGACAACTGTAGTACTGAGGTAACGCACTAAGTACAGTTAAATATAGTATCTTATAAACTGAGTGCCGAGTCCTGCGGGCTTGCCATCCCAGCCAAGACAACAAAGGTAAGCTGGAGACAAGGCCCGAAGTCTCAGATTGACCCAAAGCCTATTTTTAACTAACACATTGAACGCCACGCGTCGGTCATAAATGACCGCAAACAATACATTTTCTATTATATCTGCTAAAAGGCATTCAATGTGTTAATGAAGTGAATATTGTTTGGTCTAAATATGTCTCAAGATAATAATACTAATAATTTATTTTCCTCTCTCGCACAGAAATAGTTACAAAACTATCAGATCTTAAGCTAGGTGTTACATTATTATTAAGACGGTGAATCTGTGTGTGAGACTGGTATCTGTACTAGGTAGACTTGTATGATAGATTACCAGCCTCTCGTGACTCAATATATCATTTGTTTTTTATAATCTGTCGCATACACACAATACCGTCTAGCCCAAACTAAGCAGAGCTTGCACTATGGGTACTAGACAATGGATAAACATACATATATACTTCTTTTTTTGTAAATACGTACATATACATATACATAGAAACACCCAGATCAAGAAATAATGTTTGACTTGTGCGGGAATCGAACCCGCGACCTCAGGCGTGGCAGTCGGTTACACTAACCACTATGCCATCGAGGCCGCCAAATGTTTATAGTATATAATATACATAATAGTTATGTTATAAATATTAGATATATCGCATACACTAACAATCAAGTATTTATTCCCATACCTAATTGTGCCCATAAAACGTGAAAGTATCTCTTATTTGTTAGGTCTCACGTCTATATCATTCGTTTTTAATGAAGTCTCCTGCTCTAGAAACACTTCCTGTGTCGCGGAAGACTTTACAAACATCCAACCAATGGCTACAAAGTACATCCAGACTCGGAACAACCATTTGTGGATCAAACAAAATTTTACTCCGTGCGGGGATCGAACCCACAACACTCGGCGCGGTGGCAGTGGCGAGGCCACCACTTAAACCACTACGCCAACCGTGCAGACAGACTGATTTTGATTAAATATAGAGCGTCAATTCAGACGAAGGACTATAGTGTTGTATAAAGAACGCAATCGATATCTCGGCGAACAGCTGATAACATTTATCGTAAATACTTACAAAAACAACTTAAACATTTATTATTAATCTATTCTGGACTGTCAATAAATTTCTGTCCCTCGGGAGCAGTAGTTTTTTTCTATGAGGTACCCCTGACGACGTGTGTGCGGAATTGCATGATGATCGGTCCAGTAGTTGAGGCGTGAAAGCGTAACAAATAAACTCACACTCGCATTTATAATATTAGATAAGCTTATTAGATACGTTACGGACACGTAACACCACCCAATGACACAAGGGTATTATTCAATCCCCATGACACCACCGGTAGTGTCAAGGATATTATTCTATATTGATAAAATATCAGCAACGATTACATATTAGCTAACAATGAGTAAAACTTTGAAATAGTCACCATGACCGTATTTTAGTCGCTTACAACAAAAGAACAATCGATTTCAATGTTTATTGGAGTGGAACGTGACGCGAAGTTGAGAGAAAATAAGTAAGTAATATGGGGTACCAATCAGAACAAAAAGTAAACAGTTCCAAAAATAGATCATAGATGGCACTATGAGTTCCAATGTTAATATTAAGACCAATTAAAATGCTTTATTGGCATTGATATATAAAAACCCTAGATACACAATCCCATACAAAACTTACACTTAAAACTGTCCTCAGTTGCTTATAGGTAGTTATATTAACTATAAAAAGTTTCATTAATGCAAATTAAACCTTACCGCCTTAATTTTAAGTTGAATATACAAGGCTATCTAAAAAGGTAATAAAATTTTACGAGCAGAGTTTGCACGAATGAATGGAGTCGAATACGGTTTTTCAAATTCTGTGCAATATTAATTTGTTCCTTCTTCAACACAACTATAATAAAAAAAATTTAATGTAAGTTAATATTCTGACGTAATTATGTAGTTTATAAAATGCACGTGAATGTGTGTTTTAAACACATATTTGTTTTTACTTTTACCTTAATATATAACAGTACTAGATAATTAATACGCACGTAAATTATATTACGAGTATGTTTCATTGCTGTTCATATATTTGGTTCCCCGACTTTGAAATTATACGTGTTTGAACATTACGCGAGTGATTGTACATACAAATTAAAGTAACATAAAACGAGAAAACGAGAGAGACAATTAAGATTTCAAACTTGAAAAGATACGACATAATAAGATTTTTAATTTCTTTGAAATAAATTGAGTTTATTGTATAATTTTCTTTTTGATGGATTTTAATTTTTTTCGTATCTTTTTTGTTATATTATAATGCAATCTTATCTTGATATATCTCTCGGTAATAGATTTAATAGTATTATTTACATGATTGTTGTTTGTTAATATGGCACTTTGAAGAATATAAGCTGACTCCCAAAAATTATGATAAGTGTTGTTGTTGCTGTGCTTGCTTGTGATCGTTGCTGTGCTATGAACGATATCCATTTTGCACATCGCACGGGATTTCAAAGAAAGCTGAAATCCAACATAGGTATGTAGATACATTTTATAAATATCCCACTATAAGGATACCGTAAAGATCATTAAAAAAAATATTAAGCGGATACTATTATGGTTTTTAATAAAACAAGTCTAGTAATTAATAATATATACAATCGCATTATCATTTTAAATCAAATAAAACATATTTATTTTAAAAAAGTAACAGCGTCTCTATTAATATTAGAACAGAGTCAACGTATAACCCGGACTAATCAAGTAGAAATACAATAGTATGATTAATGCGTTTAGTAAGTGTTCATTTAAATGAGCCGTGTTATATGGTCGCTCTTTGTTACGAAATAAACAGAAAAAAATATTTTACGTTGATTCCTTGACGCAATAATCAGTATTATAATATAATTATAATAATAACATTATTAGTTACCGAAAATATGAAACACCGTCCTTTTTTAGTGTCCTGGAAGTGTGATTTTACAAGTTTTAAACGAGCTCTGCGACATGTATACTCTCGGAGCGATCGAACGGTACTAAATTAAATGAGCACCCAAATGTTCAAGTGGGTGCTCATTTGGTGAGGACGTTTTTTGACGCTGATTGTGTATCTGGGGTTTTTATACATCAATGTTTATTGGATAGAAATTGATCATAAAATGTTATTATAAATAAACATTGTACATATACGTAGTACGTAAACGCAAAAAGAAACGCAAACGTTTATTTTATATTTTAAAGATATCATTAAGGGTGCGTTCCACTTAGCACTCACGACACTCACGCTCACGACTACGGCTTTTCCCGTTCCGCTTGCTTCCGAGCGTTACAATTGTTACAATTGTAAATTTGACAGCCTCGATGGCGTAGTGGTTAGTGTAACCGATTGCTGCACCTGAGGTTGCGGGTTCGATTCCCGCACAAGTCAAACATTTGTGTGCATGAACATGGATGTTTGTCTTGGTCTGGGTGTTTCTATGTATAATATGTATGTATTTACAAAAAAAAAGTATATATGTATGTTTATCCATTGTCTAGTACCCATAGTACAAGCTCTGCTTAGTTTGGGCTAGATTATGTTGTGTGAATGTAGTAGAATGTTATTATGTTATGTTTGTTATTATAACTCAAGTAGAACGGATAATGGAGTGTTTCGAACGTTGACGTAAATATGGCGAATTAGAAAGCGAAACCTTAAAGAGGTTATAATTTGTAAGTCTGACCAATAAACTCTTATATTTATTGTTTAACTGGATTTAAGTATATTAAAAATATATATTTAATATTCTACTAATATTATAAACGTGAAAGTTTGTGAGGATGGATGGATGTTTGTTACTTTTTCACGCAAAATCTACTGAACGGATTTTGATGAAACTTGACAGTATTATTGTTTATTCATCGAAATAACATATAACCTACTATAAATCTATTTTGACATAAATCTACATTAGCGCGAACGAAGCCGCGGGCAAGATAGAGTAGTAGAGCCTTGCTGATTTCAGCATGAATGGGCCGACTCGACCGGGGAAGAACTACCCTCTCACAGAATTTCGACGTGAAATAGCAGTATTCCTACTGTTGTTTCGTTCGGTGAGTGAGAGTACCGGAGGCCCAATCACCCTCTTAGCTCCTTCCCCCTTCCCGCTCCTTCTCCTTCCTAAAGGGTCGGCAACGCGCAAGTGATGCCTCTGGTGTTACAGGCGTCCATAGGCTACGGTGACCACTTACCATCAGGTGGGCTGTATGCTTGTTTGCCACCAGAGTAGTATAAAAAAAAGTTTAGTATTTCATAATTTTGTGGAGTATTTAATTAATTTACATTCAAATATACTTATTCAAATTGTATTTTACGGCAACAGTAGGATATTTGGTAGTGCGTCGCAATAACGCTCCAGAAAGTACTAGTTCATCCAGTTTAGATAAAGAGTAGAATACCATTCTACAAAATTGTGAAAAACTTAAACTTAGACCACGTATTTACGATTTACATAATGTAATTAATCGTTACTTCGCTGAAGAATTCAAAAGACTGACAACTGAAACACTGTAGATTATAAAATTTGTACTTATTTAAGTCATCAATCATCATCGTTTCATCAAAATCGCATCATAAAATGTTATATTTTCGTAGTTGCTATCTTAGTTACTTTATATTTTTAAAAATGACGCTAATTTTTTTAACTCTCACGACGACCTACCTCTCGGGATGGGTCATCGTGAGCTTTGCGTGAGCGTGAGTCATGATGTCATGAGTGACGTTTTTGCCGCGACCACAACGATCGCAGTCATCATGTGGAATGGCTAAAGGAGCATCTTGAGCGTTGTGAACGCTAAGTGAAACGCACCCTTTAACAGTATTTTTTACATCACACATAGGTAATCCACCTACCATTTTATTTTACATATAGGGCGCTAGATGGCTCTTTTATGTGTTTATACAAGTCTACAAAACACATTATGTTTTTATTTCAAACCCTTCTATTGGTTTACTTCAATATTTGTTTATTACCTACTGATACTAATTAATAAGAAATTACTTATAATATGAAAAATATGTACCTAATATGCTAAACAAATGTCCATGTAATGTTTTGATTGAAAGTCTACATTTTAAATGTAGTCTTTCAATAAAAATATAAAAACGTGATTGCAATAATAATAACACAAACGCTCGTAACAAAGATCACCAACCAACAACATCACATAATTCTATTCAAGTGAGAAATTATTATATTTTTAAATCCACCCTCATCTTTTGAATAACTGCGGTTTAAATAAGTCATAACAAGTCATCGATGTTTCTAATTTAAGAAAAATACAAAAAGTTTACTACTTACTGGGGATCGAACCAACAAGCGTTACATTTTAAATCGCAATATTACCAACATAGCTACAACTTAGTTGTTTATTTGAAATTAATACTCACATTCATATTTATAACAGGCAACAGTATAAGTGAGGCGGATTTATGTATATGTGTGCAATCATTTTATTGAAAAAGGTCGTAAGTACAACTTGTTGTGATTCTATCGCTTTTTAAAATTGCTCCTCGACTTTTGCAACTGACCGTACCTAAAGTTCACTAGCGTAATTCAGCATTGTGCGGAGTCGCCACATCTACACATATAATAAAATCGTAGGAAAGTCAAAACTGTACGTTGAATGTTTTTTTAAAAGAATACTTGAGGCGTGATCTACAATCGATATCGAAGCCAAAAATATAATTTTTAGAATTTTTGTCTGTTTGTGTGTTTTTCTGTTTGTCTGTATGTATGTCCGGGCTAAACTCAAAAAGTACTGCATGGATTTACTTCAAATTTTGCATGAATATTACTAACAGGTCGGGTCAACATATAGACTACATATTATCACGCTATCACTTACGGGGGAGGAGCTGTGAATCTTTATTTTTCTTACGCATTCTGTGACAGCGTGTAATCTAATGACGCATATTTAAATGTTGTTTTTGAGTAAGCCATGCTATTATCTAGCTTTACACTATAAAAACTACGCCATTTAAGTAACTTGGGCAGAGAATTAAATAATAAGAACGGAAAACGGGCTAAGAACAAGAATTTATTTACTATCGGTTCCGTGCTACATATGTAGTACCATCGGCCAAGAAACTGGTCTACCAATTTTGACAAAAGTTTCTGTGTGATCTAACTATCGCTAATGTTGACACATGTTGACACATGGCATGACGTGAATATAATCCTATCCTAACTAATATTATAAAAGCGAAAATGAGTTTGTTTGTTTGTTACCTTTTCACGCCTAAACCACAGAACCGATCATCCTGAAATTTTGCGTATACGTTGACAGGTGTACAGAAACGGACGTAGGCTACCTTTCATCCCGAAAAAAAGTACTGTTCCCGAGAAAAGCAATAACAACGTTTTTATGATAATAGATGGCTTTCGAATCATGATTAAATTATATTATTACAAGCAGAGTACGACCCGAATTGACTGTCAAATTCTAAATGAACGCGAGCGAAGCCGCGGGCAAAAGCTAGTTATTATATAAGAATGGAACTATTACCGTTCCCGTCTGCGTGCAAAGTGGTACTTGGGCAAACTGAAAATTGACTTGAAGGGCTATGCAACGGTTCGCCTCAATAAACTAATGTACCTAGTCATAGCCTAAGAAGTGGAGGAGAAAAGTAAGGAAAGCTGACCCCACCACCATGTGGGAGCTAGGAAGAGAGAGAAGAGAGAGAGCAACCTAAGAAGTACAGAATTATATTATCTGTGCCTAAGGCATAGAGCATCACCTAAGTGCCGCACTATTGTACGCTGCTCATTCACCCTCGAAACCTCTCTGCATTCAAGTCTTCCTTGAATGCCAAGCCGAAATGCGATGTTTTAACGGATAAATGGAACACAATTTTATCTATGTCTGGAATACTACAAGACAAGTGCCAAATCATTTCAGTTCTCATTTTATGTTTAATTCGTGTTTGAGATTCATGTGATTGGAATATACTGTGTTATTTAATAGGCATAATGGCAGCCGGCAGGTTAAAGTTAAGTCATTCCAATTAGTCCATCTTTTAGATTACCAAAACAATAAAAATTGATTGAACAATAAGAATTCGGGAGTGGGGACTTGTGACGTCACGCTTTTGTAAAATTTATACCTACAAGTGACGTAGCACGAAATTTAAACGCGTTGTATCTTCGTTGTAATTAGTTTGAAAATAATAGATATAATTGTACCTATATCTTCTTTTGCCCAAAAAAAAGAAATACGTGTCTAATATTTTTTGCTAATCTAAAAGACAGACTTAATAATTTTTTTAGTCATCATGCCCATTACGAATAATTACAATTATATGGTGGTAGGTATACTAACATTGACATGGGGTGGAGTTGACAGTAAGTACAATACTGCGTCGGCGATATCCTTAGGCTGCAGGGCTGGCGTCGAATCTGATTTGTGAGAAGACACGCTGGCCAAATTAGTCAACACTAACCCAGGGGACAAACTCTATAAAATAACACGTAGAAACATTAAGTTAAAGTAATCAATTAAAAATTAACAATTTAATTACCTATGTGTACTTATATCAAACAAGCGCTCAATTTTAAACTGAGTTTAAAAAAAATAATTTAAAAGTAGTTCATAAAATTATCTTTTTAAGTATCTTAACCCATAATCCCAATCGAATCTAATCAATTAGGAGTGGGTGCCAAATAATAATGATAAGTCAATTACGGCTTATATTCAATTTTAAGTGACAATTCATATAGTCAAAAGATAGAGGCAAAAACTTAGTGTTCCCTAAAAAATCGATATCCGACCCATCGATAATACGTAGGCGTATATAATCAACAAAAGAAAACTCGTAGCGTATTATTATTTTGTCTAAGTCTAGTAGAAGTCTTTGTCTAGTATATAATGTAGATTTTGTCATAAAATTTTTATCCCTCCTTACCTTACAACGTCTATACGAAATTTCATGATAGTCGGTTCAGTATTTAAAGCGTAAAAGCGTAACAAACAAATAAACAAACTCACACTCGCATATTAATATTAGCTAAGATTCTTAAAATATCCTCAAAATATAGAATTGGTGAGACTTACAGATACTTTAGTTTTGTTTTTGTGATGAGCTAACTCATTAAGCAGCCCAGCGGAGAAACCGGTGATGGCGTATTTGGTACTCGTGTACATATTGAATTTCGGCGACAAAGGCACGTAATGTCCGGCTAGACTGAAACGTAAAATATAAAATACTAGATTTTGTCCACGGCTTCGCTCGCGTAAATGTAAGTTTAGTTAGTAACAGCACTTTTTTTGGATAAAAGGTAACCTATGTCCTTTTTTGTACGAAGGTCAGGCCGGGTCAGGACCTGACTTGATATAAATGCAAGGTGAGTTTGTTTGTTTGTAACGCTTTCACTCCTTAGCAACTCGACCGGTCATCATGACATTTCGCATAAAATTGCTGTGTTGTGCATGTAAGGAGTACAGAAAAGGACATAGCGTACCTAATTCAGAAAAAAAAGCATAGAAAATTGATATAACCTACATTTACGCGAGCGAAGCCGCGGGAAAACCTAGTTTAAAATAAAATAAACTTAGACGACTTTTTTAAAAGGCAACTCCTGCACTAGGAATAATTCCTGTGGCGCGGGGGACGGACATAAAGAATACCCAGACTCGGAGCAGCTATGTATTTGTGGATCACACAAATCTTTGTCCCGTTTGGGGATCGAACCCACAACACTCAGCAGGTGGCAGGCAGTGGCGAGGCGACCACTTAAGCCAGTCTGCCATCCGTGCAGTCAACGTGTACTGACGCAACAATACCTATAAATACCTGCACTGACCTGCAGACCGGTCTTATGGACTGGAAACGTGCCACTTGGTATATGAGAGTAAAGTTAATAGTTGCGCAATTACAATTATTATAAAGAAAACGAAATGGACCAAGCGAAAAAGTGTTATCCTATTTATTTGTTTAATTGAATTCGCGCATTAGGGATAGACCTTTTTGTCACACAGGACTTTACAAACATACAATTAGCGGACACAAAGTCAGAACATTAGTTTATAGAATCCGCATTAAGTAAGTGTTTTATAATATAATAATATATAATATTCTACCACATACACACACCATCTAGCCCAAACTAAGCAGAGCTTGTACTATGGGTACTAGACAATGGATAAACATACATATATACCTTTTTTTTTTTGTAAATACATACATATTATACATAGAAACACCCAGACCAAGACAAACATCCATGTTCACGCACACAAATGTTTGACTCGTGCGGGAATCGAACCCGCGACCTCAGGCGTGACAGTCGGTTACACTAACCACTACGCCATCCAGGCCGTCATTTAATTTCAATTTGTAACATTCGCAAAAATGGTTTATATGTACCTACAAATAAAAGTAACCCGTGCGATATTCGAGTCCACAACACCTAATGCTGCAATGAAGGTGAACACACGTTTCTCACAAACATTTTTTAGGGAGTTATCCCTGTAAAAGGTGTTTTAATGACACACCGCCTGCACTTGGAATATTTTCTACACGTAACAATGTGGACAATTCGTACCCCCCGGTGCCATAAAAAAATAACGACAATTACGTAAATTTTTCTTATTGCCGATTCGAATAGTGCAAGTAAAGATACACAAACTCTATTATTTTTGTTGTGATTTGACACAAAATAAAGGCTTTATACCAAAAAAACACTAGACTATAACCTACTGAAATACTTAAAATTTGATAAAAGTAGGTACACTTAATCTTACGTTATGTCTTTGTTTCACTAAATTGAACAAGAGTTTATAAAAAGTACTTTCTATAAATATATCACACCAAGCAGGTTTATTGCTGTCCCCGAAAATTTGCATATTCTTCTTATGCCTTTATTCCACTGGGGGTGCGAATTGTATTCGAATATTATTCGAACACATCTTGCACATAGCGACTCACAAAGGACATTACAATAATTTGTTTTGTACATTGACCTACAATCAATATTAGCAGGTCAATGGAATAATAGCTGTAATTTAGTTGTTCCACAATACCTATTGATATTGATGATGTGTCCATCGACTTTGTGGCTCTTCATAGAGTTGCAAGCGTGCCTCGTGCAAAGCATCACACCCTTTACGTTCGTGTCCAGTGTCGCCAGCATGTCCTTCTCACTGATCGCATCGTCACCCGCATCTAAAACGGTATATGTACTTAAGAGTTTGGTTTAGATATATTACGTTTCAGAGCTATGACAAAATAACACAAGAAGACAACATAAAGTTAAATTTGGTTGCGCTGTTCTGCAGGCTTTGGAGTATAAATAAATATTTGTATTACCAGTAAATCCACCGTTGTATATCACGCCAGCGTTGTTGATTAAAATGTACACTGCGCCGACAGTCTCGTCAATCCACTTGAACGTGGCCGCCACTTCCTCAGGACTGGACACGTCACACTTTCTTGACACTATCGTGCCTGTGCCGGTCACCTTTGATCGCAATGCCTAAAACAATGATTTAACTTGCATATCAAACAATATAATTTATTATATTACATCGCAGACAGGTAATTGCTTTGAGGTAGGTACGCACAGCTAGCCAGCCTAGAGCCTAGCCGCCTCCATGTAGACTACGCAGACGCACAAGTTTCGTCGACAGAACAGATGGCGCTGTACACAATAGGCGCTTATAATCACTCTCGTCATACAATCCTGAATCACGCAGGAAAAGTTTTCACAACAACTAAGTATATATACATGTTGCCGACATCAACAGTTGGGCTGCGGCTCACCAGGCACAATCACCGAGTCTGGTCGGATTATCCTCCCTTTATGTTGGAGGGACATCAGACCACGTTCCTGCACATTAGAGACCCCGACGTCATTCGAAGCATCCTTCACGGAGTAGAAAAGCACCAGCAACCATCGCCATCAACTTCACGTCTCTCTACACTGCACTTGTCAGATGAGCAGTAATGAAGTCGCAGCTAATCAACAAGCATCTTCGGCCTCATTAGGGACCACCGTACACCTGTAGTAAACGCGCAGTCTGGTCTTTCCTACAGCCTCACCAGCGTCTAGGCACAACCCCCTGCACACACGAGGGCATTTCACTCCCCGTCATTGCAGCAGCCAACCACGACTCAGCAACTACGCAGCATCAACCCCGACTCACCGGGCGATACAGACAGCGACGCAACAACCCTGACTCACTGGAACTAGCACTTCACTAGCACCCAACATCTCCACGCAACGATCCATCGCTAAACTGAATATAATACAACGTGTTCCTTGAGACTCGCATCGACTCGCTCAGCGCGGAGCGCGAGCCCCACAACGCGCACGCCCGCGTCCGCCAGCGCCACGCAGAGCCCGTCGCCGATGCCGGCGCTCGCGCCCGTCACCACCGCCGTCTTCTCCACCCAACGATCTATCGCTAAACTGAATAATTATAACACAACGTGTTGCTTGAGACTCACATCGATTGGCTCAGTGCAGCGCGCGAGCCCCACGACGCGCACGCCCGCGTTCGCCAGCGCCACGGAGAGCCCGGCGCCGATGCCGGCGCTCGCGCCCGTCACCACCGCCGTCTTCTTCACCCAACGATCCATCGATAAACTGAATATATATAATACAACGAGTACTAATGAATTACATTTTGTGCTACACCACTATCATTACATCACTATAACTATCACTACCTACATATTATAAAACAAAGTCCCGCTGGGTGTGTCTGTCTGTTCGTTGTTAAGGTTTTGTACTACGTACGAAGCCAAAATTTTCAGTATAGATATTTTCGTTTTCAGTTCGAACATATCGAATCTATCCATTTATTTTGTCTACTGTTTTATTATTTAGTGTTGTTATTTAATCCATTAAATATAGGTACTCATATACATATAGTGAAAAGAACTTCGTTCCAACCAGGTGTCCCAAAGACACCGCACGTGTGGTTTTTTTATATATTTTTTTAAATCCATCTTCGTTAAACTTTACGACAAAAGAAAACTGGTGCTCGACTATGGATCAAATCACTTGTACAAATATGATAAATAATCCATACACCAAGGATGATGAAATGATAGAGATAAGTTAACTTGTTATAACTTTTATTATCTCTACCAAAGTAATGTTAAAATATAATACTATCTAATATGTACTATATTATTGCTATATGATATGTGTTACGGTCAATGACACACTTGTTAGATCAACGGATTGAGTACGATGCTTGTTCGGTACTAATTGATTATATATAAAGAAAACAAATGGCAGGTGTCGGCATAATGCTGACACCGCGATGTACGGGTGATTTGCCCGTACATGCTCCGGCCCGGGATAGGAATATGCTAATAGAATAAATAAATGAATAGTGATTGACGTGCGACAGGGATGATCGTTACATTTGCTACTTAAAGTTATGCATGAAAACAGAAATAGATTAATGAAGAGAACTTAAAGTCTCTACACAAGATTTTCACTAACTGTAAACACGGACTTACGCACTATTGGGGACGCATGATTGTCTCTTTGATACGCACGTTTTGATTTTTCACTTACACTAATTGATCGTAACTCTACACTCTCACCTTTACACTTACACTTGACACTACGGGGGCGAGGGGCGGCCCGAGATGCAATCTCGGGGGATGCCACCTTAGCGCAGGCGACGAGGTACGCGTAGGCGTCACCAGGGCTCTTGCCCCAGGACGGCCCGCGCGCTGCTTGATGCACCGATACACGCAGATTGCTGCTACAAGTACGACTATGCTTACCAAGACGTAGATAGCAGAATAGTGATGAATGCTATGATACGTCATGCTCCTGTCGATGAAGTCCTGGTTTTCCTTGATTTTCTATATTTTCTTATCTATATCTTCCAGCAATTGTTGATTTTGTAAGGTGTCTGATTTGTTGACGATACTTTCATTGGGAAAAGTGATGTTCAACAAGTGGTTTACTAGAGGAATATACACTTCGGGTCTAATCTTAATATTAATGGTTTGAAAACTGTGTGCATAAAATTAAATGATGGAGTGTTCAGATTTTATTATACATCTTTGATCGATGCTAATAATTCCTGAAAGCGATAATGTCTGTGCCGAGGCTTGGTCTTCGCACAGGATATGTGGTGTACAGTAGTCGCAACAAAAATATAAGTACTTGTTCAACTGGCGAATATTTAGCCATGTAGGCATGAGCTTGAGGTCTTATAAGTTTTGCACAAGCCCTTATAATTATTTAGGCGATTAACAGACTTTTCTAAACTACATAAGAAATGGTCTGCATCTGTACAGCAACTGTTAATTTCGTTCTCGCTTAATGTGACGTAAGAGTCCTTTTTTAAACTGATGGCCGTGTTTTCAGATATCGGAATTATAGACAACATGTTTTGTCCTGATTGTTTGGGTATAGGCATAAGTTTGAAAATTGCGTATACTTCACGACTGAGAACCGGCAACTTTACCTCAAAAATGCATTATTCTTGGGTTAGTCTCCATCGAACCGTCAACAATTTGTACATTTTCTGTAAGTCCGTTTGTATATCAATAGGGAGAGCTAAGTTAGTTGATAATTCAAATTAAGCCCTAAGCAGAATGACAAAACAGCAATAAATGGAGCTTAATTTTTTAAAAGTTGGCATATAAGTATATTATTTGTTTAGGTCAGCACTTCTCGTTGAATTATGAATATATTATTGATCTTAGCTTAGCAATTCCGGATCCAAAGTGCCTGCCTTGTACTTAAGATTTGCGTATCCAGTTACTTACAGATAAAACTGATTTTATTGTTTTTGGCAATAGAATAAGTGGCAATAGAATAAGTACATGCCCAATTGCATTCAAATCTTAAGGACATACCTACTCACGAATTTTATATAACTTATGATACAATGTAATCATCATAGCTGTATTCACTGCGTCCTTGATAATGCTAAGTAGGTACTGCATTTTGCATAACTGTATTTGAAATTAATTTAAATGCAATTACGCGCATCACTTATAACTTTATAAGGGAAATACATACCTACATAGCTGTCCAAATACATACTTGGATGTGACGGGTATAATGTCACACTTCTTAGTTACATTAAACGTAAACACGCTAAGTATATCACGGACTTGCAATAAAAGTGTCCGAAACATATCTGTAGTCAATTTCAATACAACAAAATCAAAACGTATACAAACGGTTCATTGACATGACCATAGACATTTTAGTGATGTCCAATTGTAGCGTCAATTGTAAATCAATAAATAAGGTACCTAATCGAATCATTCGATTATTATTTTCTTTTTAATCTGACAAATAACCTCACTTTTCGTCTAAGATTTTTCAAATCAAATAATATTTATTAATCAAACGCCAATTGCTTTAAAATACACTAAGATATCACGTGAAAACGTAAAAAATATAGATAAACGTGTTACTTATTCCATTTAGTAAGTAATTATGTGATAAATTTAACATCAATTTGGTTTGTATACATTTCCATTCAAATGATACTATTATAGGAATAGAACTGTCATCTTGTCATCTTTATGACAAATACCTAGTAGAAAAATAATAAATGATTAGTTCTTCAAACAAGTTCATATATCAACTTCTTCTGTTGTATATTTGCCAATGATATTATATTACTTGCATAGTTTTTTCAGAGGTAGTAAGTACCAGAGAATTAAAAAGTACTAACGTAAATTAGTTATGTTACGTTATATTACGTTAATTAACTTAATTTACGTAAGTACTTTCCATGTGTACTTTAAATGTGTACTTACTATCCATGGCATTAGTATCTACTAATTCCATGGTAGTATACATATTTGATGGCGTTGACATAGTCCGGAAGACGATGCTATCCAAATATATCTGTGATGCTATCCATTAATTTATTTTTCTTATACTCTTGTTAAAATTTACCCTATATACAAATGTAGATACTGGTTTTAGTCACATGAGCGATATGACTAAAATCATTATTGAATAACCTTATGACATTTTGAATACGTAATTTACACATAGGTACTTACTTATTTGAGACCTGACCTTAAAAAAATCTCTAAATAAAATATAGTTAATACTCAATATTAACACTTTTTAGACATAATAGTACTACGTGTACAGTACTTATTTATAATAACTAACTGTACTGCCTATAGCAAAATGGTGTAATGGTCTTAAGTTCCCAGCGCTACTACGTTTTCGGTCTCGCTTACCACAGAAATGCTAACGCGTTCAAAAAGTTTTTGGAAATAAATATATGAGTACTTAATTGCTAAAATTTTCAATAGTTAAAATTTGATAAGGACTATGAATTAATATACAAAGTAAGATTACGTACCTGCTTGTAACCTTCAAGTACTCGTTGGAATATTGTATTGTGTTGACTGTTCGCCGCGCAGTTGCCACTCACTGTGAGTTTTGCTCGAACCTTCACCTCCTGCGAGCCGTGCTTGAGCAACAGCCTACTGAGTAAAAGTTATGACGAATACTCGACATGCCAACGTATTTACTATATTAATGCAAAATTGAGTGAGTAAGTATTCACGTATACCTTTGTATGTTCATCCTATCCAAGACCTCCCCATTACTTTTCTTTCCTTCCATCTTTAATTGATTTTCATAGGATCGGCAATGTGCGAGTGATACCTAACAAAACACCGTCGCATAGGCTATGCAAACCACTTGCCATCAGTAAAGCCGTGTGTTTGTTTGCATAACCTTTGTTGGTAAATTAATCATCGCTTACCAATCTGCTGTTGTGTCATCACC
Source organism: Catocala sponsa (assembly GCA_963564715.1). Lineage (NCBI taxonomy): Eukaryota > Metazoa > Arthropoda > Insecta > Lepidoptera > Erebidae > Catocala > Catocala sponsa. The sequence continues at coordinate 12,029,833 of OY751343.1, read as the reverse complement.
AGGGGGTAATTTGCCCGGTTGCTGTATAAGTGAATCAGGTTTTCTCGATCTATCGATGCGGCACACCCTGTGCCAGCCTTCTCTTTAGGTTAGGTTAGGAGGTCCTGTTCTAACGATATTTATTGAAGTTTTTAAGATATTGGAGGTGACTGCGTCCTTGATAATTGTCTGCGAGTCGAACTACGCAACTGCTGTGCTACTGGCAAAATTACCACTTAGTCGACCCATACTTACTTAATCAATACAAAAAATCACAGAAGAAAGGAAATACCCCAGGAGGAGACTGCATATCTAATTAACTGCTAATAGGATCATCCAAAGTAACGTTAAACACTATCACAGAGATATTTAATTAAATTTTGCGCACAGAATATATACCTCAGCAGTGGACTATATCACTACATATTATAAAACAAAGTCCTCTGCCGCGTCTGTCTGTCTGTCTGTCTGTTCGCGATAAACTCAACAACTACTGCACCAATTTACATGCTGCTTATACCAATGGATAGAGTGGTTCTCGAGGAAGGTTTTAGTATATAATTTGTTAAGTTTTTGTATAGATTGGCTAAAATATAACGATATTTGTTGGAGATGTCAGAAAAAATTAGCCGTCTGAGAGCTTTCAACGAAAACGCTGCCTAAAACCCTTTGAGATATATCAAAATAATGTACGGTGGAATTGTGTATCTTATATAGGTCTACAGAAAAGTCCACGATGGCATATGTCTATCTCTTAAGGATAACATACTATATCCACTTTAATACTTTCAAAAATGGACAATTATAAAGCGGTAATTGGAAAGCTATTTACACAAATACATTATTAATCCTTATCATTTTAAATACATTAGTTGGCTTAAGCATTTCATGAAGATTATTTTCTCCCTTTACACCATGCAAATTAAATTAATACCGTAGGAGATATAGCAAAATCAAAATAATGCGCAACGAAATTAATTTCGAGTAATGAAGGTAAAATGTTTCTTTTAGATGCCCCTGGAGGCACAGGTAAAACATTTTTAATAAATTTATTACTAGCAAAAGTACGATCCGACAGTAAAATTGCCCTAGCTATGGCATCGTCCGGCATAGCAGCCACACTTTTGGAAGCTGGGCGAACCGCCCATTCCACATTCAAACTGCCATTAAAAATATGTAGTGATGACGTCACTAGCATTTGCAATATTTCTAAACAGTAATGCCGGAAAATTAATGAGAGATTGCAGTTTGATTATTTGGGATGAGTCTTTTAAGTCTCATAAAGCTTCAGTTGAGGCATTAGACAGGACAATGCGAGATTTGCGCAACAACTCGTCGTTCGTTGTCGTACAGAGCAGACGTGTGCAAGTTTTTTCTAAAATTATACCAAATTCAAAAAGTGCAATTTCTTCATTAAATCATAGCGGTTAAAACTCAAAATTGTGTGTCCGCTGTCAGCTTGATGTGATCTTACACTCCTGCGCAACAGTGAAGAAGACCGCCGGAGCGCCGCTACCAACCACCGCGCCTACAAGCCGCCTTCACGCCCGCGAGACACGTACGGTCGCTATATTTTTTACTCGCTCACGCATAACGCTGCATCGATACACCGGCTGACGTAGCACGGCAAACATGAACGTCCAGAGGTCCCCAACCAGCGGGTCGCAACCTGATTTGTCGAAGATGAGTAATGTAAGTTCCGAACCATTGATAACATTCCGGAAACGAAAAGTAGCTTGTGATATCGAATGCTCGTGCTCGGAAGATTTGAGAGAAATGAGATCAGAAATATCTCGCATTAGCTCTTTATTAGAAAAGTACGTTGGGTCCAACGAGCAGATCTTGAAAAACATGCAAGAGAATATCACTGATATAAAAAATCAAATTACTGACATAAAAGCGTCAAACGAGCGCACACTCAATGCAATGCAAACAAAAATAGAATCCCTTGAAGCCGACATAAATAACATCAAAGTTTCATCGAAAAGTTCTCCTATTACCCTGGAAAATGAGTTAATTCTTGGCGAACAAATTATGCAAGAGATGCAGAATCGCAGTTACAGGGAGAGAAATGTCGTGCTAGTCGGCCTACCTGAACAAATCGTATCAAATCTAGATGAAAGACTTTTACAGGTTAAAACACATGAAAAATATCTTGGCCTACACATAGATTCGTCCTTAACATGGAATTTTCACATTAAACACTTAATTAATAAATTAATATCCCTCCATGCTTCCTTACGGATTAATTTTCGATGCATACCACGCAAACTACGTTTTAAAATTTACAATTCCCTGGTAAAACCACATTTGTTGTATCTAATTGAAATCTGGGGAAACGCTGCAAAAACGAGATTGGGCAAATTACAAGTCTTACAAAACAAAATAATAAAAATGTTATTTGATTATAAATTTCGAACAGAAACTAAAAAAATATATCGTGAAACTAAATTAATGAACCTAAAACAATTATACATTTATAGCACTTGTATTTTCATTCGCAAAACAATTAACAATAATGTCCGCACTGAATTACAATTTACTAAGCGGAAAAAAGTTGGGCGCCCCTGCACGCGACGCGCGAGTTTCATAGTCTTGCCTAGAATTCGAACAAATTACGGCCAAACCGCAATGACTTATGACGGTGCGCGCCATTATAACAAAATACCCTCCGATATAAAAAATATTGTATCTTTCAACATATTTAAAAAACGATTGGCACAGTATATTATTACAAAAGTATCGATTTGAGAAATCTAATTGTTTTTCTTTTGAATGCGAACTGTTTTGGTAATGTGTGTTTGTGTAAATAACCAATTGGTCTATAAATGTTTTTGTGTATATGATTGTACTTTTAATAATTTATTTAAGTAAGTACTCTCTTTTTAATAACGTGCGGCAATGAATGTTACCTATGTCTTTTTATTGTAAACATGTTCTCATGTAAGTGACTTTTGTTTTTATGAGAATAAATGTCTTTAAACCTTAACTGCCCAATGGGTGGTTGTACTGTTTTATTCTCTGAAGATTTCCGTCAAATTTTGTCAGTTATAACTAGGGGAACGAGAGCAGATGAAGTCAATGCATCGCTCAAAAGATCGCATCTTTGGCCACATAATTATAACGAAATATAAACTTAAAACGAATGTGAGGATTTTATCGTCTAGCGAAGATAATAGGCAATTTTCTAACGACTTGCTCCAAATAGGAAATGGTGAATTTCAAGCAGGAAATGTCTGTATGAAATGTGAAATTATTGAAAAAGTTCATCCCGATATTAGTAACATATCCACTAAGACACTAAATTGGTTTCAAGAAAAAGCTATACTATCACCCACTAATGAGCAAGTGGAAAAAATAAATGAATTTATTATTTCCAAGTTCGAAGCATCATCGCAAACCTACTACTCAGTTGACACAGTAGTGGATAGTGAAGAGACAATAGGTACATTATCCAAAAGAATTTTTTAATTCTTTGACTCCTCCTGGAATCCTGCCACACAAATTAATGTTAAAAGTAGGTGCCCCTATTATATTACTAAGAAATTTGGGTCCACCGAAACTGTGCAATGGTACAAGACTCTAAGTAGTCACCTTAAAAATTTTTTTGATCGAATGTATATTAACTGGCAACGCAACTGGTGAAACTGTTTTTATACCAAGAATTGATACCATGATAATCTACCTTCAGAATTGCCTTTCCAATTTAAACGGCTACAATTTCCCGTAAAAATAGCGTTTGGAATGACAATTAATAAAGCGCAGAGTGAAACTTCTAAACAAAATTTGTTCGTTTTTACACGTGATCAGGTTATTAATGTCGTATACAAAGAAATGCTTTATTTTTTTTTTATTTTTAAAATAATATACTTAGGAACTAATCTAAACGTTTTCTGTTTTGTTTGCCTCATAAATAATTGACACTCAAAATATAATCTAAAATAATATTATGTATAACGAGGAAAGATGATGATGACTTTTTGTTTGTAACGATTTAACTCAAAAACTACTCAACCAATTTTACCGAAAGCTATATCATCCCCTCAGAGTAACATAGGCTATTTTATATTTTCTGTAAAGAACCCGTGCGAAGCCGGGGCAGGTTGCTAGTCAACTATTATATTACTACACAAAAAAGGGAAGAAAGATGATATAGCCAACTACAGACCCATCAGCTTGATGTCCAATATATATAAAGTATTTTCAAAAGTACTGCTAGATCGTTTAACAAGGACTTTGGATGAAAACCAACCCAAAGAACAAGCAGGTTTTCCCAGTGAGTTCTCAACAATAGATCACATCCACACTATAAAACAAGTAATCCAGAAATGTAATGAATACAATATTACCTTTTACCTGGCGTTTGTGGATTATAATAAAGCGTTCGTCTCCTTAAAACACGCAAAAATCTGGTAAGCCTTAGAAACACAAGGAGTGGAGAAAAGGTATATTCGATTGCTTACCAACATATACAAGAACATGAACGCAAAAATAAGAACTGAAAGAAATGGAGAATTTTTTCGAATAAAAAGAGGAGGAAGGGCGAAGCCACAACACTGTGTTGCGAGAACGCATCGCAAAAATCTACGACGCCGCACAACGCATCGTGAAAATTTCCGATGCGCTGCCGCATCGTACAAATCTGCAATGCTACGACGCGCTACCATTCAGTAAGTGTCCACATTAAACGGGGCGATTCATGATTGATAGAAATGGGTGCACCCAGTACTTTCTTTTCTGTTTCTTTTTCTTATAAAAATATTTAATTCGTGTATTCTGCCTGTCATGACATAATATGGATGCCAAACCTGGAGCCCCTACAGTGCATCCGGTGACCGATCAGTCACAACCAATTTGATAGCCTGTAGTAAACAAATTATGAAGAGCAGCGACAGAATAACATACTTAAATTAGAAACTTGCCAACACAGTATGGAACGAAGCATACTTAACATCAAATTAAAAATAAAATAAAACTTGATACTATAAAGAAGAACAATAGAATTACAGATGTTGCTTACTGTATAAAAATATTAAATGAGCCGTCACGGGACGCCTGGCAGGTGTAAAACATCGAAATTATTTTGTACAAGTAATATGCATAAAAGAACAGATTACGACAGGAACTAATATGGCATAATGTAAATATAAAATATTACGATTTTTTCCAGAAAATGATGATTATTTATTTAATAAACAATTATTATTATTAACCTCTGAGTCTTCTTCGAAGAGGTTAATGAAAACACTTTGTGGGTCTGTGTGTCTGTCTGTTAGAGACAGGCATAGCTCTGGAACATTGAGATAGAAAATACATGGAGGCGCCGCGTTATTCTATACATACATTTGCTTATACAAATATGAGTGAAATAGGATACAGAATGTGAAATATTGTATTGTCTCATTCTTTCTTATAAAATAATTGTATTTAATAAAAGAGATAACAATATTTAAGTTGTTGCTCATTATGGCAACATTTTGTCCTGATGTATGACAGTTGTAGGTAAGTGCCGTATCAGCCATCTTATGTGTCAAGTTTTGTAGTAATATTGCTGTCAAATTGTTGTTTATTTTTTGTGTTAGTGAGATTTGCGAGAAAATTACGAGGAGTTTATTGTTAAAACTGAATGTAAATGTTAGATAACCGCAATTCAACATGCCTGTGTGTTGTATTGTGAAGTGTGGTGCAAGAAAAAATAAAAATCAGCCTCAATTGTCTTTGCACAGGTTAGTAGCTGGTTTTCATGCAATAGTACATACAATAATACACATTCGATGAAAACATCTTACATTATCATGAATTTATGTCTAAAGTATTGATATTTCGTTTTATTTCCATATATTACAGACCTTTTTATTATTTTCGTTTGATTACAATATTATCGATACTTGTTATAGTAATACCTACATTATGTTCCATGATTGACACAACCCTAGCAATGGCAGCCATTTTATGAGACAGTATGAGTTGTAGGTATGCACCTTTTTTTGTAGGTATTTCCAGTCCATATTTATTATATGTCTATGCTCCGGAACCACTGGACCGATTGACTTGTAACTTGGTGTGCAGACACCTTGGGGTCATCCCTCAGTCGAGTTTGAATATGGGCCTTGGGGGTCAAAAGACCCTCGAGATATAAGGGTCACAAGGTCACATATATTTTAAATGCCAAAATGGCTTCATTTATATGTAGAGTGGTGGTGTGCTGATTCGAGTTGGTTGCTGCTGTTTGCTATCGAGTTTTGTCTTGTGCTGCGTTTTGCAACACCGTATGCCCAACAGTGGGCATGATACCCAACAATGGACATGATATCCAACAATGGCATGATGCCCAACATTTATTATTTATATTTAATAACAGTAAAATAAAATAAGAATAAAAATTAATCTGTAGCTTTTATTTAATTTACAAAATTTAGGTTTTTAACTTTTGCGTAAAAGGAAAAGGATAATCACGTTTCATTATTTACTATGCACCAGAGATAATCACGAAGCACAAGTAAAATTATTTTGACGTACTAAATTAACTTTTATTTAGGTATTGATATCCTTAAAAATACTGTAATTTGTTTGGAACAAGCTGAGTTTGAGCGTTTTAGTGTTTGTTTATGGCTGAAAATTAACTCATATTTTCAAATCAAATCAAATTGGCTGAGTTTTAAACGCAATTTTTAATTTTAGGTAGGTTTTCAGGTGTGCGTTACGATTGCTCCGCCAAGTTATACAAACAGAAAACAACTTCGCCAGAAAAATTGTTGAAATTTGTCAAAATCGAAGGAAACAAACAAAAAATTTGTCGAAGTAGAAATAAAGAAGTTATAAGGGTTTAAAGTTGGCCGCGCGAACGTAACGTCCACGATTGCGCGGCCATGGAGATCTCAGCAACTGCTTGGGTTAGAGATCTAATTCTTTTTGTCAATTGAAGACTAAATTTGTCAAAAATTGTCGAAAAAAGAATTACAAGCTTTAGATCAATATTTTACGAATTATTCACCTTGGAAGTTATGGCCGCGCAATCGTGCACTTGTTGTTTCTTTATTGTTGATTATTTCTTTAAATTTTGAGGCTTTATACAGTAAAACTGTTACAAGAAGAAAGGTTTTAATTTGTCAAAACTAACGAAAGCAATAAATACTAGCAAAGTTTACTAAAACAGAGGAAATCAGTCCAAAACAAAAAGTACGTGGCCGCGCAGTCGAAACGTTAGTTCGTAGGTTAATATCTCATTATCGACAACTGTTAGGATTGCGGTGTGAACATCCATTTATTCGACATGTTAACCCCATTAGAATGACATATCGTTTTACCCTCAGAACAGTTTTCAACGCGTGTAATTTCAAAAATAATGTGATCTCAAACAATGTTCGTGCAGGGTAACCATAATTTCGATTTTATTTGGAAATATTCCAAACTAAAAAAAAATTATGTTTAAATAATTTGATATGTTTATTCATCACAGCTTGCAAAATTAACAACATAAAATTACAAAAATCCACAAATAAAATAAAATTCTTTAAAAACCTTTATTTTAATGAAATATTTATTATTTAGAACAGGATTAAAAAAACAGGTTAAACCAAAGAAAAAGACTAACACCAAAAAATAAACCTTGCTTTTAAAACAAAAATCTAATGTAAGGGAAACGTTTTCAAATGACTCCGTATTTTTAAAAATACCTTCGTATGTTGAAAACTGGAGAGACGAAGGTGTCTCTACTAAAACTGACGATCCTTTGTATATGTTTCACTCTGAATATAATTATTGTTATTATTTTAATTTTTTTATAGTCAGTAAAATATGGTATAATGGCTGCATCACCGATATGATTTGTAAAATATTGAAATTATATTTAATTGATGATTTAAAAGAGTGGCCGTGAGTTTCTTGCAATTTTCTTCTCATAGGCCTAACCTAGCAACTAACCTAAATGCAGCTTCAGTAACTTAAGTAAACTCACTAACCTATAAGTATATTTTGACGTTCATAACTGTTACTTTGTGACCTAAAGGAATAAACGATTTTTGACTTTGACGAAAATGGTCATTTAACAATTTTCTTTACAAAATATAACATTAATAAATACATGTATATTTGACACCCGTTTTATTTTGCTAGCCCTCGAATATAAAGAAAATACATACATACCTACGCGATATATTTGACAATAATAATTGAAGAAATAACAATGAAATAGCGGTTTTAAAAATCTTATGCTGTTCTGATAACTATGTTGAAGCAAACAGACTGCAAATAAAAATTGCTTCAAAATACTTTAAAATAAGCGATATAGTTTTGACTGTAACACTGCGCGCTGCATTTATTTATGAACACATCATAAGTGACACTATTTTCGGCGCTAGTTCCATTACTAATTGTTCAAATAGTACGTGTATGAATTCGGACCCATCAGAGAGAAAACACGTATTACTACCTTTTTTAGATTTAATAAACATTTTTCAATTACCACCTTGGAAGAGGCTATTCTTATTCATGATTAAGAAAATATACGATGCAGAAAATGCAATGAATTAGTTGAATTATAAACATTTTAAAAATAGTAACATTTGATTTAAATGGCACACAAATGATGTTGTTACATGAAATAGGTATATCTAAATATTATAGTTAAACAAAATGTTTTCTTTTTCTTTTTCAAAAAAGATTACCCCTTTATTGTAAACCCCTCTAGCTAAGCTAGAATGCTTGTATTAGGAGTGGGTTCACGTCAGTTGTGAAATGGGTGGGATGCGAACCAGCGACCTATCGATCGTAAGTTCAATGCCTTATCCATTGGGCTATCGCCGTTTATAGATTGTTAGGTGCTATTAAATCTATTCCTCCAATCCTTAGAACAATAGCTCACTACAAGTGTCAGTTTTCAAGAAAAGCCAGGCTATTTTGCTACGATGACAATAAAAGTAAATTATCTAAATATTAAAAAAGTCTCTGCATCCATTTTCTCACATATGGTTTTATAGCTATGTATACTAAATTATTATTTGTATTATTTGAATGGTTGATTTTTGTAAGTAGGTATCTACAGATTTTTAATTTTTATAAAAATGTTTCTGTAGATGTTGAATTTTATTTTATTTGTTGATTTTTTGTAATCTTTATATTATTTTATTTATTTTTATTTTATGTTAACATTTTAGGAAAACTTACAGCTAAAATACATTATTAACGTAATACTAATAAGGTGAATGGCGTGAAGGCCAATTAAAAGTTTTCACTGATAAAATTATTTTTGTTAGTTTTACAAGCTACGATGAATAAACATCTCAAATTATTAAATCATACATTTTTATTTAGTAATAATACATTTTGCAGATTAAGCTACATGTTGTCTAATATAATTGCTGGTCTCCAGTTAAAAATATTTCCAAATAAAATCGAAATTTTGGTTACCCTGCACGAACATTGTTTCAGATCACATTATTTTTGAAATTACACGCGTTAAAAACTGTTCTGAGGGTAAAACGATATGTCATTCTAATGAGGTTAATATGTCGAATAAATGGATGTTCACACCGAAACCCTAGCAGTTATCAATAATGAGATATTAACCTACGAACTAACGTTTCGACTGCGCGGCCACGTACTTTTTGTTTTGGACTGAAATCTGTTTTAGTAAACTTTGCTAGTATTTATTCAAATCAAATCAAATCAATTTATTTTTGCAGAAAGCACTGTACAAAGTTGTTTTATAATATATAAAGGTCTAAAGTGTTCCTACCTTGAATGGCATGGTTTCGTTAGTTTTGACAAATTAAGACCTTTCTTCTTGTAACAGTTTTTCTGTATGAAGCCTTAAAATTAAAGAAATAATCAACAATAAAGAAACAACAAGTGCACGATTGCGCGGCCATAACTTCCAAAGTGAATAATTCGTAAAATATTGATCTAAAGCTTGTAATTCTTTTTTCGACAATTTTTGACAAATTTAGTCTTCAATTGACAAAAAGAATTAAATCTCTAACCCAAGCAGTTGCTGAGATCTCCATGGCCGCGCAATCGTGGACGTTACGTTCGCGCGGCCAACTTTAAACCCTTATAACTTCTTTATTTCTACTTCGACAAATTTTTTGTTTGTTCTCTTCGATTTTGACAAATTTCGACAATTTTTCTGCCGAAGTTGTTTTCTGTTTGTATAACCTGGCGGAGCAATCGTAACGCACACGGTTTTCAGTGTGCGTTACGATTGCTCCGCCAAGTTATACAAACAGAAAACAACTTCGCCAGAAAAATTTTCGAAATTTGTCAAAGTTTGTTAGTTTTACAAGCTATGATGAATAAACATATCAAATTATTGAAACATACATTTTTATTTAGTAATAATACATTTTGCAGATTAAGCTACATGTTGTCTAATATAATTGCTGGTCTCCAGTTAGAAATATTTCCAAATAAAATCGAAATTATGGTTACCCTGCACGAACATTGTTTGAGATCACATTATTTTTGAAATTACACGCGTTGAAAACTGTTCTGAGGGTAAAACGATATGTCATTCTAATGGGGTTAACATGTCGAATAAATGGATGTTCACACCGCAATCCTAACAGTTGTCGATAATGAGATATTAACCTACGAACTAACGTTTCGACTGCGCGGCCACGTACTTTTTGTTTTGGACTGATTTCCTCTGTTTTAGTAAACTTTGCTAGTATTTATTGCTTTCGTTAGTTTTGACAAATTAAAACCTTTCTTCTTGTAACAGTTTTACTGTATAAAGCCTCAAAATTTAAAGAAATAATCAACAATAAAGAAACAACAAGTGCACGATTGCGCGGCCATAACTTCCAAGGTGAATAATTCGTAAAATATTGATCTAAAGCTTGTAATTCTTTTTTCGACAATTTTTTACAAATTTAGTCTTCAATTGACAAAAAGAATTAGATCTCTAACCCAAGCAGTTGCTGAGATCTCCATGGCCGCGCAATCGTGGACGTTACGTTCGCGCGGCCAACTTTAAACCCTTATAACTTCTTTATTTCTACTTCGACAAATTTTTTGTTTGTTCCCTTCGATTTTGACAAATTTCGACAATTTTTCTGGCGAAGTTGTTTTCTGTATGTATAACATGGAGGAGCAATCGTAACGCACACGGTTTTCCATATAGCTACCAATCCTTGAAAATCAAATGTAAACTTTATAAATTAGATGTTTTGAATTTGTATTTAAGTAACTTGTGAATATCAATAATCTTGTTATGTTAACGAATATAATATTTTATAACCATAATTTGTGAAATTATAAATACTATAGTGACGAAACAGTTATTTCTTTAGGATCTGGTGCCTGCAGGGCACGCTGCGATAGCGGCGGTAAGACCCATGATGGAGGAGTGGCTGGAGAGGTGTTTCAGCGCCTTCGCCTTCTGGGCGACGCCTATTTGCGAAGCACGGCTGCTTCGGGACGTATCTATGTCGCATCGGCCGAGAGGAGACGTTCCAGTGCCATCACTGCGGCGAATGCCCCGAGGACACGGCGCGGCATACACTGAAGGAGTGCTCAGCCTGGGCAGAATAGCGCCGTGACCTCGTCACAGCAGTCGGAGTGGAGCGTCTCTCGCTACCGGCCATGGATGAGTCAATGGTTGCGAGCGAGTGCGCATGGGTATCTATCGCCTCCTATAGAGAGGTAGTAATGCTCGCTAAGGAGGTGGCGGAACGGGAACGGGAGAAGAACACCAGTCTCCCGGCCCGCAGACGACGCACTGGGCGCCGTAGGGAGCAGCACTATCTCCGGCCCCCATGAGCGCTAGTCTGGGGCGACAGACCTAGGGTAGGCTGTTGCCCGTGCAGTACCAGGCCTGAGGCGGCGGCGGCGGCGAGTGGCGTTCAGCGCGCGCCTCTCCGGAGGAAAGAAAGTTAACTGGACGAAGCCGCCACGATTCAGTGGCGGCCAAGATCTGCCGTGGCTGCAGGATGAATGCGCGAGCGATCCCTGCGTCCCGGTCATAGACCGTGTGAAGGAATACCGTGGCAGGTTTAGTCGATAGGATCCGGGATTTTCTATCTTTCCCCGGATAACCCCTCCGCTCGCCCCCGCGTTAAAGCAATCCCCACGTAAAACAAAAGCATCCGTTTCCTATATTCAGAAACTAGTGGTTTTACCTTGGAAAAATGACTAGTTTAGTAGTTTATTTATGATACATATTGTACGAGTACAATACGTACGAGTATGTCAAAATTTAATTATACGTAGCTAAAACGACTCGTTTCAGGATATAACGCACAGCCTCAAACGCCCCAATTAGATTATTAAATCGTAATAATAATATAATCATTAAAATGTTACTTTTATGTAGATACCTACCTACTTAAATATTTTAATTTAACGAATTAGTTCTCCTTATTGTGCGCAGATAGTATGGGTATACATATTACAATAAATCTAACATTATTGCCTTTATTGCATCAAAAACCTTATTGCCTTAAATTATGATACATTTTCGTTTATTTCGACTGTTCAAAGAAAAGGATGACTATAATTTATGTTGTTTTAATTATTTTAGGACAAAAAAATACCTATATTAAAATGTCAGAAATGGATTCAGTAGCCGATTCTGAACAAAGTACTTTCAGGAAGTGCGTTTAATATGTTACACGTTGTATGTAGGATTCGGCCGTGAATCACTTTTTTTGTAATTTAAGAATACTAATCCTGTATAACAAGGGGTCCTACGCTTTTGATGTTTGAAGATGGTTTTAATATCAGCTTCCTATAGCAATATGCCATAGGAAACGATAGTGTGGAAATCGAAGTTCTGAGTATCTTAGTTTTCCGATTTACGTACGCGTTAGATTTTTACCAATAGTCCCGACTAATTGCAATTACCAATATTTAACCATTTTACAGTTCGCGTTCGACTATACTGTAACGTCGCGTGTATCTTATTTTACCATAATTTAACCATTTTATTTGTGTAAAATTTACTTACAACATATATAACTGTCTGCGTATTTGTGGCTGGTTCAAATGAAACTCCTGATTTGTAGATGATGATGAAATAAACGTATTTATTACCTTAAAACTGGTATTACAAAGTTTAGCAGACCGACAAGAATTCGTGGTTGATCAGTTGAGAATCAAAGGAGCACTGTGTTATTTGTGTTCTGTGAGCACTGTTCACAAACAAAATGACCGCAGGATGCCACCGCGCAGCGAGTCGACCCGCGCGCGCGCGGGAGAGTATCACGCCATCACCGCCGCTCCTTATTGAACAGCGCCATTTATTCGCTCCTTGATTGGCGCGTAGACAATAACTATTTTATAAGTAACCATAAAATCCTTTTTTTTTATATTTTACATCAACTTTAGTCTAGTTTTAAAAAACATTGAACATCGACTACTTTCATAAAGGTTTGAAATATCTATATTCTTTTTGCTGTCACCGCGGTAATGGTCAGCTCATTGATCTGAAACAAAAATATTAATAGTGAACTCTATCAATTTGACCGAACCTAAATCAATTAATTTCTAACAGTGGTTGCCCATAGCCAATCTATTTGTGAGTTTCTTCGCTAGTGATAGCATCAATTTGACATAATTTGTATGGAGCTTATGTTTAATCCATAGTAAAGAAAACTGTAGATAGAATATATCGGTTATTAAGTGACTTTATATGTATGTGATTAGCTTTTTGAAACATATCTACACATTATATAATTAATATTTTGACCTATAACCTAAACTCTTGTTTATTATTAACTAGATGTGCCCGCGGTTTCAGCTGCGTTTATTGTTACTGCGCAGCCCCCGTGGGTTGTAGCGTGATTTTATATAGCCTTCCCCGATAAATAAGCTATCCAACACTAAAATAATTTTTCAATTCCTACCAGTAGTTCCTGAGATTAGCGCGTTCAACCAAACAAACAAACTCTTCAGCTTTATAATATTAGTATAGATTACATACCTAATACAGCAATGCAACAACAAAGAATTTATCTAAGAATTTATTATTATACTAAACATAGCTAAAATAATCCAGTGCCACCTTCTTAAATTGCGCCAAAGCACAAACAAATATCTAAACGATGGGAAACCTCATTCAGAATATTTAAAGCCCTGATCTTTGAAGCACATTTCCGCAGATAAGTGCGGCATGTAGGAACCTGAAACACCTTAGTCCTTGGCGCCTGCCGCAGTCTTGTATTTGATATAACGATACCAAAACCCTAGGGTTTCTCAATTTACCCTGGAATACTAAGAATATATACCTATATATAGCCAAGGCTGTTTCGCCTTATCTCTAACATGGATGAATCTATGTTAATAGTTAGATAATAGTATAGTAATAGTACCTATAAATTAGTTTTAATAGTTTCAATAATTTAATTAGCTTAAAAATTACTAAAGTTTAATATGTAGTAATAGTAGTGTAACAGCTTCTAATTTTGTAATAAAGTGTCAAATAAACATCGCGATAAAATCAGTATATAGTAGTTTAATTTCAATTTCTATATATACTCACATTGACATTTGGCGGTGTGGACAATACATATAATACTGCTTCAGCAACATCGTGTGGCTGCAGTCCCGGTAAGTTTGCAGATTTCAGCTGAGCCAAGCCGTCTAAATCTGTCATCACTAGGCCAGGAGACAAACTCTGTGAAATAAATTGACTTATTTATATTCTTTAAGCTGTAACGTCTCTCCACTGTAGTTACCTCCCTGAGCTCATACTTTGGACACTCCCACTTTAGACTCGGCGTAGAAAATACATGTTCAAAGTAATGTTCTTTAGCTATGTTTTATCGATACGGAATGGAATATTCAAGTTTTTAAAGCGGATTCTAGGTATTCTACTAGAATACAGATTGCGATTTATAATATAACTAGCTTTTGCCGCGTCTTCGCTCGCGTAAATGTAGGTTAGGTTGAACACCCTAATCTCCTAGCAGTATGAAATATACTTTACGGCATATTCTCATACCTACCAAATATATATAAGACTAGCTGTTACCTGCGACTTCGCGTAGATTTTAACTAAAAAGTGTACGTCTCCGCGGAACTCTATTTTTTTTCTAAAATCGAAGTAGCCTAAGTTACTCCTTATAACATCAGCTATCTGCCAGTGAAAGTCCCGTCAAAATCGTTCAGCCGTTTCGGAGATTAGCCGGAACAAACAGACAGACAGAGAGACAGACAAAAATTTTAAAAATAGATGTTTTCGTATAGGTTCCTTATATATTTTCATATGCATTAGATAAAAAGCTGTTATTTTAACATTACAAACAGACACTTCAATTTTATTTATTTGTATGTATAGATATTTTCAATAAAATTGTGATTCGGACGACAATTAAACACAATTGAGTTTCTCTGTTAGAAAAGAAATGACATTTAATGTTATTAATTACAATGTCTGTTCTGACACCGTCACCTACACTCCTTTTATACAATATCTTTGGCTTTATTCATACCTCGGTGTGATAATTGGTCCGAGATTCATACAGTCGCGACGTCCGACCGCTTTACCGACAGTACGAAAACCACTAATCAAATTCATTCGTATTTTATCGACACAGTCTGTGGAGTCTGCTTTGCTGACGGCAACGTGCAGCGGCAACATTTAAATTAAAGAAATACGAATACATATATTTCTTTACATATACATAAAAAATTTCATAAACTCGGTGGAGCCATTTGGGAAGAGTGCGATCACAAACTCCGTGACACGAGATGTTTATAATATATAATGAAACGATTAAAGTGCAACCAAAGTACTTGTGTGGAACTGGAGGGCGAAATGATGAGTGGACAGAAAGGATGGCTGTGCAGGGAATTCGGGTACATCGGATATTCATAACAGATCCAACATAGAGCCTAGACCTCCTTGAATATGTGTTTAACAACTGAGGCAAGCCATTACTTCCTTCACTCACAGAATCTGCCTCAATACTTCTACTTTGCATCTACAAAGCACAAGAAAAAAGTACACAAATTTGAAGTACTGGTAGTGTAAGTCCAATTTAGTCAAAGGTATGTCTTTGGGACTTGTTGATTTTAAGTTCTTCAGAAGCCTCAAAACTAATTATTAAAATTAAAAATAACATACTTTCCAAACAACCTTTGGTGTCTTATTTAGTAGAGTAATCACCAAAAATACTGAAAGACCTGACTTTTATTTATAAACTGAACTAAGATTTAAAGTTAATTAAACTAATAGACCTGTTAAAAAAAATTAAAGGCTTAGTATACTTAACTCACAGTAACTTTGGTCCTGTTATTGTGATGGGCCAACTCGTTGAGGAGTCCGATGGTGAAGCCACGGATCGCGTACTTAGTGCTCGGGTACATATTGAATATCGGCGACAGAGGAACGTAGTGGCTTACAATACTGGAATAAAAACATACAAATGTTCTAAAAGAATAAGATCATAAACGAGTTAAGATTTGGCATTGGCACTCAGTATATAAGATGAACTTATTGTATTAATTGGATTAAATACCTATTAAAGAATCCGAAAACTCTATTAATACAGGGCCTTGGTCCCTATCCCTAGTAATACCTAGTTAAGGGGAGAATACAAGTTGGACATGCGACACTTGAGTCTAAACAAGTGTCGTATGTCCAAGGTAAGAAGTGTCACCAGAAATTAATATATTCAATTTAATAAATAAATTTTATATTCTTGTAGTTTGGAATACCTCTGCGGAATAAGGCGTTATAATTATCTTGGATCACGTTATTTTTTATAATAGTCTTGTGTTGTAATTGACCATGTTTCTTACGGACTGTATGCGTTAAATAGTTCCGAGAGCACACAGTTAGTACAAGCAAATCAGATGCACTTGATTAGCTTCGCAGCAGCGCAGTGGTAGTAAATGCGACTGATGTGCATGAGGTCCCGGGTTCGAATCCAGAGACAGGTAAAAAAAAATTGTTCTTGGCTTTTCTGTAAAGAAGTCTCAATACCAGCTTGGAGTTAAGAAGATGGTGGTGTTAGACACCCCCGTGCCTGGGAAAGTAGGTCAAATCATTGGTTCTGCGTCTGATCTCTCTCCAGTCGTGTCGGATTACCAGAATATGAAAGTTAGGGAACAGAGAGTGCACTTGTGTTTGAGTACACATTTGTGCACTATGTTTCGTGCGCAGATGGCCAGTCGCTGTTAAGATTCGCCACTGTGACCAAAATTCGGTCTGGAGGACATTATGCTGGTAAATTTGTTTTCCATGTTAGTTATACCTGCTGATGTTGATAATATGTCCGTCGATAGCGTGACGCTTCATGCAGTTGACGGCGTGCCTCGCGCACAGCATAGTGCCTTTCACGTTGGTGTCCAACGTCGCCAACATTTCCTTCTCGCTGATCATGTCATTCCCCACATCTAAAACACCATATTTACCTGTTCATAACTATACGTAGCGCATTTATTTGTACATGAATCGTCTAGATATAATTGTGAATTAATAAAATAATGCAAGACCTGGAACTTCCAGGTCTTGCATTCTATTCATTCTTGCACCCAATGTAAGCTTCCAAGCTGGAAGCTTACATTGGGTGCTTCTTCGAGCAAGGCGATTTGGTGATTGATTTCTTTGGTGATTTGCGTGCCAATTTTCAAATTTAATATTTTTTAAAAAATCTATTTGTATATCTAAAATATACGTAAAATTAATATTTTTTATAGAAGAGGCACCTCAGAGAGCGATATACCTACTTACAGAGATAATCAAGTTTAAAAAATTGAGGCCACGCAAATCACAAAACATCCCACGAAAATGATATTTTTCTAAATTAACTTTCTAAAATACGTTATTATTTTACTTCATATTTAAAAGAAGTTATTATGATATCAGGTAAAAGAATAAGTAAGTAACTAACACAGAAATCATTTTCTAAAACATTTTATTTATATTAGAATCAATCAAGCACTATTTATTTTTTGTTAAAGACATTACTTGTAATATGATTAAATAAAAAGCATTAATTAATATAAGTAGGTAGCAAATCTAACATTATTTTTATTATTATAATGTACTTATATAATCAGAAACCCATCAATTGCGTCATCTTAAGTTTGATTTAAACGAATTGACATTTAACTAAAGCGATAAAAAATATTATCATACAATACCATTACAAAACTCAAAGTTATTTCATTTGCATGGCCAATAATTGATTTGTGTGGGTCAAAACTGCCATGTAAACCACGCAAATCACGACCACGAAAATCAAAATAAATACTTTTTTCTAAAAATATATAAAAACCTTTTAAGCAAATAAATTGTGTTTTGATTATAAGTTACGTTACCTTATATTTGTTCGCTACAATATTTTATCCCATAAATAAATTCACAAACTCAGGAGAAAATTGCACCACGCAAATCAAAGTTTTGAGAAACCATACCCACGCAACGAGGTTCTTACCTTAATATTTCGTCAACGCGACGCGTCGTCCCACAACCATTGCCTGTGTCTTGAAGAATGACTATTACGAGATGCAGAACAGCTATTTAAAGGTTTTATACAGTATAGCCTGCACCTGTATGGGAGAAAGTAATTGTGCGACGCTTGCGAAACTAGAGAAACCAATTCGGTTTTATGCCTGGTTGAGGTACGGTGGATGCCATTTTTGCACTTCGCCAATTATGTGAAAAATACAGGAAGCGCATAAAAATTTGCATATGGTATTCCTCGACCTTGAGAAGGTATATGACCGGGTACCGCGTGAAGTCTTATGGTGGGCCCTTAAGAAGAAAGGGTCGCATGTATAAGACGTACTGTATGGAGCTGAGTGTTGGGCTACTAAGAAGATGGATGAGAAACGATTGCATGTAGCAGAGATGAGAATGTTACGATGGATGTGTGGAGTGACGAGAATGAACAGAATTAGGAATGAACACGGAAGAGGTAATCGTAGACTAGAATGTGAAAGGAAATCGTTTGGCTTGGCATGGACATGTTATGCGAAGACGTGATACGTATATAGGTAAGCAAGTGATGAATATAAGGGTAGAGGGATGAAAAGGAAGAGGAAGGCCAAGGAAAAGATGGATGGACTGTGTGAGGATGGATATGAAAGGGAAAGGGGTAAATGATCAGATGACGGGTGACAGAGAAGTATGGAAGCGAAGGACATACTGCGCCGACCCCAAATAAATTGGGACCAGGGCAAGAGGATGCTGAGCCTGCACCTGTCAGCGCTGTTTATGACGAACTGATAACATAAAAATCCGTGCAGTCAACATAACGCATACCTATTACCTAGAAATATTTATTGAATTTACGTTCGTAAGGTGTGTAATGTATTAGGATACCCTTTGCAACATATGTATCTTCAAATCTGGTTTTATTATTAGTAGGTATGGACTTTCTATCTTTCCCCGGGTAAGCACGACATAACCCTCCGCACGCCCCCGCAGAGGGGTAAGCGTCATAGCAATGCCCCACGTAAAAAAGAAAAAATGTGTAAAATGAGTTCTCTTTACCGGTGATGCCGCCGCTGTAGAACACGCCAGCGTTGTTGATCAAGATGTGTACTGCGCCGAGGGTGTCCTCGATCCACTTGAACGTGGCCGCCACATCCTCAGGGCTGGACACGTCACACTTCTTCGACACTATCGTGGCCTTGCCGGTCACTTTCGATTGTAATGCCTGAAATAAACAAATAATAGGTAATAGGTAATAAAACATTTATTTCCTAGTATAATGGAATGTAATAGTATATGGTAAGTGACAATATTAGCTAAAAACTGTATAAAAACTATTATAATCATAAGAAAATAATGTTACAGGGTTCGCACTCATGATGCAGAAACTGTGCAACATCGATTTATAAATGTACAGCCCAGCCTGCTCGCCACTGTGCTCAAAATTTTGTTGGGGCTGGATCAGCTCACGTCACCACCACCGTCTTCTCCACCCAAAGAGCCATCGCTAAACTGAATATAATAAGTACAACGTGTTGCTCGAGACTCGCATCGACTCGCTCAGTGCGGCGCGTGAGCCCCACGATACGCACGCCCGCGTCCGCCAGCGTCACGCACAGCCCGGCGCCGATGCCGGCGCTTGCGCCCGTCACCACCGCCTTCTTCTCCACCCAACGAGCCATCGCTAAACTGAATAATTATAATATAACGTGTTGTTTGAGACTTACATCGATTCGCTCAGGGCGGCGCGCGAGCCCCACGACGCGCACGCCTGCGTTCGCCAGCGCCACGCAGAGTCCGGCGCCGATGCCGGCGCTCGCGCCCGTCACCACCGCCTTCTTCTCCACCCAACGAGCCATCGCTAAACTGAATAATTATAATATAACGTGTTGTTTGAGACTTACATCGATTCGCTCAGGGCGGCGCGCGAGCCCCACGACGCGCACGCCTGCGTTCGCCAGCGCCACGCAGAGTCCGGCGCCGATGCCGGCGCTCGCGCCCGTCACCACCGCCTTCTTCTCCACCCAACGAGCCATCGCTAAACTGAATAATTATAATATAACGTGTTGTTTGAGACTTACATCGATTCGCTCAGGGCGGCGCGCGAGCCCCACGACGCGCACGACTGCGTTCGCCAGCGCCACGCAGAGTCCGGCGCCGATGCCGGCGCTCGCGCCCGTCACCACCGCCTTCTTCTCCACCCAACGAGCCATCGCTAAACTGAATAATTATAATATAACGTGTTGTTTGAGACTTACATCGATTCGCTCAGGGCGGCGCGCGAGCCCCACGACGCGCACGCCTGCGTTCGCCAGCGCCACGCAGAGTCCGGCGCCGATGCCGGCGCTCGCGCCCGTCACCACCGCCTTCTTCTCCACCCAACGAGCCATCGCTAAACTGAATAATTATAATATAACGTGTTGTTTGAGACTTACATCGATTCGCTCAGGGCGGCGCGCGAGCCCCACGATGCGCACGCCTGCGTTCGCCAGCGCCACGCAGAGTCCGGCGCCGATGCCGGCGCTCGCGCCCGTCACCACCGCCTTCTTCTCCACCCAACGAGCCATCGCTAAACTGAATAATTATAATATAACGTGTTGTTTGAGACTTACATCGATTCGCTCAGGGCGGCGCGCGAGCCCCACGACGCGCACGCCTGCGTTCGCCAGCGCCACGCAGAGTCCGGCGCCGATGCCGGCGCTCGCGCCCGTCACCACCGCCTTCTTCTCCACCCAACGAGCCATCGCTAAACTGAATAATTATAATATAACGTGTTGTTTGAGACTTACATCGATTCGCTCAGGGCGGCGCGCGAGCCCCACGACGCGCACGCCTGCGTTCGCCAGCGCCACGCAGAGTCCGGCGCCGATGCCGGCGCTCGCGCCCGTCACCACCGCCTTCTTCTCCACCCAACGAGCCATCGCTAAACTGAATAATTATAATATAACGTGTTGTTTGAGACTTACATCGATTCGCTCAGGGCGGCGCGCGAGCCCCACGACGCGCACGCCTGCGTTCGCCAGCGCCACGCAGAGTCCGGCGCCGATGCCGGCGCTCGCGCCCGTCACCACCGCCTTCTTCTCCACCCAACGAGCCATCGCTAAACTGAATAATTATAATATAACGTGTTGTTTGAGACTTACATCGATTCGCTCAGGGCGGCGCGCGAGCCCCACGACGCGCACGCCTGCGTTCGCCAGCGCCACGCAGAGTCCGGCGCCGATGCCGGCGCTCGCGCCCGTCACCACCGCCTTCTTCTCCACCCAACGAGCCATCGCTAAACTGAATAATTATAATATAACGTGTTGTTTGAGACTTACATCGATTCGCTCAGGGCGGCGCGCGAGCCCCACGACGCGCACGCCTGCGTTCGCCAGCGCCACGCAGAGTCCGGCGCCGATGCCGGCGCTCGCGCCCGTCACCACCGCCTTCTTCTCCACCCAACGAGCCATCGCTAAACTGAATAATTATAATATAACGTGTTGTTTGAGACTTACATCGATTCGCTCAGGGCGGCGCGCGAGCCCCACGACGCGCACGCCCGCGTTCGCCAGCGCCACGCAGAGTCCGGCGCCGATGCCGGCGCTCGCGCCCGTCACCACCGCCTTCTTCTCCACCCAACGAGCCATCGCTAAACTGAATAATTATAATATAACGTGTTGTTTGAGACTTAAATCGATTCGCTCAGGGCGGCGCGCGAGCCCCACGACGCGCACGCCCGCGTTCGCCAGCGCCACGCAGAGTCCGGCGCCGATGCCGGCGCTCGCGCCCGTCACCACCGCCTTCTTCTCCACCCAACGAGCCATCGCTAAACTGAATAATTATAATATAACGTGTTGTTTGAGACTTACATCGATTCGCTCAGGGCGGCGCGCGAGCCCCACGACGCGCACGCCCGCGTTCGCCAGCGCCACGCAGAGTCCGGCGCCGATGCCGGCGCTCGCGCCCGTCACCACCGCCTTCTTCTCCACCCAACGAGCCATCGCTAAACTGAATAATTATAATATAACGTGTTGTTTGAGACTTACATCGATTTGCTCAGGGCGGCGCGCGAGCCCCACGACGCGCACGCCCGCGTTCGCCAGCGCCACGCAGAGTCCGGCGCCGATGCCGGCGCTCGCGCCCGTCACCACCGCCTTCTTCTCCACCCAACGAGCCATCGCTAAACTGAATAATTATAATATAACGTGTTGTTTGAGACTTACATCGATTCGCTCAGGGCGGCGCGCGAGCCCCACGACGCGCACGCCCGCGTTCGCCAGCGCCACGCAGAGTTCGGCGCCGATGCCGGCGCTCGCGCCCGTCACCACCGCCTTCTTCTCCACCCAACGAGCCATCGCTAAACTGAATAATTATAATATAACGTGTTGTTTGAGACTTACATCGATTCGCTCAGGGCGGCGCGCGAGCCCCACGACGCGCACGCCTGCGTTCGCCAGCGCCACGCAGAGTCCGGCGCCGATGCCGGCGCTCGCGCCCGTCACCACCGCCTTCTTCTCCACCCAACGAGCCATCGCTAAACTGAATAATTATAATATAACGTGTTGTTTGAGACTTACATCGATTCGCTCAGGGCGGCGCGCGAGCCCCACGACGCGCACGCCCGCGTTCGCCAGCGCCACGCAGAGTCCGGCGCCGATGCCGGCGCTCGCGCCCGTCACCACCGCCTTCTTCTCCACCCAACGAGCCATCGCTAAACTGAATAATTATAATATAACGTGTTGTTTGAGACTTACATCGATTCGCTCAGGGCGGCGCGCGAGCCCCACGACGCGCACGCCCGCGTTCGCCAGCGCCACGCAGAGTCCGGCGCCGATGCCGGCGCTCGCGCCCGTCACCACCGCCTTCTTCTCCACCCAACGAGCCATCGCTAAACTGAATAATTATAATATAACGTGTTGTTTGAGACTTACATCGATTCGCTCAGGGCGGCGCGCGAGCCCCACGACGCGCACGCCCGCGTTCGCCAGCGCCACGCAGAGTCCGGCGCCGATGCCGGCGCTCGCGCCCGTCACCACCGCCTTCTTCTCCACCCAACGAGCCATCGCTAAACTGAATAATTATAATATAACGTGTTGTTTGAGACTTACATCGATTCGCTCAGGGCGGCGCGCGAGCCCCACGACGCGCACGCCCGCGTTCGCCAGCGCCACGCAGAGTCCGGCGCCGATGCCGGCGCTCGCGCCCGTCACCACCGCTGTCTTCTCCACCCAACGATCCATCGCTAAACTGAATATAATACAACGTGTTGCTTGAGACTCACATCGACTCCCTCAGCGACATGCCGCATAATTTCCTGCCATTTGTCGGCCTCGATGGCGTAGTGGTTAGTGTAACCGACTGCCACGCCTGAGGTCGCGGGTTCGATTCCCGCACAAGTCAAACATTTGTGTGCATGAACATGGATGTTTGTCTTGGTCTGGGTATTTCTATCTATAATATGTATGTATTTACAAAAAAAAGTATATATATGTATGTTTATCCATTGTCTAGCACCCATAGTACAAGCTCTGCTTAGTTTGGGCTAGATGATGTTGTGTGTACTTATGTGATAGAATATTATTATTATTTGTTTCTCTTTCACGGGTATATTCCTAATACGTTAGGAAAATACCCGGCCCTTTGGGAGGCTTACACGGAGACATGGGTCCAACGTGAAGAGGCCCTTCGAGAGTTTTAATCAAAGGTGGGATGGAACACCTACAGCGGCACTAGCCGCAGCAGGCGTAGGACTATTGCTACGTATGGATTCTAATATATGGGCTATGGGTATGGGTGTTTGATGGACTGGTATATTGGTAACTATGGATGATAAAACGGCGTCTGCCCTGAATACTCTAATAGCATCAATCGAATGGACAGACGGTGACTCGCCAACTCACTAGATGGGTCCCCTAAATAGCCACTATAGGCATACAAGCCAGCAGCAGAGGGCAACACCGGTGCGAGCGGCTAGGGATGGCGAGCGGTGCGGCGCCGGTTTCGCCATCACGGGTCTCGTGAAAACGGAGACCCGGAGCGGGTTTCCCCATAGTTATGCCCTTGAAAATGACACTTCCACCCCCAAGCATATAACTCTAGCGGCCTCCCTCTGACCGGCCGATCAAGGCAAGCCAGAGTTGAGAGTCCTACTGGCGCTTTTGAAGTTCCACCCCAGCCAACCAGTAACGGCAAACTGGGGACGAGGCCCTCACCGACTCTCTGAGGCATTCAGGACCGCAGTGTTCGCACTCACATTCAGCTCGCCACAAGCTGCCCTGCGGTTTGTGCGCTTTTATTTAACCTGGTGATACATTTTTTGTTTATATCACAAGGCGAAGGTGTTAGTTTAAAAGCTAGTATACTATGCCCTCCAGTATCGCGTTAGTCTCATAAGGAGATAACGACTGTCCCAGAGGGGTTTATTATTATTATTATTATTATTTCAAACTTCATTTTGTTATATAGGTTAAGCGTGTAACAGAAAGATGTGTTCATATTATAGGATCGTAATGATAAAAAAGGGAATCAAAAATTAAAACAGCAAAAAATATCCAAATTATTGGGTAATTTTGAACAGGCTTTAACTTGAAGAAAAATGGTCGTACAGCAAATTAATCTTAATAAAACCACCGCAAAAAAATCGTTTCTTTTATTATTGTCTACGGACTCTGTATTACTTTTTTTTTACATGTCCTTCTCTGTTTCTTTTTTTTTTGACTTGTCCTTTGTTTGGAACGAATAACTTGTTTATTCAGCTTTAATCTTTTTTTTAATCTCGATACATGTACTTTTCGCTGCGACATCGGTCTTTGAATGGGAAAGGATAATTTTGCCTTTGGTTATCAATATCTCAGCAACCAATGACAACCCATGTGCCTTATCCCCGGATCAGAAAAATAATTTAAATTTTACGACAATATCTAACATTTTATTTATTTGTTATTTAAATATATGTAGAAACTAACGCATTACATTACTATCAAAATTGCGCCTGATCATTTTCGGTTTCTCGGAGACACGGTAATGTATTATATCGGTCGGTATTCTATCTTTATATCGGTCGGAACGCGAGTGATAAGTATGCGCCTCGAGGTCGGTATACACTCGGTAGTCGGTACACAACTAGTTAGCGCCGCAGTGACAAACGGATGATGTGATGATTTTGTAAGCAGTAAGCGTGCGATTTGTGAATATTTGATAGAAATAAGTACAAGTATGTATTTACATAATAATTATGGCAAAGTGCAATTGCAAACAAAAGTTAATAATTATTTAAATTAATTTTTTATCCGAATGCGGATTTTTTATACTATTAAATTTAACAATAAAACTTTTCGTACGTCCCAGTTGTGGCGCAAATATTTTCCAGTCTCTAATTTATAAGCGTTCCTGCACACGATGCCGTCACCGCGCCGTCGCGTCGCCGCGCCGACGCCGCGCAATTACACTGTAG
The DNA here is from genome assembly GCA_963564715.1 of Catocala sponsa. Classification (NCBI taxonomy): domain Eukaryota; kingdom Metazoa; phylum Arthropoda; class Insecta; order Lepidoptera; family Erebidae; genus Catocala; species Catocala sponsa. The sequence continues at coordinate 12,004,034 of OY751343.1, read as the reverse complement.
ATACGAGTCGCGTGAAGCCCGCCACCGCGCCGCCGCGCCGGTGACGGCATCGTGTGCAGGAACACTAAGGGTGTCTTTTATAAAAAAACACAACATTATTTTTATTGAACACTTCCTTATTTCATTCACAACGAATTTCATTTAAAATAAAATTTAATATTTACAATCACTAAACTAGAACTAGACTAAACTAGACTGTAGGCGCGCAGCCCTATCGCGTGTTTACGTACCGCGCGCATTGATTTATTCATTCCCGCACAAGTCAGACAAATATCCATGTTCATGCACACAAATGTTTGACTTGTGCGGGAATCGAACCCGCGACCTAAGGCGTGGCAGTCGGTTTCACTAACCACTACGCCATAGAGGCCGACAATTATATTATAATACTGATTATTGCGACAAGGAATCAACGTAAAATATATTTTTTTGTTTATTTCGTATTAAAGAGCGACCATTATAACACGTCTCATTCAAGTAAACACTTACAACGCATTACTCATACTATTGTATTTCCACTTGATTAGTCCAGGTTATATGATGACTCTGTTCTAATATCAATAGAGACGCTATTGCTTTTTAAAAATAAATATATTTTCTTTGTTTTAAAATGATAATGCGATTGTATATATTATTTATTTTATTACTAGACTTGTTTTATTACATACCTATCATAAATGTAATAATATAACATTTTTTTTAAATGATCCTAACGATATCCTTATAGACGGATAGTTATAAAATGCATCTCCATACTTATGTTGGATTTCAGCTTTCCTCGAGATCTCGTGCAATGTGCAAAATGGATAATTATCCGTCATAGCACAGCAACAATAACACTTATCATAATTTTTGGGAGTCAGCTTATATTTTTCAAAGTGCTATTTTAACAATCATATATTACGCAGTCGTGGTTCTTGCACAATGAAACGCCGAGATACTTTTTACACAACCAGTATATATTTCAGCAGAGACAGTTGTAACGAGAATGAATATTTGTTAATCTCCTACCTTATTTATATATTTTTATCAATGTATCAAATGGAAAGTTAAATATCGATTAATTACATTTTAAGGTGTAAAATTAGTACAGTAACAAATAACAATGATAATTATTAATTATAGAAATAACCAAATGTAAATATACAATTATAACATAACATTTAAAACAATATAATACGTCACAACCGTGTGCTACTATTGAGTACTTGATAACACTCGGCCATCCTGTGTAGGTCGTGTCCCACGGCCCGCGTTCTGCTGCGCTTCAGAACTGAACCCGGAGTCGTGTCCATAGATCGTAGTACACAATGCTGACTCAAAAACCTTCGCAAGTGCCGACAGTACCGCTACTACAATATTCACTAATATCCGAGACCTTAGCACCTTTAGGAACCGGAATGACAGGAATGAATTGGAAAGCACATGTTGAAAAATAAATAAAAGAATTTCTAGTTGTTCGCATATTTCGGCTATGTATATCCCCTACTCACATACGGTGTCATTTATTGGGCAAATTCCACAAATATACATTCAACATTTGTGCTTCAAAAGAAATGTTTGCGAATTATATACAACATGTAAAACACAGACACATTACACAATACATTCAAAGACAAAGGGTTTCTAACATTGACGGGTATATACATACTGCAGCTCTGCCTATTTGTAAAATGTAATACCGATTTCTTTAATTTTGAGGCAGACACTAAATTAAATATTCGCACTAAATATAAATATAATATTAACTCCCTATAATAAACAATGATATTTATTATAAAAGCGCTTATATTACTGCTATACGTGTGTTTATTCATATCCCTGTATACATAAAACAATTAAATGGCAATATGTTTAAAAATGCCTTAAAGAAGTGGCTTATTATTAATGTCTTCTATAGTTATATGTATAGTCTTTAGGTACTTCTCGATGTTTACTAGAGTTACTGTTTACTGTAAAGTTGCAATACCCGAATGGGTAACTTGATTCGAAAATTATGTAACACCATTGCACCTACACAGTTTTAAGCAATAAATATATGTTTGTCTATATGTCTATGTCTATGTCTATGTCTACTTAACCCATTCACAGTCCCGTGATAGACACAATAGAAAATCAAGTGTTATGTACCATATGTGGTTCATCGGACAGAGAACGTGTTAATCGCACAGTTATCATTTCTATTATGACAACTTAATCACATAGCCATCCCCTATTTATGTAGACTTGATCACATAGCCGTCTACAAATGGACTTAATCACAAATACGTGACTTGATCACTCAGCCGTCTCTATATGGATAACATAATCACACAGACAGACTTGGTCACTTAGACGTCTTTATTCATATAAACTGGATCACAGCCGTTTCTACTTATAGACTTGAACACACAGCCGTCCGTATTTCCATAGACTTGATCACACAGCCGTCTTTATTTATATAGACTTGATCGCACAGCCGTCTTTATTTATATAGACTTGATCACACAGCCGTCTTTATTTATATAGACTTGATCACACAGCCCTCTTTATTTATATAGACTTGATGACACAGCCGTCTTTATTTATATAGACTTGATAACACAGCCGTCTTTATTTATATAGACTTGATCACACAGCCGTCTTTATTTATATAGACTTGATCACACAGCCGTCTTTATTTATATAGACTTGATCACATAGCCGTGTTTACTAATATTTATCACACAGTTACGAGTGTTATATAATTATGGTTATGGGTAGGATATAGAGAAACAATTATTTACTTAAACACACAATTTAATAATGGTAGGCTCGATTTTGATTTGTAAGTTCTTAACTTGCGAGATAGAGAGTAAATTAATTTTACTACCGGTGTCTATAAATGCTCTGAGCTGTTGTCCGAGTAGACCTCGAAATCAACATTATGAAAACTAATTACTGAAGGTACTTCACAAATAGTAAGTTTTTGTAATTATAAATCCTTATTTTAAAATATCACGGCCTATTATAACCTCATGTTTTATAACATAGTCGGGTAGAATATGGAACAAAATTGCATGATTATTCTCATTAAAAACAACCTCAATCAGAGTTCCTCGGTACAACAAATAGCGGAATTATCAATACCAGTTATTTGAACAGAATTATCATACCGAGTGCGTTATATCAGCTACAATTAATAACACAAGACAACATCCCGCTCCGGAATCGAAATAAAATGAAAACGACCCACCTGATTTTTGTAACTAACAGCACAGAGACCATCTCGCAGCTGTCCACACGGCGCTCGCTTGTTGAGCTTGATCAATTGCATCATGTTCTTTTGCTGCATCTCAAACGTAGTATACCAGTGAGAATGGAGTTCAGATACCACTTCTGAAGTATTACGCAGTCGTGGTTCTTGCACAATGATACGCCGAGATACTTTTTACACAACCAGTATATATTTCAGCAGAGTAACGTTCTAACTGACAGTTGTAACGAGAATGAATATTTGTTAATCTCCTACCTTATTTATATAATTTTATCAATGTATCAAATGGAAAGTTAAATATCGATTAATTACATTTTAAGGTGTAAAATTAGTACAGTAACAAATAACAATGATAATTATTAATTATAGAAATAACCAAATGTAAATATGCAATTATAACATAACATTTAAAACAATATAATACGACACAACCGTGTGCTACTATTGAGTACTTGATAACACATATAAATAATACTATTAAATCCATTATCGAAACATATATCAATATAAGATTGCATTATATAGCAAAGAAAGATACGGGAAAAAATAAAATCCGTCAAAAAGAAAGATTATACAATAAATTCAATTTATTTCAAGGAAATTAAAACCTTTTTATGTTGTATCTTTTTAACTTTTAAGTATTAATTTTCTCTCTCATTTGATTGTTTTATTTTACTTTAATTTGTAAGTACAATCTGTCGCGTAATGTTCAAAAACGTATAATTTCAAAGTCGGGCAGCCAAGTACATGAACACATAGCAATGAAACATTCTCGTTATATATAATTTGCGTGCGTATTAATTATTATCTTTTACTGTTATATATGTCGGAGAGTTTGACGGCAACACTCTTTTGACATGATGAAGTAACAAAATATAGGCGTGGTATTATACTTCGTACGTATACTAATGATAGGCAAATACAAGAGAAATAAAACAATAAAAGTTGACTGTGATTATCTCTGATTTAATCCGTAACGCAGCGAGTTCGTCAACCGAATGCGCCCGCGCGCGAGTATCCGGCGCTTTATAACGTCAATATGACACTGACAATTATAACTGTCACTTCAACTGACACATTGGCTCTATGGCGACCTCACTCAAGCTTACGCTTGTCATTCCGAAACAAACCAATAGATGGCGCTTTATTCAACTCCAATTACAGAAATAAATTACATTCCAATAATTATTTTCTTGACGCTCCGACATATATTAAAAACATGCTATTATACTAATGTTTTACTTTTGTTGTTTATTTTGTTAAATAAAAACTTACTATTGTTATATCTGGAACAATAATAAAGGATTTTCTACCATCTGTTTACCATATATAAATTATAATTTTAGTTTCAATTTATTAAACATCATATTATGACACAACCTTGGTAAAATACGTACAGGTAAAAGTAAAAAGCAAATATGTGTTATAACACAAATTCATATGCATTTTATAAACTCTACATAATTACGTCAGATTATTAACTTATATTTATGAAAACAATTTTCGACTGCATTCATTCTTTATTCTATCGGCGATCTCTGCTCGTAAAATTTTATTACTGTTTTATATAGCCTTGTATATTCAACGTTCAGTTAAGACGGTAAGGTTTAATTTGCATTAATGAAGGCTTACATAGTTAATATAACGACTTATATGCAACTGAGGATAGTTTTAAGTGTTAAATTCGTATAGAATTGTGTATCTAGGGTGTTTATATATAAAAAACCGCGCGGCTGTATTTCAAGGACAGGGTCGAGTCACAATACTGGTAGATAACATTACCGTGACGGAGATCACCCGAGTTAGTTATTGATGTTGTTTAAGGACGTATTATAATGACAAGTCGATATAAAAAGATATGCTATATCTTAGTACAAAACATATTGTATTCGGATTTATTTGTTGCGATTTCCTATTGTACAGTGGCTATATTATGCTAGTATAGTATTATATTATCTGTGATTATGTGACACCTAAATAATTATGACCACACCTTTCTTTTACACGCTATATAAGTATATTCATTAAGAAAAGGCTTGCCTAAAAATTCCGTTAATGTTCATTCGTAAAAAAGAACATATCAGCATGAAAAAATAAGTTTTAAATATCCAAATATGACAAATATTTTAAACGTGAAAGGATTTAAGCCAGTATATTAACAACCAAAATAATGCGCCTAATTAGCGAGTAAAAGTAATTAGCGAATTTATGTTACTGTAAGTTATAGGCGCATGTAAAGAGTGATTCTTTAACGTATCTGTTTAATATTATTTTGCTAATCTCATAGGTCCGGCGTAACGTAACAAAGGGCGAGCCTTTGGCCGTCTAACGGACACGGTCCCAAATTCCGTGCTGCTGCTAAATCCCAATAACCAGACCCGGTAATGGAAACCGAGACCTCATGCACAGTCGCGTTCGCAAACAAATCAATATAAAAGCAATAAAAAAAAACATGGCGTGCGATTTGGAACAAAGTAAATAATTACGCATTTAAACAATCCGCACGAACAACACATATAAAATAAAATTATAAAATCCAAATACCGAAACAAATAAATTCCTATTCAGAACAATCCAAAGTTAAAGACGTCGTTCCAAAAAAAATAAACAGTTTTTATAACCACGACAATATTTATCTATTATCAAATCCTGCATATGCTGCTGCATCTATCAAATGCTGATTATTGACGAATGCACGGAACCGATAGTAAATAAATTCTTGTTCTTAGCCTGTTTTCCGTTTTTATTATTTAATTCTCTGCCCAAGTTACTTAAATGGCGTAGTTTTTATAGTGTAAAGCTAGATAATAGCATGGCTTACTCAAAAACAACATTTAAATATGCGTCGTTAGATACACGCTGTCACAGAATGCGTAAGAAAAATAAAGATTCACAGCTCGTCCCCCGTAGGTGATACCGTGATAATATGTAGCCTATATGTTGACCCGACCTGTTAGTAATATTCATGCAAAATTTTGAAGTAAATCCATGCAGTACTTTTTGAGTTTAGCCCGGACATACATACAGACAAACAGACAAAAATTCTAAAAACTATATTTTTGGCTTCGATATCGATTGTAGATCACGCCTCAAGTATTCTTTTAAAAAAATATTTAATGTACAGTTTTGACTTTCCTACGATTTTATTATATGTAGGTATAGATTAGTACATAAGCTAATTTATCTTCAAAAGAAATTCAATAAAACATCGTCATCCCACATAAATGACCGATTTACTAAACATAAATATTTTAACCATGAGGTAAAATATTATTATATTAAATTTATTAAGTAAGTAAATCTGTATTTAATTTCATAATATTATACTCAACTACTAGCTGTGCTCGCGGTTACACCCGCGTTTATGGTTACTGCGCCGCCCCGTGGGTCGTAGCGTGATGTTATATAGCCTATAGCCTTCCTCGATAAATAGGCTATCCAACACTTAAAGAATGTTTCAACTCGAACCAGTAGTTCCTGAGATTAGCGCGTTCAAACAAACAAATTAACAAACTCTTCAGCTTTATAATATTAGTATAGATTTATATAATTAATCGTAATATATATAATAATTAGCCTTGTTACTTGTACCTATTTAAAAACATAGCTAGGTGGTAAAGAAATAATGTGCTTACTTACTAATAAGTCTTAAGTTGTTTCAAATCTTACACTTGACTGTCCACCACGTAAATACAAATCACAATACCTAAATTCTTAGGACTTCACCACATGTACCTACTGTGTATTCCGAGCTGTGTTCCAATGAGCTCTAAATAAGATGACACCGCACAAACAACTTATCATTGAGGTAATACCTACACCTAACCAGTTACATCGGATCTATAACAATTTAAGTTTTAAGTCAACATTCTGATAAGATTTGTTGTTCTTTTTTTAATGATTTCGTAGAATCGGATAGATTTCTCAAAATGACATTCCTATCGGGACTTAACACAATATGGCATTATGGCAGTGTTAAAAATAAGTGATTCTAATTAGTCCATCTTATGGATTAGCAAAAAAATATTGGACACCAATTTTTTGTTTTAACAAAATAATAAATATTGACTAAGATTAATACTTAACGCATTAAAGTTTGGAAGTGGGACCTTATGACGTCACACTTTTGTAGAATTTGTAGGTGGACGGACCTAAAGGTGACGTGATATTAAATTTAAACGCGCTGTATCTTCGTTGTTATTAGTTTGTGGGACAAAAGAAAAATTCGTGTCCAATATTTTTTGCTTACCTAAAAGACGGACTAAATACTTTTTTAGCCATCATGCCTATCACGCATTTTTTTCATCTTTTAGTCATTGACGTTTCGACCAGTTATATCGGCCGTGGTCACAAGCTGAGAAAATTCCGCAACTGTGTGTAAAATAATCAAAAGCTTTCAAAAAAAATATTTTTTATTGCTTTTTCCTTTATCTTCTTCCCTGATTATAACGTAGACATAAGTAATAATAGCTTGCCAGTATATTTGGAGAACTCTTTATTTAATATACTTTTTATTCCATTTTGTTAACATGTTGATGCAATACTACAGCATAACAGCAGAGATAACCTAGTACCTAGGGAAGTTTGAAAGCAAAGCTAATGGCAGGCACCCCTGACTTTTCAAAATTATGAGTACGTTAATGAAGTAATTGAAGCTGTAACGAGTAACAAAATATCATGAGGAAACTTCTATGTTGCCTTGAAAGTTCGCCATAATATTCTCGAGAATATGTGATATCTGCTGGTAGTGCCTTCTATGTATGTATAATCATATATCCATAATCCTATAACCAAATTATACATAAGCATAGCAGATAGTGTGTACAAAAAGGTTGGAAAACACAAATTATTTGTAACCCAAATGTCAATGATCTGCCTACCTTGACTTTTACAATATCAGACTGGACAGCGAGGCACGTGTAAACAGTTTATTCATTGGATAAATACGTCCATGATCGGATATTTGTTTATTTCTTGTCTGAACTATAGTGCAATATATAACGCCGGGGCTTCAGAACGAGACAATGCATTACTGAGTGTATAGCTTTGACTCGTTCTCATGTATTTGCAACGCTTTATAAGAGAATAATAAGGCACCTGACACGTTATTACACTTGTCGTCTACGACAAAAAGCCTTTTTTAACCAACATCACAAAAACGAGGAGGTTTTCAATTCGACTTTATTTTTTTTATGCTTGTTACCTCAGAACTTGTCCTAGATGAACCGATTTTGATGATTCTTTTTTTATTTGAAAGGTAGTGCTTTCCATTTAGTCTCATTTAATCGAGATTTGACCAGTTATTTTTGAGTGATACTTAATAATGCGAGTTTAGTTGAATTCGGCTACATTGATGATGTTCACATTTTGTTACTTGTCGATGTAAAATGAACAATAAAACGACTGTTTAAGATGGTTTGGAAGCGGATAGTATTTCAAGGTGATGTTGCTAATTTGGTGATATTTTTATGAGGTTCTTCGGTGATATTCAACAGAATTCTTTAATAAATTACAGCAAATCTGCCGTAATTGCTGTAATCACATGTATATGTATTGTTTACACAACTCTAAATTGCTTTTTTGATACGTTGTAAAACTCAAAACTCAACAAAACAACTTTTAATATGACGCTGATCCCATTAGGCACCGGAACTCCGGTATAAAACATAGCATCCTAGTCGTATTTAGAATTATAATGAGATGCACTATGGCTAAAAGTGATTTTACTGTTGAAAATATAATTATTTCATGAAGGCCCGCATTTTCGGAAACCTATTTCAGCTCTCTTCAACACAAGTCTCTTTTGAAATGGCACTGGGGATACATAGATTTCCTATTTTGAGATAGGGTTTTCTTCCTTTCTTCGTTTGTCTCATTTAAACGGCGCTGTCTCATAAAAGCAGCGCGTTTAGTAGGTCTACACATATTCAGACAAAGTCAGTTATGGATCATCAGATTCACTAAAATCGAGGAATAAACAAAAATTTTAACAATACGGAAAACCGACTTCAAGCAAGAATTGAATTAACTTAATTTGCTTCTGAAAAAATGCACCATAAATTTTAAAAAATAATTGCTTATTCTTGTGTCCACAACAAAACTATTAGTGTAGTACAATAAAACAATGGCATCCCTTCCTGTGGCTTTGCCGCTTTTAAAGCGTTTGATAGCGGCTCGCACTTCATCTTTCAATATAAATGGCTCTTTGTCTTCGTCCTGGGGCTCTGTCGGAAGACAGTTGTGAGCTTGAGGATCTTCAAATAGCTATTGACAGTAGTCCCTCCACGTCTCAGATATCGCACCTACCTGGGTTAGTAGCTCGCCCTGTGAGTTTTCTATAGCCCATGTTTTGGAAGAAAGAGTTTTGGTGATGGCTTTGATTTTTTGATGCAGGGCTCCTGTTTCGTGTCTGTCAGCGTGAACTTCAACTTCCGCACACAAGTGCTGCAGATGGTTATTGCGGACACGCCTACAAGCATCCTGTATACGAGCAGATATTGCGTTCAGTGTCTTCACGTCTGCTCCTCCAGCTTTCATTCTTCTTCTCTCTTCAACAAGGGCTAGAGTCCCATCAGTCATCCAGTGATGGCGTTTGCGAGCCAGTGTAGAGGGTTTAGATTCCAATACGGCACTCTCAAGCAGTTCTTTAGCCTGACCACACAGTTGGTCCGGGGATGCCAATCGAGCATCTAGATCAGTCCATTGATGCCATTTTTGGTCAATCGCAGCCAAGAATTATTAATAATATTAATAGAAAAGACGAAGATGGTACATGTTAAATAATAAAATGCAAATTATATGAGAGCTCGATAAAAGAATTGGATGTTTTACATTAAAGTCGTAAAATGAATTATTTAGGGCAATATCACACTAGCGGATTGCGAGCGTCCTCAAAGCGGAGCGGGCGCGCAACGAATACGTTAGGCCGCGTTCACATTAGATCGGACTGACAGTTTTACCGTAGTCGGCTTAACGGATCTACTGTTCACACTTAAAACTGCCGATCCGACCAAATGTGAACACTACAGCTGTCGTTACTGTCGATTTTTAAGTTGGCTTTTGCGTACCATGGACGACGACGACGTTATATATAATGGGTGATGTCCTTGGTTATTGTTTACTGACAGTGTAGCGGGGAACGCGCCGGTGGGTGGGTGTCGGGCTGATGGTTTTGCCGCTCCGATCCGACAAGTGTGAACGGCGCCACACAAAGCAGTATGCCAATATTACGTCGGACCCGATCAAAATCGTGGCGGACGTCCGATAAATGTGTCGTCTCCGACAGTTTTATCGGGTCGCCATGTGAACAGCGCTATTGAAATACATGTACTAATTTGCACCCGACACCTTTGTCGTTACTGTAAAACTATCGGTCCGACCTAATGTAAATGCGGCCTTACGGACGCGCAACGAACACGCCACGCATGCGCAGCGAATTTGTTGCGGACGCGCAACAAGATCGCCGCGAATAGCAAATCAAAAAATCAGAGAATATAGAGATCGTAATTTTTAAAAAAAGGCATGGGAAGAGATTTGCAATCCATTTTGTTACTGAATGTGTTGTACGTCGTTAACTCGCTACAAACACGCGACGAAAGCGTTGCATATTTGCCACGCGACCGCGACGTCCTCGCTGTGCAGCCGCGGCGTGTTCTCGACGCATTCGTTGCGCGCCCGCCCCGCCCCGCAGCCGCTCGCAAACCGCTAGTATGATAAGGCCCTTAGTCTGCCACCTACACAAATAAGCTTACACCATTTATCTAGGAAAGGTGACAGAGATAAAAGTTTATTTTTTACTGGTAGTTGTTTACCTGCCAACAATAAATTGTACTCTTCACGAAAATATTCTTGTTGACTTAATCTGAGTAAAAAATGTAGTGAAGTAATAAAGCGTAGTCTCATATCTATGATCCGAAAAATGATTAATTAAGGACTTATTAATGCTAGGCTGATCTTCAGGTATACCATTAGAGCTTATTATTTGCGCGGCCTGGCCGGTTATCTTGTATAAGATACCATTAATAAGGCAAAACCTTACTAAATGATTATCGGGGTTGGCCATGATATATTTAGATACAATTTGATCACAAAGCTGTATAAATCTCGGTAAAATATGAGGATTGCCATCAAAACTCGGCACTAGACGCAAAGTCTTATATTATAAATCAAATCAGCATCTGCCATTGTAATGGATTCTGTATTCAATGACAAAAATGAACGTTCTAAGTTACTACTGGTACTATTTGAATCGCCACTAATATTTCTGTTAAAATCTATATTTAACCTACGTGCCTGTTTAGAGCGCACAGGCCCTCTGGGAGTAGTTTGCCTAGGACAAAAAATGGTGGCTAACTAACTTAATTATAAGGACAAGGAGTTGAAAGCAACTTACGAACTTACATGAACTGCATTTCGGTAGCTCTGGCATCGATGTCTGGGTGTCTCCTCCGGGCAGGAACTCAGGTTCTTCTTTCTGGATACTCGGTGAACGTGATTACTCACGACGGCGGTAGCAAATTAGCGTGACAGTATTCGACGTGAGAATATCCCTATTTAGCTAGCTAGAGGCGCCTCGAGTATCCTACCGACTGCGCCAATTACTTAAGTCGCTGCCGGAGGACCCAAAAAAACAAAATAATTTTATACTAACTTTAATCAGTAGAATCGTAATTATGTAGTTTATTTTTGTATATCTATTATAAGTTTCTGGTACCAGTAAAGAAAGTATATATCAATGTGACCATCATTTCTTACACCTCACATCATTATATTCGCCCCAACAAATATACAAATTGTTGAAATCAAAATCAATGAGATCAAAAGTATGCAAAATTAATGATCTATTTTACACTACACATAAAGCTAAACAGCAAATCATAAGGAAATTTAGCGATGGGAATGGGTTAAATATGTACCTCAAAAACTTTCTCATGCGCTGTTCCACGTTTTAATCTCTGGTCACCATCTTAGTAAAATGACAGACTATCCGTGTAAACATATCGATAGATGACGCTATTTGTGAACATTTTATGATCCGTAATACGAGATGGCGCTTTTCATTTTTGAGAAACACTGCTATCCCAAATTAACAACAGTATTCCAAAATACCATCCTTTCCTCTACCTATGTAAATAGCAAAGAAAGAAAATTATGTATAATGCAGGGGGTCTAATAAGAATTGCAATTTCTCGCCTGTTGCCTCTATTTCATTCTACATTGTTTAGTGAGTTCAATTTTATATTCACATTTACCAAATCATGATGTAATTATTAATAATGACAGATAATTATTAATAATTTTCAATTAATCACACTTATCGTAACATATAAGTACGTAGCTGTACCTAAATGACAAAATAAAATGTGTCCAGCACGCCACTGTCACGACTACATGACAGACTTTTAAACGCTAATAAATCTTATAAAAAAGTATTGTTTTTCTTATTTGTATCTATTAGGTATTAATTATGTAGCTAGATTCATCCCAATTTATATTATGTGAACTGCTTAGGTACTATTTATTTCATTCATACTAGCATAAGATCACAAAAACGATGTAGGTAGGTATTCAAGGATGAAATCGTAGCTTGGCGCCGAGAGCGCACTTTTGCTTTTTTGACGTGGTGGTCAAAGGATTAATTATATCAGTTGCAAACTATCACTTCGTTATTCCATCCAGCACTTAAGCGCTTTCCAGACGAATGTAATTCAGCGTCCCAACAGGGGTGACCTTGCTTGTTGCCATCCATATAGACTGCAGATGTAATCCAAATTATAATATGACCTTCATCGTCCTTGGAGGATGGGCGCGTGTTCCCATCTGCAGTTGGAGCGCGTGGATGACATCCGTTTAGCCGGCGGATTACATCTAACCAAGGACAGTTGCGCTGTGACAGGCAGCGGGTGCACACGTACTCGTATGCGAATGCAAAATGTCGTCCGAAGACCAGAGCCGCGAACGCAAAATTGTAAGCGAATTAATCGATCTCTATAGAGATTTGCCATGCCTGTGGGATATTACGTCCGAAACTTATAAAGATGCTCGTCAGAAGAAACCGGCTTGAGAGATATTACTCAAAAAGTACAAGGAGTTGGACCAAAACGCTAACGAAGCAAATGTTAAAAAGAAAATTGACACTTTAAAATTTGGAGCCATTTCTACAACACGATACGAGTAGATTTCACGACAGGAGACGACTCGCGACTAATTCGCGAGCGTGTTGGCGGGAGGATGACATCCGTGTAGCCGAAACACAATCCGCGGATGGAAACCAAGGTCGGCCCTGTTGGGACGCTGGATTACATCCGTCTGGAAAGCGCTTTATTGTTGACGAGGCACAGCACAGAACATTTTTCACTGTCAAGCCATTATCAACTTTGTTAACATTGGAATATCACGCTATCATTCACCGCTAGTCGCTTCGATGCTCCACGGACAAATTTATTTATTTTATTTTTAGCCTGTAGCCTCCCTTTCGATCATTCCACTCCTTTCTGTCCAGCGTCAATTGTCTCCAATCCCAGTTGAACGCATCCAATTCATCCCGGCGCACTGTGGGCTGAAAATCGACCTCCATAGACATAGAAATGAAAGTTGCTAGATGTTCGTTTTGTTGACAGATATGGCTTCTATTAGCTATTATACACATAACAATGTCGTCTGAGCTAACTCCGCACAGAAATGAATTTATTATAAGGTTTTTTCGAAAAAAATGTATGGAGCTAGCATGAAAAATCTGAATATCTCTGAACTTGTAAGGAAAACCGTAATATCCTCAGAGATGGTTATAGGACTAATTATTTGTGATTTTTGACATACTTCATATAACGGTACCTGCTGCAGAATTTTTTTTAAAAATCATCTAATTTTTAATTAATTTTTTTAACATTAAACGATTTGTTTTATTGTAAAAGTAAAGAAACATCACGTTATATGCATATAATACTAAATCTTCGCCAGTTATTTGTTAAAATATCAAGAAAATTATTTTTGCCTTACATAGTATATATGTTTTAAAACAGTTAATTGGATACCATTACTAAACTTTGCATACAGGTAAACTACTGAATAATAAATTAGCCTTCTAATGAGTTCTGAATAAGAGATTAAGTGATTTGCAATATCGCACAATGGTAACTACGGATTACACTAATTAAATTCTTACAGGTAAGTACATAAGTAAACTAATTAGTTAATTAGACGTGTTACGAGTTCTAAGAAATATTTTCGACAACTGTCTAATTATTTTATTATTATGTCTAAATGAAGGTATTTTTTTAAATCATTAAATTCTACTAATGTCAAAGTAAAGATCAATCGATAAGTTAGTTATTTTATTAACGCTAATAATAGGCATTAAATAAAAAGAAAAATAAATTAAAAAGGTATTTTTTAATAGTTGATAAAATTTATATAAAACAAAACATAGGTACAAAAGTATGCAAAAATATAAATAGGTACAAGAATAGTAATATAAAATATTTAAAAATAAATCAATTGCAAAACATAGTTACGTACCAAAGCTAAATAACGAAAGATCATGAAAAAATTACATTGAATATAATTATAATTAAAAGCACAAAAGGTTTCTAGTTTTCCTTATCACTCTCGTCGATTTCTGAATCAGAATCTAGTTTGCCTACAAACTCAAAGTCAGTTTCTTGAAACTGAATTAAATTGAGGGTTTCAGGAAATAAATCCTCCTTTTTCTTGGCATCTAACTTGGGCCTTTGTACATTTATAAAAGGATCCGAAGAAACAACTAACATATTAAGGATATCATGATTCGAATCTTGCCTGCTCTTTTTCTGCGAATGATGTTCCCGAAACCTCCTAAAATCTTTATTGCGAGACTCGGATGCTTCTTCCGAGAGACTTCCTATGGGTACAACATCATTCTTCTCGATTATGTCTGCCCCGTGTATAAGTAATTTGTGGACGGTTGATGACATATAGTACCAGTCATATAATTCCACGTACCTCTCTGCTGTTTTGAAGGCATAATCTTTAAATTTAATTATATCTACTTTTTCCCCGGAAGTTATTGCCTGTAAAATCACAGCAAATCTTCTTATTAGTTCTTCGTCCAACCCAGTAATGGCTGCAGTTTTATGGGGAAATTTGAAAAACTTTCTTGCAGTGTTGCCGTCATTAGTAGTTCCGGAACCTTGTTTAACAATGTCAATCAATAGATTTAATTCGTCTTTAAATTTGTCTTGAATAATCTTTTTTCTCTTACTTAGCATTTCTTTGTGCTCGTTACCTCTCGCAGCCCACTCTTTAAAATCTAGTCTATACGAAATATGTAGTAAACATTCCATACAATTTATACGGGCGTGTAGAGATGACAATCCAAACTCGTATATGTCAGAAGATACGGTCTTTGCTGTTACTACACCCAAACGGTTCATTTCTGTCGGTTTTGCCAAACACAAATAGCATGATGAACTTGATCTGGCTTGAGACAAATACGTGCAGACTTTACCATCGATCATTGTGATCATTAGGTGATGATTCACCCTGTTTCTATTATTGCACTCTGTAGGAATGAGAGCCTTAATTTCTTCATCCATTTGTCGTTTGTGTTCGATGACTACTGCTTCGCTTTCCTTCACAAAAGTAAATTGAACTGGACGACAATACATTGCTGAGCATGGTTTTGGGTTCATCCACAAAGTATTGTCTCCATCAGTCAGTTTTAGTGGCACCAAGGAAGTCATGAAAATACTTGAATCGTCTTGATCGCTATCCATTTTCTGCTTGTATCGGCTTTGGTTTGACGCACCATCGAAACCCCATTTAGATATCAATTTTAAATCCTTATTTTGCACATCATCGTTAGGAAAACTTTGGAGGATTCTTTTGACCGTAATGTCGAGTAAAGCTTGAAGGGTTATTCTTGCCGATGAATCGGTCACTAACACTGATTGCTTCGGAGGATAGCATGCCAGCTTGGTTTGTTGCACTTTATAGTAGGATGGATAAATATCCTTTCTACCTTCCCGAATAGCTGACTCTCGTAAAGTGATGTATTGCCACTTTGATAATTTTAACGAAAGGAGTAATCCAAGTGCTTTTTCTGGTGTAAATAAGATAGTTTTCACCGGTTGCTTAAGCGTTTCCTTAATTTTAGAGGCTGCTTCAGGATGTTTCAGCATATATTCGATTACAGATGCGATATCCTCACAACCTTCTTCCTTAAAACGCGCTGCTGCTGTATGTGCCAATTCACTGGGATTGTCAGTTTTATGCTCATCAGATTTTCTCTTCTTCTGTTTGCTTCCCAGATCTTCGAATGGTTTTCGTGACCTCTTTGTCATTGTACCAACAGAGTATGATGTTGAGGGTTCTGGAGAGATTGATCTTGATCCCTCAGCAACAGTTGGTTCTTGAGCGACTAAATTTATACAACTTGGCCAATCGATAGTTGCTTGCAGCCAAATTTCGTATTGTTTTCTAAAAGTATCAAGAATTCGGTGAGATTTTTGCCACCTTTGTGATGCAGCTCGTACAAATCTCTGACAAAATTCTTTTAGAGTCACTTGATCTTCAACGGAAAGACAAACGTCTAGGCGGGATATAACTTCACTAAACAATACCTCATGATCAAATGAAGTACTCTTACATTTTAGAAGAACGAATAGGTCTAAATTGGTATTTAAACTTTCCATTATAAAATTTCACAGTGATATGTTAGGGGTAACAAAGCTTAGAATAAACTAAATTATGATGCAAAATGTTAACCCTTTTATATTTCAGTCCAACATTAGTTAACGACCTCATTAGACAGTTGTCGAAAATATTTCTTAGAACTCGTAACATGTCTAATTAACTATTTAAGTTACTTATGTACTTACCTGTAAGATTTTAATTAGTGTAATCCGTAGTTACCATTGTGCGACATTGCAAATCACTTAATCTCTTATTCAGAACTCATTAGAAGGCTAATTTATTATTCAGTAGTTTACCTGTATGCAAAGTTCAGTAATGGTATCCAATTAACTGTTTTAAAACATATATACTATGTTAGGCAAAAATAATTTTCTTGATATTTTAACAAATAACTGGCGAAGATTTAGTATTATATGCATATAACGTGTTGTTTCTTTACTTATACACCAAAACAAATCGTTTAATGTTAAAAAAAATTAATTAAAAATTCGATGATTTTTAAAAAAAATTCTGCAGCAGGTACCGTTATATGAAGTATGTCAAAAAATCACAAATAATTATTCCTATAACCATCTCTGAGGATATTACGGTTTTCCTTGCAAGTTCAGAGATATTCAGATTTTTCATGCTAGCTCCATACATTTTTTTCGAAAAAACTTTATAATAAATTCATTTTTGTGCGGAGTTAGCTCAGATGACATTGTTATGTGTATAATAGCTAATAGAAGCCATATCCGTCAACAAAACGAACATCTAGCAACTTTCATTTCTATGTCTATGGAGGTCGATTTTCAGCCCACAGTGCGGCGCGCCGTCTTATTCTCGGACTAGTAGCTGCTACGTTAATTGACTTTAGTACAATTTAACTACTTATCAACAAAGTTTAAAATGGTCTGGCAGGAAGAAACGTAATAAGTTTGTATGAGTACCTAGCCCAACAGGCTGTAGCGCGCCTCTCCAGAGGAAAGAAAGTTAACTGGACGAAGCCGTCACGATTCAGTGGCGGCCAAGATCTGCCGTGGCTGCAAGATGAATGCGCGAGCGATCTGTGGGCCCCGGCCGCGTATTTCCTTTCCCGTGTAGGTAATATAGGAGGCAGTACTGCCATGAAACGCGCACGGGTTTGTTATGCTAATTCCCTTTACGAACTCGTGCTCAACTCAAGGCACGTGTCCTCCTATCGCGCACGGGTTTGAGAACGAGTTTTCTTGCTCATCCATCACAAAAGTCCCCAAAATAAACACGGATTTGTGGCGTTCAATCGCGCGTATGCTTTTACAAACCCAGTATCGTCTCTTGTAATGTGTCGACGGAGCCTCGCTGTGCGGGGCTCCTATTTCTGGATGGTCACAAAAAAAATAACCACGAAGGCTACGGCTTCTAACCTAACCTATCCAAGTCGGAGTCCTAAGAGCCGGGACTCGGGGCGTTATTAATATATCTTCTAGTTCTATAATTTAGTATGTGTTTAATTATTTGAAAGCAAAGTCTCAAACGCTGCACAGTGAAAACACAAACGAATGCTATAATTCACAGATAACTTACAGTCCTAACTGGCGAAGCGGCGAGACGCGAGCGGTGCAGTTTGTTACGCGCGAACTTCATGGCTAAGTTCCATGCATCGCCTTGAATTGAACACCTGTTAACAGTTAGCGTTACAAAACCATGCGCGATTGGTGGATACGGATACCTGCCTTGAGTTTAAACACGAGTTTGGAAAGGGAATTAGCGTAACAAACCCGTGCGCGTTTCAAAGCAGTACTGCCTCCTGTAGTACACGGGAAAGGAAATACGCGCCCCGGCCATAGATCGTGTGAAGGAACACCGTGGTAGGTTTAGTCGGTATGACCCGGGACTTTCTATCTTTCCCCGGATGAGCTGACACAACCCCTCCGCCCGCCCTCGCGGAGGGGTATGAGTCACAGCATTCCCCAAAGCAAAAAAAAACAAAACAGCCTGTAGTGCTTTGTGCTTCGCAATTTTTTTTTTTTTTATACCTAAAAGTAATGCTTCATGCACTATCCGCCGGCTAGGGGACGGCACCGGCGGGGTGTGTGAGACTCCCAGCAAGAAACGCGCTGGTATACCCACTAAAAAACCTGGGATGTTCCCTCTCTCACCCAATGGAGGGGCCTGTTGGGAGCTCTCAAAAGAATTGAGTCATCCATAGCAGGCCCTCCCGTGCTTTGCTAACCTAACCTAACACGGTAGGCTCATGCTTAACACAGCGAACTGAAACTCTTTCTCACATATTACCAAATATGTTCCGACGCTAGAAACAGTTACAACTCAGCTAGCAGTTAAATATGCAACGTCATACATTTTTACTGATTACTCGTATACAGTTAAGTAAGTAACTAAAAACAAAATGAAGAATGACAACCGTTTTCTTTTTTTTAATATGTAGAACGTAGCTTGTAGGCACGGCATTAGCATATTAATTGTATATTATTAGAATTCCTTTTTATCATTCGGACAAAACAAAAAGTACTTTATCGACAATAGGCATTCGAACCGATGACCTTTTGACCACAAGCCCTATTAAATGAGTTCAAATAAAACGAATAGGTGTTTGCATATTTTATTATTATAATATTATCTGTATTGTATGTTAATAGAAAAATTTTCGACATGCTGACACTTAACAAGGCTAGAAATATTGAAATGGTCGAGCTTACGCGCGGCGTATATCCACCGATCACATCGTACCGACTCTGATACACTCATAGGAACATTTGCACCTTATCCTAATGCATTTAAACTAGCTCTAAACGGGTCTATAATAAGCCTATTACTACCATAGCTAGCGAGGAAAACGTATCATCTGTGTGCAAATTAAAAGTGGATCTACTGCAACTGTGTGGACTTAACTTTGCACGTCACACTCCTCCAACGGCTATGGCTGCCATATGCTTATTAGGAAATAATCTCTGATAACATTCTCTGGTAAAACATTTCGTCACACAAACGAATAATTCGTCGACAATAACATTGTGCAACTAATTCCGATTCAGTCGTATCCATACAAACTTATGTAAACTTCGCAATAAGATGTGTAACCAAAACGCTGAAAGGATTTAATATAATAACATTTTACAATTTAAATGAAAAGGTTAATTTAAAAAAAAATGTGTATAATTTTAATAATACTGAAAAAATACTTATAAATTCGACGCCGAATATAAAATAGATCAATAAAAAAATATCTTGCCAAATTCAAATCCGTACATCACAGTCTTCTTATAAATGAGTTCAGTGAACAAAACACAACACAAACACAACAAGACAGCATTGTATAGTTCCTCTGTGAAATAAACTATGTATATCTCTGAATACCTTACAATATACTTGTTGCACGTTGATGCTACACAAAAATAAAATATTCAAAGTTAATGCTTACGCTAAGTAACAATATTAATAAACTTGTTACAGTAAATTGCACTTATTTATTATCACTTACATTAATATGTAGATTTTATTTAAAAACGCCTAGTTCTTTAAAAATAATAAACGACAAAGAACCAATTTTCGAGGGTTTTTTGAGGTTCTATAATTACAGCGATCATAAAGTCATATATTCACTGTCATGCAATTGGAACATGTCAGACGCGGAGAGCTCAATTATTATGTTGTAATCTGAATGTTTGTTCACTAGTGAGTAGGCGGCTTTATCGACCACGTGTAACCATTTTTATTGCCGCTGAAAAAAGAACTGAAGATTTATTATTATAAGGGACTAAGATTATGATAAACATACAATAATATGTAACTTTTACCCTTTTAAAATTAATAAAAAATAAACCTCGCTTAAATGCGACCACATAGGCGTAATACGATCGTTTTCATTTATACAGCATGACTTACGCATTCATGCGGTTACATTAAAATTATAATATTATTTAATTGTAATATGATTTCAGTATAACTGCGCTTGCAATTCAACAAAGCAAAAAAATATTTTTAAGTACAAAGCATAATCGCTAACAGTCTAGTTACTATTTATTGCCAAACCATATTGAGTAACACAAGTACAGGCGTCCGTAATATTAAATATATGTTTAACGGCTATCACAAAGCTATTTAATCATGTGTAAAACACGCCCGCATGTTTTTGTGTAATTGGTTCATATCAGAGGTTCCCGGACTTATTTTCTCATAGACCACTTTCAAAATTTAGCTGGTTCCGGTGGACCCCTGCAGCAAAACAAGTTCATGCAATTAAAAAAAAATGATAAAATCTACAGACTGACCAATTTTTTTTTTTTAGAGATTCTTGTTACTAAACCTACCACAGTAGGCGGGCTGACCGTTTTTTTTAAAGTAATTCTCTATTACAAACCGAAAACCACTGGTACTGAATATGGAATATGCAAGTTTTTACAAGTAGTCGCTGAGCTTGTCGAACAGTCGTGGACCCCGCTTACGAATTGTGAACCCCATTTTTTTGTCACGCCAACATAGACCTCCGTCTTGTCTCCCGTGGACCTCTGGGGGTCCACCTGGACCACTTTGGGAACTAATAGTTTATATTATATACATAAAGTCAGTCTATATTAGCTGAAAACTAAGTTTAAGGGTTTCCTATACGACTATGCTACGCCTTAAAAAGCGGGTATCGGCAGTAGATACTGATTATCGTCAACGCACTAAGGATGACTATCTAGATAGTTTTAGCACTGTCTAACAAACGCAATAACAGAGCAATCGTACGGGACATTTAACTTTGGAGGAACAGGGTGTGATGTCCCTCGAACACAAAGGGAGGATCCTCCGACCAGGCTGGATGACCGTACCTTGCGGCCCGCGGCCCGAATGTTGATATCGCGAATTTGTATATGTACTTAGTCGCTTTGTAAATGTTACTTGTGCGATTCAGCAATGAACAGGAAACGTCATTTTAAGCGCTTATTATATATAACGCCATCTGTTGGATGTAGGCTGAACTTCTTTGAAACTTCTTTGTCTGTGTGGAGTCGCCACATAACAATCAAACATTCCACCCATTCCTATAAAATCGAAAATAGCTACTTCCATTAGATATATCTTGTATCATTTGAATATCTATATTGCTGTGTCTTTATAGCTATCAAACATGTAACCTAATTCAAATTATTGCTACGATATAAATATATATACATTAAGTATAACATAATATCTAGTTGTTGGCGACTTTACCAGTAACAGGTGTTCATCGACTGGCTTCCATTGAGGTACAACATAGCTCAGCCCTCAGGGAGCACAGAATCTTCAAATCCATTTACAAAACAAATCTGGCTGATGGTACAATGCATAATCAGCATAATTGGTAAAATACTGGCATAGTACAGTAAGCGACAAAGTAAATAAACATTTGTGAATCATACATAATTATAATCAATCTCAATTTTATTTACAACAGTAATAATAGAACGCTAGTTCACTTAATCAGAATGCATACTCCACACAATAAATATTGGTATATTTAAGTGACACAAACTCTTACCAATTTGTTCAACATTCAGCTACTTATGTCGCTCACCGTACGACACAAACTTATGAGCCGCTACAATGGAACCTTCATGGTTTAAAATGTTTATTATCATAAAATTCACTTTTTCAAAAGATAAATGCCATAAACCTGTATTATATTGCTAAAATGTAACAATTCGGCAATAAACAGTGACTAGTCTGCGCGTTATAAAATTGACTTAACTAGTTGGCCCTAAGTTATATCGAAAATACAACGATGCCCAGACGTGTGGTACGCGTTATTTGACACTATAACAAACATCACCAGTCTACGAACGACGGCGACCACTCACTGGAATAAACTCTGCACCTTTAGCTTCGGCAAGTACTGCGGCGGCGATTGCTTCGTGATTTTCACCTGTAACAATGTATAACTTTACGTACATACTTTACGAAAATTTATGTCCATTTGTCAAATCGGGTAATTGTATTATCCGATTTTAACACTATTTTACGATCGAACCATTGGATAGCTGTGTCGATATTTATATAATTTAGTACAGAAATATACTGAACTCTAATAGAATATTTAAAAAACACGCGTAAGTAACAATCCAGTATAATCTATACTAATATTATAAAGCTGAAGACTACTGTTTCGAATTGAAAAATTATTTTAGCGTTGGATAGCCTATTTATGGAGGAAAGCTATAGGCTATATAGCATCACGCTACGACCCAAGGGGGCGGCGCAGTAGCCATAAACGCGGGTGAAACCGCGGGCACAGCTAGTTATAAATAAATTGTAAATATTACCTCGTGGAATTCAGCATTTTCTTTTATCTCCAAGGGATCTTTCAACACCTGAAATGAAAGATAATAATAAAATTATTTGAAATTATTTTACTTAAAACAGAAGTCCAAAAGGCATACGGATTATATAAATCAGTTTGCTAACATGGTAAGACGTATGTGAAAAAATAAAGTGTAACGCATTCGGTTTTAATGGGTTTGACCGTGTAGTGTAAACTACGATTGCGTTTTCAGAATGCCTTTCAGGACCATGTTCATGAAACGCTGAAACGTTTGAGCTGCATTACGTAAGCCGAATGTCATTTTCATAATCACAAACAACCCGAAGGGTGTGATGATGGCTGTTTTAGGAATATCATCTGGGTGGATATTGATCGCATGGAATGCTCTTGAAATATTCAGTTTCGAGAAGATGGTCTTGCCCTTGATGATGTATGTAAAATCGTGTAGACGGGTGTAAAGATTACACAGTAGCAATGTGCCTACAACCGTATCAGCATACCAATTCGGGAACATGAACATTTACTAAAAGTGGTTGATCAAGTCTGGCTACATAATGCGCTGCCATTTTAAGATTACGGATATTAATCAATATTATAGAAACAAATGTACTAAACTTCGCACAATTAAATAATATCTTGCCAGCAACTTTGTTCCGTCCGAACATGGCGCATTAACCAGAAGATTAGTGGACCGAACTTATATTTGGGAGCTTCTGATTGGAGGTGGAATTGACCCTGGATGTCTAGCCAAGTAAATCTTAAGCACAAATCACCACATTATAGTTCATCAGATATGAAATATCGCTTACCCCTATTTAGAACATCTACTATTTTGTCCATAACCCTATACTAGCTAATATGGTTTTATCTGAATTTCTCCTAAAATGATTTTGACTAGAATTTTCAACGTCGAGGATTGCTTTTCTCTTGGTTACCCCAATCTGAGTCCCGCCCCCTAGCCTTCAAGAGACTGGATCTGAACATGAACCAAAATTAATTATAATGAGTTTTATGGTTTTTCATAGTTGTAGGGACGTATGTATCTAAATAAAACACACGATTTTTTTTAATTTATTTTAATTGGAAATAGTAAACAAAAATTTTGCACATATGTGTACTTCGGGTTTTAACATATCTGTATGATAAGTTTCAAAACAATTATTCGTTAGTACACACAGGTAAACACCGCATTTAACACACATGGTGCGGCATAGTGAGGAACACATCGGATGCCGACATTTGGAGGCGGACTTGGTCAACGAATCGCGGCAGATGGCCCACATTGTCAAGCCTTATTTCGGCTAGTGGTTGTGGTATGATCGGGCGGTGTTTTTTAGGTGGAGGCATATTATGGCACTGTAGTTCTTCAACTGAAAAATTCAATGTTGATGGTCTGGGGCTGGGACGAGATCTAGAGCCATGAGGCAAGAAATTGCGTTCAACCCGGCCACCATCATATTTCATAATCGCTTTTGCTAGATTCAGTCTGTATTGGAGTAGCCCTAATTTATCTGTGTTGGCCATCTTCAGTACAACAGCGCTTGTACATTAACCCAACAATTGACGACAACCAGGTCAATAAAATGGTAGAAAGTTCTTACCGTCCATTTTTTTGTTCGCATTGCACTTCGGTAATAAGCAATTAGTCTGTCGCATAAATCTATGCCACCCATACCGGTGTTGTAATTTCTGATTGTCCCTGACCGATTTACGTAAATTTTTCGCTGTTGCTTTTTACACCAACGTTTGCAGGTGCGCTCCCTGAAAATGTTGACAGCATTGTTACAGCCTTTGTGTCCATCCATTTTACGACGCACACTTCATCATTTCTTACTTTTTAATCCCGCTGTCCTCTTTTCAACGCCTGATCTGTCTTCAATTTCTTTATTACTGGTCCAATCCTATTTATAATTACAGTTCCAATCAGAAAAATGCCGCTATTTTTTTGAACAAATGTTCGACCAATTTTTTACTTGTAAAAAATCTATCTGTGTCCAAACCATAACTACCCACAATTGTGCAACAAAGTTTTTCCACAATCCCTGCTCCCAATCCAAGATTTTTCATTACATCTTTAGGTAATGTATCCTCGTCAACATAGATCTCAAAATCCAATACGAGCCCATCTCTGGCAGCCAGCACAAAGTTCTTTAGCCCTAGTGGATTTGGCTTAGCTGGTACATATTGACAATACTCACATTGTCCTGAAAACGGAATCATTTGTTCATCTATTGACATATGTTTCGAACGTGGCAAACTATGGCGTTTCTTCAAAATGGGTTCTATTACTGGCCTTATTTTCCAGTTTGTCATCAGCTTTGGTTGATGTATATCTACAAAATTTCGGAGCTCAAAAAATCTATCGCGTCTGATAGTATCCCGGACGATAAGTACACAAAGATCCCTACTCCAGTAGAGCTTCCCTTGAAGATATTTTAGGGTACCCATCATCAATTACACGCCGGCAAAATGGATCATCTAAATAGCATTTGTATTTATTGATTTTAACTTTCGCTTTTGTGCCGAATATATGTTGCTCTGCTCTGCTACTAATTCCCAAAAATCTAGCGGCAAATACTAAAAAAAAACAATACAATATATTTATATCTGAAGTACCCTGCGAAATTAGAACATCATCTGCGATCTCTGGTCCACGGAAAGTCATTTGTTTACTAAGACAGAATGATCGTGTACTCTACGATGGTTGAGGCACTTTCTCTTCAATATTTTCCTCGACTTGCCTTGTTTCCTCATCTTCTCCTTAGAGTTCTTCATAGTTTTCCATTTCTTCTAACTGTTAAAGATCTCCTAAATCGTCTGGAGGCAAATACTCTTCGTCATCATCGTCTTCGGAGAAGTCAAAGTCACTAACTATCATTCAGCAAATTCTCAATCGCCCGGGCATCCATGTTCAAGCTAAAAAACGGTCATATATTACATAAAACCAACTTTAAATCCTGAGGTGCACATTTGTGCATCAATAAATAAAACAGAATTTCACGACCAGAAATAAAAACAATTGTAAAACTTAGTTTATCACACGTAAATCGAACAACTTAGCAACAGAAATCAACAGAAATTTGGAATCAAACTGAACGATTGAATTTTTTTATTCAAAATCAAAGTTCGTAAGTGGGTGTCACTCATTGATATATAAAAACCCTAGATACACAATCCCATACAAAACTTACACTTAAAACTGTCCTCAGTTGCTTATAGGTAGTTATATTAACTATATAAAGTTTCATTAATGCAAATTAAACCTTACCGCCTTAATTTTAAGTTGAATATACAAGGCTATCTATAAAAGGTAATAAAATTTTACGAGCCGAGTTCGCAAGAATGAATGGAATCGAATACTGTTTTTACAAATTCTGTGCAATATTCTGTGCAATATTAATTTGTTCTTTCTTCAACACAACTATAATAAAAAAAAAATAATGTAAGTTAATATTCTGACGTAATTATGTAAAGTTTATAAAATGCATGTGAATGTGTGTTTTAAACACATATTTGTTTTTACTTTTACCTTAATATATAACAGTAATAGATAATTAATACGCACGTAAATTATATTACGAGTATCTTTCATTGCTGTTCATATACTTGGCTGCCCGACTTTGAAATTATACATGTTTGAACATTACACGACTGATTGTACTTACAAATTAAAGTAACATAAAACGATAAAACGAGAGAGAAAATTAAGATTTCAAACTTGAAAAGATACGACATAATAATTTTTTTATTTCCTTGAAAGAAATGTTTTTATTGTATAATCTTCTTTTTGACGGATTTTAATTTTTTTCGTATCTTTCTTTGTTATATTATAATGCAATCTTATCTTGATATATCTCTCGATAATAGATTTAATAGTATTATTTACATGATTGTTGTTTGTTAATATGGCACTTTGAAGAATATAAGCTGACTCCCAAAAATTAAGATAAGTGTTGTTGTTGCTGTGCTTGCTTGTGATCGTTGCTGTGCTATGACAGATATCCATTTTGCACATCGCACGGGATCTCGAGGAAAGCTGAAATCCAACATAAGTATGTAGATACATTTTATAAATATCTCACTATAAGGATACCGTAGAGATCATTTAAAAAAAATATTAAGCGAATACTATTATGGTTTGTAATAAAACAAGTCTAGTAATAAATAATATATACAATCGCATTATCATATTAAACCAAATAAAAAATATTTATTTTTAAAAAGTAACAGCGTCTCTATTTATATTACAACAGAGTCAACATATAACCCGGACTAATCAAGTAGAAATACAATAGTATGATTAATGCGTTTAGTAAGTGTTTATTTAAATGAGCCGTGTTATATGGTCGCTCTTTGTTACGAAATAAACAGAAAAAAATATTTTACGTTGATTCCTTGACGCAATAATCAGTATTATAATATCATTATAATAATAACATTATTACTTACCGAAAATATGAAACACCGTCCTTTTTTAGTGTCCTGGAAGTGTGAATTTAGAAGTTTTAAACGAGCTCTGCGACATGTTTACTGTCGGAGCGATCGAACGGTACTAAATTAAATGAGCACCCAAATATTCAAGTGGGTGCTCATTTGGTGAGGACTTTTTTTGACGCTGATTGTGTATCTAGGTTTTTATATTTCTTCTTTCTTTCTTATTTATTATAAATTCAGCCTGTCAAATTCAAACACAAAAATAATAAATAAATAAAACGTTATCAAAACGGCACCTAGCGGTATGATTAGAAACTCATAATCCATAGAACGTCATTATAATACTAGTAATTGTCACAAGATGTCATTACTAATTATAACTTGAATAAAATGAGGATGCACATTATGTGTATTGTGTACCCATGGTCTGAAGAGGCTAGAGTCCCCGGGGATCTTCAGACAGAACGTTGTGACCGTCTTTCCGGTATATGTTTCAAGAATCAGATATTCTAAAATCAGTAAAACGCGATTGTGATAAATTGACAATACGACATTTAAATGCTGGATGAAGAGTATTGGTTTAGCATCGAGCAGTGTGGACCTCCAATATCGAAGCAGCTTTCGTCTATGATGACCAGAGATCGGAATAGGTAGAGCTGTTTTATGTACTTGCCGTAGGTTAGAATAATATGGATATTCCCCGAGTCCCGGGATTTGGTTTCTAAGTAGTAAAATCATAAAAAAGTTATTCTCGCCTTCGGGACTAATGAAAGATTACACTTCTTTTCTGACGGGTAAATATAAGAAGGACGGGATTAAGGATAGTATAATAAATAGATAAACTTGATTCATTAAACCACATATGTTTTTTTACGTAACAATTTCTTATTCAAGAATCAACAATCATTTAAACCTTTTTATTCTGAAATTGTACAAAAACATATCACCATACAAAAACAAAACAAAACAGAAAATCAAAACATTATCAAATAGAACAATATGTATTTACAAATAATCAATACGCTTCAACAATAATTCACTTATTTAAACAAAAATTTCATTGGTCTGGTTTGTCTTCAGCTTCACTAGAAGACTGAGTATGACCAGAGTTAAAATAAATCACCATTATTTTTTCTAAATTACCTATCTAATTTTAATCTATTTCTTTTTACACCTAACACCCATTTATATGTGGAAAACGAGCGTTTGACATCTGTTGATATTAGTGAAGCGAATTTATATGACAAAATTTCGTCATTCACATCATTTTTCGATAATTTTCCTTCATATTCTCTGCAGATGTCAATGTTATAGCGTGTAATTTTATAGCGTGCTGTTGACGTAAAATTTACAACGTTGCTCATGCGCTTATTGGCTTACATAAACCATTTTTATACATATTGACAAAAATAATGAAATTCAATAAAATCCCGTATTATCAGTGGGAATCCCGTGGAATATCCATATTAACATCAATGTTTGCGGTCAATGAACCTAAATAGCTCTACCTATTCCGATCACTGATGATGACTTTAATAGGCCGACCTTTATAATTGTGCTGGTAAACGCTGTCAAATCCCTGATCGTTATATTGAAGCTAACGGCAGTAACATCCTTTTTTTAAAGGACAATGATGATTGCCTTCCAAAGCCTCTGTCCAGTAAGGTTAGGTTTCAAAATTCCAAATACCACATTTAGAATTCCGTGAGGATGTGTGAGGAAGTGCGAACCAAGATCCAACCACATTTACTATTCTTTACGACGATCAGTCGTGCTAGAATTGTCGTTTTTATTGTTTGGAGAGACAACCTTCTTAGTCTTATTTCACCAAATAGGGGATATCCCTACCACGTATGCATGCGCAGCTGGTGCTGACGCAGCAGGTCCTGGGTGTGCTCGCGCGCAGAGTTAGGTGCACTATAAGTAGTTACCTTGGGCGGGCGGCCGCGGCGCGGCGGATACGCGGGGTGCGCGGCGCGTGCCAGCACACGCAGCTGGTGCTGACGCAGCAAGTGCTGGGTGTGCTCGCGCGCAGAATTAGGTGCACTGTAAGTAGTTACCTTGGGCGGGCGGCCGCGGCGCGGAGGGTGCGCGGGATGCGCGGCGCGCGCCAGCACGCGCAGCTGGTGCTGACGCAGCAGGTGCTCCGTGTGTTCGCGCGCCGAACGCAAGCGCGCGCCGCACGACGAGAACACGCATGTGTACGTGCCACCTGGTAACGAACAGGGGAACATTTAGCTATGATTCACTATTATTTCCGAGTCGAGGTGGACAACAAACAGCTCGGTCCGTGGCATCTAAAATATAACTAGCGAAATGTAAAGTAATTATTTTCATGCATATAAGGTTCAGATAACGTATGAGTATAATACTAACTGTTCTCGTCGTGCGTCTCGTCCTGCGAGTCGTGCGCGGGCGCGGCGCGGTGCGTGTCGGCCACGTGGCGCTGCACGTGGCGCTCGGAGGGGAACGTCAGCGAGCACTCGGGACACGCGTGGCGCCACGGCGCCAGCCGCCCGCACATCTCAGAGTGCACCTCCCTTCTGTCGACAACGACATACACACTAACATTCCTTCCCTATAACAATCGCTCTTCATCGATTACAGTGATCGTAACATTAGCAATTTCGCAAATTGCTAATGAGTGCTCTAACCAATCGTAACTAGGGCCAGACGAACAAAGTGAGACAACTTACCGGTCGCGGTAGTAAGTACCAACGACGTATGTATTATTTTTAGTAAGAGTGATGTAACATTGCTTGTACGATGACGTACATTTACTGCACTTATGCACTAAGCAGTAAGCGTGACCTAGAGCCGTCACAAGACATTTGCTACATATCTTTAAGTACAAATCTAACTGCCGAGTAATAATAACGCGTGTGAGTCACAGTCACCTAATTATTATTCGTGTAAAAACTAACTAGCAATAAACTATTTTAAAAGGTGAATTTGTGTACTTCTTAACTATACAAACTTTATAACAACTAACTATATGAACTATAAACTTTCCTACATGTACTGAGTTAAACTAACCCGTACATTTATGGTCACTTTTCGATACTATCCGGCTCGAAGGACCATAAATGTACGGGTTAGTTTAACTCAGTACATGTAGGAAAGTTTATCTATACTAATATTATAAAACTAAAGAGTTTGTTTGTTTGTTTGCTTGAACGCGCTAATCTCAGGAACTACTGGTCCGATTTGAAAAATTATTTCAGTGTTAGATAGCCTATTTATCGAGGAAGGCTATAGGCTATATACCATCACGCTAAGATCAATAGGAGCTGAGCACCAATGAAGAATGTTTCAAAATCGGAAGGATTTTTTCCTTTTGAGAGCTTCCGCTGCGTGCGCTGCGTAAACAGTTAAAGTTTCGCAAAAATTATGTATGACAGAATTGTTCCCCTTTAAAAGTTCTAAAAAAAGTCGGCGACAGCATATGTCTATCTTTTAAGGTTGGCTCACTATAACCTTTTCTATGCTAACCAAATTTGTTCTAAAATAATGCATTATTTGCGAAGGTGTTTTTATAAACATTATATTAATCCTTATCCAAGTAGATACGTTATTCATCACAAGTATTTAATTTAAAACAAAATTGCCCTTTACATCATTCGAATATCTTAGGAGATATCGCAGTTTTAAAATAACATCGCAGCAAAATAATGATTAAGTACCTACTGCGCGCGCATTAGTTAGCGTTAGCCCAAAGTAACTATTCCACGCGGACGAAGTCGCGGGCAGAAGCTGGTAGTTCATATAGTTAGTTGTTATAAAGTTTGTATAGTTAAGAAGTACACGAATTCACCTTTTAAAATAGTTTATTGCTAGTTAGTTTTTACACGAATAATAATTAGGTGACTGTGACTCACACGCGTTATTATTACTCGGCAGTTAGATTTGTACTTAAAGATATGTAGCAAATGTCTTGTGACGGCTCTAGGTCACGCTTACTGCTTAGTGCATAAGTGCAGTAAATGTACGTCATCATACATTGCTATTCTAGCAATGTGTAGATACTGCTACGAACACTATTGGAATCAATTCCAATATTCCTATTATTCTAAAGTATTTCAATAACAATCGATATTTTGAAACAGTTTATCGTTTTTCAGTCACATGAGCCTAATATATCCTTGGCTACAAAAATAGACATGGCATTTCTATTTTTGTAGCCAAGGATATATTAGGCTCATGTGTTTTATTGTCCAAATTTGATGCAGATACGACATATTAATCGATATTCAAATGCAAGATGCGACAATTATCGTATAATTCGTTGTTTTTAGCAAATTTTATGATTAATGATACTATAATATTCTATATAATTCTAAAATATTCTACCACATACACACAATACCATCTAGCCCAAACTAAGCAGAGCTTGTACTATGGGTACTAGACAATGGATAAACATACATATGTATATCTTTTTTTTTTTGTAAATACTTACATATTATACATAGAAACACCCAGACCAAGACAAACATTCATGTTCATGCACACAAATGTTTGACTTGTGCAGGAATCGAACCAGCGACCTCAGGAGTGGCAGTCGGTTATACTAACCACTACGCCATCGAGGCCGACCAGTATTAAGTAATACTAAATTACTTACAGAATAATGTCATTTTTACTACGGTGACAGGATGTTATTTTATCTTATACTAGATGTTCCCGCGGTTTATCGTTACTGCGCCGCCCCGGTGGGTCGTAGCGTGATGTTATATAGCCATAGCTTTCCTCGATAAATAGGCTATCCAACACTAAAAGAATTTTTCAAATCGAACCAGTAGTTCCTGAGATTAGCGCGTTCAAACAAACAAACTCTTCAGCTTTATAATATTAGTATAGATAAAACGAACTCAATAAAATTCACGATAAAACTCAATTGGCAATAAGAACCAATCGGGCAATATCGAATAGCCAACAGAGTGTTGACCGCTAGTTAGCATAGTTACCTGTGCTTATACATATGGTTTCGTTGCTGGAACTGTTCGCCGCAAACGGTGCAATCGTATGTGGACTCGACGGGGCGTCCGTTCAAGTGACGCTTGCGGTGTTGGTTAAGATTCGTTACCTACACAAAATAAATAAGACGGTTTATTCTTCAAAAAAATATGTTTCATAATTTTATACCATAACATTCACGTGTGGTTATGGTCGAAAAGGATTCGAGGATTTCGCCTAAATACATTTTGTAGGTCTACGGGCATTGTCAGATTCTGACTCGTTACTTAGAATTTTCCGACAAAAAAACTTAGAAGCAATTTAGAAGAGTCGGGTATTGTGATCGAGGCTTACGATCGGACATGAACTTGCGCATAAACAAATTGTGTTAAAGCGATTAAATACCTGTGCATAGGCCTTATTACACCCGGGCTCCGGACACACAAACGGCCGCTCTCCCGTGTGAAGTCGAACGTGATTATTCAGATTTGTCACCTGCGGATTCAACCAAAGTCTGTAGGAGATAATCCAATGTCTGTAATATTAATGATAGGCATGATGACGATGGGTTAAAAATAAGTAATTCTAATTAGTCCATCTTTTAGATTAGAAACAAATATTGGACACCTATTTTTTATTTTAACAAAACAAAAAATAAAATAAATTTAATAATTTAATAAATTTTTGTCGGCCTCGATGGCGTAGTGGTTAGTGTAACCGACTGCCACGCCTGAGGTCGCGGGTTCGATTCCCGCACAAGTCAAACATTTGTGCGCATGAACATGGATGTTTGTCTTGGTCTGGGTGTTTCTATGTATAATATGTATGTATTTACAAAAAAAAAAGTATATAAGTATGTTTATCCATTGTCTAGTACCCATAGTACAAGCTCTGCTTAGTTTGGGCTTGATGGTGTTGTGTGCACGTGGTAGAATATATATATAATAATAACTCATTAAAGTTCGGCAGTGGCGCTTGTGACGCCACTCTCCTATAAAAATGGTAGCGGCAATTAACGTAACTTACTTTAAACGCGTTGTATCTTCATTGTTATTGTTTGTGATTTGTGGGACAAAAGAAAAAGTACGTGTCAAATATTTTTGCTAATCTAAAAGATGGACTAAAACCGTTTTTAGTCATCATGCCT
Organism: Catocala sponsa; assembly: GCA_963564715.1. Classification (NCBI taxonomy): domain Eukaryota; kingdom Metazoa; phylum Arthropoda; class Insecta; order Lepidoptera; family Erebidae; genus Catocala; species Catocala sponsa. The sequence goes on along the minus strand of OY751343.1, from coordinate 11,970,329 downwards.
TTTAGAAAAGGGATCTATTGTTGGCGTCGTTAAAAACTTATAAACAAACCAATTTGTTTATTAAGATTTTAATACGAATCTATTCAAAGTCAGAGTCAAAAATGCAAAATATAAAAATATTGTCTTTGGCTAGTTTGTTTTTAGTCTTCTAAATGCTTAAGGTTTCGTAGATGACACACGTTCAAGCGTCAGTGACCCAGTGCATGTACAGCGCTAACATTTTAGTTCGTAATCAGGCGCTCAAAATTACATACATAATGTACATACATAGATTCACGCCTGTTTCCCAGAGGGGTAGGCAGAGGCTACGGATTTCCATTTGCTACGATCCTGACACACTTCTCTGGCTTCATTCACTTTCATCACATTCCTCATACACGCCCGTCGGTTCAAGGAGCTCTTAACCTGGCCTTTGTCCAGAATGCCTCCGATCTGGTCGAGAAACGTTCGCCTAGGTTTTCCTCTTGCGACTGTTCCATTCACACTAGCCTTATAAACTTTCTTAGTCAGTCTTTCCTCGTCCATTCTTTCTACATGTCCAAACCAGCTTAACATACCCTTTTCTATTCTTGTAACTATATCCACTTTCATGCCGCATCTCTCTCTAATCACACTATTTCTTATTCTATCTTTCAGAGTCACACCACATATGCTTCTCAACGCTCTCATTTCTACAGCATTTGTTCTGCTCTCATGCTTCTTTTGCCATACCCAACTTTCACTTCCATACATAAGTGTGGGCACTAATAGTCCTCTATGAACAGCCAAACGTGCCTTTTCGAATACATTTAGACTGTTCATAAAAGCGCGTAGGGCTCCATTCACTTTGTTAAAAACATCGTAATTGCCTTTTACTATTACAATATATAATTATATAAATTATTGCATACCTGTGTAAAGGCTTTCCCACATTCGGAGCATTTGAATGGTCGTTCGTTTGTGTGTATGCGCAGATGGGCCCTCAAGTTGTTTGACTGAGAGAATGCTGTAACAATTACGATATTATAAATATTGTATAATTATTCATTCTCCAGCTCTTAGTTGCTATACACCTTTATGTTAGGATCGGAACGCTCAAATCGGCTATTTTTTTGGAAGATTCTAGGCATCCTGGCTATATGTCGATATACATTATATAATGGTCTGATTGACTAATACATTCAACTTTCATTTAGTGCTTCCAATCAGCAAAGCCTAATCGGGACAAGATTTCTCGCCCGGCTGCGTCAATTAAACCCGACCCGACTACGAATATTCCAATTGTCGATGCCGGTCTAAATTCTCATCAACACAATCTATTCTACCTAGGAAGGCCGTCTCAAATTTAGTGAATTAAACATGCGCTAAATTGCGATGATAGATTCAAGCGTCAATGCAGCATCATCATGCATCCTGGATATCCATTATGGTTACCAATTCTTTGAAATAGCTCTAAGTTAGGACAATACAGTGTGCTCTAGGATTTACGCACGTAAACAATTTCCATATCAAATTGTTCATGGTAACAATATTTCTCTCTATAAGTATACTTGGGACTAACAGAAGAAGTTTCACTTATGCTTTTGTTGGAACAGCTAGTAGAATATTGGTGTGATGCTTAGAAGCAATGACATGAGTTTGTTTATATTAAGTAGGATTTAAATACAAACCTTTATTGCAGTATGTGCACACAAAGCGTCTCTCCGCACGGTGATTGCGCAAATGGTTCTGCAATTGCATATTTTTTTGAAAAGACTTGTGACAGATCCCACAATACAATGATGGATCAACTCCCTCCTGGAATTCAAATAATTTGTAACACTATTTCAAATTTCGGACAGTCTGAAGATATTCTAAAGACTTTTTGTACTTTTAAAACCAAAATATTCAAACAAATTGAATACTTAAGCTGATGAAGCTAAGCTATTATTACACAGGGATGTGATTATATGAATAAATTATAAAAGATTTTTTAAATTAACCCATTTTTCTACATTTTTTACATATGTATATTACTGCACCTAATAAAAATGTTTTTTGAGTAGCCATAACCATAAACTTTTATTCAGTTGTGTTTTATAATAACCAAAATACAAATGCATAATTTATAATAATAATTTGTTGAGTTAATTTTTTTGCATTTGTTATCAAATTGAAAGCAAAACAATGATTGTGCAGTAGTATTGTTCGAGTTGTCCCTCAAGAAATTCTCAGTAGTATTGTGACATAAGGAACTATGCAGATAACAAAGAACAGCTGGCATAATAATGATATGACAAACAACAACTTAACCATTATTAAAACATTATGTTATTGTTTCTTACAGATTTTAGCCATTAATTTAGAACTATTAGAACCAAAAGCAAAACAGAGAATACAAAAATAACAATCAAATGCTATGAACCTCTTCACTGTTGGTGCTAGAAGCCCGTGGTATGGACTGATCAGTCCCATTTTCACCACCAATTGTCACTTCAGGCACGAGCGGCTGACATTTAAAACAAGCATACATGCCATCCTTCCCTGTCTCAAAGAGTTGCTGAAACAATAATATTGGTGTTCACTCATTATTGGGTAGACACCATGTAATTATAAAATCATAAAAACATAATCCCATTATGTATGTTAAGACATTAAAAAGTAATCATGATCAATTTTAAGTGACACATTACAATTATTTTATACTACCAGAGGCCGAATTTGACCCATGATGGGGTCAAATTAACTTTCATCTACAAAGGCTCTGAATATTAAACCAATGTCATTATCAAGTCCTAAAAGACCAGATAGCTTATCCTAATACTTATAATCACTAGAAGATATATAAATAAGTACTTTATTTATATTACACAAACTTAATGTACAACAAAACAGGTAATAGTTATACTGATTTGCAATGCTTATGTTCACAAACATTTAAGAAAAAGTTTATTACTTCATATCCTGTATTCATGGATAAAAAGAATAGGTACATGTTTTTATGGCGCAATGTAAATAAATATAAAACGGTATTATTATTTGAGGTCGATCATATCCGTGGTTTCTATCCTATAGCATAATATGCCAAGATAAAAGGTTCACTATTCATGTACAGAAAAAAGATCTCGTTGTTTTTTACTGCGCTGAGCCAGACATAAAAAAACAGACGGTCCGATAAAAGGAGTAAAAAAATACGCGGGCAGGTTTCGAATGTCAAGTTTTTTTATCATTTCTGCGTCGTCTTCCATATAATGCTGGATAAATCAATAACAAAATTTGGACTACTGGCATACGATAGAAGCCCCAATGACTGGGGGCGTTATTTTTATAACATTCTCCTAAAGAAAACAAAAAAAAAATGATGAAATATTTCAAGACAACGCATTTATTGAGAGAAGAATTACTTACGACTGCAGGTTTGAGACATATCCCGCATCTGTCCATAGCGGACGCACAATATATATTCTAAGTAAAACAAATAACTTAAAAATCTTAATTATTAATTTTTACAAAATAGACCTCACTCCGAAAAATCACTGGGCGGGGCGGGCGCGGGGAGTGCAGGGGTGGGGTGTCAGAGTTTAGAAGACATAAAATCATAGATAATTATGTACATAAGGTCTGGTTTTACTAAGCCAGAAGCATATAAAGGCAGGTATTTTAAGCCCAAGAAATACATTTCACGAAAAGATTGGCTTTTACAAACAGCAAGCAGACTGTGCTTTTTCAATTCCTTTGATTATTTTCTTATCGTATATAAACCAAAAAAATATTTTTATATATTTGATCAAACTTATATTTAACATTATAGGTAGAAACCGAATGCGCTAGATAAGCTTATATTATCTGACAAATATTCGACATATATTATTAATAAAGAATGTGAGTACCATAAGAACTAGGTCCATCACACGTAAACCAATAAGAGATAAGTATGGCTTTGCAGACAATGGTGCCAATTCTGTTGTCACAAAATTCTCTAAACTTAACTAGAAATCACAAAATTTTTTTTTAGTCCTTTCCCTTTTTACGATTTCAGAATACGAAATGTCATTTGAGAGGACTAAACTAAATTTTAGTGATTTTTAGTTAAGCTTAGAGAATTTTGTGACAACAGAATTGGCACCATTGTATCTCATTTGAGAGGACTAAACAAAATTTTAGTGATTTTTAGTTAAGCTTAGAGAATTTTGTGACAACAGAATTGGCACCATTGTATCTGATCGCGTGCTAACTTACTTACTAGGTACATACAACCTCCGACCTCGCTACAATATACGATATAAATTACGGTGGTAAGAATGACTTGACCTAATTTATTATATATAAATAGTTACAAAGTTAGGCTTTCCTGATTATTTTTATGGCTATTTTGATACAACTTATACAAAAACAGACGATTTACGCCTGAACAGTTAGTCCATTACCAAACGTAAAAATAAATAATTTTGGTATAGATCGAAATATTGAGATGTTTTGTATCTTAGTTCAAAAGGTAACACTATTGTGCACTATTCCTTCAACCCTTTTGGATATAAAAGCTAAGCGAAAGTATAGTATCACTACTACCTCACAGACATATAAGAAGTAGTACTACCTACGAGTACTAGTAGTATCTTTACTAAGTAAATAATTTTAGTTGACATTTTACTTCTGTCTAGAAATGACTACTACGGATTAAAGTTACCTCGGACCAACTTGGTCCGAGGAAGTTACGAATATCACGGCAGTGTACTACTTTATTAGTTTATTTTTAATCTATATTGAATGTACTACTCATTCATTCAATTTCAGTCGTCCGTAGCACTATTGCTAATTTAGCGACTCTGTCGCTAGAAATGACGACTTTCGTGTAGGTCTTAGCGACAAAATTAAAATTTGTCACTAAAAATTTTTTTGCGACTCATCTGGCGACTTCTGGAGTACAAATGAAAAAAATTTTAGGGCATATAATAAATAATTTTTTTGTTAATTGGCACAGAATTATACAATGCGAAGAGATATATATGGAAAAATTATAAAATCTCCAGGTTTATGATAGAAAACGACAAAAAAAAAAAATGTCAGCCCGCCTGGGGACTCTCCACAGTACGCGGCCTGACCTTTTTTTTAGTATTTCCCTACCTGACATACGAAAAACCAAACCAGAATCAGTTTTAGCGACTTTCTGGCGACTTTTGATATTGAATCTAACGACAGTAGCGATTCGACTTTATAAGAGTTGGCAACACTGGTCCGTAGTTCATATCAAATCGCTCATTGAGATACAAAATGAATTGACGTATTTATTTTGTCTTAATGCGTACTTCTATATAACATGTCTTTTAGTGTTAATAGAGACGTTATTACATAGTAATTGTTAAAGTTTAACTGTGATAATCGTTCATGCGAAGGGTATTACTGTTACTGTTCTGCATCAATTTCATAGAAGATGGCTGAGAAAATAGTTACTACCAGCGGTAGCAACCAGCCTATCGTGAAGATAGGGCATTACACCCTTGGTGCGACTCTTGGAGTGGGTACGTTTGGTAAAGTGAAGATAGGTGAACATGTCCTGACGAAGCACAAAGTAGCTGTGAAGATCCTCAACAGACAGAAGATCAAGAGCCTCGATGTGGTGGGCAAGATCAGACGTGAGATACAGAATCTGAAGCTATTCAGGCACCCACACATCATTAAACTGTATCAGGTAACTTCAATAATGTTCTATTGTCTGATTTGACCTTGGAAAAGTCATGTAGATTGACTAATAGATATGTTATTCTGCTATTTACATACCTAATAAAATGCTTCATCTATTACCACATTGGGATCTGTTAATTGAAACACTATTGATTACATTATTATTAAAAAAGGAATAATTTAGCTATTCACCTCCAATGAGCAAAAAATTGTTCTCATTAATTTAGTAAATATTCTTATTTGATTTATAAATTCGCACTTACAATGCTTCCTTAATCACCAAGTATTGTAGAATTATATTATATTTTGTCTGTTGCACAATAAAAGTATCAAGTTAGCATTATGTAAATAGAAGTTTTCTGTGTCTGTCATGAACAGTGGGATATTTCTTATGCATATTTAAAGTTTGTTGTTTGTACTTGTAGTGTGAGCATCCCATTTACCTGTTCTACTTATGATCAAATAATATTGCTTTCTGTCCCCTATTATTTTTACTAAGATAGGTACTAGTAGAACTAAGCAGGCCTACTTCAAGTATCATAATTCATGACAATTTATTTATATTTTTGTTTGTTTGCAGGTAATCTCAACTCCAACAGACATATTTATGATAATGGAATATGTGTCTGGTGGGGAATTGTTTGACTATATTGTAAAGCGAGGAAAACTTCAAGAACATGAAGCAAGGCGATTCTTTCAACAAATCATATCTGGAGTGGACTATTGTCATCGGCATATGATTGTACACAGAGATTTGAAGCCAGAGAATTTGCTGTTAGATCATAACATGCATGTTAAGATAGCTGACTTTGGTCTTTCAAATATGATGATGGATGGAGAATTTCTAAGAACCTCCTGTGGATCACCTAATTATGCAGCACCTGAGGTCAGTATCTGCACTAATCAGACATAAATGTGTATACACTTGTATAAGCCTGTAAACAACTCTTTCTTTTTTCAATCTTAGGTTGCAACAGTTATATTGGTCAGTCAGTCAGTCAGACATTCATCCAGTCATGGAAAATACAATGTTTTTCACATTGTATAGTTATGTACTGGGTTCGAGGGATAAGAATGTAAACAATATTACCGACTAAAACACGTTTTATTCTAACACACAATTAAATTTAAAACACAACACACACTATACTACACTATTCCACTGTAACTGCTTCAAACTCTGTAGTATTTTCGCTTCCGTTCGCTCCGATGAATACTTGACTGCTTACGATTGTAAACTGCCTCGGCGAGCGCTGGCCTTCCCCTTTTATACGCGGATAAAGCGTTTCTGGGGATTTCTAGAAACGCCATACCCGGTATGTAAACAGTACGAAGATTCGAGAATATTCCAGCGCTCTCTATACTCTTCGCGTACCGACAAGCTACGTAGTTCAGTGAGACGTCAATAGATGGCGCTGTAATAAATTATTAGAAGGAACTGTCGAGTGTTCCCCAGAGTGCCGATAGATGGCTCTGGCTGTAACACTGCCCCCTCTTAGACATATTCGTCCCGAACATTGTTGGATCCGTAGTAGCGTGTCAATCGATCTACATGAACGATCTTTGGTGTACCTCGTGGTCCTTTCTGGATCCGGTAGGTGACGTCATTCATCTTAGTGACTATGCGATAGGGTCCATCCCATCTTGCCTGCAGTTTAGGAGATTTTCCTTTGCTGCGTACCGGATTATGTAACCACACCAGCGATCCTTCCTCGAAGACTTTAGTGTTCGCCTTCCGATCGTAGCTGGTCTTCATCTTCCCAGACATCCGTTGACTTATCTGTCTGATATGCTCGTATACATTATTCATCCTGCTTCGAGAGTGTGGTCCTTTCACGGCAGCACAACTCGTGCATTTACGACACCATTCCTCAACGTCTTTTCGACAATGGATCCAATAAAATCGTTCCCGGATCTTAATCAGAGTTCTCTTAACTCCCATGTGACTTCCTGAACTCTCATTATGACAGAGTTGTAAAACTTCCGGTACCTTGAGCTTTGGCACGACCATGTGCAGGTGACACTTGTCACCACGAGCATTTTCCCATTTCCGACACAGAACTCCATCCTGGGTAACCAAGCTTTTCCACTGTGCCCAATAACTCTTGGTGATAGAGCTTATTGCCGCAACTTCACCCAAGTAAGGTCCCGAAGCGCCTGTTTTCTTCCATCCCATCCCATCCCGACCCATCCTCATGTGTCTTATGTCTTTGTCCTCTTGTTGCGTTCTCTGCAGTTTCCTTCCAGTCTTCGCTAAGATCCGTCCTCAACATCCTCACGAGTCCTTCCTGCTATGCCTCTTGCCTGGCGCAGTACTTACACTGGTAGAGACACGGTCTACGCGACAGGACATCTGCATTACTATGTGACTTGCCACTGCGATGCTGTATTACGAAGTCCTGTAGTTGTTGCCCGGCAGGCACATCCGGTGTTCCTCCTACCGGCGACTGGTTTCTGCTGCGTGGACTCCTCCGTCGCACTGATTCCACCTCCAGAGCGTGGGCTCGGGTATCCCTTAGGTTTTTGCTGCGTGGATTCTTTCGCTTCGGGCAGCTTAACCTAATGTGGTCTCTCTCGCCGCAGCTATAGCACTGGGGTGCATTCAACACATCCCTGATACGGTGCGCTCGATCGTCCTGTCGCACTGCTTCCATCTTCAGAGCGTAGGCTAGGGCGTCCTTCAGATTTTTGAAATGTCTGAGTCTCACTGCGGCCCTAACCTCCAGGTCTCGGATCCCGTCGGTGAAAGCTTGAACGAGGTTCTTGTCGATAAGCGCTGGTGAGGACTGGTACGGCTTTCGAACCAGCTAATTCACCTCCAGGGCCCACTACTGCAAGGTTTCACCAACACGTTGCGATCGGTCTTTCAGCTTAGCGCGAAACACGTGTTCCAGGTGTGCGTCGCCATATCTCGCTTCCAATGCCTCCAACAGCTTCGCGTATTTGCTGTCTTGACGAAGCGCCTCTAACACGGTCAAGGCCTGGTCGCGAAGTCCCAAGATGAGAACGGTCAGAACCTGTTCTTGCGTCCACCCGTTCGATTTCATGACGGCCTCGAACTGGATCTTATAGGCTGACCATGATGATAAACCGTCGAATGGTAGGACTTTAAAGCCTCGTGGTGAGGACGCAACAACCGCAGATGTCACAATCCCATCTCCAGCTTTGAGCCCACGTATCGTTTTCGCCACCTCGACGTTGCGACTTTCGTGGCGTTGGACTTGCTCTTTCACCTTGTTCATCTCCCTCTCAACCGTTGCGCTGAGATCTTTTAGCATCATCAACTGCTCCTCCTAGCGGCGCATACTCTCCTCTTTGTCGCGTTGCAGCTGTTCCTCGAGGCGGCGTGCGTGCTCGTGGCGGCGCATACTTTCCTCCTTATCGCGTTGCAGCTGTTCCTCGAGGCGGCGTGCATGCTCCTCCTGGCGGCTTGCCTGCTCCTCCTGGCGACGTGCCTGATCCTGCATAAACGTCATCAGGGTCGCGGGGCTCACCGGCGAGTGAGCTACACTGAATGGTTCCGCTGCAGCCGCGGAGTCACGTGGTTCACCTGACGTCGGCGAGGTGGCGTCTCCAAAGCGCCTCTGGTCCACATCTCGCTGGCGCTGGTTCCTGGTACGCACCCCTTCCACTTCCTCCTTCGGTAGTACTGGCATATTCTTATCTCACTTCTGACACCAATTTTGGAGTACCAGCGTTAACATCGGCTTTTCGTTTTATTGTCACCTTTGGTTTGTCTTCTTTTTGTGTGAGAGCAGCAAAGACAAAGTTTCGTTTATGAGGCGCTAACGACCCAATTTTCGGAGCGTCGTCATCAGTCGCTAAAGGAGTTGCCAAGCTGCTAATCGTGCAAGCGCGCCTCCACTGCGGGACAGAAGAGAGCTATGATAATTTTGCTGCAAAATGGAGAACGATTTCTTAGGGCTGGTTATATGGGTCTTTAAGCAGTCTTTTTCTAAAGCACAGCAGGACTATCGACGCTTTCTATCTTGGTTTGATTGGCTTCCATTAGCAATGTCGACATACTCTTAGAGCTTAGGTTCGCTTTGATAAATAATTTGTTCTGTTGACGGTCACGTTTAGGCTTTATTCTTCGTCTTGCTTTTGTATACTGCCTCGGCGAGCACTGGCCTTCCCCTTTTATACGCGGTTAAAGCGTTTCTGAAGATTTCTAGAAACGCCATACCCGGTATTTAAATAGTACGAAGATTCGAGAATATTCCAGCGCTCTCTCTAATCTTCGCGTACCGACAAGCTACGTAGTTCGGTGAGACGTCAATAGATGGCGCTGTAATAAATTATTAGAAGAAACTGCCCATTCTTCCCCATAGTGCCGATAGATGGTACTGGCTGTAATAGTATTTTTAATGACTAGAACCAAGACATGAAATTACTTACAATTCTAATAAATATAATGAATATTAAGTTCATATCTTGACCAAACAATTTTACTAAACTCTTCTAGGTGCTCAATGACTAAACTATATAGTTTAGTCATTGAGCAGCTAGAAGAGTTTAGTAAAATTGTAATTGTAATAAGTACATGTACCTATGTACCTACATAGGTACTTGTACATACTTACATAGAGTCACACCCATTGTCCAAAGAGTCATATCTAGTATCTTAAACAAAATATTCTATTTTATAATATGTGTTATTATTTTCATTTCCAGGTTATATCTGGCAAGCTATACGCAGGTCCTGAAGTAGATGTTTGGTCATGCGGTGTGATACTGTATGCACTGCTATGCGGTACACTGCCTTTTGACGATGAACATGTTCCTACATTGTTTAGAAAAATTAAATCTGGCATATTTCCGATACCTGAATATTTAAACAAGAGCGTAGTCAGTCTACTATGCATGATGTTACAAGTGGATCCCATGAAGCGGGCTACTATTGAAGATGTGAAGAAGCATGAATGGTTTCAGAAGGATTTACCTGGTTATCTGTTCCCATCCCCTGTTGAGCAGGTAATTGGAGTAGGTTTGCTTTTTGATTTATTATATTTGTTTGGTGTTGTTAACTATGCTTCATGTAACTTCTGTATGACTAACAATTGCCAAGAGTGGTGCGGCTCTATATGAGTTGCAACAAATGTTATGAAATCAGAAATTTTTGCTCATTGCGTTCTCATGCCATAAACAATGTTGAATTGACGTGTCCATGTAGTTGTTAGGCTGGTTTTCTTTGACTGATCTGTCTGCTTAAGTCGCTTTTGTATCACGTCGATAAACGCGATTTACAGACACATACATTGCCTAAGCCAACGACTATACATGGTAATAACGCTTATTGGCTATGGAGATAGTTATACTTAATTTTACCTGCAGCTTCGCTCGCGTTAATCTGGATTAGGTCAATAAAGTATCCCTCCGGAACAGTAATTTTTTTGATGAAAGGCACCTACGTCCTTTTCTGCCCTCGTTACAACGTGTATGCGAAATTTCATGATGGTCAGTCGAGTAGTTGAGGCGTGAACACGCAACAAACAAACAAGCTCACATTCGCATTTATAATATTAGTTAGGTTGTACACGTCGTATCGTTGATATAAGTTGTAAAATATTGAAATTATATTTAAGTGGCAATTTCAAAGTGGCTGTGAGTTTCTTGCAGGTTTCTTCTCATAGGCTAAACCCTTTGCCTGAATTTAGCAACTAGTCTAAATGTAGCTTCAGTCTGTTACTGAAAACTGTAAACTCTGAACTAGTCTAAATGTAGTTTCAGTCTGTTACTGAAAATTGTAAACTCTGAACTAGTCTAAATGTAGCTTCAGTCTGTTACTGAAAACTGTAAACTCTGAACTAGTCTAAATGTAGCTTCAGTCTGGTACTGAAAACTGTAAACTCTGAACTAGTCTAAATGTAGTTTCAGTCTGTTACTGAAAACTGTAAACTCTGAACTAGTCTAAATGTAGCTTCAGTCTGGTACTGAAAACTGTAAACTCTGAACTAGTCTAAATGTAGCTTCAGTCTGTTCCTGAAAACTGTAAACTCTGAACTAGTCTAAATGTAGCTTCAGTCTGGTACTGAAAACTGTAAACTCTGAACTAGTCTAAATGTAGCTTCAGTCTGTTACTGAAAACTGTACTGTAAACTCACTAACCTATATATTTTGACGATAATAAGTGTTACTTTGTGACCTAAATGAATAAATGATTGTTGACTTTCGACGCCGACGATCTGCTAGGAAGAAAACCAGCCTTATAAAGACTACTTCACATGATAAGCTTTAAGCATGTTATCACGCCTTTACCACAAGCATAGGTTAAGAGCTTATTTAGAATTGTGCAACTGCATGATAAGTTTATCCCTCCTAAATATATTATTTCCAATACCAGTCACTATGTAAATATAATCTATAAATAAGCGTCGGGTCATTCACTAATTATGTAAGGGTCCCGAAACATAGAAAATCGTACATGAGTGTGCCTCGGGAGTAAATATGTGTACCTTACGAAATTAATGAAAGGCCCCTAAAATTTGAACTTCGACGCAGTATTTGAAAATTGTATACCTACTATAAAGTAGCATTAATTTTCCCAATAACGAATATTCATATAATTTTGTTAATAAAAGGCTCGCTTGAGTTAAACCTTATAAAAAGTACTCCCGCTGTTTGTCTTGCATGTTTATTAAAAAGCCCAGGGTTGCACGTTGGCAATATGTTACAATCGATTGGATAAAACAGTTGGTCAAATACTATCGAATTCGATGGGTTTGTGGACACAATCGCACTATTCGTTTGTGTTCAAATAACTCGTTGCAGTAAATCGAGACGCGAGCAAGCACAGTCTCAACATCTCGATTGTGTATGTCAGTCAGCGACATACGTCGATAAACAATTGTAAGATTTTGATCTGCTTTATATAACAATTCATAATCTCTTACATCAGTAATAGTTAAAGTGTTGATATTTTAATCACAATTAATTACTATAGAACAATAATTAGACATATTTCATACAAATTTATTAAATGTGTTATACATTGAAAGAAAAAATCGTAAGTAAAACCTGCGTGTCTGAGAGTTCTGCATAATATTCTCGAAGATATGTGAAGTCTGCCATCTCGCACTGGGCTAGCGTGGTGGACTATGGCTTAACTCTTCTCATTCTGAGAAGAGGCCCGTGCCTAGCAGTGGCAATTTGTATACGGGGCTGATGTTATATTATTATAACTATTTATGTCGTTGACTGTACCAGAGAGCGAGTTCAATCATTGTCTCGAATAAAATTTGATTCCTATCCATTCGATTGTACCATCTCTTAATCGTGCATCGCTGAACCGATACTAGACTAACATTGATATTATTGCAGGACAGTAGTGTAATAGACACAGAAGCGATATCGGAAGTGTGCGACAAGTTCGGTGTGAAGGAACACGAAGTTCACAACGCGTTGTTGAGCGGAGACCCGCACGACCAGCTCGCGATAGCCTACCATCTAATCATAGACAATAAAAGAATCGCTGATGAAGCGGCTAAGGCTGAGATAAAGGATTTCTATGTTGCCAGTATGTATAAATATTTAGCATACTAATAATGGTGTTATTTGTATTTATGGACGGTTATTCAGGGCTCAATCTATAGAAAGTAAGTGTTGTTTGGCTGCACTGATGACGTAGTGGTTGAAGTGGTCGCCTCGCCACTGCCACTGCGCCGATTGCTGTGGGTTCGAGTCCCACACGGGACAAAAATTTGAGGGTCTACAAATAGTTGTTCTGAGTCTGGATGTTCTTTGTATCCGTTGTTGGAATATTTGTAAAGTCCTCCGCGATACAGGAATTAGACCTAGTGCGGGAGTTGTCTTTATAAAAAGAAAAACATACAAGTGTACGATAATTTCATTTTGCCAACTAGCTTTAGTGGCACACAGTAGGCAGACGAGCCTGGTAGGTAGACATGGTACACTTTTTAACTTTGGAGCTAGAAAGTAGAAATCTAATACAGAAATCCAATTAGTAGTTGCATGTTATATCACAGGACTAAAAAGAAATTGATATATAATATCTTAAATCTGGCCAATTGGCATGTGCAATAACTTTAGTAATTCATTTTGTATTTAGATTCGTAATACGTTAATTTCAAGATTACTACCTGACGTCCAAGTTGTTTATATAAAATATTGAAGAAATTTTATCAAGGTTTTTCAATTTGATTCGTAAAAGTGTCCACACTATACGCTGAGGTGACTAAGTGAACTCCTATATTTAAATAGCGTTACTTATCGACTACTAAAAACAGACATTCCATCTATTTAAAAAAATCGGCAATGTGTCCACGGTTGCCATACATAGACATTCGTTGATATTACGAAAAATGTTCACAATGAAATTTAAACCCTACATTTTAAAACATAAAACTCAATATTGCTTTACAATAAGAACACACTCGAAATCTTATTTGTTAGGACGGTTCTATAGCACCGAGCCATTAATCATTTATTTAAACAAAGTTCCATGCCGAAAATCTAGTTATTTATTTGATCATATAAGTTAATGTAATATACACTGTGTAGCGAACTCGCCACCTTCAGTTCCAAGCGAGCCGGCGAGACCGCATCCCGAGCGCATTGCGCCGCACCCGCACGCGCACACCGCGCAGGACAAGGCGAGAGGCACGCCCGTCAAGAGGTACCATACTATACATATACAATTTATTTATTTTATTTATTTATTTCCCAAAGCTGTCTGTGTGGAAAACCTTGGGGGAGGCCTATGTCCAGCAGTGGACGTGTTTCGGCTGAGATTATGATGATGATTGCACAAAATACTGTTACAAATATTTGAACCTTATACAAAGTTGCATAAATTAAACCTACGACTAAGGATTCTGAAAATTTGTAATAAACATTCACCTGTCTCCAGTTAGAAACTGTATCACAGGTAGGTAGGGTCCCAGTTACAAAAAAGAATCATAATAGCTAACATAGTCATAATACATTATAAGCGTGAAAGGTATTAAATATAAATCTAAACGAAAGAAAATCTATTGTTTAAAATAATGTCTTTCAGAACGAATTTCGGTCGCAACAGCCAATCCTAATAGAGACTAACCATCTGCGCAGGAGACATTACAGTGCACAAGTGTGTGCAAACATAATTACACTCTCCGTTTCCTAACTCTCATGATCTGATTGGACGGCAATCCGACCCGACGGGAGATAGTTCATGCGCAGAACCAACGCCTTTCCGTGTTTTCCGAGGCGCGCTGTCTTACACCGGCAACTTCCTAAGTCCGTGCTGGCATTGACATTTTTTAACAAATAAACCTTTATATTATATTTTATTATTCAAAAACGAGAGTATGCACAGCAGTCGCAGTATAGTAAAACTATTGTATATATATAGTATCATACATCCCGTAGCGAATTTGCCGACGACGTTTCCGAACGAAACGCAGCAACTCTATTACTAGGTACTCTTACACCGGGGTCCTACAAAAGAATATTGTGTTGTATACTCTTGTTAGTGATTCTTTAATTGAGGATAAAACGGCTCCGGTCGGTATGCCGTTTACTATTATAACTAAACTAAAATCTTATTTTCTTATTCTTTTACTACTGTTTCAACTACCCATATACAAAAGACAAATATTTAATATAATTTAGTCACAAATAAATACGAAAATTTTCTCGAAACTCTTGTGGCTAACGCACCTGCGATATCACATGAGATATTAACGTTTATAATATATTATTATAATATCAGCCCTGTTTATAAACCGTCCAACCACGCTGGCGCTGGCCAAATGCCGGTTAGTAGACTTCACACATGTTCGAGAACTTTATGTACAACTCTAAGACATGTATTTCCTTTGCTGTCAAAGCGAGCGATAATTAACTTAATACGCACATAACTTCGAAAAGTCAGAGTTGCGTGCCTTGGAATTGAACTCGAGACTTTTGTGTGGCAGTCTAACGGTTGCCCACTAGTCTAGCTAATAATAGTCAAATGTTATACGTCCCCGAGTTAACTGCCTCATTCATACTGTTGCCAAATAATTCTCAACGACGCGGCGACGGATTTTTCCACTCCATGATAACGTGTAATAGATATTTTGTTATTTGTAGTTTATAATTAAAATACTTTTTTACAGGGCTAAATGGCACTTGGGCATTAGATCTCAGAGCAAACCCAACGATATTATGTTAGAAGTGTTCCGCGCTATGAAAGCGCTAGACTACGAATGGAAAGTCATCAACCCTTATCATGTTAGGTGAGTGTTATCAATTATATTTGACGATACAAGGAGAATAAAATACCTAAGCATTAACGACAGCTAGTTGGCCAATGTGCCAGACTTTTTTCCATTAATATTCGAACAATACTAAACTGTAATAACCTTTTAAAGAAATTAAAAATTAATTACGATGGACATAAATATTGCATAAGGCAGGTAAAAACAGTAAGCAAGTTTGGAAACATATTAAAAATGTCACTTATATCTCTAAACAGCATAAATCAAATTCGTGTTTACTGCACTCTTCACCGCTTTTGTCTGCTAATAATGTTAATAACTATTTTGTAAATGTAGGTAAAAATCTTGCTGACTGGACTCCGATACAAACTTGTAATCGCGCTGCTATAACTCTTCAAAAACCGAACAACATCGCTAGTCTAAAATCATTTGTATTGTTAGACACTGACGAACAGGAAATAGAATGAATCATCTCAGGGATGCAGGATGACTCTGCTGTCGGCTACGATAGTATAAACAACAAGATCCTTAAATATTTTAGGTATATCTTAGTACCTCCATTAACGTATATATTTAGGCTCTGCCTTTTTGAAGGGATTTAACCCAAATGCCTTAAAAAAGCAGTTGTTATATCCATCTTTAAATCTGGCAACAAAGATCTAGTTGCAAATTATCGACCTGTATTCATACTCCCCTCAATATCTAAGATACTAGAACGAATTATAAACACTAGATTAATCAATTATCTTTCACCCAAGCAATTTGGATTTAGGGTCAAACTATCCACCGCCGATGTAGTTCATAGCTTGACTCATTATATCACAGAGAAACTAGGCAAGGGTAATCAAATCTTAGGCATTTTTCATGATCTAAAAAATACATTCCATACTGTATCTATTTCTATACTTCTGAACAAGATGGAGGCTTTGGGTACACGGGGTAATCAACTAAACCTTTTTACAGATTACTTAAGCGATCGACACCAATGCGTTAAAATAGATAATACCACTAGCAATTATGAGAAAAATACTGGTTTTGGTATTCTCCAAGGAAGTATTATCGGTCCGACGCTGTTTCTGATTTATATTGACGATTTATGTAATCTTATATTAGAAAACGGCAAAATAATATCATACGCTGACGATACCGTTCTAATATTCTGCGCTAAAACCAGCAACGAGTTATACGGGAACGCTCAGCTTGGCTTTAATATTGTAATAACATCAACAATCCATAATTACTAACTCTGTGCTAAATAAACATTATAAAATAAGTAGAACATAATAATTATATTCCATTTCTTCTTCCAGAGTGCGTACTCTAAACAAGATGACAGAGAAATACGTGAAGATGTCGCTGCAGTTATACCAAGTGGATTACAAGTCTTATCTATTAGACTTCAAGTCGTTATCAGGCGAGAAGGAAGACTCGGACGAAGAGGCGTCATCCCCACTAGTGGCCGTGGTACCGCCCCCTCCACCCGCGTCCCCCACACAACTACAAGGACACCACACTATGGAGTTCTTCGAGATGTGTGCTGCACTTATCATACAACTCGCTCGGTAATGACGACGCTAACTTATTCGATAGTTGTTCAGCCTATCGTTTCTCAATCTCACCAAAGGCCTTTAAAATTGTATTAAATGTACGGGGCTCAAATATAGTTCAATTAACATGCTTATCAGAGTGGCTAGTGCGACTACACGGATGGCGTAGTGGTTTAAGTGGCCACCTCGCCACGATCCACGAATGGTTGTTCTTAGTCTGGGTGTCCTTTGTTTGAAAGTTTGTTAAGTCCGCGCGACACAGGATTTACTCCTAGTGCGGGAGTTGTCTCTTAAAAAAGTAAAAGTTGTTTTACGTTTACTACGTTTGGCTCTCTGATTGGTTAAAGGCTTGGAGCGGGCCAATCGGAGCGCCGAACGTCATAACCGTGTCGATAGCGTTGACTTAACATAAACTTGCACTAGGCACTCTGATCTATAAACACATACTAATGTAGAACGGAGGTTATATAGAGTTGGTAAACATAAAAATCTACGGCAGTCGAATCGATATGGGAAGAACACATTCTGGAATATTCCGATTACCTTCTATTGGGTTGTTTTTAAAACGAATTGTTTTATTTTATATCTTTGGGAATAATACAATAAGATAACGAAAAATAAGTATTAAATTTTACCGTTCATTTACTTGCTAGTTGTTTATTTAAATTAAGCGCATTTCGGCAACGGCTCGTACTATCTGTGCTAGTGGCGCCTCTAGCGAGCGGAAACGGAACTACACTGACGGACTCGTAAGCTGCATCAAAGTTCAGGATTACTTTCGAATTAATGTTTTTGATAAGTATGCAAACTTTTTAGATTAAACTAAATGAAAATGTCGAGACCATTATTCATAACAAAAAACAAAATTTAAAAATAGAACTGCAGTAAAAGATAAAATTATAGCCGGGAAAATAAAATTTATGCATAGTCTCAAATTCGTGTTATTAGACTAAAGTTTGAAATTAATTCTTTTTGTTTTCTTTTTCATTTACGATTTAAATTATTGTTACCAATAGTATTGATTATTTATTAGTCTTTTAAACTCAACAAATGTTTCGTAACCATAGATATGGATACATCGTCCGAACAAGCCGCTCAAATTTTGCCATTGGTGCGGGAAGACTTGGATCAACAAACGATTGCTAGAAATTTAAATTTAAACCAGTCTAAGGTTTCTAGAGTATACCGAAGGTTTGTAGAGACGAGTCTTACAAAAGGAGACCCAGTACCGGCAGAACTCGAGCAACTACCCGTCGTGACGACCGATTTATTGTTTCAACTTCCCTACGAAATCGTTTCCTCACGTCAGTAAACATCAAAACAGAGCTGAATGAAGTGCGTGGAGTAAACGTGAGTGCACGAACAATAAGAAAGAGGCTTAAGGAAGCGGCAATCACCCCTTTTAGCAAAAGGTCCAAAACTGTCTGCAGCTCACGTCTGTGAGCGAGCTTGTCTAAGCTCGTTTAAGATTTGAGCATGAACATCTTATTTGGACTGAAGAGCAATGGGCCTCGATATTGTTCACCAATGAGTGTAGGACATGTCTAAATGATGCAGACGGTCGCAGAAGAGTCTATAGTCGACGTGGGGAGAGATATGCTCAAAGTTGCATTGAGGAGCGTGTTCCTTTTGGAGGCGGTTCGTGATTGGTGTGGGGTGGCATTTCGATAATTGGGCGAAGGGAACTTGTGTTCATCGACATGGTTTTTCAAAACGGTAGAAGAGGTAGTTTGACGGCACAACGCTATATAACTAAGGTTTTAGAAGCTCACGTGGTACCTTCATTTTTTTTGTTTGTTTTTATGCTCGTCAAAATGACCACACTCCACCTGATGGTAAGCAGTCGTGTGGTCTAAGAGCAGTGGCCTCCACACCGCCCTCATAGTAGCCGAGGCGATGTTGAGGACTCTACTTTGACGGCCTGAGAAGGTGCTTTTTCACGCCCCGCTTAAAGGACCCAGGATTGAAGGAAGAAGGAAACACGTGCCTTGGCAGAGAATTCGATGCCTTGGTCGTTCGGCAGAGGTATGAGGACCCAAATTTGTTGGTACGCGCTCTAATCGACTCTACCGTGTAAGGATGGCATCTGAGCCCAGCACGCGTTGTTCTGGATAGGAAAGGGGAGGGCGGGATAAGGTGGAATAACTCTTCAGAGCACTCCCCGTGGTATATTCTGTAGAAACATGCCAATGAGGCAATGTCCCTACGGAGTTGCAGAGGTTCCAGTGAACTCGTGACCTCTGGATCTCCGATGACACGGACAGCCCGCCGCTGTAACCGGTCGAGAGCGTCCAGCAAGTACTGCGCGGAGCCATCCCAAAGATGAGAACAGTACTCCACGCAAGGGCGCACTTGTGCCTTATACAATAGGCACAGTTGCCCAGGCGTGAAGAACCGCCTCACCCTGTTCAGAACTCCGAGTTTTCGCGAAGCTTGCTTAATGACGCTCTCGATGTAGGTTTTGGGATTAAGGGAGCGGCAAAGATCCATACCTAAGATGGAGAGGCTGTCACGTATTACCAGTGGAGTGTTCTTCAGAGAACTTCTTATCTTATCTTGTCTTATTCGGGGGCCAGTCAGTGTAGACCGACGACACTTCGACCCAGTGGGATCTTTCGTGTCGGCCCCGAGATCTATCCCTTAGCTATCTCCCTATGAATGTACTGCATCAGACGCAGAGTACACTTCAGAGGGAGAAGCCTGAAGTCTTCAGGGTTTGGTTATGCCAATCCCATCAGACCCATCCTTAGTCCAGCCAACGCGTCACATTCACACAGTAGGTATGATATGTACTCGTCCCGTTCACCACAGGCTCTGCAGATCAAATTGTTTGCCAATCTCAATGCACAGGAAGTCGTTGGTGCCAAAATGACCAGTGAACGCTCCTGTGAGCAGCCGTATTTGGCCCTTATTGTACCCGCAGAGCTTCCGGGTGAAGCCCGTGGCTCTGTTTGCAATGAATTTCTTGGAGTGTTCCAGACCTCTAAGGGCCATCCGCTCTAGCCTGTGTTTATCATTGCCATGTGCATTCAAAGCTGCCTTGACGGTACTCTCAGAGAGTCCTAAGAATGGCTCGGGGCCCACAAATAGTTGCTTCGAGCCCTTTCTGGCTAATTCATCAGCCTCCTCATTACCCTGCACCCCTGCATGCCCCGAAACTCACACTAGCCTGACTGTGTAAGAGCAGCTTGACTGTCACTGAGAATATAAACAGTCTTGTCAGTGACATTATTGTTAATGTTCTCCTGCGCACAGGCAATTATAGCATAGGTTTCCGCATGGAAAACCGTTGCATATTTCCCCATGCTTTGGCTCACCTTGCGGTCGTTGGCATAAATACCAGCGCCTGATCCTGTTTCCATTTTGGAACCATCGGTGTACCAGATGAGACAACCCTTGTCAGGGGATTGTAGACCTTCTCTCCATTCGTCCCTTGTCAAAATTCTTTTTGAATATGTGCATTGGTTGCATAATGTCGCATCCCATGCTCATAATCACGTGGTACCTTACATGGGATTAAAAGGCGAAAATTTTTCTCTAATGCAAGATAATGCCCGACCCCACGCCGCTGCACAAGTTCGACAATATTGCGAAGAGGTTGTATACCATGTATGTACCATGAATTAGCCAGCACGCAGCCCGGATCTTAATCCCATTGAGCACGTTTGGGACAGTTTAAAAAAGCTGTATATGCGAGAAATCCTGTGCCCACAACAGTGGCAGCACTAAGAACAGCGATTTCACAAGAATGGAACAATATTCCGTAAGACCGTTTAATAACCCTAGTCAGATCTATGCGGAACCGATTAGAATCTGTAATAAACATGGAGGTAACAAAACACCTTATTAAAAGAAAAAAAAAACCTGTGCTTCAACTTTTTTTTTAAATTGTAAATACCAATTTTCAATAAACCAACCAAAACCAATTTCTGTTACATTTAACGATTTTGTTCAAAAAAGTTTAATGGTTCTTTCCCGTATACAACAGTATACTTCATAACAGCGTACATACTACGCTGTTATGAAGTTTACGAACCAAACTATAGGTTTCAATTTAAATTTGTATAAAAGATTTGAATACTTGGTTAAAATGTTTATTTCAAAGGCGTCTTGAACATTGATGCAGTTTATGAGTCCGTCAGTGTATTTTCATCTTTATAACAATGTATGTGATCACCAGAGATCGGATTATTCCAGTGCATATTTACCTAAACTTTGAGGAAAAAACATAGAGTGGTAATACTACCTCTAAAATAAAAAGAATTAAAATCGGGATTTAGAAATCATGAATTATTATTGATTTTATAGAAACATAGTTAGGTACAAATTATTGATTTGAAGAATATCATTCAATTTTTTAGAGTTCCGTACTTCTTTTTAGAGTTTTGTCTCTTGTGAGATGTTATAGTGGTGTATTGTAATGAGCTAGTACGGAATTTATTTACCGATTTTACGGTAGTAAGTTTGAGAAACGATGGTTTAGGCCGACATTTATAATGTGACTCTCAACCCCTATTACTTTAGGATTTGCATTTGCCAATTATTATTCATACATACACAAATGTTTCTAAATGTGGTCAATAATCAAGATATATTATGGTTCCTTATTCAGGAGGAGGTCACCATTGCATGTGCTACCTAGATTATCTATGAGAATGAATAAAGGACTTTTCATAATTCAAAAATATTATAGAATCATATACCTGCGGAACCAGAATTATGTGTATGTATAAATTGTAGATAGTATGATAATATACATATTCAATGAGGCAGCGAATTGTTCTATCAGATGGTATGAAGTATTACAACCATATCTTAAAACATTATTATTAGATGTGCGAGAACGAGACATGACACTATGTAACGCGTTGCCTAATTCTCGCACTCGCAATAAAAGTGCTTTGTGAGGTGGTCGTAAGGCCTGCGATCAGGGTGAGAAACGATTGAAAGCAGAGGTCATGATATAGTTGTACTTTAAAAGGTGGTCGTAAGGCATCCGGTTAGGGTGAGAAATCATTGGTATCGGAGGTCACATTATAGTTGTCGGCAAGCGTTAAGTTAGGCCGTCAAACGGATGGGTCGGTTGTTCATTGTGAATAGAATTTTGTATATAGTCATGTTATCCTATGGAAAATGGTATGAAACGCGTGTCTATTTAAATCCCGTCTTCAGCTCCCTTCGGCCGTCTATAGAACCTGAGTTTCGGAACTGGTTCCGTACGAGGCTTTTAATTTACTTGTATGGAACTGGTTCCCATTAAGGCTTTTAATTTACTTATATGGAACTGGTTCCGTACAAAGCTTTTAATTTAATTGTATGGAACTGGTTCCGATCAAGTAATTATCATATTCCATCAGCTGTGAACGGAACTGAAGTAAAGACACAGCCAGGTCTACAATAAACTAACTGTATAGCGTTATAAATAGACGATGTAAATGCGAAATTAGTAATAAAGTGGAACCTGTACCTACGTTTCCCCGGGAACGCGTGCCTATTCCTACCACTTGCGGCCGACCCAAAGCTGGGAGGAAATAATAGAGGCGGAAGACAATAACAGACTTCGGTAGAACTCATTGCGAAGATACAATTAGATAAATGAAGCAGGTTTTTTACTACCAATTGTAAATGTCCTGTACCGAACTGGAAAACAATAAAGTTGAAATATAAAAGAAATATCCTTATTAAAAAAGGTTTTTATTAATTAAACTATGACTGAGTTCTTAACTTTGTTAATGAACTAAAATATCCTCTTTACCTACGAAACGATCTTAAAATTTAAAAGCATACGGGGAAATTAACTCAACGTAGTGGCCTACAGTTATTAAGACATTTTTCATTAATAAATTAAGTCATTAAATCGCTAACTGCAGTATTAATATCCTGATCAATTTCAAGATAAATTTTCGCCTTCTTAGAGTTCTTTTTAAATTAGTAATTTTCGTTTCTTTGATCAATATGTCTGATAAATTAGCAATTGATGTATTTTTTTTTTTTTCTATAAAACGATAGATCTGGCTTTTCTCTTTTTTGTTTTTACTTGTGGGAATGCTTTGACGCATACCTCTCCGTGAGGTGACGGAGAAGTTATGTCGGGCTCACCGAGGGAAAGATACCCCGGTAATACCGACTAAACCTACCACGGTGTTCCTCGACATAACCATAGACGGCGGGGCCGCGTGAATCGCTTTCACAAGCAATCGCGACCCCGCCGAGGTTTCGGCCCGCCGTGTGAAAAGGCAGGCCAGTACATAAGACACTTCTTCTACTGTTCCCTTATGGGGGGACAAAAACACGACTCAGAAGTGCGCGTGGGAACATGCACGCCGTCTCTCGGGCCTGTCGCTGATCGGTTGGCGAGCAGGCCCACGCAGCCCACCACCCCCAGGTCAAACCTCAGGGTGACTGGAGGTCATCTCGCGCCCTCCGGCGCCAGGTTCTGCGGTTGGGGAGAGGGCTTAAGCGCTCCCTATCCCGCTCCGCCGCCTCTTTGATGGACATGACTTCTTCACTGAAGGAGGCGACGGCGTTCCACGACCTCTCGCTCCGGACCATAGATTGAACCACGGCTGGGAGCGAGAGGGCAACCATACCGATTGCCGCAATCAACCCACGGTGCTGCGATGCCCAGGCGGGGCAATCCGCCAAACTGTGCAGCGCCGTGTCCACAACAACATCGCGGCAGTCGCCGCAGTGATGACATCCATGCGTCTCCTGCCGGCCTATGCGACACAGGAACTGGCCAAAACAACCTTGGCCAGTTATTACCTGTGTCAGCCGGAAGCTGAGGGCGCCATGCCGCCTCTCCAGCCATTCTTCAAAAACGGGACTTACCGCCACGATCGTGGCATCCGGCTGTGCCATCCCTCCGAATTATTTGTGGTTCGTAGTTGCTCCTTACTATATCAACAAGTTTTGTTAAAGTTAGTTTTCTATAACTATTGGGTTTTAAAACATGCGTTAAATTTTTAGAGTTCGAAAAAACTCTTATACAACTGCTTTGTCCGTGCGTGCAAGAACCGTAAGAACTAGAGACTAGCGGTCAACGCCATTCGACTCGGCATGGTCGATATACTCCCGAAATTACTATAACCATTGACTTCTGACCTCAAGGTCACGTGGTATCACGTGAACTTTGCGTATAACTTGAACCATTTTTTCGAACTCTAAGATTTATGGCAATTCATTGCCGTTTCTCACTTGTTTAATGTCAAACTTGCAATTCCAGCAATTCGTGACACGTGTCGTTGCTTAACAGGTGTTGAAATTTCTTATAGCTTAGCTTTTCGAAATAGGCATCTATTGTAATGAAAGTAGCACCCTTTGATTTCGGTGCCATTATATACTTTGGCCACTGCTTTCATTGCAGCCTTTTCGTAGTCCATCGTTACTTTCAATGGCTTCCAGAAAGGAAAGACTAATTTAATGAGTCGAAAGAGGATCTCATGTTTCCTGGCTTTTATCAGGGAGTAAACAATAAATTATCGGAGTCACGGATCTACTTTTCTCGTCATAAGTATGGATTGAATATAACTGCCTGAAAGGCTTTCGGCAGGATTTAAAAGTGCCATCACACAATATCTGAAGATTTTAACCATTTTTACGAAAGAATAGGTATAAGAATTCTTCACATCACGAAATCGATTACCGATTAAGTCTCTTTATTATTGCTATTCAACGATCATCTGTCAAATGGGACTTCGTGTTTGAAACGGACTATAACCTGTGGCACTTTAAAGCTTTCCGCAAACATACGGTTTCCTGATCAGGTTTCCGAAACAGGGATTCAGATTCGGATACCCGAATGCACACTTTTAATTCGAATTTGCTGTATACCGCACACGTTCTTATATTTTCCGTGCGAAAATAATTCCCGTCGTTCAATTCGGAATCTCGCCGGTGTGTCTGAATGAAGAACGGAAAAAACCGAATCACATCATTCCGAACGCAGCGCTCGCTAACATTCTGTATGTACCGCCGCACACGAACGGAAACAATTCTGAATACATCAGGGTGCCTAATGTGAGTTGTTTTTACGTTAACACGATCGTTTACCGCGTTTGGCTCTCTGATTGGCCAAGAGCTTGGATCGGGCCAATCGTAGCGCCGAACGTCATAAACGTGTCAATCGCGTTAACGTAAAACAAACTCGCACTAGGCACTCGGAGCTGGCTAGACACGGTGGCGTTACCGTACGTACTGGTAATACTAATTTCTGATGAAAAAAAACCCAACGTCTGCGCAAAGCTGACGGAATGACGAATCTGAACCCCTGTTTTGGAAACCTGATCAGGAAACCGTATGTTTGCGACCAGCTTATATCAATATTATAGTTGTCATAAGATCATTTGACGGAAGATGTTTACTCATATAACTGGCCAGTTATCATGAAAGAGTTTCCCCCATGGAGACAATACTGCATAGACAGTTACAGCCTTCATGTCAAGCGTTTTTCCCGTGAGCGAGGTCCAGCAGTTCAATACAAGTAAATTAAAAGCCTCGATGGGAACCAGTTTCATACAAGTAAATTAAAAGCCTTGATCGGAACCAGTTCCATACAAGTAAATTAAAAGCCTTGATCGGAACCAGTTCCATACAAGTAAATTAAAAGCCTTGATCGGAATCAGTTCCATACAAGTAAATTAAAAGCCTTGATCGGAACCAGTTCCATACAAGTAAATTAAAAGCCTCGTACGGAATCAGTTCCGAAACTCAGGTTCTATAGACGGCCGAAGGGCTTCAGCTACCTGTCTAGTGTAACATTCAACAAAAACTGTAACATTTAACAAAATGCATACACGACATTAGGAATCCACGTTCGTATTCTGTATGAATGCCAAAAAATGTCATTAAAATATAAATGTAAATAACGTCAAAAAATATTTTTATGTAACACTAGCTGTCCCGACAGACGTTGTCCTGTACACACGAAAAATAATTAAATAAACCAAATCTAAACCATTCTCGAATCCACTTGAACACACGCAAAAAATTTCATCAAAATCGGTCCAGTCCTTTAGGTGGAGTTTAATTATAAACACGCACAGAAGCATTATATATATAAAGATTGTAGCATCATTCGAAATTTGAGAGAGTAATAGCCCGCACCGGCATCCTTACTTAAACCTCGATCTTGTCAAGTCAGAAGAAATACTTATGCCTTGTAGAAGTTCCCAGACAGATATCCTTATGCGGGAATTCCCAGCGAATAGGGTCATCTGACGTTTACGGAGGCACTGTACTGCCAACAGATTCGCAAGTGCTCTTAGTCGCTTCGTGCGCGTTTTACCTCTAATGTTGCACACATCACTATGCTAAAATCGTTAATATCGGACGGACCGATTTTTGCCAACTTAGTAGTTATATTTTTAATACATATATGCGGCTCTTGCATAATACCGATCTCTTGCTGACAGTATTGCGCCTCCATAAGGATAAAAAAGAAAAGAACCATATAGGCTACGGCGT
This sequence comes from Catocala sponsa, assembly GCA_963564715.1. NCBI lineage: Eukaryota > Metazoa > Arthropoda > Insecta > Lepidoptera > Erebidae > Catocala > Catocala sponsa. The sequence goes on along the minus strand of OY751343.1, from coordinate 11,943,475 downwards.
ATAATCGCCTAGTCGAGGGTATTAGTAAGTTTACACGACTTATGGCCAGTTTCACAACTATCAAGTAAAAGTTATCCTAAAGATAAATCGCATGCCGTTTCACTCTTGTTCGGTTAAAGAAGAGAGAGCGAGACTTTGATCTTATAGATAAACGCTATTTGGAGGTGGTGGGACAGGCCCTAATTCTAGATTATTTCGTTTTGAAGGGTCACGTTAGTTCATAATACTAATATTAGAGGTTTTGTTGAATGTGGAAAGCTGAACGCGGGCTGATTTCGCGCCTTAACCTCAACAAGCAATATTTTGATACACATATATTGTTGAATTTAGTAAATTATATTCACTAGTCTAAACTGCCTCGTATGCATTCACGTCGTGTGATTATTACGGAGTTGGATTAAATTAGATAATAAAATTATTTAAATATTGGGTGTTGATTATTTAACTTTAATTAAACGGTAGAACCGTAGTAATCCGAAAAGCATGTCGAGTCGTTTAGTCATACTTTTATACTCCTGACATGAGATCATCTTTGACATCGACCGCAAAGTAAGGTGTTGTTTGTTAGTATAATGAGAAAAGTTACCCTGTCACGTAGATTGTTGATGAAACGAATTAAACCAATATCGAATGTCATACCAGTACGTATTCGTTCTCTCTATGACCATTCTCCAAGCCAAACTTAACAAGTGTGTCATACATCTAAGCTGATAGGCGACAGAATTTAGAACTAATTACAATTGATATTACTATAACGTGCATATAGACATCTGTTTAAAAAAACCCACTAAAGGCCTGTTCAAACTTAAGCGGTATTTACTTCTGTCTGCGGTAGAGAAAACCAAGTGGGTATGCGGTAATATTACTGTTCACACCAAAGCGGATTTCGCCATCCTTGTGGGTAGAGTTGATACTAAATACCTGAGAGAAACCCGCGCGGCAGGCACTTCTGCCCACAGCGGCAGTGAAAACCGCTCAGGTCGCTCTAGCCGCGGAACTTGATACTAAATACCTGAGCGAAACCCGCGCGGCAGGCACTTCTGCCCACAGCGGCAGTGAAAACCGCTCAGGTCGCTCTAGCCGCGGAACTTGATACTAAATACCTGAGCGAAACCCGCGCGGTATATACCTCTACCCACAGTGGCAGCAAATACCACTCAGGTTTGAATAGGCGTTTATCATATACAGCTATACTAAATATTTAAGTGTAGGTATTGCCCAGGGGCCAAAACAATGTATCTTTACGCATTGTTACGAGACATACCTATACACTGTAACACGTTCTCGTAACAGACGAGACAGCGATGCGCATGCGTAATAATGCTTTATTATTTTCCCGCGTTATTTTTGTCGTGGTCATGGTAGTGTCATGGTGGATCACCACACTGGACATGAAATTACGAGTTATATTAGCATATCGTATTGCAAGAAATGCTTTATAAGGACTTTTCGGATTTCTAGGGGTCTTCTGTATTCTGACAACTACATCGAGTGAACTTTAGTATTATATTTACGCGACGATAGTTTCGCACGTAACTATCAAAAGCAACGGTTCAATAACTGCTGCCGGCGCGGTCTCGTTATAATTGTCAGATAAAAGTACATACAAATAATAATGGTAATCGAAGACCTTCCATTGATATTGTGACTCCAAAGTTTTAAAATATTGTGATACATTAGATCCACGACGCTTAAAGTTGTGGTCGTACGGACACGTGACGAATGCGGGCTGTATAGGCACTGTTGCTTTTAAACGTTGACGTAGGCATGAGACACTAAAACACTATACATTTCCGCACGGCCAGTCTATAATTTCAAGTCCGTTATAATTTCATGACAAATTAACTTAGTCTCACGATATTTTATTTATCTGTTGCATGGACGGCGCAGTGGTTGAAGTGGTGAACTCACTACTGCCATTGCCCAGAGAAGTGGGAATTGAAGGTTCAATCGCCCTGTGGAAAGAAACACTCTATTACGGAGCATCGAAATCATATTTTCTAATCAAATAATGTTCAGAGCTTGAACGTTTTTTGTGACCGATGTCGAAACGTTTTTAAACTAAACTCATGGCTTAAACATCACATCGCTTGAACATTGAAATTAAACTCCATTATTCGGATTTAATTTCAATGAAAATAAAAAAATACATTCACCAAGACAATCTTACGGCTTAAAAGTACTTCGCGTCATATGGCTTAAACATAAAGCGAGCATTGCCTTATTCAGATAAAAAAGGAAAATTAGCGATCTATGTATTGCACGCTATGTACGGCACTTGAGAGATTGCTAAGTTGATATTGGTCCGTTTTGAAACAGTAGGTGGCCAAGTTTTAGTGTGTCGCATCTGATTATGTAAATATTATTTCAAATCCTGTTTTAAATTATACGCACTATAAAATACTAGATGTTCCCGCGGTTTCACCCGCGTTTATCGTTACTGCGCCGCCCCCGTGGGTCGTAGCGTGATATTATATAGCCTATAGCCTTCCTCGATAAATAGGCTATCCAACACTAAAAGATTTTTAAATCGAACCAGTAGTAATCACGCAGAATAAACCAGGAGAAACATCGTTTGTACTATGTCTGTAATGGGTAATTATTTTGCTGCGATGTTATTTTAAAACTGCTATATCTCCTAAGATATTCATTGAAATCGAATGATGTAAAGGGCAATTTTGTTTTACATTAAATACTTGTGCTGAATAACGTATTTATTTGGATAAGGATTAATATCATGTTTATAAAAATACCTTCGCAAATAATGCATTATTTTAGAACAAATTTCGTTAGCATAAAAATGGTTATAGTGAGCCAACCTTAAAAGATAGACATATGCTATCGCGGACTTTGTTTAGAACTTTTAAAGGGGAACAATTCTGTCATACATGATTTTTGCGAAACTTTAACTGTTTACGCAGCGCACGCAGCGGAAGCTCTCAAAAGGAAAAACTACTCTCCGATTTTGAAACATTCTTCATTGGTGCTCCGCTCCTATTGATCTTAGCGTGATGATATATAGCCTATAGCCTTCCTCGATAAATGGGCTATCTAACATTGAAAGAATTTTTCAAATCGGGCCAGTAGTTCCTGAGATTAGCGCGTTCAAGTAAACAAACAAACAAACAAACTCTTCAGCTTTATAATATTAGTATAGATTAGCGTTAGTCGTATTATTGCATTGCTATTGCAACCCGCAACACGTGTCGGTACTGCAACGCTTAATTCATGTGATTTAACCAAAGATAACAATATCGCTTTAAGCAAATAGTGCCTTGTATTATATCAAGCATTAAATATTGCTAATATAGTTATCCATAGCTTAGTTCAGAATGTTCACATGATGAGAGCAATTCGGAGAGCGACTTACTAGATGTGTCAAGAATTAGCTGACTATACACATAGAATATAATTTATGCTAAAAGTATTATTGTATAAAATGTTAATTTATTTATATTAATAGCTTTGACTATGATGATATGTATAGTATTGTGCAATTCCAAATTTTACTTCCATTTTTGTTTTGATGTTAATAAAATCTCTTAGAAGTAGTAATTGAAGTTTTATTGTGTTGCGCATATCTTACTATGATTTTAGACGTCAGCGATTCTAAAATAAATAACTACTCAGCTGTCTGTAATTTATTTTATTGACTGCACGGATGGCGTAGTGGTTAAGGTTTAAGTGGTCTCCTGGCCTGCGCCGAGTGTTGTGGGTTCGATCCCCCTTCGGCACAAATATGTATGTGGTATACAGATAGTTGTACCCAGTCTAGCTGACCTTGGTGTCTGTTGTTTGAATGTTTGTAAAGATTCCTGCCAGCCAGTTTTTTGTGCGAAAGATGTCTCTTAAAAGAAAACAAAATAAAGTCCTAGCTATAGCCCTATGATATATAGAACTAAATGTACCGATAAGGAGTCTAATTCACCGCATATGTAGGTAGTTTGAAAGAATTATTCGTATTGGGTCATATACCTACTAGGTACTAGTTGCCGGATGCGGGGCGTGCCAAGGAATGGTTCAAAGAATAAATAATTAGCCGATACCACGATTTGCAGATGCCGCCTTATCGAAATCACACCGGAACTAAATAGTATATATGTACTCTGTCAAGTCTTAGAATATCAGACATATTTAAAAATATATTTGTGCCTGGCCACTGCTGCACTGGTGTGCCGCTGCGTCTCAACAGGTTAACATTCGGAAGCACCTTTGCTTGCATCAATCGACGTTGCAATATGCATGTTATCTCTGTGCCTTTGTAACCTATTTTTATATTCAACTTTAGACCAACTGCATGGTTCCACAAAATAGGGAATGACAAAAACCTAGAGTGCACCAAGTTTAGGCATCAAATTAGAGACTAAAAGAGAAATCAATAAAACATAAACAGAATACTGTAATTTATTACAGATCTAGAAATTATTTTAAAACAACTAGGGATTTTCTTACAGAGCACTAGATGTAATGAATATTACTAAGGATTTTTATCTATTAACAACATAATAAATAAAACTAATAATTATATAAGATAGTCACTTTGGGTATAATTGAATCACTTTATAACATCAATCAGTAAGTGACAAGCGGTTATTTGACTCCAAACTCCAATAAAGGTATAATTATTCTGAGTGTACTAGCATTCTAAAATAAGTAGTGTTATTAAAAAACCTTCAAGTTTCAGAGAAATTTTAACTGAATATTTAAATTATATGATTTTTCCTATTTAAGCTCCACATATAACAATATATTTTGAAACTTAGCTTACGAAACTTATGCTAAATTGTAAATTGGTGGAGCAGATTTGAAAGCAAGAATTAAATTCGTTTTAGTTCTATGTACATACGTTGAACTAAAAAGACTTTATTTATCCTATGTAATCATAGGATGCATTGGGCATTCAAGATCACAATATGGAATTCTGTGTATATGGAGTCTGATGTCTTCATTATTTATATTTAGCTTGAACTAATTTCAAAGTGAAATTTACTTATAGCTGATTTTAAAATTCATTTGTTAATAATATTTTTTTAATGTGTTTAATATATTCAAAGTTACCCAAGGTGACTCAATCATTATTTGTTTATAGCAAATGGCTAAAAATAAAATGACTGGTTGAATAAACATCACAATCGAAAACATATTCATCACATCTTAACAAGATGTTAATTTCGGTCGTTCATGAACCCCGTGTGTGTAAGGCTTGAGCAAATCTCGAAATGTGGATGCAGTGTCGACTAGTGTTGCTCGGCCGTGTTGTTCAGAGACCGTGAAGCGAGGGCGGCGGGGCGCGGACGCGGTCACGTCACAGTCGAGGGCGCCGCGGGCGCGCCCTCGTCCGGCTTGCTCTCGAGCGAGAAAGGCGGGATGCGGCAGTCGAACGTGTAGCCGTCCTCTCGCTCCATTCTGAATGTTCCCCTGCAAATATTTTGTTTTGTTAGCACTTCCTAACAAGCAATGGTTGTACTTGCCAAAAAATAATATTAGTAGTCAATCAATTTTATGAGTTGAATGGTAGAGAATCTTCTATAACACGACGCCGCGGCCGCGCACGGCCTCCAGCGTGCTGCTCAGCGAGAAGATGCGCCAGAGGAGGTAGAGTATCGGCTGGTGAGTTACCACATGTGTCCGCTGGGCGCCTGCAGGCTGACGTGGCTGCTGTACTGGAAGGCGGGCGCGTGGCGCGCGAGCACGGGCTCCTGCCCCACGACGCCGCGGCCGCGCACAGTCTCCAGCGTGCCGCTCAGCGAGAAGATGCGCCAGTGCCGCTCGCGCAGCTGCACCGCCTGCGAGCCCAGGTTCTCCAACCGGATGCAATAGCGCCACTGCGGAAGTGCACGCACGCGTTAGTCATAAGATTCGTTAGCGATACGAGGATAACGCTATGCTGGTAGCGCAACGAACAGAGACCATTGTTCAGACAGCACATTGCCTTCTTAACAACTTCTCGATTCCTTACTCATAGCATATGAATATAAAAACCTTTTTAATATGGTTTTAGTATTTAACTCGTCTTGTGAAATGAAAAAAGAGGATGCATGATACACATTGTGACGTAACCGCACTGGTGATATGATGTTTTTGTTTTTATTGCAGCTAGCGACAGATTAGCCAGCGGCCTACCTGATGGTGAGTGTCAACCGCCGTTCAGGGATTTCGATAATGTCAAAATCAAAGTCGTGCTACAGGACTCTCTTTAAACCTCGAAACACTGCCGCAGGTAGCTCATCCCAGAGCCTACACGTACGTGGGAAAAAAGGATCGCTGTAAACAAGCTGTGCTAGACGAGAAAGCTTTCAGGTAAAATGGATGAACATTGATGCGGCGACGAGTGGTTCCATGGTAAAAAGATGATGGAGGTACCAACTTACTGTAACTGAAATACATTTAAAAATACCAACATAGTCTACTATCCAATTGTTAATAACTTACCCAGTAGACAGCGGAGTTCTGCGACTCGCGACTGCCCATATAGAAGGGTATGACGGTGACGCGCACGTCCTCGGTCGTCTCCCGGTGCACATCACTCAGCTCTAACCACGGGTGGTTCTTCTTTTGCCACGCCCGCAGAGTCTCTTGGGCTATGAATGGAGGATCTGTATCAAAAATAAGCTAGATTTAGTCTGCTTGCCATTAAAAAAAAAACGTCTGTATTATTCGGACTTCCTAGTGGAATGTTCAAGAGTAGTATTACTGCAGTTGACCGCGCCATTTCAACCCGCATTAAGCGAGATTTGACCTCGATTTCAGATAAAAAGTGACTGAAAAATATGCTGATAGTTCACAGAAACCTTAACTAATTTGCATCACATCACAGAATACACGTGTCTTAAAGTGCCTCCTTATTCCTATGACATTAGATTCCGCTCTAATGTTTGAAGGCGCTTGTGGAGATTGGATTTCCGGGTCGGATAAGTGCTAATGGGACTTCTTATTAGGAAAGTCAAAAATTATTGCCGGTAGGCGGTAATCAGTTTTACCCTCTGCTGTTTCTGTTACGTGGTTCCTAAAACATAGCTGGCGGTATGTGGCTGCAGTACACTTTCGCTTATCACTTAGGGGGTATACACATGTATGTATGTATTTTAGCTAGTCTGTCTGAATGTACATAGGCTCGTGGCAAAATAACATGCGCCATCGCAAGCACGTCTTGAGAATACTAAGGGCTTGTCCCACCACCTCCAAATAGCATTTATCTATAAGATAAAAATCTCACCATCTCTCTTCTTTAACCTAACAAGAGTGAGACAGCATGCAATTTATCTTTCGGATAACTTTTACTTGTTAGTTGTGCGACTGGCCATAAGTATTATTACTTTGTAAATATTGGACTGGTTCCAATGTTAATTAAAATATGTTATACATAATGTAACTAAGAGTGAAAATGAGTTATGAGTGTTATGACTTACCTTTGTCTGAATTATGCATAAGGAACTTATCAAACAACTCATGTTGTAATGGGACTCTCTCTACCGAGGTATACGGAAGAATATCGTCGTGTGCCACATAGTCTAACCCTGGTATTGCATATAAGCTCCGACTGGACTCCTGATTGCCAAGGAAAGTGACAGCTTCCGTTTGAGCACGCTGAAATTATAAAAATATAATATATTATTAAATAATTTTAGTTATGTATCATGACTTGACAAAATGACAGATATTTGAGCAGCAAATGAATATACAAGCTGCCAGATGATAAGCAGTTACTGTGGCATAGAAAGGCTTGTAACACCAGCTGTGTTTCTCCTAAGGAAAGAGTTTAACATTGGCTGGTCTTTATAAATATTTTTAATTAGGTTGCCTGCTTTGCTGACAAGGAAAGTGGACTTTCCAATTCCTCCTATATACTTCTTAATAATTATGTTGTGGGTTCCAAGTGTCAAAACTCAGCATTTTTCATGGTCACAGCTGCTGAACCTGTTTACACAGGTGTTACAGTGGCTGGAATGCGGGTGGAATTAGTCCTGAAAATCAACAAAGACCACTGGGCCATTTTCTACATGTACAGAGCTCTCTTAAAAAGCTTGATCCTAATCATAATCTTCTATAGATGTGTTTGATGAACAGGATATTTACTGGGTTGTCCTATTCTGCAGATGTGTATGCTTATGACTATGATTGGGCTCCCTGTATACCACAAGTAATCTATAAATACACCACCATAACATTATTATCGCCAGAATTGAATGAGCTATAACCTTAGTTTGAGAACTGAGCCACATACATATAATTATTCAAAGGTATTCAAAATCAGCTGAAAATTCAAATAGATGTCTGATATAAAACTCAAAAATAATCTTTTGACAAAATATGAGGCATTATATAATGAAGGTGATATCATAATATAGAGTTCTAAAATAATAATGCTGTTAATTTACAATATCCATTTGTCTACATTATATCTATTGACTAAGAAAAGTTACAAGCCACAAAAAAAAGGTTAATAAAAATATATGTAGTGATGTAAAGTTGCATTTATTCTATTATTATGTATCTAAGGCAAATAGTTTACAAAATTTTCATGTAAATAAAAAGCATATTAGTATAATTTGATCTTTCAGCAATAACTTATGTAATATCAAGGGTAATGTGCTGTATAATTAGAAAACATTGTCACAATAAGCTTAAACAATAGGCCAATAACAATTTTTCTATGTTATTGCAGTATAAACACTAGCATTTTTTATATTGGTACTTTAAAAAATGAAAAAGTAGCATTGATTGGCCCAGAGATTAAAAATTATAAGTAACAGGTAAAAATTGTTTTAAATATGATTGCCAAATTAGATAAAACAACTATGCTAAAAATAATGTGCAATGTTTACAAATATTATTAAACTGTTGAACTTCACACATGGTATAGTAGAGTTGAATTTTTATTGAATATTATGCAAAATATGGTAACAGTCAGTATTAATTTCTAATGTCAATATTATATTTAGAGGTACAAGTGTGGTCTATCTATCTGTCTATATATTATATCATTATTGAACCACAAACACATACAACTTTGTTATTTATATACTCATTTTATACCTTTCTCTTCCAATCAGGTCTCATGTCGATGTGTGTTTGCACAGTCAAAAATAAATATAAATTACATTTATTATTCATCTGTGTTAAATTAAAAGTTTCACAAAAATAATTAAAACAATCTACTTGTCTAAAATATATACTGCATAATTCAAATATTTTTCAAAAATTGGCAACATCTTTCTTCGTTCACAAGCTACATGCAAGCAGTAAGTACACATGTAGATATACCAAAAAAATCAAATAAATAATTATTATTTTGTACATACATAAAAATTAACTTATAATAACTAACATTAGATAAGGAGTACACTGAAACACTTACTATGTATGGAGCATCTCTGGTATCTATAAGGACTTGATAGAATGTATGAGTTCTGCCCTTGACTTCCTTGCCCACGTTCGATAGAGAATCTCCCGAAGCATCACTTGATGTGGAGGTATCTTTGCTCTCTTTTTTATTCGTCGCATCTCTGTCATACACCCGTGCCAACCAAGGAAACAAAATCACTCCTCGATAACCAAATACCTTATGCAAAATTAGCTGTCCTGTATCATATTTGCCAGTTGTCTTTGGTGATTCGAGTTTCCCAACCTCCGCCAATCTGTAATGGTAGAAAATTATAACACAGAGCGACGAGCAGGTTATGTGATTATAATCTTTCACTACACTTTCGTACCTAGTATAATGAGCTACTTGAGTTAATAAAATCCTAGATACATTTAATCTAAATCGAGTAGTTGGTATAAATCTACACATTATCTCCATTTTATCATTGTAAATTGTTATTTTTTTATATTTTTGTTTGACAGTTGACTTGACTGACTTTGATTTGAAGTTTGACTTGATGGAACTGACGTACGAATTACGATGGGTGCGTTCCACTTAGCGTTCACAACTAGCCAGTATACTATAGTAGTCTTTGTTCACAACGCCCAAGACGCTCCTTTAGCCGTTACACATGAAGATTGCGATCGTTGTGGTCGCGGCGAAAACGTCACTCATGACGCTAAGCTCACGAGCGTCGTGAGCGCTAAGTGGAACGCAACCGATATTAACAGGTATACTAATCTATGCCCGATATCTACCGAAGATAATATATAGAAATGAACTGTATCGTAATTAATATGAGTCGTATGTAGGTATATAATAAAAATAAATATCGATTCAATTCGTTGTGTATCTTTCAATCAATCAATGACCCATTCATCAGTACATTATGGGTCAGTACAGTATGCTAATAATAATAATAACCCCTCTGGGACAGTCGTTATCTCATCATGAGACTAACGTGATATCGGAGGGCACAGTACCTACACTAGCTTATAAGATACCACCTTCGCCGTGATATAAACAAAAAATGTATCACCAGGCTAAATAAAAGCGCACAAACCGCAGGGCAGCTTGTGACGAGCTGAATGTGAGTGTTGACACTGCGGTCCTGAATGCCTCAGAGTGTCGGTTAGGGCCTCGTCCCTGGCTTGCCTACACTGGTTGGCTGGGATGGAACTTCAAGAGCGCCTGTAGGACTCTTAACTCTGGCTTGCCTTGGTCGGCCGGTCAGAGGGGAGCCGCTAGAGCTCTATGCTTGGGGGTGGAAGTGTCATTTTCAAGGGCATAACTACGGGGAAACCCACTCCGGGTCTCCGTTGTCACAAGAGCCGTGATGGTGAAACCAGCGCCCGCGCCGCACCGCTCGACAGCTCTAGCAGCTCGCACCGGTGTTGCCCTCTGCTGCTGGCTTGTATGCCTATGGTGACTATTCAGGGGGCCCATCTAGTGAGTTGGCGAGTTACCGTCTGCCCATTGCATTGATGCTATTAGAATATTCAGGGCAGACGCAATTTTTCATCCATAGTTACCAATATACCGGTCCACCAAACACACATACCCATAGCCCATATATTAGTATCCATACGTAGCAATAGTCCTACGCCTGCTGTGGCTAGTGCCGCTATCGGTGTCCCATACCACCTTTGATTAAAACTCTCGAAGGGCCTCTTCACGTTGGACCCATGTCTCCGTGTAAGCCTCCCAAAGGGCCAGGTATTTTCTAATATAATATGTTAGAAAATACCTGTGATAAGAGAAACATAATAACAATAATAAATTTATTTGCATAAATGTGGTGGATACAAAGATGACAAAAATAACAAAGAGCACAAAATACATTTCACCATATTACAATAGTATGCAAATATTGAATGAGTACAATTTATAGAATTCTAGATTTAATTTACACAATTTAATATTGATTGATTGAATATTTATTTAATATTGTCTTCTGTTTACGCGAATGTTATTCATTGAAATTGTTGTGTGATGTAACAATCTAAGCACATATTAAGTAGAGAATCTAAGCAACGAAACGATCGATATGAACCTGTATGAACGTACCATTGCTTGAATTGTTATTTATTGGCTTAATATAATCATGTAAAGGACATGATTATATTAAGCTGATAATGTTTATCGCTAATATTTGTTCGTCTAAGTACACTCACACCTGCTCTCCTTACATTCAGCGCCAAAATGGCGAACTCAAATGATAATATCACTTTTTTGGTTGCGTTAGATAGTCCAGCGAGTATTATAGAGGTCAGTGTTCCTAGATATGTTGTGATTTGACATTTCATCCAAGTTTGACATCATTGCTGATAAGCTGTCATATGTCATTAGATTCATCTTGTCGTTTCGTTTGATTACTTACTATTTACTTGTTCTGTAGTTTATGTTGGAGGAGAGTTCAAAGTCCTGTTATATTTTTATTTTATTCATGACCTAATATATTTAAAGTTTTCTTTATATATAAATAATAAAAAACTGTATAAATAATTAAATCATATCAATTTTACTACATAATCTGATTCAAAATGATGAACATTTCAAAAATCGTGCATACACTTGGTGAGTTTTGTTATATTCATGCAAATAAATAGCTTTTAGCTTTATAAATTCTGTAAATTTCCACAAAATTTTAAACTTTGTTCGCGTTTATCTTCTCTCATATTAAGTTCTATAATATTTAAGTAAACTTGACATAGTTACAATATAATTATGCTAAATTAATAGAATAGAATAGAATCTTTATTTGCTAGAAATGTAGGTATTACAAAAAGGTGTTACAGTAAATATTATAGCAGATCCATGTACATTTTACCTGTAAGGCATGCAAATTATTATAAACATTACAAAAACTTACAACTAAGATTTACTTTAAATTTAGTTCATATGTAAATGTAATTTGTAGCTCAATTTTTATTATTTATATTTTATCAGTTAGGAACGCATTTATAGAGTAATAACATTTATCTAGCAGAAAATTAGTGAGTTTTTGTTTGAAAAATGGCATTGGCTCATTTTTAATGTTGTTAGGTACTTTATTGTATACCACAGGTGCCATACCAATAACACTATTTTTTAATAATACAGTCTTATAATCACCAGTGCTTAGCAAGCTTCGATATTGAGATCTCACAACTGCTGATCTTTTTATTTTAATTTTAATGACTACTGATCAATTAATAATAATTAATTGAAGACAGGGCACTATGGCGCTCTTTGGGGGAGGGCTATGTCCAGCAGTGAACTATTTTAGCTTGATGATGATGATGAATTAATAATACTTTATTATATTTAATTAATTTCAGCTCCAACATTAAGGCAGACAAGATGTATAGCTTCTCTATCGGCATTACCTGATACATATCAAATGCTTTATCAGACTTGTAGGGATTTTGCTGAAGGAGAACTGAAACCAAATGCAGCAAAGTATGATCGCGAACACTTATACCCGAGCGAAGCTATTAAAAAAATGGGTGAATTAGGACTAATGGCTATAGCTGCCCCTGAAGATGTTGGTGGAGCAGGGCTAGACTATCTAGCCTATGCTATTGCATTAGAGGAGGTGTCTCGAGGTTGTGCTTCTGCTGGAGTGATCATGTCTGTAAACAATTCTCTATATCTGGGCCCTCTATTGCACTTTGGTACTGATAAACAAAAGAAGGAATATGTTACACCTTTTTGTACAGGTAATTGATTTTCAATAATATATGTTAGTTATATTTATGTACTCATTATTCCTGTCCTTCACAAATAATATTTTATTTTTCAGGTGACATTGTCGGATGTTTTGCATTATCAGAACCAGGCAATGGATCAGATGCAGGTGCAGCTTCTACCACTGCCAAAGACGGTGGTGACAAATGGGTTATAAATGGCACTAAATGTTGGATCACAAATGGCTATGAAAGTAAAGCCTCTGTTGTATTTGCCACAACTGACAAAAGTCTAAAACACAAAGGGATTTCAGCTTTTATTGTACCCAAACCTATAAAGGGTCTAGAGTTAGGTAAGAAGGAAGATAAGTTAGGGATAAGGGGTTCCTCCACTTGTTCTCTAATGTTTGAAGATTGTAATATTCCCAAGGAAAATATTCTGGGTGAGCCTGGGTTCGGTTTTAAAATAGCTATGATGACTTTAGACGCTGGCAGGATTGGTATTGCTTCACAAGCTTTAGGAATAGCACAGGTAATTTACTTATGTATATTATCAATATTTTTGTTTAGATATGAACAATGAAAGATGTCACAGACAATTAAATATTAAACTATGTTTAATCAGTAACTTTTTGTGGTATACTTGGTTTTGCAAAGTGATAATTTAAATAGTTCGCTTTCTCTCCTCCTTTTCTCATTGCTTCAAATGTCATAGGCATTGTTGGAACATTTAGAATGTGTTAACGGTGACATCTGATGTGCAACTTGTTGCTGATTAGTGTTTAGTTGCTACACACTTTCCATCTCATTGTTTCTTCTTGTGAAAGTGGTTAGTAGAAAAAGCCAGTAGCATGACAATAAATCTACAGCAATATAATAATGTATATAAATTGCCCCACTATTGGGGCCTCTTCTCAGTATGACGAGGGTTATGCCATAGTCTACCTTGCCAGCACAGTGTAGTTTGGCAAACTTTTAATATCTTTAAGAACATTAAGAAGGTTTTCTCATAATTTTTACCTCCACAGTTATGGCAAAGAGTAATTAATTATTTAATATTAATATTTCAATAAGACAATTCTGTAGACTTTGGAATCACTTATCACTCAAGACCTCTGTTTTTATTCAATATTATGTAAAGCTAATAATAATAATTGATTTATTTTCTCTTCATAGATTACATACAAATTTCATAATCCAAGTATTTGCATAGTATAATATCTTGCTGAGCTAAGCTCTCTAATATCTGTTTATAATCTGCAGCAACTTGATTATAATGATATAGTTATATAAATTGTCTATCTGTTATTATGCTTCAGGCCTCATTAGATGTTGCAGCTGAATATGCTTCAAAACGCATGGCCTTTGGCAAGCCAATCATGAAGTTACAAGCCATACAGAACAAACTGGCTGACATGGCGCTGCAGCTGGAGTCAGCCCGCCTACTTACATGGAGAGCAGCTTGGTTAAAGGACAACAAGAAGCCATATACGAAAGAGGCAGCTATGGCCAAACTAGCTGCATCAGAGGCAGCTACATTTTTATCCCACCAATGTATACAGGTTAGTTCCATGGTAGCTGAAAGGTTTGTAACAAGTTTTAGTTATTTCATCTCATCATCATCTATATTTCGCCAATAACATTAAGTATGTTCAATGATGAAATAAAATGAGAGCATTGACATTGGCTAACCCTAGAATCAGACTCTGAGACTACCAAGAGTTACCAGTCACATGATCTGGATTCTCACAATGAGCAACACAGTACACTTAATCCCATAGATAGATGAGGCAAGATTGTAAATGTGAATTTCACTTAATAATAATAATTATTATAAATTTCAATAACAGATGGAAGCATGTATAGACCTGTATAGGTTGGCAAAGGTGTACAAAACCAATGTATCGCCAGCACTATTTTTAAATTACATTTACCAGGGGGCAAGTCTAATGTCATCTATTGGCACATTTCACAACCCTACTGAGATTTTCTAAACTCAATCGTATGCTACTATAAATATAAATCACGCCACGAAATAACGAGCCATACATAATAAATGTATAAAAAATTTCAACATTGTCTCTTACATCAATGTCTTTGGTGGTCTCTTAACCAACTGTTCTAAGCAGGACTATATTGTGGAACTTCCATATTCCTTCAGTTGATTAAATCTCAGCGCTTCTGTTACAGATCCTTGGAGGCATGGGTTATGTGTCAGACATGCCTGCAGAGCGACACTACCGTGATGCCAGAATCACGGAAATATATGAAGGAACCTCTGAAATTCAGAGGCTAGTTATAGCAGGTCAACTCATCAAGGAGTATGGACTCAACTGAATTTTATCTATATCACTGTGTGCTATATATTTTAAGCGTCAGACAAGAAGACAGTTGAAAGATGGAATGTTAAGAAAGAGAAATATATAACATACAACTGTTAAAAGATTAACAATTCTAGATTTCTAAGGAGAATCCTCAAGTCATGATATAAGTTTAACATTAAATATAATTGTTTTTTAATATAACATATCATGTATTGTTTTGATATGAAGCAAGGAAAAGTGGTAATACTGTCGTATAAACACAAAAGCCTGGCTTGCCTCATTACAATAATTGATTATATTGAATCTAGCAATAGCATGACTGCAGATGATGGAATTAAATAATAAAGAAGGAAAGATATTCACTTCATTTACATTTAAAATAATATTAGACTTGGTTTTTTCAAACATGTTGCTGGTTGAAGTGCCAAAATGTATGTTATAAGCTGCATGCTATATGCTTGTATGAAGTTAACCATGCCTTGTCTATGCATAAGGCAATCTCAACTATAGTATAATGCTTAATTGTGATTACCTTGTATAAGTGGTAAAATACTAAATTTCTTATTATGGAAACATATATAGACTTATGACTATATATGTATCTGAAAGGCATTGGTGTACTACATTTTGAAGTAAAAAGTGGTGGTAACACGGGCATAATTTTATATTGTCCAATATACATCAAACACTGCACTTAAACTAAATATAATAATGCAATTTTGTATAAAACCAAGGTTACCTCTATAAGAAACTCTTACAACTGTTCTAAGAAAAGAAGTCATCAGTGTTTCATGAAAAAATACTGTTTTACTCTATGTGCAACTATAGTAGTTCTAAGTGCAAGACTGGTACACACAGCGACACTTCAACCTAGACTGTTTAAACTTTGAACTATTAGAAGTTGAATGCTGCAAATCGTGCGAGAGAGTGCGTTATATTTTTGTTATGCTCTATCCTTACCATTATATCGACACCACTATGCACTGTCCCTTTCCGACAATTCTCTATTTTGTATGTAGCGTAGTTATGCATATATAGGGTGTACAACTTGATGTGTAGCCGTGTATACTTTGAGGTGTTTACAGTTAAATTTACATATAAATTTAATCATTTTGTAAGTATGCTTCTAAATATGTTGTATTTTATATGATTTGTATTCTTGTACAAGGTATTGAAGGTTTTATTAGTACTGAATAAAAAATATAATATTTTAATTATTGTAAAAGTTTATTGATTTCCTTACAAGTATTACAAAAAATCTAAATATTGTCCAGAAACATAAAATTATTGACAATTATAAGATTTATAAGACATTTGGGATGGTAAGTAGCACATTAAACAAATTAAATATATGCACCAGATTATAGGTTTTGAAATCCATGGAATGGAATGATCACAAGAATCATGTTTGTAACAAGGCTATATTATATTTATAAATAAATACATTTATTGAAAAGTAAATATAATAAATGCTAACTTTGGTTAATGCTAGTTACTGTCCAGGGCCTGACAGTGACTTGTCCATGAATTTCCTCTTGGCAAAGCACAGCCACCACTTACTTGGCTTGCCATCTTCTGTGGCAAATACCTGTTAGAAAATATACATACTTAGAAATACACTTTAACTTGGCAATTAATCATCCTTTTCCATCCTAAGAAAGAATGTTAATAATCACAATACAAAAAAAGATGACACATGACAAACCATATTATTCTGGTCTTTTCCCTCAATTAAAATAGACCACTTTTACCTTATTCCATACTAACAACCTTTAATAGATACAAATATGTACTATGGAACAATGTTTCTCAATGGTATTACAATTGCATCTTCATGTCATCAGGTCATCTTTACACAGATGTTTCTCCAGCATAGATATTCCATAAATGTATGTATAGCACAGATACCGACAATCAATCTGAAAATCGTAACTGCAACCCCCTTTTCTCAATGGATTCCATTTCTCGACAAAGACATTAAACAAATATTGAAGTGTACTAGAGATCCTTGTGTGAAGAGTCTTTAATGAAATAAAAAAATAATAACCTGAATTTCATGAACAAGGAACTTTTACTGTACCTTCTCACAAACTCTATTGCCAGTCTCATGCCTCATCTGCTGCAGATACTGCCTGATCAAATCTGAAAATATAAACATGACATTGGATTTATCAATAAAAAAATACCAGATAAGATTGCTGTAAAAGTGGTTTATTTACTAACCAGCTTCCTGAGTGCTAGTAGGTTTAGCATAGACAGAATTAAGGGGAAAACCAGACTCTCCAGGAATATCAAACTTAGATATGGCCAGCATATACATCTCTTGTTGTCCCTGATTTTTGTTTGAACATTTTTGCAGTCTCTTCAAGCATTCAGAGATGTATAAGGTGAGGTAAATAAGGACTCTGTCTGCATCAGACTGAAATAAATAATAATATAATTGATAAATCGATATTTTTGAAATAGCCTTATCTCACTATAGTATATGGAACTCTTGATACCTTTATCTCATAAAATCTAAAGAAGACATTAGCTTTAAAATAGTTGAGCGCTTCGTCTATAATGTCCAACTCAATCTTCGGGCTAATTGGTGCTGGTCCTCTGTATGTGGTACGCATGGGCAGTAGAGCTAAGTTACCAACGGACTGGGTGTAGTCCGTCAACGTCGAGTGATAAGCCTATTGAGGAAAATGATGTATCATAATATATAATTAAATACCAACGTATTAACGTAACTAATTATTGATTGATAATATAAATACAAGCTTACAGGCATTTTATGAGAAATTATACACTTTCACGTATAAAAATTGTTTTGTTTTGCTATTACTACACCGGTGTACTTTCCAAATTGCTGAACAGGTATCCGTTGAATAACTGTTTTATTCTAAATTGAACTAAAAGCTAGTATTACAGTAACAGTTTTAAGTATAAAATTGATTTCTAATAGAAATCCTTATCCGAAATCATTGAGAATCGAGGAAATGAATCACTATCGCAATATTCTTGACACAAGGTTTGACATTACATACACTTAACTGTCACTTGTCAGACTGCAAATCCAAAGACCAACAATGTAGAACTATGGTAGAACCGTATAGTTTGGACAAAAGATATATTTCCAATGGCGAGGTTTTACAAGAATTAGGTGCGTTGACAGCTTTGGTAGACAAAGTATTGAAACTAAAGTAAGAGAGATTTTCAAACTGTACGACAAGATTTCAATTGTCTCCTATTAATGCATCGCCAATTATTGAACACAGATTTTCTACTGAAGATGCGCTTATATTCGCAAATAATTGCGCGACAAGAATTCAACATTAATATTTGTCAGATATTATTGATTATTATTTACGGAAACGCTCCCGCTGTCCATCGACGCCGATAAATGCAATAGCATTTGAACAAAATTCGAAGGTATTAACAACAATATTATACTTAAGTTTGTGCGCTCCTACTTTGATAATGAAATATTACTTACCTACCCACTGTATTTTGTACGATGGCAGTTTGAGTCAATGTTACAATGTATTTTGTTTTATCTTTTGGAAAATAAAGTAACTTACTATCTAGCATATTATCTAGTATTAGTACGTCAAGGGCATGCAATGCATTGGTCCGACCGCCAACGATGAACGAGAAACGAGTAAAACTAGAAACTATAAACGAGTTGACGATCAGCGGGAAGCGAGTGTGTAGATTCGATAGTTTTGTCGCCGGGCTATAAGCGAGTATGCAAGTGCAACGAGCGATTACTCACGCCACTCACCCACGGTCGCTCAGTCCTGTGCAAACCTGCGCGCGGCGACGAGCGAGCATCGCTGAACGAGTATCGCTGAGCGAGTTTATTTTTGAAAGCTCTTGTCGCTCAGTGACAAAACTAGTAAAGCGAGTAGTCGCCGGCAGTGTGAACAGTCAGCGAGCAACTTTTAATATATGCATCTCTTTCATTTACACGGAATGTATATTATTTGTGCGTTTCTTGAGAGAGAAAATCGCCGATAGTTAGTCGTTTTCTCGGCGGCGGCGGTCGGACCACTGACTAAAGATATTGTACATAAAAATACCTTTGACTGTATAAAATATCTTTCGTTTTTATATTCAATAAAAAATAACATTTACATACGTTACAGTAGCATGGACCACACGGCTTGGTACGCGACGATGGCAAGAGACCAGATGGTATGTCATTAGGTATTGCCATGGAAAATGGGTACGCTTTTGGTGTGGGACGAAACTTGTGTCGACATCCTTGCGCCATCATATTTTTCTAGCACAGAGGGTTGTGCTGGTGCTGCTGCTGCATCAGCGGAGACGCTCACACAGCGCAAATATCAAAACCTTATTGGTCAGTACATACTTGAGCCGTTTAGTGTCGTAACGCTGGGGCCATGGGGTCCAAGGTCTGTTTATAGAAACCTAGCTTAGCCTAGCTAAGCGGCTGATCGACGCTTCACGTGACCAGGGCTGGTATTTTCTTTGCACAAAGAATAAGTATTGCCATTCAACGTGGCAATGCTGCCAGTCTTCTGGGCGCGTTGCCAATTGACGACGATGCTGATGAATATTATGAAGGTTTTTTATTTTGTTGTTTTATTGTTCTCTTTAGTTTAATATTTCTTGTAAAGGAGACCGTCCATATTCGGCTTGCACGTGGACAATCGCTTTATAAATAAAGTCAAATATTAAAAGTTTTGTTTTAATATATAAAAAATATTGGTTACCATCCAGTAGTATGAAATTGACTTATTTTATTTAAATATTATATCAAAATAAAGCACACAGTCTGGAAGCAATAAGGCAGTATTACAGCAACTGCATAGTCAGCCGAAGTAATGTTGGTTGCTGTACTCACATATTGTCTGTAATATGGCACCTAAGCTGGGCAAGATATGAAAATGTCACTCTTCCAGCCCAGTTTTTGGAAAATATTATAATAACTTATGAAGGTGATGGTGACATATGAAAATAAATATTTATTTTAAACAATGTGTTTTATTTTATTATTTAACGAACTTGATACTAAACTTCAAAGAATAATGTTTTCTACTTAGTTTAGGCTACTCAAAATTAATATTGTTATTACAATATAAAATTGTTCACGCCCAGGCCAGGGTGGGCCAGGGTCCCATACAAGGTGGTCGGTCTCCTTTGTGTATATATTATGTTAATTATTTGTTTATTTGATGTATGTACATTATGTTTCTATTATATCTTTGGTTGAATGTCGGGCATGTCAGTTGAAATGAGACTGAGGGATTTGACATTAGTTTGACAATTTACTTAAAATAGCACGTGTTTGTGTTGTGTTCATGTAGATTTTCATTATTGGTTATAAAATTCAACTACTATGGCTGATAAAACAAATAATAAAGTTCTAGCAATAGTCGCCAATATTGTGAATAATCAAGAAAATTCTTCAGATAAGGATAAAAGTGATGAAACAGAGAATAAACAAATATCAACCGAAAAAAAAGAGCCTATTAGAGGGATACCTAAGTCTGGAAGGTTTTGGAAAACTAAAAAAGAAAGGTAAGTCTATGGACAAATTTAGGTCAGAGTGTAAGCAAAGGGTGTGCAAGTGGGTTGGGACTACGTACTTAACTACGTACCTTTTTCGCTATCAACAACCGTTTTACGGTAAATACTAGCCCAAGGTATATGTACGGGCAAATCACCCGTACATCGCCGTGTCAGCATTATGCCGACACCTGCCATTTGTTTACTTTAGACATAATTATATATAATCAATTTAGTACGTAACAAGCTCATAGTCATACTCAGTTGGTTGACCTAGCAAGTGTGTCATTGACCGTAACACATATCATGTCATATAGCAATAATTTAGTATTAAATAGTATTATATTTTAACATTACTTTGGTAGAGATAATAAAAGTTATAACAAGTTAAATTATCTCTATCATTTCATCATCCTTGGTGTATGGACCATTCATCACATTAATTGTCCTTACAGTATATAGGAACTTAGACAAAACGTAAAACGGTTCAAAATAGCAAAAATAATAAAATAGGGCAAGATCCTTGGATGTCATCACATTACTCTTTACTATACCATAGAATACCAAAATAACGAAAGATTTAAAATATTTGATTCAATGTCTGAAATATTTTTGTAACTGTAAACTGTGATTTACCAATAAACCCCTCGTTGTAGACAAAAAGTAGTCAGATGGTATTTTTCTTAATATTATGTGTTGTTTTATATGATAGCATAAAAAAATACAATTTTATTTGAATTCATTTTATGAGATAATTGCTAAGTCCCAATCGACACCCTTTGCTAGTCCAACCTAAATTAACCTTTCCTAAAAGAACTGCATTCAATTCTATAACAAATGATGTGTGTTTCAGATTTGCAACAATCAATAAAACAAAAGGGTTGAAAGCAAGCTTTGAAAAGAAAGCAGCGTTACGTATAGAGCTACAGAAAACAAAAGAATTGTCTAGACAGATGTTAGAAGAACTGAAACAAAAAGAACTTGACCGTAAGGAACGCAGAAGACAAAACATCCAGCGAACAGAAGAAAACAAACGTAAAGCAGAGGTGGTCCAAGTTATTACAAATACAGCTAAGATAAAAAGAATGAGGAAGAAACAGTTAAGATTTGTGGAGAAAAGAGATACTAACAAGCAAGTGGAAGCCAATAAATAGTTATATTTGATATAATTTTTTCTTAACACCTAATTTCAATATTCCTTAGTAATTTATGACTACAAGTACATAAGCTTTCCCACTCCTTATTAGTAGATTTTGAGTGGAAGAACCCAACATTGCCAATTATTTGATAGATGTGTGAATCAGCCAGCTCATCATGTGAACTACAATCCTTAACCAGGACTTAACAGAGTTCTGGTAATAGCTCATAAACCTACCTCACCCTTATTTTTCGTTTTCCATTGATGTAGGATGTTTTGTAAAAATTAGAGAAGCCAGGTTCTGATCAAATTGCAGTAGAGATAGCATAGCTCAAAAACATAGTGGATAACCCTTTTTCTTTTTTTATAACGTCAGGGGAATGCGTTTACGCACCGTCCGCGCCCGGGCAGGGCGCGGGTGTGTGGGACTCTAGCCAGAGAGGCCGGCCCCATACCCACTAAACCCCTGACGACATTCCTCAAGTACCGGTGTCGGTGCCACGGGATTCACGCTAGCATTCACCGCGACACCGACAGGTCTTCGCCCGCCACGTGATTAGGCGGGCCCCAGCTGTTTGGGGGAGGACCAGATGGTACAGCTCTCCCCTCCACTGCTTACGCCCCTCCCTCGGGCCTGTGCTGTTCGGGCGGCAGACTACCCAAGTCCACCGCCCGCAGGCCGCCCCCTAAGGTGGCTGGAGGTCCGCGAACGCCCTACGGCGGCGCCCTGGACCTCTCCTGCGGTTTGGGTGGGGAGAGACCAACTCCCTCTCCCATTCCGCCGCCTCCTTCGCGGACATCACTGCCTCGCAGAAGGCGACGGCGGCCTCCCATGCACTCTCGCTCCGGACCATGGACAGAACCATTTCAGGCAGCGAGAGGACCTGGACATCCAGTGCCCCGGTTAACAACCGGCGCTGCTCCTCCCAAGCTGGGCACTCCACCAATGTGTGCAGCGCCGTATCCTCGGGGCCGTCACCGCAGTGGTGACAACAAGACGTCTCCTCCCGGCCTATACGACACAAGTACCTCTCGAAGCATCCATGTCCGGTGAAGACCTGCGTCAGCCGGAAGGTCAGGGCGCCATGGCGCCGCTTCAGCCACTCCTCCAAGATTGGACTTACCGCCGCTATTGCGGCGTGCCCTGCACTCGGTCGCACAAGCCGTTCACCCCAGTCCGCCCTTAGGACGTTGCGGAGCTCCGACCGCCGCGCCTCCACCTCTCTCGGCAACGCCTGAAAGCCCCGCTCCAGAGCCTCCCCGCGCCACTGGTAGAGCGACGCGAGAAGTCTGGCCTCTAGGTCCCAGGGCGGTGATTCGGCCAGGAATTGTGGATAACCCTCAAACAAGCAGCTTTAACTACAATGATTTCCTTTACAAAGCAATAAAAAATATTCATAACTAACTGTGGCAGTTGTAAACTACTGAAAGATTTTGCACAATAAAGTCTAAAAACCGTAGACAAAAAATATTAATTTTTAAAACATCTGGACCAGGGATAACATCTATTTCACTTTAAAATCATTAGTTATGAATCACAATTTTTTTGGTGCAGCTCAGTAAGGTAGTAATAACACATCAATGCATCATCTCCTTTAAAACTTAGGCCTATCAGTGTGACTAACAAAGTATAAGCATTTACATTCAGTCTGAAGCCTGGCATATAGGTGTGAGACTATGTTATTGCTAAATCATCATTTAAATGCTTATATACTCGGACAGGCAGAGTTTACTATGTTTTGCTATCTAAGGTATTAAGTGATATTGATGGCACTTAAAACACTTTATTTCTGACTCTGTACTGCTACTAAAATTTATTTAGCGAAAATCGTGATAACATTTTTCTTGACCCGAGAATCGAATCTGAGACCTCAAGCACAGCAATCGTATATACTGCTGCTACTTCACTGGTAGTTAAATGCAATTAAATGTTTTAAAATCAATTCCTTATGAAGATTTACACATATTTTCAATAAATAAATCACTTCCCGATGATGTTTGCCTATAAAATTGGGATATAAAAGATTGCTGGTTCGGGTAATGCTAGTCCTGAAGACATACTTACAGTTGCAATAACTGCTGACACCACACAATGGTATAAAAAGTCTGTATAGTACCTACATCTATAAAAAAGTTTACAAAGATGATTTGTCACATTAAAATAAAATGCAGGAATAATTTCATCTAATATTTTTATTAAGTATTTATAGCAATATAATTACTCCCACAGATACATATAAAAATATTAAATGCCTTGATCCAAGTTTTGGCAGGTAATGAATTGTGTGGGCATCAAATATTTACATGAATAGTCTCAAGATCAATGATGAGATGAAACAGTGTTGCAAATAATGGAACATCAATCTTAATATTAATTTTTATGTATTTATGTACATCAATGAGAAAACTTCCGTTACTATTTATATAAATATCTATAAAATACACCAAAACTATTTGTTGATTACACTTTACATTGAGAACACAAACCAATAATATCCAAAATCAAACGAATATCGGTGTGATAGACGTAGCAACGGCAACTCATACGGCGACCGCGACATTGTTATTTATAAAATTAAGCCTCAATAATTATATTACATCACTTTTGTCAGAATACTGCTCCATGTTAATAGTACATATTTAGCTCGCACACCATCAAACTTATCAAAAATAACCATTTAGTACAAAATAAATCTATTAAAAATAAATCCAAAAATTAAAATGTTATAAATTGTTATAAAAATTAAATCACACATACCAAGTATACCTCTTACGATGTAGTGTCTTAACATCATTTATTAAATTCAATCAAATAATTTACAACAACAATACAGTTGTTATAATAATAACAACAATAGTTAGTAGCTTATACTCTAATATTTTAGTCTAACATTTGTCTATAATACTCCATTTAACACATATAATAGAAAAAATCTTTTATTGAAAACATCAGTCTAAGGCAGTGACAACAAAGTTTGATCATTTACAAAATAATATTACGTGTAGGTATGTATGTATACGAGTAAAGCCTGAAATATATTTTTATTTGTTTTGATCTGGATCCAATAAAAATAAATAAAAACTGTTACGTATTAAATAAAAATGAGATTCGTACCAAGATCTAAGCTAACTAAAACAACCAGATATAGGACAACACCTCTAACTGTTCATGTGGCTCTTAGGAGAAAGGTAGTTACGGGCAGATGCAAAAGTCGAGTAGCAATTTTAAAAAGTGATAGAATCACAACAAGTTGCTCTTACGACCTTTTGCAATAAACTCATTGCACACATACACATAAACCCGCCTCACTTATTCTATCGCCTGTTCTAAATATGATTGTAACTATTAATTTCAAGCAGATACGCAAGTGATGTTATAGCTACGTAGGTAATAGTGCGTTCTAAACCTTAAACAGCTACGTAGGTAATAGTGCGTTCTAAACCTTAAACGCTTGTTGGTTCGATCCCCTGTAGAAGTGGTAATCTTTTTGTTTTTTTATCTGATATTAGAAATATCGATGTCATGTTATTTAACTTCAAGACTTATTTAACATTTTCGGTAATCATATTTGACATTGTTTTTTATAAATAAATAAAATCTTGTTTATTTGAATTAAGTATAATTTGCATTATTTATTTATTAATTTAATAAAAAAATAACGTAATTTCAGTAATTACTAGTTTTAACTAATTCTGATAAATAATAATTTTTAGTTTAATTCCTAATAAAACACTAAATTTGGGTAATAAGTAGACAAATATAGCGTTTCTTTTTAGTAATAAAAAAAAAAACAAAAGTGGAAGTAGAACCCAGGATTTGAACCAACCTTAGTAGTTACAGTAGCAATTATAGTTACAAGAACTAGGTTTTGTCTCGCGTTGTACACATGCGCATGACGAACTTCACCTACTATCATTTTCATTGAATACTTTTGTTTGTGTTGAAACATCACACCCACAAAGGTATTCGCTCGGAACTGTATGCGATTACTTATTTTATGATGCTACTCGACTTTTGTCTTTGACCGTACATGCTGTAAAAAGGATGATGTGACATCGTAATATAACCCATGGATATGATATATCTCGAAGCGGTGAATACGTTTTGTTCTGTCCAAGTGTGTCACAGTGTCTACAATGATAAAATGGTAATAACTGAATCTAGCATGTTGCATTGCTTTGTTGCCTTTACCAAAATCACAGATCCATAGGGTTATATTATTTTGACATGGTATGAAATATAAAAAGGAACAACATTGTCAATATAGTCAACAAGGAAATGCTATGACTGAGTATTTTCGAAATACCAATTTAATGAAAGTCATAGTAGTAGAATTTAGGATATACCTATATCAAAATGACGCGCACTGGTCCTGATATAATATCTTAGCGTACAGTTTAACTCAACGATATCAAGTTACCCTGTGCTGTAACTTTCAAATCTAACTAAATCTTAACGAAATAAAAGCGTATCAACTAACCTAAAAAAGTACAACTTATGTCTTTATAATATAATAATAACACAAACTCACGAGTGGCCCAGTGGTGCGTGTACAGTTAGTTACGTAGCGGACACATACGTACTGTGCGGGTCCTTGCTATTCACATATCCTCACGCGAGTCATCCTAAACATCTAGATCACGGTTAGTTGCGAAAAAAGGGAAACAAAGACAGCTATGAACCAACCAGCAGCACAACTTGCAAACAGTGCGACTATCTATTTAACTTATAATATACCTCATCATAAGTCGTCACATTCATAATGATATAATTATAATTATTTAAACAATTTAGTCGACTCATTTTACAAGTTCCTCACAAAATTGTACTTGGTTGCGTAGTTTAGTACAGTCATATACATAAAGGTGAATTGTAATAAATACACGGTGTGCAAGTAGCGGTGGTTGGAGGGTTGGAGGGTAGGTCGGTAGGAGTGGTGGTCGGAGCGGACAGGTATCTAACTGTACAGAGCGGGCGTCGGCGTCGGCGTCGGCGTCGGAGTGGCGGCGGCGCGGGGCCGCGGGGCCGCTAGG
Source organism: Catocala sponsa (assembly GCA_963564715.1). Classification (NCBI taxonomy): domain Eukaryota; kingdom Metazoa; phylum Arthropoda; class Insecta; order Lepidoptera; family Erebidae; genus Catocala; species Catocala sponsa. The sequence goes on along the minus strand of OY751343.1, from coordinate 11,916,427 downwards.
CTGAGAACACATCGCGCGCGCGCTCACGCAGTCACACGTCGAAGTCCGAGCCCGCCTTGCCGTTCGGCGGCGCTATGAACGGTTCGCTCCACATCCTTCTGAGATCTCCCTGATGACAAATTATTGCACGTTATAAATCGAATCTAAAACACAACAAGAAAATATGATAATTACGCTCCACAAGGCCTTTCAAAAACCCTTACTATATATTGATATACTGTTAACCTAGAACGCCTTTAATTATAACTACCTCTTCAACCAGCAAGCAAGATCTATAAAACTGACCAACATACTGTTTAATAGGTTAAAAGACTAGTTTAGCTACATACTATAAAAAATACACTGGGGAACAGTCATTTTGTAGCATGGTAAGTTAAAGTAAATTTTGTGTAAGTTCAGTATGCTGAATTCGAGAAAAATATCAGATTTGTTAAATTAACTCTAGTTTATGAGATAAGAAGGTCGAAATAAAAATACATTTACATATTAAATATATATTTAAGAAGCGGATATATAATAACAAGAAAACTGAATACATTAGCTATTAACAAAAAATCATTAAAAAATATTAGTAAATCTTTATCTGTAAGCTTTTCTATTGTGTTTATGTTCAGGACAATCCCTTATTAAACTCAAGCAATAGTCTACCATCATAATATGGCTGTCCTATCGGCCTTGGTATCTTTCTTTCATTGTTCTAATGTCCTGATCGAACTGTTCTTTATGTTAAGAACCAGAGTCAATCCATACAAAGTAAATACATTTCGGGTATGACTGATGAAGGTGTTTATTAAAACCAGTAACAAAATTAATGCCCCAGAAAATAAATATTTTTTTGTTGCCCAGTGTTATCTTCATAATCGTATTCAGCCCCAGGATATTTCCTGGGGCTGAATACGATTATGAAGATAACTATGCTAGGCTACTGCCCAGCAGCGAGCAATGGAAGTAGCTAAGTACTAACTTTGACGTAAGCCATGGTGAGCAGCGGCAGCAGCGTAAAGGGCACGAGGTACAGCAGCGCGGGCTGCGCCGCCTTGAACACCTCGGCCGACACCGTCGCCGTCAGCAGCCCCAAGAAGTAGCCAAGTAGCGAGCAGTGGAAGTACGTCAGCCGGGAGCCCTGCCAACCACAGACAGCGTTCAATCATACATATACATACGCCTGTCTCCCGAAAGGGTAGGCAAACACCTACGAACCTTTTGTTTTCCTCTAAATCTAGCCTGTTATCATGGGCGCCGGCAGCAGGGTGCAAGGGGGTGCACTTGTTTACTTGAACGCGCTAATCTCAGGAACTACTGGTCCGATTTGAAAAATTCTTTCAGTATTAGATAGCCCATTTATCGAGGAAAGCTACAGGCTATATGCCATCACGCTAAGATCAATAGGAGCGGAGCACCAATGAAGAATATTTCAAAATCGGAGGGTATTTTTTCCTGTTGAGAGTTTCCGCTGCGTGCGCTGCGTAAACAGTTAAAGTTTCGCAAAAATCATGTATGACAGAATTGTTCTCCTTTAAAGTTCTAAAAAAAAGTCCGCGACAGCATATGTCTATCTTTTAAGGTTGGCTCACTATAACCATTTTTATGCTAACCAACTTTGTTCTAAAATAATGCATTATTTGCGAAGGTATTTTTATAAACATGATATTAATCCTTATCCAAATAAATACGTTATTCATCACAAGTATTTAATTTAAAACAAAATTGCCCTTTACATCATTTGATTCAATGAATATCTTAGGAGATATCGCAGTTTTAAAATAACATCGCAGCAAAATAATTACCCATTACAGACATAGTACAAACGATATTTCTCCTGGTTTATTCTGCGATATTACTAATGGTTCGATTTGAAAAATTATTTTAGTGTTGGATAGCCTATTTATCGAGGAAGGCTATAGGCTATATAACATCACGCTACGACCCACGGGGGCGGCGCAGTAACGATAAACGCGGGTGAAACCGCGGGAACATCTAGTATATAAATAAATATATAAATTAAAATAAATATAACATGTATAATAAATAAATTCAATAACACACTAATAGTTGCCATTCACCGGTGTCAAATGTTTTTCCCTCGCCTATATTGTTTCCCGCTTGCACATAGTGGTGTCTCACTCGTCTGGCAAAGCGACGATGGACGAGGAGCTCGCGTGATTCATTTGGCCGCCGCGCCGCATCAACACGCAAGTCGCGTGACCAAAACATTGTGTAATAATAAAGGACCGCGTCCTTTGATATGGATGGAATGAAATTGTATTTATAATATATAGCCTTCTGATCATAAACATAACGTAAGTATTACTAATTGATTTATAAATATAATTAAATTTATTTGTAATGTTTATCCAGGTCGCATTTCCGTTGTTTTAAATATACGTTTTGAAATGTATTTTAAAGATACTCTTTGTTCTCAGGGATCTTATCGGCGGAGGCAGGTCATTTCATATGTGACTAGCAGCATACTTGTAACATCCCCTGAAGGCTGTGGTTTTATATCGAGGTATTGACAGCGGCTTGGCGTTGGAGCGAGTGGAATAGCTGTAGTGATCTTTCCTCCAACTTACTTTATTATAAAGGTATTTAGACTCACCCGTACTCATCACTCCAAATAATAATGTTACCAAATGAAGTTTACGGCGCGCTAGCATTTTAAGTATGGCATTATTATTTAAATGAGGCGTTATATGATTTCTCCGAGGTATATCAAAGCAGTACCGAACACACGCATTCTACACACGCTGTATTAGATGTTGTGTCCTGGTTAAGAGGCAGGGACCATACACAGCGTCATAATAATTCATTTTGGATAACACTAAGCTGTCTACATGTCTTTTCCTTAAAGTGTCGCCGAGATAATTTCGTACTCTATAGAGAATTTTGAGTCTGTAGAAAAAATTTTTTGCACCGCCACTGACGTGATCCTCAAAACGCAGCTCCGGGTCGATCATTAGACCAAGGTCTCGTGCTGTTTGCACTTGTTCTACACTACCACCCATTATTTCGATGTTTGGATTATGAAATGATATTAATTTAATCTAGTTTTTGTTTCCCATAATCAAGAATTTAAATTTTTGCGGATTGATTACCAGTGAGTTACGCCTAGACCATGCTGCTATCCTGTCGAGCTCCGCATTCATGGTACACAACGCAGACGCAGTGTTATTAGAGTTAAAGGATAGATATATTTGCGTGTCAACGGCGTAAATGTGGTACATGCATTCCCTGAAACTGCTAGTTACGATCAGGAGCGAACCGAGAAAGGATCCCTGGGGAACACCCCGAGGCACAAACCGCGGAGACGATAACAACACAGAGCCAACCCTCGACCTGCTGCAATAGTGTATATGCAATAGTGTATATATATCAAATGGTTTAAAGTTATCTAACGGGTTTCTACCCGTTAGATAACTTTTAAACCATTTGATTGTTTTCGACTCAAAACCAGAATGCGCTGTTCGTCCACCATCCATAAGTGTAGCCATTATCCCAGATGATGCCAGGGCGAGAACAATTTCTTTATTTGAACGGATTTCAGCTAGGATTAAATTAATCAAAAATGACTTCCCGGTGCCGCCAGGTGCGTCTAAAAATATTATGCCACCTTGCTGTTTTCTATAATAATCCATTATTAAATCATATGCCTGTTTTTGACTCTGAATTAATAAGGGTTTGTTGTGTTGGATGTAAAGCCCCAATTCGTCGATATTATAATTTGTTTCTCTTAAAAATTCACAGTTCATAGTATCCAAATGACTTCGTTTAGGAGATTGAACACCTAGTTGTACTAACGTTTGGTTAGATATTGCTAAACATTTACCTTCTAGCAATATCAAAGCTTTGTTAAAAAATTCTTCATTAAAATTAATTTCTAAGTCCGGGTTTTGTCGTCGTAGTTCAGCCAAGATGTCATCGCTCATATATTTTCGAAATTTTAGCCATAATCGATTTGGATTAGAAGGATTACATGTAGTTAATATAATTGCAAATAGCTCACGAATTTGATTCGCTGTTGCCGTTTGGACTGCTTCGTTCATAGCTACTTAACTCCCAATGATTATCGTTTTCTAGTAGACCTAATCTTTGACATGCCTCGCGATATGTTTCACAAATGTAACCATTGATAGTTTTTAGGTATTCAAAACACGTTGGGCCACGAATAGAGTGTAGTAATAAACGTAGATAGAAACATTAATTTTTGGATGCACTGTGTAGACTCGTCCTATTGTGTTACTCTTGAATATTCCATCATGTCCTTCTACTTGCATTCCACGTTTTCGAGGATTAACTGTTTTACTTGTTGTATCCCATGTATAATAGCTTGGTACTTCTGAATAAAGTAAAGTCTTCGCAAATGGGTCTTTCTGGCATAGTTCAAATACGCTGTTAAAGTTGTTCGTGTTGGTGGTTCTGTCGTAACTTTTTGTGCTGTTTCAGTAGTGAAAAACACACGTTGTTCATTTTATAAGTGGACGGATAAATGGAGAACCGGCGGATCTCGATCGTGTATTGGAAAAGTTTAAAATTCGCCAAATCGCTTCGTTGGTATTAATGTAACGATCCATTTGATACTGTACTATCTCATCATGTTGATTTTCTTTGGTTACCGTAAAAACAGCTATATCACTGCCTTGATTAATATATTTGCATACATATTTAATCGATTTCACAGAACTACAGTATTCAACATTGATATGGGCATTAAACATTTTGGATAAAAGTGGATTGTATGGAACTACCCATTGATTGTTAATTTGAATTTCTTCATTGCCTCGTATTTTAATTTTAGCTGTAAATCTCCCTTGTTCTGGTGATCGACGTCTGTATTTCGGATATCCGTCTTCGCCAGTGACTGTTTCGTTCAAAAATGGCTTCGAATACCGTTTTGTATATTTTTCATCTTTCATGCACGGAGAACTTCTATTTAATTCACCACATGGGCCATGAACCATGTTTTTCACTATTATATTATAAAGATCAGGATCTTTTTCCGGGTTTGGAAACTCAGCCTTGATGACATCATCTATTTGATTCAGTTTAATTTTATTTTGAAACCAAATTAAGTTGTGACAATGTGTCCACCCTCGTTTCTGCCATTCAATTGAAAACATCCAGCAGATAACAGCACCAAATATGTATTTTTCACGATGGCGTCAATAAATTTAATTTGTTTTTGACGAAAAACTCGGGCAACAATATCATGTCTATCGCTGGCCGCCTGCCTATATTATAATTCGTCTTTGATTTCCAGCCATGAAGAATTACATGTATGTTATAAATAAATCTGGTCGGCCGTGTTTTCTGACATAAGTTATCGCATCTTGAACATATTCATGCATGCTTGGTATCGATTCCAGGTTCTTTGGACGGTTGAACGACTCACGTTTAACCGCTGTGAGACGTAACATTGGCTACACCCCTCTACCAGCAGCGCTATAATATTACTAGCTTTTATTAATTTTTCTGCCATTACAATAAACACAAAGATATCTGTTTTAAGTCACAGTAAGGCGGGATTATGCAACAAACATAAATTATTCTACTTAAAATAACGAGAACTTAGTTTTAGTTGCCTGATAACCTTTTAACCGCAAACCCGCGAAAAGTAAGTAAAGAGTCACAAACTGAAAAAGGGATTATTATTTTTAAAAACAAAAGTTTCTAATTTGGGTTTAACTTTTTTTCATACCCAGACTCCTTATTAAGTGCCAGTAACATAGTTTGGCTATTAAAACCTCTTTATAATTAAATTATTACCAATAATGTAAAAAATCAAAACCGCCCCGTTTTTTTTTGCAAACGAGTGTATTTAGATATTAGATTAGATTTAGATATAGGACTACGACCTAACTCAGTGGTTGCGGGGAGACGTCTGCCGCGCGGCGCCACTGCATACTTGCGCCTGTCTATACAAAACTAAAGCGTCAGCAGTGTTGTTACAAATACCACCATTGTATTTTCAGGCAACAACTAAGACGAAATTAAAGGCGGGACAGAGTTGGGCATGGCTTAAATAGGAAATTGAACAGCAATTTACTTACCTTAAATACAAGTAAAACAGACTACATCTGTTTTAGTATCGCGCATCGATTTACCGTCACGTTTTATTACACAATTTAACGACTAGTGCAGAGATTGGTGGAATTCCATCCATATTTACTCTCAGCATTTTAGAACTTCACAACACGATCTTAGATCACGACTGTATATATAGATCAAATTGTTTAATCTTTAGTGGAGTCTTTACACAGGTGCTCATCAGCAAATAATTAAGTATTACTTGAACCAGAAGCCCAAGGCGATGTTTATTCGACATTCGTCGTTTACTTATAGGAGCAATATAAAAATAAATTGAAAGTAGGTTAAGGTCATATAAATAGTGTTCGAGCTATACTTACCATTGATCTAGGTCCGGGAACCTGTCCCATCTGACAAACTAATGTGGCTTTCTTATAGGCGTCGTATCGCAACACGAAGCACAGCAGCAATCCTGGCATTACTATGTCACCGAGACCTGGAAAGCATGATTTAATAATTAAATGAAGGAACTCTTTTATAGATTTACACCCTAACATTCATAAATGTTAACCTCACAATACCATAGTTCTAGAAACTTTCATTGGAGCATTATTAATCAATCAAGATTAAATAGATGGCGCTAGTGAGAGATCGCGATTCAGCCTTTAAACCGTAGATGATTGATTAGCAGTTTTCACTTGTAAGTTGCTAGCATTGTCACAAGATGTCACAACTAGTAATATTAACCGGTGTGACTTTAAAACCATAGAACAGCAGGTGCAGCAGGTGATATTTAGGAAGTCCATGTCTTCTACCACCTGCCATCCACCAAACAGGCGCCCCTTGTTTAGCAGCGTCTTCCTAACGTCGGCCGAGCATTCGTAGACAAGCGCAGTGGCGGCGCCCCCACGACGGTGCCTTTTAAAAGCTCCGCGCATGTTCTTTTCTTATTAAGGCGCTCAGCAGTCCAGGTGGGATCGTCCTGAAAATTCTGCTCAACAATAGCCTCTAAAACCTCTTCAAAGGTAGGGTTGCCGTCCACTAGTCCGACAGCAACTAGAGGCTATTTCCTTTGCAATTCAGTTACTTTGAGTGATTTAGGAGCCACCTAATTCAGCGGTTGGGCGGCCACAGTCAAGGTAGTCTGTAAAACCACCCGGGTGTTGCTAATCTTCCACACCTGCGTGACTTGCGGGCCTAGGACGGTCGGATTTATACTCTCCTTTACAAGTCGTTTCGTTTGGTCAGCCATGGTAACGCTCTTCTTCACCTGCGCAAATGCTAGTTGTGCCACTAGGCGGCAGAGCATTGTATTTGCCCATTCTAAGTAAGGTAAGCGTCACTAGCGCGGACGTCCCACAGCGGGGTGGGTAAGCGTCACTAGCGCGGAGATCCCACAGGGGGTGGGGGAAGGTATAAGCGTCACTGCGCGGGAGGGTGTAAACGTCCACTATGAATGGCGTCTCTATCACAGACAAGTTACTACCGCGAAGTGTCATTGTCACACACACATCACTATCAGGCAAAATTCGGTGTCTCTCTCACTTGACAATATGGCTGCGCCGTCGTTAGAACTAAAATGTTTTTGCGAGAGCGAGAGGGACTGATTTTGCAGCAAACACACACGTCACTGGCGGGAGGCGTAAGGTATGTCCTTCCAATTTCAATATGGCCGCGGCCTCTAATGGCAAATTGTCTAAGAGGGAGCGAGAGGGACCGATTTTGGGATCACTCGCGACACTGACGTACGAAAACATAAATATATAAATAGACAATAATTCGCAGGAGCAATCGCGCTCACGTCTGCTCACAACGAACGATGATGATATGTATGTATGTTGCATGTAGTAATCACCAAGCATGGAGAAATGTCCCTGGTGGTGCATGGAGGGGAACACGAGCTTGGCGGGCAGCGAGAGCTTGGGCGCGTCGCGCATGGCGCCGCCCAGCTGCAGACGCCGCGCCACCACGTTCATCGGGTTCTCGGCCGGCCTGCGACAACACAACCACACATTTATACTACCAACCACACATGTCCAATATAGTCGTAGACTCAACATAGTCTGCCTTATTAAACCCTATACAAAATATAACACAACAAATAGTTTATAGCTATTAAAATATAGTTATCCCTTGAGATAACATATTTTAATGGCTATAACATATTTCCTAACATTTAGGCATCTGATATAGATGCCTAAATGTAAGGAAAGATGTTATTTCACAGAAAATCTTATAATATGAAAAGGCTATGCACAATTTCTTCATTTTGTACATCTTATCAGGAAGTATATTCAGTACTCTTGTGTAACATGGAACCTGTAGTGTATATTTCTGTTGATAGTTAGTGATCCCATGGTACCTTGTTCACCAAATTGTAGGACATAAAAATAGCACACACCCTAATTTTCAGTTAAATAAAAAAATCGTCTAGTACCGCGATCGAATCAATTTAACAAATTAGCACTCAGCCCATGATAGTTTGAATAAACTATAGCTGATGCTTATAAATTTGTCTTAAGTATGATTTAGGTATTGAACGAAAATCGAGTAAGATGGCGTATACTCCACCGACAAGAGCAAAGCTTTTAAGTATGCTGCCGTGGTAATCGAGAGAGCAGTAAGTCAGAAAAGGCAGTTTTAGAAAACAGCGCGCAAAGATTTTGTTACAATTTTAGCGTTTGTGATAAAACTATATACTCGATTTTTATGTTCTATATGGCAAAAGAAAGGGAAAAAATATGTTGTTTACAGTAGCGAAGCATTCCAAATCAGTAATTTAAAAAAATGGCCATCTTTGACTTATTACCCTCTCGATTACCACGGCAGTATGAAGAAGAATGATTTATTACCTCGTAGCGACTTTGACCATAACGTTGGTGGTGAAAATGTATGAAGAGAAGAACACCCAGAACACGTCGTACAGCAGCAGACCTGTGAGCAGCAGCGTGGACACCTTCAGCGATGGCAGGCGGATCAGAGCGATGAACGTCACGCACAGGCCCATGCCCATAGCTGTAACATATACAAAACGCATTAGTATCTGTTCACTTTGGTAGCTGGTGGTGATTGCTGTGGCCAATTGTAAGTTTGTTTGGTTGAACGCGCTAATCTCAGGATAAACTGGTTCGAATTGCAAAATTAAGTGTTGGATAGCCTATTTATCGAGGAAGGTTATAAACTATATAACATCACGCTACAACCAATAGGAGAGGCGAATCAATGAAAAATATTGCAAAACCGGAGAAAATTCTCTTATATGATGCAGGCGAAGTTGCGCGGGTCTGCTAGTATATATATTATGAATGTGGTGAAGTGTCACGTACCGTCCATGAGCAGCCAGTGTCCAGTGAGCACCCACACGGCGACGATGGCGGCGGCCAGCAGCGCGGCGGCGAGCTCGGGCGCCGAGTAGCGCCCGCACACGGCGGCGCGGCTCGCGCCCACTCCCGCGCTGCCCGCCACGTACTGGCACAGCGGCGTCAGCAGGAACGCAAGAGCCGCGCACGCTATAACTGCACACGCCAACACGTTTGTAAATCAACTCATATACTAGGACAAGCCTGACTTTAACGCTATAGAAAATTAGAATAGCGCTGTGAATAGTATGGCTTGTTATCATCCATTTGTCTATTATTCTGTCACCGCAATGTATTCATCGGCTCATTACCACCGAGATATTAGGTCGAGAATATCGTTGATGGAGATGATAGGACCATCTGACGATATGACTATAGGCATGGCGATACAGCCACACAATGGTGAGACACGCAAGCGCAATGACGTCAAGTCGACTACAAAACACATAATTCTCTTAGGGTGACGATGCGTTTTGTGAATGAATTTGTCGTTTAGAGTTTCATACAAAGTATTCCAAATGAGTTGAATTGAAGCGAGGCGTTGCGGAATTGGTGTCCTTTATTGCCTGTCCTACTGCATTTACTGTCATCTTGCCGAATTGTTAGTCAGCAAAATAACCCAACAATAACATATTAATTAACTTTATGATTATCATATTATAATAATAATATGATGTAATCTAATTTAAACGTATGATAGCTAATTATAGGGTAGTATCTATACCTAAATATGACTATACCGAGGTGTTTCACACTATAATAACCTGGATGAACCCTTTAAACTTCGTAGAAACAAAAATAAAGAGAACATAAATCTTATTTAATGTCATGGACTAACAACAACGGATATATCTCCGACCGCCTACCCCAACATTTTTAGTGTTTATTTTAGTTTATCAGAGAGGATGTCAATATCCAGCGGTCATTGAAATGATTATAAAAACTCAGCAGCGATATTGCAGTCTAAGTTAAAAAAAAGGTTGAATGATACGATAACGTTACAATAACATTAAAAGTTGCATGCTATTGTAATATGGCGAAATGTGTTTTGTGCTCTTTGTTTTTTTGTCATCTTTGTATCCACCACATTTTATGCAAATAAATGGATTATTATTGTTAAGTAAATAAAAATATGTATAAAGAAACTTTAAAAACAATTAAAATGTTTATGTGCAGATGCATCTGACGGCACAAAAATAACGGTGATATGCTCATCATAATGCTGTGGCACTTGCATTGCTGCAAGCACTACACAGCGCTGATTTTCAGCGAACACCACAATTATTGACGTTTGGTCCGCCAATAGTGCACTCAAAATAAAGAAATAAATAATACATTGAAAAATAATAGGTACCTAAGTATAAAGTAAATAAATATTAGTTATGAATATGTATGTAATTGTGTAACAAAAATAAAACGACGCTCATGACGTAATGAGCGTCATAAGATGGCCTCATGTCTGAAAAGATGTTCCTGGCACTATATATTTATTTGACTAAAATGCAGATATATCATACCCGTATATTATATTGTAATCTTTTCATCATACATATATGATTAAGAGATCTGTGAAGTGTGTACTGTGAACGTTGTGTGAAATTACTTGATTCGTGCATGGTGATAAAAGCGATAAGAGCTCTTAAAGTTCCCTGTTAATGATATTTACAAGCATTTGATTTAAATGCTTAACCTGAGAAAAATTCCTAAGAAAAGCCGCAAAAAAGGTATGAAATGCAATAAATTTTCCATCTCTTGAATAGGTAACGTAAAACCAGCCAACTCACAACCTTAGATAATCTATATAATTATATACCTCGGTATGCCATATCGCTGACTTGAAACACAACCGCTAAATTTACTGGTTGTACTGCCCTTAATAGTCCAAGAATATTAGTCAAATGAGGGCAAGTATCTTGGAATGAGAGATAGTCAGCTATAAACCTTTATTTTAGCACCCTAAAACTTGTCTCAAAACCTACTTATCGTAGGGTGTCCGCGACTACAGATATTCCAAGGTCAAAGAATCGATTTTTTAAACATTTATTGTAAATATCTCGTTTTCTATGAGTTTTTATGCTATTTGTATTTACTATAAATATTGTAGAGGATTAAATTCTCTATAACTTTTGTTTAAACATTTTTTTATATCTTGAACCATTTTCGAGATCGAGGACAGAGCGCGCGCAGTGTTTAACTATTTAGAGTATCAAAGCTTAGCTTAGCTTTTTAGCTTGCGGCCAGTGTAATGGGAACGCTTCACCATATCAGAGTGATATCAATGAAGACGGTACTTTTGACTCCGAAATTCTGGAAGAACTGGAGACAAATGTTGTTGAAGAAGAGAACACAGAGGAATTTGAAATTTTACAGCGACTGGAAGACGATGAAGAAGAAGAAGAAGAAAATTGAAATTAGAGCTCATAGTTCTTATTAATATTAATTTTTTTAAATTGCATCCTTCTTAAATGTATGAAATGGTATTTTCAATAAAAACATTAATTAAAAATTGAATTCTTTTTTTTAAATTTAGTTAGGAAGTAATCCTATAATAATTAATATAATAATTTATTTATTGATTATAGTGGTAAAACATGAATACAGTCCATAAAGTACTTAATATAGGTAATATAATATGGGTGCCTGTACTAGGGTAAACCTGTGCCACAGGCGTTAAGGGCACTTACAATATACTACTAGGAACTAAGTTACATACATACTATCGTGTTGGCTAAAATAGCTTGTTGTACTTTATCAATAACGTATGACATGGAAGTGTTAACGTCAGCGGTATCGTAAGCTGGGTTAAAATCAATGCCGCATATATCACGTTCAAGGTTATGTTTATTTTAGAACTTAGTTGCGGGCGATGTATAATATGCTTAGACTGCGATAATTCAAGCGTAAGTAGAACAGCGCTGTAGTCAGTTATTGATGAGTTAGCGACAAGTGTTAAACACGGAAGCCTAGTTTTGAGCATAATATGATCGAAGCAGGAACCACTTATGTGTATCATATAAGTATGTGCTACCAATATGCCGTAGTACGCACAAATTGCCAGCATATACTTAAATTATCATGCGTCCCAGTGTCACAATTCTCACTATTTATGTTAATATTTAACTCACCGGTTATAATAATAGTTTTATAAGATGAAAGGCTTTGTAATGTATTATTTAAGGCATTAATAAAGATATTTAACTTTGTAAACGATGGTGATCTATAGATTGCTATAATCGCAATATCTGTCCCTATTTTAATGACGAGACAGTTGCAGTCTTGGACCTCTGGCTCTTCAACTGTGCCAAATAGGGATTTCGTTGTGTATACTACCACGCCATCGTTCTGATTAAATGATAACGTACCAACTATTAAAAGTATTGTATTCTGGTAATACTGGTAAATTGCAAATTCTATTTGACAGCAAACATTCAGTGAGAATAATGACATCACATTCTATACTAAGCCTGTGTATAAAGACGTTTAAACTATCTATGTTCTTATAAATACTGCGGATATTTTGGGTTAGTACCGTTAATGGGTTGTCATAATCGGAAAAATGTCTGCACTTTTCAGTGTCACACACTTTCGATTCATAGATGTGATTATTGTCTATATCATTAATTAGTGTTCAGCCATAGTTTTAAAAGTAAAATTAAAAATATACCTACAATTAAAAGAGAAAGATGAAAAAGATTAATCTAAATAAGATTAGAATTAAAAAAATAATTAAAGTAAGTATTTCCCTTAATAACTTTATAATTACACGAAGTGTTATTAAATTAATAGATACTGAGTTATTGATAAAAATGATTAATTATAACGTAATAGTTAATAAAAATGCAAATTATTTAGAATTATATATTTATCAATAATTTATTAACTTTATACAGAGTGTTTTTAATCGGGACTACAGGTTGACCTCGAATGATACTCTAAACAGTTAAACACTGCGCGCGCTCTGCGCTCTATCTCGAAAATAGTTCAAGATATAAATAAAATGTTTAAACAAAAGTTGTAGAGAATTTAATCCTCTACAATATTTATTTTAAAAACAAATAGCATAAAAGCCATAGGAAACGAGATATCTATACAAATAAATAAAATTGAAGTGTCTGTATGTAATGTATGAAAATAACAGCTTTTTATCTAATGTATATAAGGTACCTATACGAAAACATCTATTTTTAAAATTGTTGTCTTTCTGTCTGTCTGTTTGTTCCGGCTAATCTCCGAAACGGCTGAACCGATTTTGACAGGACTTTCACTGGCAGATAGCTGATGTTATAAGGAGTAACTTAGGCTACTTTGATTTTAGAAAAAAAATAGGGCTCCGCGGAGACAAACACTTTTTAGTTAAAATCTACGCGGACGAATTCGCAGGTAACAGCTAGTTTGCAATAAATGTGTAAAGATTTTTTGACCTTTGATCTTGGAATATCTGTAGTCGCGGACACCCTACGATAAGTAGGTTTTGAGACAAGTTTAAGGGTGTCTAAATAAAGATTTATAAAGTTTATAGCTGACTATCTCTCATTCCGAGGTGAAACCCCTAATATGCCTGGAAAATTAAGTCAGGACACAAATCTGTTTGGCGATTAACCCGCTCGGGCCAGGATTAAATGGGCAGATAATCTTAATTCATCCGTGATAAAAGAGTGTAGAAGGAATAGGACACTAATACAGAGAATAGGACAAAGCCTGCAACTCGAGACTGACAACATCTACCGACGCTTCTCCAACTCACAAACGAACCACGTAAAGCAATTGCGCAACATACTCAGCTATTATACTTTCGCGTTGCATGATTTACCTAATACGAACTGGAATTAACACGATCACGCTAGATATTTACGTATTTTATTGGTATGCTTGACTTTTCGGCTGGATTGCACTGGCCGTGGTACGGTGAGGTACTTATTACCTACACTTGTGGGCCTGCCAGTGCATGAGGCAGGCCGGTGCCTACTGGGATCGCGGTACGATCACGAGAAAGGGCGAGAGAAGGAACACGGGTGTAGTTTTTGTCTGTAGAGGTCTGACATGATTCCCGCTTGTCGATCATCGCTCTAGGTGGAACGAAAGGGATCATTTGATGAATTGTCGCACAAAAAAGAAAGTGTTTAGTACCTAAAGAGATTGAGCTAATTCCTTGGCGTGTAAACTACAATAACAGGTACTCACTGGCAGTACATATCGCGACGAGGGTCTGCATGGAGTCGAAGAAGAAGAACATGATGAGAAGCGCCACCGACGAGCCGAGCGGGAAGCACAGCGCCTGCATCGTGTTCAGCGTTTGAACATCTGGAATAAAAGGATACATCGTAACTATAACACTTCCTATAACAATATTACATTAAGCTTGTATACATTTTGGCGTAGCTAGGGGTTTTCTTTAAAAGTGCGCGGCCTTAAATAATAATAGCCTACATACTATTCTATCCCTAGAATTTTTAGTACGTTTAATATTTTTTCTAGATTCTTTACCCCTCTAACTAAGCTAGAGTTCTTGTGTTAAGAGCGTGTTTATGTACGTAGTGCAGTGGATGGGATTCGAACCCGCGACATCTTGATCGCAAGATTAATGCCTTATCCATTGGGTTGAACATCCTAGTTGTGGTTAACATCCTGGAATACCAGACAATTCTGGAGTGGCCTACGTGCACCTAGCTGGCTAGGCAGACGTACTGTACAACTATCACATCTCGGAACGGGAACGTTTTATGTGTTTAAAAAGAGATCTATAAGACCCAGCACTTTTATGCGATTACCCAATTATACCATACATAATTATGGATTCCTTCATATGACCTTTGGATACATCAGCAACCCTTAATGATACTCTTTCGCTGTGCATGTAGTAGTATTTCTAAAGTCACAGAAACACAGGTAAATTCGATATTTATTTTTAGGCTGGCTAGCTAGGCTAAGACCGCAGTGGTACGGCGTATAATACATTAAAACAAACTCATATAAACATATACATAGGTAGCTTTGGAAGTATAAGATGATGATATGTTTATGATTCACGTCACCGTCGCCGTACTGCGGACCTCGGCTTGACAGTAACTAAAGCAAAATCTATCTTGTTTAGTCGTTATTCTTTAATTTCATTTTACATGTCGTAGATCAGCTGATCAAAGCTCACTGAAAACACGTTAGTGTTATATTGAATATCTTATCTTATCTAATGTGGAGGCCAGTCAGTGCAGACCGGCGACACTTCGACCCAGTGGGATCTTTTGTGTCGACACTCTCCCAATAACGACTGCCATCGACGTTCATGGCAGCCGGGACCAACAGCTTAACGTGCTTTCCGAGGCACGGAGCAAGCGATAATTGTCAATCAATACGCACACATTTCGAAAAGTCATATAACTTCCGAAAGTCAGAGGTGCGCGACGTGGGTTCGAACTTGAGACCCTCTGCATTGCAGTCTGTTGGTCTCCCCACTGAGCTATCGCTGCTCTTAATTGAATATAATAAACTTTATTATAATTCTGGATGAAGCTTTTTAGTTCGAAAAGCCAAACTTATTTATTTCTTTATCTGCTGAGCCGCAGCCGCACACCAGCGGCCAGGCACGGCAGGTTTTTTTACTATGTCTGGTTTTCTAAGACTTGACAGGTTAAAATACTTACATTTGTATTCGGGCTTACTGGTGTATATGAAGGTACAGTCATTGTAGTAGTGTCAAACTCCGAAGGACAAAACCGAGGTGTACATAAACATGCCCATTTTGACAGCTATGTTTAGACGCCACATAATAGGGAGTCAGCCAAGTATCATCTATCAGGCAGGCTTCTATACTCTGTGTTGCTAGTAAAAATATTTATAAAAAGCTAGCATTTGCTCGTGGTTATGCTCATTTCGGAAAAGTACTTGTTTTTTGAGTCATATAATTATGTCCTTTTTCTGTAGCCCTGACAACGTGTATGCGAAATTTCATGAATCTCAGTCGAGTAGTTATGGTGTAAAAGCGTAACAAATAAACAAACTCACATTCGCATCTATAATTTTTATTTTTCACGGGTATCGAACGCTATACCTTGTAGTTATGCCACTAGAGCAACGATAAAGTACACAAATCGTGTGTTCCACTTCCGAGTAATCGTTATCGATGTTATGAAATGTGTTACGGAGATTGTGCGTCATATCGGCGACACAGCGCGTCAATATTTGTATTTAATACTGCCCTACTTGGAGCCCGAATTGACCCTATACAACGGTTGTAATCGAGAAGATTTATATATCTAAAATACACTGATGCTCGTGCATTAACAGAGAAAGTAGAGGTGAATTAAACTCACATAACGTCAGCAATGTTTTAGGTTAATTGTGCATTCTTCAGGGTCTGTGCCAGTAGAGGCATTTGGAAACCACGTGGTGCTACTGGTAATTTCCTGACAGAAAACGCAACAGCACTGTCCGACATGAAAGTTAACTATAGGACCTCACGATCACACCCAAATGTAGTTAAGCTCAAACTTTATTTGCCTCAGGAAATGTGTAGTCATAATGTCAAGGTCATAAATTAAAGGTAATGTCTTAACATTTTAATTTTGTCCTACATGAAGGCATTACGTCAGATAAGTAGGTAGAGAATCTCATGCCTATAACGCCGGAAGGTAAGGCAGCGATGTATAACACCCACATTTCGCCAAGTAAGTTTTTGAACCCACCTATGGGGCGAGCAACTTGCCGTATATCGCACACGGCCTGTTACAGGCTCCACTTGCTTATTAGTTTATAAGGCTAGTGTGAATGGAACAGTCGCAAGAGGAAAACCAGTATTATAACTATCAGTAGCTCTAGAGCATGTTTAATTTACTGTCACAATGTAAATACATTCTATCCATATTAATATTGTAAACCATACTAATATGCGAAATAACTCTTTGTTTGACATCTTTCTACAACTAAACGGCTGATAACTTCATGAAGTTTGGCAAGGAAATTGATTATATCCTAGGGAAAGACATAAGCTACCTTTTATCTGCTACGGAAACAGCTGTATGTGGTCTCGTGAGATGTTCTCGGGCGAAGCCGCATGCCGAACTTAGTCAGCTTTATTAGCAAAACGAAGTGCCTTTTAAACGAAGTATCGGTTACGCGGACGATATGGTGTTGCTGAGCCCGTCGATCAGCGCACTCCGGAGGTTGTTGCATGTGTGTGAGAGCTATGCGCTAGCTCATGGATTGAAATACAACTGTAAAAAGAGCGAGTTCATGGTTTTCACCGCAAACAATAATTATCCACAGGAAGTGCCTTCTGTCAAACTCAGCGCAACAGCCTTAGCTAGAGTCAATCACTACAGATACCTAGGTCACATTGTAACTGCAGACCTGAAGGATGACCAAGACATTGAGCGTGAGCGTAGGGCGTTGGCGGTCAGAAGCAATATGATTGCCCGTAGATTTGCTCGAGCTTCAGAGCAAGTAAAGATAACTCTTTTCAAAGCTTTCTGCCAATCTTTTTACACCGGCAGTCTATGGGTGAAATATACGCGGAAGGCCTACAACGCTCTGCGTGTCCAATATAACAATGCCTTCAGGATGCTTTTGAGGCTGCCGTGGCGCTGCAGCGCATCTGGCATGTTTGCCGAGGCGCGGACTAACGACTTCTATGCCATTATGCGCAGAAAAGTAGCGTCTCTTATGAGTAGAGTGTGTGACAGCCGCAACAGTATCCTGCGGGTGGTGGGTGGAAAGTGCGAGTGTCCTATCAGCCACCATTGGACGTCTGTGCTAGTTGGGTGAGGCTTAGCTATTATTATTGCTTAACTTATTAATTTCAAATTGTGATAAATTTCATCACAATTTTAAGTTAATAAATTTTATTGGTTTTGATGTTTTATTTATTTATTTTTATTTTTATCTGATGTTATGACATGTCTTTTTACTTATTTTGATTTAATTTTTATGACATGTATTATTTTAACTAATGTAATAATTAATTTTAGCCTATTTATTTATTTTTAATGTAATTGAATGAAATAATATTTATTATATACCTATTGTGATTCTTAATTTTATTTTTATGTTATGATTTTTATATGTTGACTATGGAACCAGATTTCTGAAATAAATAAATTATTATTATTATTATTATTTATGACGAAATATTTGCTCCTTTAAAAAGTATTAAATTCTACCTTCATTAGGTAAGAGAAGTTTTCGAAAGTCGACCCACATTGGTATCAAAAGGCCTAAGTTTGCATTAGTATGCGAGACTATAACGTTAAGAGGCACTACTTAGGTCGTGCACATTTGTACGTGTATCTTAATCTGAACCCAAAAATAAGAAAGTTTATTTTGATGACATTGGTCCCGTAGCATAAGTTTGTGCTTATCATTGCAGCCGATCGCAAGGTGACGTGTACGAATCACGATTCGAGGAAATTTCAAAAAGCAGACTCGCTATTTGTTCAGCAGACGGCAATAGGCTTGTTCCCTATTACCTGGAACCTAAATCATTGCGATATACGCCGAGTGATAATTGTCAGTAATCGATTTACTATCGGTTTACAATAAGTTGTTCTCTATATGGCAGATGTTTCTGTACTTACATAAATTCGCGCCAGGTCGGCAAAAAAAAATTTAAGATTGGATGTAATAAAAAACCGGACAAGTGCGAGTCGGACTCGCCCACCGAGGGTTCCGTACAAATAGGGTTTTTTTTATTCTATACATCATAAAAATAATTAAAATCTGTTTAAGCTTGTGCCAATGAAGCCCTTTCATACCCTACATGACACGGTTAACTCAATTCAAAATTTGGACCGTCGTTCCTTGCATAAAGACCCTGTTTTTTATGATTTAATTACAAATGCATAGTTTTCAGATTTTTCCCTATACTTGTATTACTTGCCAAATTTCATAATTCTAGGTCAACGGAAAATACCCTATAAATTTTGATTTCTTTGAGAGTGTCGAAATATACGTTTTTTACGCCATAAACGGCCGTATCTGTTTTTACGTTAACTTAGAAGTTTGTTTTTTTCACAGCTTCAAGAGACTGTAGACCTGAGTATATCGTTTTAATTTCAACTCTATACCTCCACGCGTGCCCGAGATAAATGGTCTTGACAGACAGACGGACGGACGGACGGACGGACAACAAAGTGATCCTATAAGGGTTCCGTTTTTCCTTTCGAGGTACAGAACCCTAAAAAAAAGAGATGTGAGACATAGATGTTCTTACATCTAGGCTATCCAGGCTCTATTCTGCGAGACTCTTAATCACAGAGCGAAAGCAATAACAATATTACTACTTTTACGACAGTTTCCTGTGAGAACGTGATTCTTCCAAGGCATCACGCAATATCTATTGAACTTGGATTCAGCTTAAAAACTAAGACACATTTTAGTCTACGCGGACGTCGTCGTGGCTAAGGCATTATGAAATGTTTTAATAGACAACGTTAAACACATAGTTGTTAACTACTCCTTCAAATAGCACAAAATATCAACACACCACCGCCGTCCACACTGTCTGTATAACTGATTCATAGTCATAACATTAACGAATCACAATGGAAAGCAAAATAATAAAGTGTCTATGAGTGTCGGATCGATAAAACATGTTCTACATCAATTCCGCCAGAACACTATAACTTGATCGATTGATTCATTGTCAGTGGATGGATATATTTTTCCTTCCAAAACATTCCATTTGCCGTCACCATGAAGAAAAAAAATCTCAGAGAAATAACTTACTAAAGACCATCCAGATAATAGAAGCGACACTAACGATAGGACGGAAACGATATCTTATCGTGTCACACACAGTTAGTTATCTGAAAGTTCGCTAGTGCTTTGTAGTTTTATTTTACGTCAAACAAGAAACTAGGATATAGAAATTATGTTATTTTAATCAACAACACGCACGTACTGCTTACAACTCATAAGGAATAACAACTAGACCAGGGCTGCTGCGTGTCTAGCTTTTTCAGCTAGTTTTTTTATAACATGTGCCGTGCTATGTTTAAGAGTGCTTTTTTTCTATCCTTATCTATACCTTCTTCTACACAGCTGTCTAAAATGAGTTTTCAGATGATTTGACATCTTTTCACTAAATAATTTAGTTTACATTGATTATAAAGATGCATACCTACAAAAAATAAACAGACTAGTTTTTGTACCGTTTGTAAGGTTCAACGACTATTGTCTGGTGGGAATCACCGTGACAATATCATTTGAGCGCAGCTAAACTAGGTTTTAGACAGTGTTTGTACATAAGACTTACAGAACACGGAATAATTTGTGTCGCGCGCGACTAAAGTAATATTCGTACCGACTACCGATGGACGGGCGGCGCCGGCAAACGCAGACAGTACCGCCGTGTCATATTTGAATCGCCTGTGTAATTGTCAATGACATACATTTTACAGAATTTGACAAACGGGGAGTTTCTAAAAGGAAGCCAGCATGTTCCGTGCTATGATAAAGATTGAACATGAACGAACAAGACTCCAACTGTTTGCAATTGCTGCGATTTAAAGTTATGAAGGTGGATGCAGTCGGTATTAGTAAGCTACCACACATGAGTGGTACAGTCGTGATGTATGTGATGCAATGCCACTGCATTCGATGTCAATCAGTTAAAGTTGCGACAGCATTCAACTGATTAGCTTATATACCGAGGGATTTGTGTTAGCGCATGCATAAAATCACGATGGTGAAGACCTATGTTCGCTTTCCTGGTCCAGTATTTATTTTTATTATTAGCTATCTGCCTCCGTGGCGCAGCGCTAGTGAATGCAACTGGTGTGCTCGGGTTCGAATCCCGGGTCGGGTCAAAAAGTTATTGGGTTTTTCTGTTAAGAAATCTCAATAACAGCCCGGAGTTAGGAAGTTGGCGGTGTTAGACACCTCCGTGTCTCGGAAAGCATGTAAACCCGTTGGTCCTGCGCCCGATCTCTCTCCCGTCGTGTCGGATTACCGTCCCATCGGATCATGAGAGTTACGGAACATAAACTGCACTTGTGTTTGCGCACACACTTGTGCACTATAATATCTCCTGCGCAGATGGCCAGTCTCCTTTAATATTGGCCGCCGTGGCCGAAATTTGGTCTGGAGGACATTATTATTATTATTATTTATTAGGTTTTCTTCTTTCAGGGAAATCTTAACGAAGTCTTGTAGTTATGCAACTCATATTGGAGTTCACGTCAATGTCGTCGTGTCATAAATGTGTCGATCTATGATTGTTGATATGCAAGATACAGCACGGCAAAAATTTACTTGACTGGTCAAGTTATGTCCAACGTGGTCTAGCGGTTAGAAGTAATTTTGACACCAGCTTCAAAAATTATGATATATTTTTTATAGCTAAATTAATTTTATCTTGCTGTACATGAAATGGAGACAAAGTTATGCACTCTGTTGGTAAAGTTCTCTAGTAAAGTAAGGTTACAGGTTACAAACACAGTATTTTGAGGAGCGATTGATTGTATGGTCACAAGATAGCTTAAAAGAAATACTGCACATTGGCAACCCCGCTGCGGATGAAATGCAGTCGGCTTCTGAACACCCTAATAGTGAAAGTGATCAACTTACTATTATTCGAGGAGCTGGTGGTAGTGGGCGGTTTCCCGCCTAGCAGCGACGCTTCTCGTTCCCGCTCGGCTCGCTCTCTTGCCTCACGTTCCATGTTCAAAGACCGGAAGCTGCCGTACACAATCAGCAGCATCGAGATCAAACATGCTGATACTCTGCAAATACACACAATATCTATTAAAATAAAAAACGCTGATTACTGTATTTGTGTCTTTAAAGTCCTTAAAAGTAACATAATTATATCCATTGGCAGGGTCTGCTTTTGGCCACACCACATTTCAATTAATTCAGTTCAGCGACCGTGCCGATATAAAAACAACTAAATTTATTGTTCTTATCCTACTAATCTTATCATTATGAAAGTTTGGTAAGATATTCGGCAATATAGATGTGTGTTGGACTGACTGGACGGATTAAGATGAATTTAAGCACACAGGTGGACCATGTTCTGGGTTAGAATACACGCATAGACATGCATATCTATAGAAACAATGAGACGAACACAACGACATCCAGACTCGGCACAACTGTGATAGGGTCTCGAAATAATCAGTAGATAATAGAATTGTACGAGTCGTGGGGGATCATATCTATTATATTTAGCGTCTTCGTAGATGACCGTCATCGTCATCTCGTCACCTATGTTGCAGTCTGGTAAGGTGTTGTCGGCATTTTTTTCTATTTATACGAGTTGACCCGGCAAACGTTGTTCTGCCATATAAATTATTTCTTAGCGGTATGAAATATACTTTACGACGTCATACCTAATATACATAAAAATCGGTCGAGCCGTTTCGGAGGAGTGCGACCACAAACACCGTGACACGAGATTTTTATATACATATATAGATAGATATATTTTTCTTTTTTTATAATTATCATGCTAATATCCGGAATAACTATAATAGTCAGATTTGATAAATATTATTTTGTGCAATAGGCCATTAACCAGGAATGTAATAGACCAGCCACGGGGAACAGCTACTAGATAATAAGCAAACAGAATAAACTTTACAAAGATATAAATAAATAAGGTTAAATACTGCTGCTGTGACGATTGTACGGTTTTATTCAAAATGAGTTGTCGGACTTTCACCTTGAACGCATAACGGTTAGTGGACAAACTGATTTCCGAGTCCCTCTCGAATTCATTTCGGAGGACTTTTTTGTTTTAAATGATAATTAGCATTGTAGGCTGCATTACACTAGTTTTTTACCAGGCTCTCCAAGTAAGTTTAATACATGTGCTACATGGGTTTACATCACCAGCTCAATTGGTGGGATTTATAATCCATTTCAAATCAAGTTCGATGCCTAGGCCATTAGAAGACCGACGAAGAGTTAATGCAGTAAACCATTTTTAAAACAGTATAGGCCATAGATTTTCTGAGGTAAATCACAACGTAATCGCCAGTTGAACTTGGGATTTTCTCAAAGTGCGGTAGCCAGACTGAGAAAGTACCTACCTACTATGTAGAAGAAAATAGGTCTTTATTTAAATTGCGTAATTAACTTATACATACATTCATCTCATTATGTCTAAAATATCAATAAGATTATAGAGAATTTCTGTAATCTTACCTTCCTGTGCTAGGTTACCTCATTAAGCATGAGTCACAAAGAGTATTATCGTCTCTATTGATTATATTACATTTTGGTATTAATTATCCTATTCTTAAACTCAGGAAGTTACACAGTAACATAGGCTGTATCAACGACATACCACGTTAGCAAAGCAACGGTTGGAAGCTAGTTGTAAATTATTCCTTATGTTAGTACTTGTATTACAAGTTTTATAACTCTGAGCAATTACTTGTTTTTAATGTTTGGGATTCAAGCAGTAGACACGTGTATAAAGGCCGACGTTTCATTAGATTAAGAAGGTACGTAAAAACATAGTTATGCAATATACAAGTAATTGTAATTCATAAGTTATTATAATTTTGCAGATGATTATAAATAATTTCAAAGATTCTTATCGATCGCTATATTTGCGAACTAAACTATAGTGACGAAAGCTGCACATCTACAAGTTGTACATAACGTTTTTAAAGATATGTGTGTCAAGCACTCGACCAGCGTCGTAGCCCATGACTTAACTCTTTTCATAGGAAGACGCCCATGCTAAACATTAAGACAGTTTAAACACAGAGCTCAACATATTAACCGTTCTACACATAGGTATGCGTAAATTAGATGTGACTCCTGTAAGGAAACACTTCAGAGAAAGTGTATATTTAAATTGGTAATTATAAAAAGTTATAAATAAAATAAACTGCAATAAAATCTATATAATAGTTTAATTTTAACGCTCTTGTTTAAATAGACAATAATAATTAATTTGCAATTAGAAGAGTAGGTCAGGGAAGAACATGATATTAAATTTCTTGTTCGCAGAAATCTATACTAATATTATAAAGCTGAACAGTTTGTTTGTTTGTTTGAATGCGCTAATCTCAGGAACTACTGGTTCGAGTTGAAAAAATATTTTAGTGTTGGATAGCCTCCTCAACAAAGGTCCGTACTTAACGGTCGGATATGCGGATGACTTGGTGATACTCGTCAATGGAAAGTTTTCGAGTACGGTATCTAGTCTCATGCAGAAGGCCCTGGTTATGGTGGAAAAATGGTGCAGTAGCAATCATTTATCTATCAACCCAGGGAAAACTACTGTCGTGCCATTTACTAGGAAGAGGGATCTCACAGGTTTGCGAACTCTCTCCATGTATGGTACGCAGTTATAATGGTCCACGGAGGTGAAGTATCTAGGCATGACCTTAGATAGCAAACTAACGTGGAAACCTCATGTAGAAAAAGTCATAGTGAAGGCCCAGTGGGTCTTCGGCATGATTCGCTCTACTTATGGGAAGACCTGGGGGCTAAAGCCCAAGGTCATCAAGGTCAAAGGTCATCAAGTGGCTATACACGATGATGATAAAACCCATACTCACGAATGGAAGCATTGTCTGGTGGCCAAGAACCAAACTAGCTGCATGCAGGAACGCGTTGTCGAAGGTACAGCGATTGGCCTGCATGGCTATAACAGGGGCGTTCCCTACCACGCCAACGGCAGCGTTAGAGGTCCTGCTGGATCTAACGCCGCTACACATTGTTGTGGAGTCAGAGGCGGTAAAGGCGCTACATAGACTATCTGTGCATGGGCTGTGGAGCGTCAACATAACGTAACTCGACACACAAAACTGGAGATTTCAAAGGATCTCAAAAGGATTATGAGCATGAGATGCGACAAAATGCAACCATTGCACATATTGAAAAGGTCTACAATCCCCTGACGAGGGTTGTCTCATCTGGTACACCGATGGTTCCAAAATGGAAACAGGGTCAGGCACTGGTATCTATGCTAGTGACTGTAAGGTGAGCCAAAGCATGGGCAAATATGCATCAGTCTTCCAAGCGGAAACCTACGCTATAATTGCCTGTGCTCAGGAGAATATCAACAGTGGTGCCACTGACAAGACTATGTATATTCTCAGTGACAGTCAAGCTGCTCTCAAGGCTCTGGACTCGTGTAGGGTGGACTCCAGACTGGTCCTGAACTGTGTTAAGATCCTCAACAAACTAGGCAGGAAGTACACAGTGAGACTGGTCTGGGTTTCGGGACATGCAGAGGTGCAGGGCAATGAGGAGGCTGATGAGTTAGCCAGAAAGGGCTCGGAGCAACAGTTTGTGGGCCCCGAGCCATTCGTAGGACTCTCTGAGAGCACCATCAAGGCAGCTTTGAATGCACATGGCAATGATAAACACGGGTTGGAGTGGATGGCCATTAGGGGTCTGGAACGCTCCAAGAAGTTCATTGCAAACGGAGCCACAGGCTTCACCCGGAAGTTCTGTGGATATAGGAAGAGCCAAATGCGCCTGCTCACAGAAGCGTTCACTGGCCATTTTGGCACCAACGACTTCCTGTGCAGATTGAGATTGGCACACAATTTGATCTGCAGAGCCTTTGGTGAACAGGACGAGTCCATATCGCACCTATTGTGTGAATGCGACGCGTTGGCTGGACTGAGGACGGGTCTGATGGGGGTGGCATATCCAAGCCCTGAAGACTTCAGGCTTCTCTCCCTCTGAATTGTACACTGCGGCTTATGCAGTACATTCATAAGGAGATAGCTAAGGGTTAAATCTTGGGGCCGACACAAAAGATCCCACTCGGTCAAAGTGTCGCCGGTCTGCACTGACTGGCCCCCACACATAAGATAAGATAAGATAAGCTAGTCTATTTATCAAGGAAGGCTATAGGCTATATAACATCACGCTACGACCAACGGGGGTGGCGCAATAACGATAAACGCGGGTGAAACCGCGGGAACATCTAGTTAATAATAAGTATAAAAACATGAGACAAAAATTTGTATAATCAATTAATAGTTGTTCCGAGTTAGGTATTCCTTGTATCCGTTAGTTGAATCTTTGTAAAGTCCGCCACGACACAGGAATAATTATTCCGTAAGTGCAGTTGTACTCTAAAAAAATGTAAACTAGCACTAGGTATATGTACTGTTGCGGTTCGTTCGGACAGTAGATGCCTACATTAACAGGATTTATAAATAATACAGTTGCTACCAATTACATTGAAAATATGAAAAGTTCATATATACGTTAAAATGATATTCAAAGCTTAAGATTTTATTGCATTCAATTATGTAAATATTAGTGGTGTTCCGGATATCCGTACTTATCCGTATCTGCGGATATCCGCGGGAGAAATAAATCCGTATCCGTATCTCTATCCGTTACATTTTTGACGGATCTTTTACCTTATTAATTTTTAATACATAGATTTAATTCTATGCGTAGGTGATTAGGTAGCAATATAATAGGTACCTACTGTTAAATTAAAATTGAAATTAGCATATTATACCCAGACCTTGATGTGTTTTCTGACTCGCTCGCTAAATACAGACGTGTAATATTGTCCAAAACAGATTCGTCTTTATAGAATTAAGTTTTAAACAATTTTTATATAATTTTGTTATTGTTTTGTTTTATATTTTAGTAGTTTTTATCTTATCTAAATTTGTAATATCATAATAACTGTGTGCTTCAATGGTAAATGTTGTGTATACCTGTAATTGGCATATGTATCAGACCGTTTCCATGTACCTTTTTTTTATTTTGAAATATGTATGCTGTTGGTGTACCTAATTAAATAAATAAATATTAAATTTCAATCAAATTATTGTTTATTTCTAAACATCAAATATTTGTCTTTTTTTATATTGCAAACATTTATCGTAGTGAGTTAACATACCAACAGTACATAATTAAAGGAACAAAATCAACTATCTAATAAAAACAAATCTTAGACTTCAGAACAAATAACATTGAATTGATATTACAATGGGTTCCTTCGCATATTGGCTTGCCAGGTAATGAGGAGGTGGATCAGTTGGCAAAGAAAGCCCTATCAAATCATATTGATGTAGCTGCTAGCCATTTTGAACTCCTGTTGAAATATAAAATTAAATATAAGAAGGAATGGAAGGAATACTTAATGAAAGATCTTTAACTAAAGGCATTTGGTATAAAACTGTGCAAAGTGAACCTCCTCATAATCCTTGGTTTGCCAATACCACACTTAATAGGAAATATATAGTAATACTCCATAGACTTCGTTCTGGACATGCCCCACTCAACAGGTTTCGACATCTCATGGGGAAAACTGCCAGCCCGAATTGCACAGAGTGCGGCGCTCTTGACGATGTTCATCACCTGTTGGTGGAGTGCGTCAGAACCCAGGAGCTAAGAAATATAATGGTTCATTCTTTTGAAATACGTATGATGGATGTTGGTGTCTTTATTAGTATTTTAGCCGAGCCCCTGTCTAAAGCAGCTATGTTAGTTTATAAGATAATAGATAAGGTTGAATTAAGGTAGAATATGAATAGTTATTAAGTTTAGGGCATGGAGCTGACATGGCCGTGTGTGGCTAAAAGCTCCCAAAGAAAATAAGAATTAAAAAAACTATCTAATATAATATTCAAACACTTACTATAGTAGGTATAGGAAGTTATTATAAAATATTAATTAAAATATCTTTATAATGAGATCAATTGAGTTTAAATCTTTGTAACATTTATTATAGAAAGTTATGATCACTTTTATAACAAAACTTAAATCTTTGTAATATTTTAAATTGTAATTAAATGATTATTCTAATTACGTCACGCGCACCGACACCGATTGAGTAAGAAAGATAAGATCCATATCCATATCCGTACCCGCGGATCTTGACGCTAATGATCCATATCTGCGGATCTAGATCCGGATGTAGATCCGCAGATACGGATCCGGATGGCACTTCACTAGTAAATATACAAAAACTGATCATAACAGTCCGGGCACAGCAAATTAGGAGAGAGGAAGAGAGCTTAGAGAGCTAAGTAGCAATAAAATCACTGGATTGAAATTAAACTACTTTATACAGATTTAATCACGTTTTTTACATACTATTATTACATAATTTTATAACTCTAAACTTTTATTATTAAACACTATTACTAGTTAGTTTTCTTCTATGTAACCTATTAAAACTATTTAAATTTAATTTTGCACTATCCCCGACATTTCAGTTGCTGTTCAGCAGCCATGTTTACGGGGAGCCCATCTCCCCGTGACTATAGCGTGAAATTTTAATATATAACATTCGCGTAAACGTAAGACCATATTGTTACAGCCAGTGCCATCCCTCGGAACTGTGAGGAAGCGCCCAGCCTTCTAATAATTTATTACAGCGTATCTTGACAGTACGCGAAGAGTGTAGAGAGCGCTAGAACTTTCTCGTACTGTTTAGAAGAACTTACTGGGTATGGCGCTTCTAGAAAATTCCTGAAACGCTTTTAATTACATATAAAAGGTCAGGCAAGCGCACGCGAAGTCAGTTTACAATCGTAAGCGGTGAAGTTCATCGAAGCGAACGGAAGCGAAAATACCACAGTGTTTGAAACAGTTAGAGTGGAAAAGTGTTTAAGTAATGTGTGTTGAGTTCTAAATTTTGCTAGAATAAAACGTGATTTAGTCGGTAATATTGTTTAAATTCTTATCGCTAGAACCCAGCACGTAACAATATTATATTATACTGGATATTACGGAATAATAAAGCTGTTGACACCAACAAAATATATATATATATATAATTTTTTTTTATACAACTAAGGTGGCAAACAAGCATACGGCCCACCTGATGGTAAGTGGTCACCGTAGCTTATGGACGCCTGCAACACCAGAGGCATCACTAGCGCGTTGCCAACCCTTTAGGAAAGGAAGTGGGAAGGAGAAGGAGCGGGAAGGGAGTAAGGGGGTGATTGGGCCTCCGTTACTCTCACTCACTGAACGAAACACAACAGTAGGAACACTGCTATTTCACGTCGATATTCTGTGAAAGGGGAGTCCTTCCCCGGTCGAGCCGGCCCATTCATGCTGAAATCAGCGAGGCTCTATTCGGGGTAAACAAATCCACATGTGCGAGCGTCAAAGTCGCAATTATACGGAAGTCATAGCGTTCCGCCACCACGCCATTTGGGTCGTTATACATTGTGGGATATAACGGTAGATCATGTTTATAGATAGTATTTTATTAGCAGTAAAACTACACTGAAAAAATTACGACTGCCATCGATTTTTATTTACATTCATAATAGTAATAGCCCATTTAATGATAGGTGTATGCCGCATGGATATTACTAGCTGTAATATTGAAACTACCTACATAATATGTTATGCGACTCGGCAAACGTAGTGTAGGACGCCCTCCGACCAGGTGGGATGACGATTTGCGAAAGACTGCAGGCAGATGCTGGATGCGGCAAGCTGAAGACAGGGCGCTATGGCGCTCTTTGGGGGAGGGCTATGTCCAGCAGTGGACTATCATAGCCTGATGATGATGATGATGATGATAAAGTTTATTAGATATGCGATTCCTATGTCTGATTCTGTCTGTATTAATTAAATAGTATTTTGATTGGGATATATACAGCGTGTATCAGTAAGGTGTGGTCATATTTTATGGTCGTATAGAGGCGTCTCATAATTTAATCAATACTTCATATTTATCAAAACATAGATAACATTTTGTTGAAAAATATATTGAAATTAAACTACTATAATATATCGATTATTGCGTATTTCATCCGTATATAGCGTATTTTATCCGTATATAGTATTTTAATTTCAATGAATAACATTCGCGTAAACAGAAGACAATATTATCAAAAAAATATAGGCAAAATGCGTAATTCACACCTTCGCCAAGGAACAAGAAAAAAACGAGCGATACTTTATTCTTCTTCTTTTTTTAAAAAGAATAGATCCACGATAGACATAATTCTTGTGTCGCGGGCACTTTACAAACATTTGAACAACGGACACAAAGAACACCCCGACTCCGAACAACCATTTGCGGATTACTTAAATTTTTGTTTCGTGTGGTATTCGAGCCCACAGCACTCAGCATAATGGGAGTGACGAGACGACCACTCAAACCACTACGCCATCCGTACAGTCATAATATATAATACTAGATTTTCCCGCGGTTTCACCCGCGTTTATCGTTACTGTGCTAAGATTACAATTTGTTCTAGGATGATTGAAAGCAAGAAGGTCGATTAGCATATGTATATATACATTAATCTAACAAGCCCATCGCGAATCGTTAATGTGATTTATCTTATATTCTATCATGTATTATAAATTTATCTATACCAATATTATAAAGCTGGAGAGTTGTTTGTTTGTTTGTTTGAACGCGCTTTTCTCAGGAACTACTGGTTCGATTTAAAAAATTCTTTTAGTGTTGGATAGCTCATTTATCGAGGAACGCTATAGGCTATATAACATCACGCTACGACCCACGGGGGCGGTGCAGTAATCATAAACGCGGGTGAAACCGCGGGCTCATCTAGTGTAGTGATAAAGCTTGATTATAACATATGGTCATTAACTCAACAGTAAAATCAACGTATTACGTACGTTTAACTATTTAACATGTTATAAGAATTAGCACTTTAAATAACATGCTAATTTTTATTTAACATAAGCATTTAACAGTATAACAAAAACTAACATTTTAGCCCACCGCTAATATGGTGACACTTTATTGTTACAAGCTGTATATAATAAGCATAATACCAAAAAAGAAACAACAAAAAAAAAAGAAATGAGAAAGAAAATATCGTACGGACTAAATACAGAGAGAACCGCCTCGTATTGCAGTCAATTAAAGAGTAGCAGCGATGGAAAATGGAAATGAGAGAGGAGCTGTGAGAAAGGTGTCGATTATCTCATAGACGCAAAGAAATAAATTGGATCACAGTCCGATCCATATTACAATTTTCATAAACATCTGACAGGTCGTAACGTACGATATTATATATAACCGTTATATGTATCAGAGTACACAGAAATAACATCGAAAGGGTCACATAAGACACAGAGGTAATTATTACACGTGCAAATATCTACGAGTGATTAGCACAGGTGTAATAGAAGCTATCATAATCCCACCAAAAACATAAATGTAAAAAAGGAGAGCCAAGTTCAATACATGAGTCAGGCCAGTTTTCATTACATCAGTCATTTTATAAAGTTATTCAACATATATATATATATATATATTTAGTTCTGATAAAAACTGGCCATGTCAAATCTAACCTACTTTAAGATCTCACATTTTTAAATAACAGCAATTGTTATAGGTATCCAATAAAACAAAGAAATAGAGTTTAATACTTGTTCATAATGTTATTTTGTTCCTATAAATACATATTTGGATTTTGCATAGAACTTGGCACTCATTTAGATCTCCATTCTTTTTGCGGCGAAGCCCACAGCCAAGCATAATTTTTGTATTGAACTTGGCTCTTCTTTTTTACATTTATGTTTTTGGTGGGATATTATTACTTTTTGTAAAGAAAACTAGGCAGGTATTGAGATTTAATGTTGATTTAATGTTTCCGCTGCATGGTTTTCTATTTTATGCTATTGTCTACATTCTCTTGAATGTTAGAGATAATAGTGCGCATTGCCCATTCATTATCTGCTACCTTTTTAATACGCTTCCTGTTTATGCTTAAATTAGCCAAGTCCGGGCGATATAACGATCTCAGGCGGTTATATTCTACTATAGAACTATCTTGTGCCTTAATTTGACTAGGGTCTAGATTAATAAGGTGTACACCGTCTAGTGTTTTAACTCTGGAGAGCGCAACGTAGGCCTGTCCTCTGCTAAATATCGAAGTGCCTATGTCGAGAAGAGCGCTGTCCAGACTAAGTCCTTGTGATTTGTGGATGGTAATAGCTTAAGCCAAGCAAATAGGGAACTGTTCCCGGTGAACATATACCTACATTATTTAATATCTGAAACTTAGTCTTGACACGTTCTAGTTCATAAGTTAAATTATTAAATTTGATAATAATTTTACGTGCACTATTGTTTCTATCGACATGCCAGTTTATTTTCTCTATGACTTTATTACGTCATTTTCTCCCGTATACAACAGTCTTTTCCGTGTATAATACAATTTCTTAGCCTTTTTATTTATATCTGGATTTTTTTCTGCATAACGCATCGCGCTAAAGTATTTATTTATTCATTGAATCTCATGTATGTACTTCAACTTTTATACTGTTCCTGGTTTAGGCACGAAGAACGTTTGTGGTTAAAGTATGATAATCATTTAATTCATCGTTTTCGTTATCGTTTATCGTTAAATGTAATAAAACAATAAATAACTAAATCGGTATTCGTAAGCGGTGCCCATGTTTATGTGTTGCTCGGGGGCGCTTTTATGTAGATTTACTTCTGTTCTGTGTATAATTATGTGGTGCCGCGCGCCGCCGACGACACACCGTTGTTGGCCGGTTGTTTAGCGCGTATTACAAGATTTTTGTATGGGGACACCACTTATTTTTTGACTTAACTTTATTTTTATATTTCTGTTATATATCAAATATAATATTACATATATTGGGATAGTTTCAAATATATAATTGTAACGGTTCCAACGCTACAATTTTTTTTTTGTATGGCGACCCCCCTATTCTTTATTTTTTTATTTTAGATTTTTCCTACGCTTACACACAATTACCGAGCTAGATTCCAAATTTCATCCTTCTACGTCATCTGGAAGTAGGTTAGATTTAGGTACTATATGTCAGTCAGTCTGTGCTAAAATTTACGACTTTTTGACCTTCATATCTTTATAACTGTTTGAGCTGGCTTCATGAAATTTGGGCTTCTAGACGTCCTTATGGGTATAATTAAACACACGTAGTTTTATGTGTTTACGTTAAAGAGGTTTTGAGTTATAGAAGGGTCAAAAGTGGCACCAAGTGGTTCGTGTAATATTACACTCGGCGCTGGCTAGCCAGTTCCTTTGCTTGAACTTGGCTTGACACGCTGCCGCATGTCTAGATGCGACGATTAATTTATTTGCCGATATGGTGTTATAACTTATAATACAGCTGGTACAAGTATAATAATGCAATGAGTAATATTTATTAATAAAATAATAACATTAATTTACCATAAGTGTGATAATAACTAAGCAACAACGTGTATAATAGGATTTTATAAACTGTTAACGTTGAAATTAAACTTTATCGAAGTATTATCGTAGGTATTTACTGTTATCCTAAAACTTTCTGATATATTATATTTTGCGTAAGTATATTGAAAGTATGAATGTGTGTAAAGTATGATATATCTTATGGTGTAGTTACTTGGCCTCGGGAAAATTGGAGTTGAACCATGCTTCATAATTTACTCTACATATTTTATTGCAAGTGATATTTTTATGTAGAACTAGCTGACCCGCGCAATTTCGTCTGCTTCACATAAGAGAATTTTCCCCATTATTGCAACATTTTTCAATTATACTCTGCTCCCATTGGTCGTGGCGTGATGTTATATAGCCTTCGTCGATAAATGGGCCATTTTTTAATTTTTCAATTCGAACCAGTAGCTCCTGAGATTAGCGCGTTCAATCAAACAAACAAACAAATATACAAACAAACTCTTCAGCTTTATAATATTAGTATAGATAATATAAGTATATACCTACATAATATCTCTCTCTCTCTATGGTCGGTTCCTCATGTCTGAGGATCGTGATCATCGTTGGATAATCCACACTTTGATCGAACGATTTGCCTCCATCGGTTTCTGTTCATGGCACTTCTGACCACCGAGCTGAGTTTAGTTGAAGATGAGTGCTTTACTTGATCGGTCCATCTGGTTGGGGACCGTCCTCGAGCTCTCTTGCCCTCCGTGTTCCCAACTACGATCAGCTTTTCGAGGTTCTCATCTCCTCTCCGTACTATGTGGCCGAAGTATGTCAAAATGCGCTGCTGACAAATTGTGGATAGGCGGATTTTTATTCTAAGCTGCGCAAGAATCGATGCATTAGTGCGTTTGGCAGTCCACGGTATCCGCAGCATACGCCTCCAACACCACATCTCGAATGCATCAATTCTCTGCCTTTCTCGAGCCAGTATCGTCCACGTTTCCACTCCGTACAGGAATATTGGGAATATTAAAGAGCGTATTAACCAGACTTTGCTGTTAATGGTTATTCCCCTCTTTTTCCATATCTTTTATTAAGTCGGGTCATAGCGTCCCTAGCCATTCCAATACGCTTCTTTATCTCCGGTACACAACTGCCGTCGTTATAAATTTGTGCATCCAGATACAGATAATGGTCCACAATGTCGACCCCTGGGATGATGTCTGTGGTGTTGGAGAGTTTTCTGGCACGATCTACTACCATTATCTTCGTCTTACTCCTGTTTACTGCGAGACCCATGCTGTTGCTTTCGGACTCGATTCTCTGAAACAGTTCCTGCATGTCCTCCACAGATGTAGCGAGGAGGGTCGTGTCGTCGGCATATCTGAGATTCGATATCCTTTTCCCGCCTACTGAAAAACCCTTATCCCAGTTCTCGAGTACCTTCCGGATGATGTATTCCCCGTATATATTGAACAGAGCCGGGGATAGGATGCAGCCCTGTCGCAAGCCTTTTTTAGTCGCGAACACATCGGAACAATCGGTGCAGATTATGACAAAAGAACGGTTCTCGGTGTATAGGTGCTGGATCAAGCCGATGAGATGCTCAGAGAGATCTACATAATATAGCTATGATAAAGTTGTAGACAGTCGGGAAATTAATTTTTAACATTTATGATTTTTTTATTTGTTTAAAGATTTGCCGAATTTACCGTATTCAGTACACGCCCCTTAAATATGACCACAAATTAATGTTACACCATGTATATAATATTTATAAAAGCTACTGTATTATATTCAAATATTTATAAATATTTTAACGGTAAACAGGGAAACAGGCGTGCATCTCTATGTATGTATTTTAACAGTAAACTGATCTATGACTCAACTTAAATAATTTTGGCGTACCCATACATTTTCAATTATTTTATTAATAGTCTAAAGTTATGCCTTTTGTGTTTTACTGATGTTTCAAAGCTCGTAAAATTTGATTCAATTGTTTTGTTTCAACACAATGTTAGACAATGGAATGTCAGATCGATCCCAAGCATAGTTTAGGGTCTACAACATTAAATAATAGTGTGCTTTTACATTTGTGTGAAGAAAGGACTATTAATTGCAGCCCTGCGATCCAGCTACCGTAGTGTAATGACGAAGTACAAGGATTCGCCTGTGGAAAAAAAATATCCTTGGTATAATTTAATATAAGATGACACCCATCGGGCAGTTCAGACATGAACCAGCATGGTATCATGCTTTGACCATGACCGGCAAATAACAAGTTCACGAAAATAATATATTAATATTTGTTATTGCTTTAATTATGCACAGTTAGAAAGTTCGAAAGTAGTAGTAGACGTTACATCTTATCTTATCTTGTGTGTAGGGGCCAGTCAGTATAGTATAGACCGGCGACACTTCGACCCAGGGGGATCTTTTGTGTCGGCCCTAAGATTTATCCCTAAGTTATTTCCTTATGAATGTACTGCATCAGCCGAAGCGTACACTTTAGAGGGAGAAGCCTGAAGTCTTCAGGGTTTGGATATGCCAATCCCATCAGTCCCATCCTCAATCCAGCCAACGCGTCGCATTCACACAGTAGGTGCGATATGGACTCGTCCTGTTCACCACAAGTTCTGCAGATCGAATAGTGTGCCAATCTCAATCTGCACAGTCTTTAGTGCCAAAATGACCAGTGAACGCTCCTGTGAGCAGGCGTATTTGGCTTTCGTTATACCCGCAGAACTTCCGTGTGAAGCCTGTGGCTCTGTTTGCAATGAATTTCTTGGAGTGTTCCAGACTCCTAAGGGCCATCCACTCTAGCCTGTGTTTATCATTGCCATGTGCATTCATAGCTGCATTGACGGTGCTCTCAGAGAGTCCCACGAATGGCTCGGGGCCCATAAATAGTTGCTCCGAGCCCTTTTTGGCTAATTCATCAGCCTCCTCATCGCCTTGCACCGGATGCATGCCCCGGAACCCACACCAGTCTGACTGTGTTCTTCCTGCCAAGTTTGTTAAGGTCCTTAACACAGTTCAGAACCAGTCTGGAGTCCACCCTATACTAGTCCAGAGCCTTGAGAGCAGCTTGACTGTCACTGAGAATATACACAGTCCTGTCAGTGACAGTGACCATTGTAACTGCGTACCATACATGGAGAGAGCTCTCAACCCTGTCAGATTCCTCTTCCTAGTAAACGGCACGACAGTAGTTTTCCCTGGGTTACGTTAGACGTTACATAATTCGCGATACAAAATGTATCAGAAAATGGAGTCATATAATATTTAAATGACGTGTCACCAGTAATAACTCTGACAATTAATTGAACAAGAGATAAAGTAAGTGAGTAATATTATTTTTCCAACATCTGTACTCTCTGCATGCTTGACTGCTTGTAATCCACAAATAGCGCAAAACCAACAACAATAAACAATGATAGACAGTGTCTAAGTGAAACCACGAAGTGACCTATCGACCCGAGTCTCATTAAATGAAGCGCTTTCCACCGCGGGGGATCTCCCTAATGAAACGTTACAGCAGGACCCCTTCAATTAACTACATGCACTCAACATCACTCAATGTGAGGACATTCGGAGCTATATTTAGGATGATGTAATTTCGTATACCCATTAACAAGTCTTACGATATCGCTACAGACGATTTGCTTGGCTCTCATTTACGTTGGTTTAATTCGTTCGTGTATCGTTTCTTCATTAGGAACAAGTTTTTGGTGAAATTGGACATTTCCTTTATCACGCAATATATGTATACGATTACAATTGTTTTGCTTCCTTACCAATAATAAAAAGCAGAACTTACTAGAATTACTTATTGCTAGTTTTGCAACAATTGCTTGGTAGCCCAGAAATGGCGATAACCAGGACAAGGCGTCCTAGAGCAGATGTTTGTTGAGAGCTAACTAAACCCGGCCTCACTAATTAATCCTATAAACTAATTAGTATCATTAGTTACGAACATCATCTGCACACATCTACGTAAAGCTGTCTGAACTAAGACAGTTTAGTAACAGAAATAAAATAACATTTAGTATTGATGCAAATGGCGAAATCTTGAAGTTTGGTTTATTTACTAGAATATATTTTTAACAAAGTCTGTGACGGGTATACGATCTACAAAATCTTACCAACTAATAATCAAATAAAAAAGTCGTATATAATAAAGCCGTCATGCCTAATACATTCCATTAACAGGTGATGGACGTCCTCTAGACTGCCACACATTTTAAAAGTACAATATTACTTACGGTTCCTACAAAAATTTCAGAAGTCATTTATCTAACTCACGTTTGCAAACATATAGTTTAAATTGCTTATGCAACAAGTACATAACAATTTGTATATCTAATACCTTTACATAGTTGTGACAAAAAACTTAAACAATAAAGGTCTGCACAATAGGTTTTAACATCAAAGATTACTGTTCGCATAAATAAAAGAAAACGTTACGCAACACGTTGTCATTGATCTTACTCGCAGCGATACTTTCATTGCGAATGCATACAAGAGGTTTTGCAATGTCTTTGTGGCTGCAAGTTTACAAGCAACTGCACATCGCGTGGAGCTCCATCCGTTGCGCGTCATCGCACGCAACGATTACTGTTATCCGTCCAGGTTTCACTAATACTTTTGAGGACCTGGATTATAGTTCAGCGTTTTTTAAGTAGTTGCAATAAACTAGTCGTTGCCGACAATGAAACAGCTGCTTGCAGTCTCTGATGCAACCAATTTAAAGTTAATCTACGTTAATGTCTTGCTGAAGACACATTTTCGCTTAAGGACATCGCTTGCAAAATTACCAAATCAAAATTCGCGTAGCTCTCATTCTATTCACTTAGTTAGGTAACACGTTATTTCTGCTAGTTACTACCACTTCAATGGTGATGAACTTCTTGTGGAAGCGTCTATGTGCTGAAAATTAGATGCTCTTTAGCATTTCAAAATTTGGTAACAGGAAAATTTACGACCATCAAGCTAAAAATCCATGAAGTGTTTTTACTTCTGGCAATGATTTAATCGACGGCAGTCATACACGCAACAATATCGTTCTCACGACAACGTGTGTGTCCCCAACTTGATTGTGAACTGTCTACCATGTAACTTTAACAAATTAATGACCAATGCACACGCTCTCTGACTGATTTCATTTTACGATCGATCGGCAACATGTGTCAATGGCGATGCGGTATGGGCATAAAACTGAACAATTGGTGATAAGTGATAACGGATGCTTCTTGTGCTATGTATAGAACAACTCTATCATATAGCTCTTGTATCCATATTTGACTTGTAAGTGTCACAAAAGATAATCGACACGCAAACATACGAAATAATTATCTGTATTTTTTTATGTGTAACCTTATAATCATTATCAATATATTAATCCGCAATCCTTGCTTTATGTTAAAGTGATATTTTATGATATTTTCAATATGAAGTTCGTTAATGATATCATAATATAATTTGGTCTGTCTAACCAACAAGTGCCATTACAATACATCTATACTAATATTATACAACTGAAGAGTTTGTTTGTTTGTTTGAACGCGCTAATCTCAGGAACTACTGGTTCGATTGTAAAATTCTTTCAGTGTTGGATAGCCCATTTATCGAGAACATTTAACATCACGCTACAAGTAATGGGAGCGGCGCAGTAATCATTAACGCGGGTGAAACCGCGAGCACATCTAGTTTTAATATATCCATGGAAACAACAGTCTTTTTATTCATCATATTCATCATCGTCACTAGTAGAAACATCTATGAGAACAACAATCTTATTGTTTAACGAAATGATTTGTAAACCTCGTCATCATCATCACGTAAAGTAAGTAAAGACCCTTATTGTTCAACTTGACATTTAATAATACTAGCTAAATTGCACCGAGCCTCAACCGTAATTGCAGGTCCTAGGGATACCAAGTACTAAAATAAATCACTTACTTCGAAGAGTCCATGATTGAGTATGCCCATTTGTATTCCTGGTACTCCATGTTAGCTCCAACCTGCGCCATCTTCGACCCCGCTCAGAACACCGGCTCACAATGGTATGGTGGTAATGCTTGCTAGAAGGATCTCGTCGTGGGGCTCTATAACAATATAAAAGCTTCATATAATCTTCAACAGCACACACGCACATCAACGTTTTAAAAACGATAGCTATAATTTCAAAAACACGTTTATTTTGATCACAGAATAATTTACACGAATCGTAAATCACCACCTCACATTATAACAGTTCATGACGGAATGCTACTTTTTGGTCAAATGCGCTCATATTTTGCAAACCGATCATAGTTGTATAACTACGCTACAAGTTTCTATACACAAAGAGCATGGCCAAGTCTAATTAGCAGCAGTAGATATTAAACTGGGACTGACATTTGAGCACTATAACAACAATCTGCCATTTATCTCATAACAAGGCAGTAGAATATGATCTGTCTTAAAATAATAAAAACATGCGCCAACGTTTGTGTGGGAAATGGTCGCCTGTTGCGATAATACTGCTACTATATAAAAGCAAACTTTCATCATCATCATCTAAACAAAAATCACTTCCACGGTTGAATAAAGATCCCCAAAGAATGCCATTCCGATCATTGCAGGGCGAGAATTACTTATCCTTGAGTGCTACCTTACACGTCGAACAGAGGAACATGTCTAAACAAGGCACAGTGAGACGAATTCGATGAAAATGGCATTAGAACCGCTTATGTACGGGAGCTCGTATCGGCAATGGCGAGGCGACCACTAAAACTAAGCTTGTAATTTTTACACTATGCTATTCAGCATTGTATTCCATATTTTCCAGATAAAAGCCTGTCACATTGTATTCTACTACTAGCTGAAAGAGCACACGTTGTAATGCCATAAAAAAATTCTGGATACCCTAATCACCTAGCGGTATGAAATAGGTATACTTACGACCTATTCTCATATCTACTAAATAAGTACATATGATACAAAATTTCATAAAAATCGGTCTAGCTGTTTCGGAGGAGTGCGACCATAAACACCATGACACGAGATTTATATATATATATATATATATATATATAAATATATACAGTGGTGGACATATAATTAGAAACAGTACATAAAACTTAGGTAAACACAGAATAAACTATCGTTATGAGTAAAAAATATATAGATTATATCACTATTAACTATGCCAGAATGTAGCCAATGAGTTAAAAATCTCATAAAATATATAAAAAAATAAATCTGTTCTATCTTTAATTATTAAAAGAGTTTAAAATAATTATAGTTGAATTTCTATTATTGGCTGCTTGGACAACTAATTAGAAAAGGGATCCAGTCAATCCAATTGAACGTCAATTTGGAATTACGTAAATAATAAGTTTTGTTAAAAATGGGTAAAAATAAGAGTTGTGACGAGTCAACTAGGCAATTAATTGTTAAATTACATTTAGATCGAAAGTGGACTTATTGAAGAATTGCTAATCATCTAGAACGTTCTGTGAAGAAAATTTTCAACGCTATTGCTTATTATAAAAGAAACGGAACTACTATAAGTGTTGTTAGAAAGGCTCGTCCAAGGAAAACGTCTCTCCGGGAAGATTTGCAAATAATACGTGTAGCTAAACAAAACCCGTTTAAAGGCTCCAACAAGATTAGAAATGAAGTTTTTCCACCTGATGACCCAAGGAACATTTCCTCGAAACTGGTACGCCGCAAATTAGTGATATCTAAATTGTTCGGGAGGGTTTCTCGAAAGGTACCGCTTCTTACCAAGCAACACCGAGAGAAGCGATTATTATTTGCAAAGAATATCTAACTGGCCCGTACGAGAATGGAAACAAGTGTTATTCTCGGATGAAACAAAAATAAATATGAATTCAGACGGCAAACGCTACGTTAGACGTCCAATAAACCATACTTTTGATTATAAATACACGAGGAGCATAGACAAACACGGCGGTGGTAACATGAAAGTATGGGGATGTTTTCCTGGTTGCGAAGTTGGACCCGTCCGTAAGATTGAAGGTACCTATAATGGATCAATTTCAATACAAAAACATCTTAGCAGAGACAATGATTCCCTACACTGACGACCATTTGCCTGTGACCTGGATCTTTCAGCACGATAACGACCCAAAACACACGGCCCGCAGTGTTAAATCCTTTCTTAGTGAGCAAAGTGTTACCATGTTAGACTGGCCTGCAAATAATCCCGATTTAAATCCTATTGAAAATTTGTGGTACGTCGTTAAAAAACAGTCTCCGTTAAACGTAATTCCAGTCAAAATAAACTTTACGAAGCCTTTGTTGAAGCATGGAACTCGATCGCACTCGATAAATGTATGAAATTACTTGAATCAATGCCACGTCGATGCAGAGCCGTCATTAATAACAAAGGCTATGCAACTAAATATTAATTTTTAAGAAATTTAATAAACTAAACATAATTTTACATAAATAATTTGAAATTGATAACGTTAACACGTTAATAACTTTGATTTTTACCTCATTTCTTTATTGTTTCTAATTACTTGTCCGTGACGGATGGTACTGCAAATGTCGTTTAGTTGTTTGTACGTAACTAAATATCTAAATGGTAGTTGTAAACTCAGATATTTATTTGTTTTTTAATGATTTGTAAGTTGTTAAACGTATTCTATGCATTTTGTTGTTTTATTTCCAAAAACAAAAGTTTTACGGCAATGTGCCTTGTATAATGTGAAATACGTCGCAAGTGTTTCTAATTATATGTCCACCACTGTATATTTATATTTATATATATATATATATATATATATATATATATATATATATATATATATATATATATATATATATATATATAGGTATATAGATGAAGTTCACTGAGGTAATATAAGCTTTGTGATGGTGCATGTCGGGTAAAATTTCACGTTCATCGTTCTCTTTATGTCGTGTATCAAACTTTGATTTTCAGTCAATAACATAAACGTTAATATGCAGAACATATTAATAAAATAAGAATGTCTATAAAAAGAGCGCTACCATTTATTGCTGTAATAGATTCCTTTACGAAAGATCATGATTTTATGAACATAAAACAAAAGTAAACTACAAAATAACATTTTGTTCCTGCGTAAAGTAATCGTATTTTTCCTGATTTGATTTAATATAATTGACATACTGTAACCTTGAAACAGAACTTGAATCTGCGAGCTCCGGTAATCCGTAACCATCGCTCTGCCAATTGTAAAATGTTAATAAAGCTCAAAACAACTTTTACACACAAATATATTAATTTACTTTTTTAAGATTACCATTATTATTGTGCAGGACTCAGACCGGACAAGGAAACCGAGTTTATTCCTTACCAAGCCTACTCAAAATATAGAATGTATGATTAGCACAGTTTTATTATATACATAACTCTCAAAATTGTTACTTACTTGCTCCTTTACTTGGCAATTGTAAAGCATGTCTGTCCTACTAACTAAAACAAGGCAACAAATCAATTACCCCACCTTTGCGGCTCTGTCCTCTGCCCGTCTTATATTATGTAGTTTCAACAATCTTGCAGTTGACCTGGTATTACCGTATAGTGTCAGTACTATTGCTTAAATTATCTTATACAGTGTGGCTGCAGTTGTCTTAAGCAGGTTCGGATAGGTATATTGCTTTCAAACTGCATATATATATTTGTAAACGTCACGGAAATCGGATGCTCTTCGTCTATGGACAAGTTAGTTTACTCTTTATGCGCGGTAACTGTACCTATCGTCCAAATGGCTTGACAAATCACTAGAACTAAATATACTTATTGCTCAAACTATCATCTAACGATACAATAATATTATCATTTACGTCTATTTATATAAAAAATTAGATGTGCCCGCGGATTAACCCGCGTTTATGATTACTACGCCGCCCCCGTAGGTGATGTTATATAGCCTATGGCCTTCTTAGATAAATAAGCTACCCAACAAAAAAATAATTTTCAATTCGAACCTGTAGTTCCTGAGATTAGCGCGTTGAACCAAACAAACAAACAAATTCTTCAGCTTTATAATATTAGTATACCTAGATATATAAAAATAAAATCAATAAAGAAAAAAAAAGATATAAAAATGAATCCCTGTTTCCCCTTGGTCACGCCATAACTTAAGAATGAGTAGTTACCAATATCAATAATTTTTTTTCTAATATTTTGTAGAAGATTCTTACGGAAAGAAAAGTTAAGAAAAATAAGCAGAAAATTGGATAATATCAGAAATTTTAACGACTATTCTCACCTCTCGAATTTGAC
The DNA here is from genome assembly GCA_963564715.1 of Catocala sponsa. Lineage (NCBI taxonomy): Eukaryota > Metazoa > Arthropoda > Insecta > Lepidoptera > Erebidae > Catocala > Catocala sponsa. Next base: position 11,872,679 of record OY751343.1, on the reverse strand, counting down.
AGTTCGTCTAAGACCTTAGTTCCCAAAGTGGTCCAGGTGGACCCTCAGGGATCCACGGGAGACTCGACGGTGGTCTAGGTAGGCGTGACAAAAAAATGGGGGTTCACAATTCGTAAGCGGGGTTCCACGAAAATTTATTTGCTTTCGATAGTGAAGAATTACTAAAATGTTGGCTTGACGTCACCTATCAATGTAGGCAGATAATATTTAAAGAAGCTCGGCGACTGTTACTAATTGTAAAAACTTGCATATTCCATATTCAGTACAACGTGTCGAGACTTGCAAAGCGCCGCCGCTGCCGTCCGCAACGCTTGTTCAGACGTGCAAAGAGACGAAATACGACTTGTGGTGTGTGTGCATGAATTTGTTTGATTCTTCACCAATATATATACGAATGCTAAGGATAAACGTTACCTACTAGTAATTTTTTTTATCCGACTGTGTGGTGATTTACTAAAGGAGAGATGTATTATGATTGACCTGCATGATTGTAAATATTTCAGGTTCCTAATGCTAAATGACTTAATTAAATATATTTTCATAAATTGTACCTACGCGTCTTTACGTACCCGTAACGTGCATCAAAGTAATAAATAAATAATTAAAATCGCGGAGATTTGATATCAAAATATTATTTAAAAGTATTTTCTATCGAATTTACAGAAATATATCAAAATATATTTATGAAAAAATGTTTTACATTACATTAAAATCGGTTCAGTCATATTCATAAAACTCTATTATGGATTAAGATCCATAATAGAGTTTTATAAAGCAATGTATTGCTTTTAATAATTAGAAAGAGTTTACCGTCGGTACTTTGTTTATTTCATTGCAATAACTAATTAGGTAATCCTATTCTTTTAAAATAGCCATATCTTGTTGAGTAAGACCGCCTTATGATTACTAAAACAAAGTTTTTTTATTTACAGATAGGTAACTGATACGAAACATGGCTGGATCTAATAAAAAATGTCGACAATATAGTGTTGATTATTTAAAATTTGGTTTTCTTCCATCAAAGGCAGACAAGCGATTGCCAGTTGAAAGTTTTGAGCAATGACTCTATGAAACCATCGAAGCTCGAAGATCATCTAAGAAGGTGTCATCCTGATAAAATAGGTAAAGATTTGAAATATTTTCAAGCATTGAAGGAAAAATATGAAAAGAGACCCACCATGCACAGTATGTTCACTTTAACATTTGAAAGTAACGATGATTGGCTTGGATCTTACAATATCTCATTACTTAGAGCAAAATCTGGAAAACCGCACACCATTGGAGAACAGTTAATTTTACCTGCTGTTGAAGAGGTTTTAAAAACTGTTCTGCACAAATCTCCATTTGACATACTCAAAAGAATTCCTTTGAGTAACAACAGTGTACAAAGACGTATTGATGAAATGAGCTCTGATATTGAAAGTTTCTTGTGCAAACAACTCATTTTTTTATTCAACTGGACGAAACAACTTTACCTGGTAATGAACCATTATTATTGGCATATGTTCGATTTGTTATGGACAAAGAAATTCATGAAGAGCTACTATTCGCGAAACCTTTGGAGACGGACACTAAATGTGAATCAATATTTAATGTACTGAGTGATTTTTTTAAGGAAAAATCGATTGCATTCAGAAACGTTATTTCGGTGGCAACAGATGGAGCTCCTGCCATGGTCGGGTGATATCGTGGGTTTATAAGCCATCTTAAAAGAATTATACCAGAGGTAACTGCAAATCACTGTCATCCACCGACAACACCTAGTAGCGAAAAATTTGAGTGATAGATTGCATCAATCGCTTTAATTTGTGATTAATGCAGTTAACAAAATAAGAAGTAATGCGTCGAATACGCGTTTATTTGCACATTTGTGCGATGAAAATGATGAAGACTTCCAACGATTGCTCTTACATACTGAAGTACGCTGGTTGTCGAAAGATGCATGTTTAACAAGATTTTACTCACTTTTTGAATCAGTTTTAGAGTTTCTGGAAAGTAAAGATCCAGATTTAAAAGAAAACTGAAAACTGATCAATTTGAAAGCAGACATCGCGTATTTAACAGATTTGTTCAAAAAATTTAATAACATTAGCTAACTTACAATTACAAGGGGACAGTCTTAATTTAATAAAAACAAAGGGTGTAATTTCAGCTTTTATTGGGAAATTAAAATTTATGAAACTAAATATTAGTCGGCGCGAATTTACCGAGTTTCCACAACTTGTCACAGGTAAAAAGCCTTGATGAGGATATTCAAACATACGTTCAACATTGAATTACATGATGACTTCAAAATCAGATTTGAAGATATTCTGACGATGGAAATACCACCATGGATCATAAATCCATTTGATGAAACGGAAGTGGAGAATGTGATATTACAAGAGGAGCTACTCGAGCTTAGCACTAATGAGGAGCTGAAGGTAAGATTTAAAAGAGGGTATCAAACGTTTTGGCTGCAGCCAGAAATACCCGAAAAATATCCTGGACGGTGGGGAATTGCGAGAAAGCTTTTAATAGCGTTTCCCTCGTCATAATATCTTGTCGAAAAAGTTTTAGTGTCGTTACAAACCTTTTAACAAAGAAAAAGAGCAGATTGAATATCACAGAACAGGAAGATTTGCGGTTATTCCTAACAAAACTGAAGCCAAATATTAATCATTTGCTGTCAATCCATCAAGTACATCCCTGCCATTAAAATTATGTCATTGTACAAGTTATGTTACGTTATTAATGTTTAATTTTAATTATATTACGATTGTTATCATATTAGAATGTAATATGATAAAGAGCAGCGATAGCTCAGTGGGGAGACCAACAGACTGCAATGAAGAGGGTCTCGGGTTCGAACCCACATCGCGCACCTCTGACTTTCGGAAGTTATATGACTTTTCGAAATTATGTGCGTATTGATTGACAATTATCGCCTGCTCCGTGCCTCGGAAAGCACGTTAAGCCGTTGGTCCCGGCTGCCATGAACATCTATGGCAGTCGTTATTGGGAGAGTGTGGACACAAAAGATCCCACTGGGTCGAAATGTCGCCGGTCTGCACTGACTGGCCCCCGCATAAGATAAGATGTAATATGATAACAATAATAATAATAAATAGTATAATAATTACATATTTGAATAAATACAACACAAAAAAATATACTAGGTATTTTCTTTTTATTTTTACCACTCCGAATGGGGAGTTTTCTAAATGAAATAAGTGAGAATTTATTGGTTCCTTGTGCTGTGAGTAGATGTCACAAAAGTAAAGTTGGATGGAATTACTTTTTTGATGGGCCAACTTTACTTTTTTGACATCCACTCACAGCACAATCAATTAATTAATTAACCAATCCATTCTCACTTTTTTTTTCGAAAACTATTATTTCGTGGTTGGAACTCAGCCGCAACGCATATTTCCATTTGGATCTAATCTTTACATTTTTGTCGAGTTTTGGGAATATGGTAGAAATGTAAGCTGCAGGGCGTACACCGGAACCAGCTAAATTTTGAAAGTGGTCTATGAGAAAAAAGGTGTGGGAACCTCTGGTCTAAGACGATAACATCTGTCGGGTCAGCTAGTATTCTATATAGCGCAATATTTTAGAAACAAATTCACTTTAACGTTGCAAATAAACAACACAGAATAATGTTTTTATATTTTACTACTATTTATTTTCATGTATTTAGATAAATAATACTCCTAATTCCAACCAAGGAAAAAGTCACAAGTTTACAATATCGTCATAGTAGGTAATTTAGCAAACTTTTACAATTAAACTTGTTTTTAATTGTTTGTTATTACTTACTTGTTTGTTATTAATTGCGTGTTCTTTCACTATGACCAATCGACCAGTGCACATTTTACAGTAAAGGGTTCGTTGGTAAGTAGATGGTCTAAAATGCGAATTGTGTAACAAGCATGCATCTTTACTCATGTACAGATTAAGAAGCTTGTAGCTTAATAAATATAAATACATACACCGCAATTTAACGTGCCAAATCTGATTTGCTATTGTGCGCTTCATACTTCGGAAGCAACGTCATTTTCTGCGTGACATTTAACTGTGGGTTCAGTGTAATATTGTCGCTCGTTTCGCACCAGTGCGAATACGTTTCAATTTAGTTTACGTTGAATTAAGAACGTTTAAGAGCCACGGGCATTTCCTGTTTAGGGTACATTAAAACGAAATTTAATGTCGAAAAACTTGACGAGAGACCAAAATTTATGTTACGCTATGTGTTGGCGGTTACCGGCCAGACGACAGATAAGCCCACAGTGGTTTGTGGTAGACAATGAACAGATCAGTCAGACAATCACAAAGATAGCATACGTAAAGGCGTATTAGTAATGTTATTGCTGCTGAAAGTCTGCTAGCCTTTATGAAAGTACATGCAGGGCACCGGTTACTAGTCAATCGGTAAGTGTGAAAATCGTTACATCACGGATCTAATAAATTGCTTTGTATCAACGCTTGACTTCCACTGCATTTAGTTCTGGTGTTATATTAATTTTAATAACTTGGCTTGCTAGTTACAGTAATTTGTTGTCGAAGTGAAGCGGCCGGGCGGCGTGACCAAAAACATTAAGTAAATTATGTTTAATGTGTACATAATATGCATGATTAAGAAGAAATTAAGTGACACACATTCATATCGAAGTAAAATATGTTTCCCACTCCCAACAGCTGATTTTTACGATTACTTCAGATTCTACAAAGAGGACACGACTTATTCCGAATGAAATATGACACGTATTATGCATATAACGGCATATTTAGGTAATGTTTTTTCATGATATTTACTTTGCATGATATTTCTAAAGTACATATAAATAATTTAAGCTATTTATGTAATTAGGCTTATATTTTTTATAATAGGTATAACCTTTTAAGTCGCAGCGGCACATATTATGTGTCTTACATTTCATGACTAGACAGGTTAATTGAAAATTATACTGCCTCATATCATAACTTAGCGCTTGTTATACGTTGACAATCGAACATGACCGCAATCATCAGCATAGTGTAATGGTCTTTTCTATTAGATAAAATATACATAAGTAATGGTATGTAGGCAGAAGACGCGTAAATGACCTGACTTGTACAAATAAACTATCTACTCATTGGTACAAATTAACCCTATTATCCGAATAGCACCTACTCCTTATATGTGTGTTCTAGGTTCAAGCGCTCTCTCAGTAGTGAGTGAATATCGATCTATTGTTATTTAGATATACGCCTAATATCAACAATAAACCAAAATATACAATGGTTTATATACATATTATTTACACTACATTAGGTTAGGCTGGAATGTACACATAATATTTAATTGAAATACGTTAATAGCATCTCCGCCATTTCTCTTTCGGTTAAGACAGTACTGTAGCACCTTTTTATTTTATTTTTATGAAAGGGAATGCATATACGCACACCTCGCCGCTGGAAAAGAGGAGCAAGGTTGTGTCAGGCTTACCTGGGGAAATATGTTAAGTTCCGGGTACTACCGACTAAACCTACCACGGTGTGACTAAAGGTCGTAGCCGACTTATACAATACCGCTCCAACGCCACTCTCGCACAGCCAAAACAAACGGAGAAGCCACTACCCGCTGTCCACGCACCGACAGCTAGCAGGCAACCAGCTGTCCACGCGCTTACAGCTAGCAGTCGACTAGCTGTCCCCGCGCTTACCGCTAGCAATCGACTAGACTGTCAACGCGCCGACCGCTTACACTTTTCGTGACAGACACGTACCTATAGATAGTACTTATAGATTACTTATACGGAAATTCATATACCTACCTACTTATACCAAAATTGAAAATTTTGTGTTTTTTGAACGCGCTATTATCAGGAACTAGCAGGCCAATTTCTATGATTTTGTTTGCCTCTGTAGCCCATTTCTTGAGGAAGATTATCTATACAATATTATAAAGCTGAAGAGTATGTTTGTTTGTTTGTTTGCTTGAACGCGCTAATCTCAGGAACTACTGGTCCGATTTGAAAATTCTTTCAGTGTTAGATAGCCCATTTATCGAGGAAGGCTATAGGCTATATATCATCACGCTAAGATCAATAGGAGCGGAGCACCAATGAAGAATGTTTCAAAATCGAAGGGTTTTTTCCCTTTTGAGAGCTTCCGCTGCGTGCGCTGGGTAAACAGTTAAAGTTTCGCAAAAATCATGTATGATAGAATTGTTCCCCTTTAAAAGTTCTAAAAAAAGCCCATGACAACATATGTCTATCTTTTAAGGTTGGTTCACTATAACCTTTTTTATGCTAACCAAATTTGTTCTAAAATAATGCATTATTTGCGAAGGCATTATTATAAACATGATATTAATCCTTATCCAAATAAATACGTTATTCATCACAAGTATTTAATTTAAAACAAAATTGCCCTTTACATCATTCGATTTCAATGAATATCTTATGAGATATCGCAGTCTTAAAATAACATCGCAGCAAAATAATTACCCATTACAGACATACAAACGATGTTTCTCCTGGTTTATTCTGCGTGATTTTAAATTAGCACTGTAGGTATATTTATAAAATGTTGTTCAATGGTTCTCGTGGATTTAACAAAGAAAGATTCAGCTCTTTTAAAATTGTATTATAGGTGCCTACGACCCACTCTCTCTCTTATGTGACGCAGACGAAGTTGCGCGGGTCAGCTATCTATACTAATATTATAAAGCTGAAGAGTTTGTTTGTTTGTTGGTTTGAACGCGTTAATCTCATAATAGCCTATTTATCGAGGAAGGCTATAGGCTATATAACATCACGCTACGACCCACGGGGGTGGCGCAGTAACAACAAAACGCGGGTGAAACCGCGGGAACATCTAGTACCACATAACATTACAACCCACGAGGGTGGTGCAGTAAACATAAATACCACAACGCGCAGGTATAACTGCGGATAATATTTGTATTTATTTAGGTAGGCAGGTACCTACCTATAAAATTCGCTCGTATTGCTTTTAGGCACATCTCACATTTTTATTCCCGTATACCTATCTAATATAATAATAATGCTATAAAATAATGATTCAAGTCCTATACAAATATGATAGGTAGTGTTTAGTAATTTTCAAATAATAGGTAGGCAACTTACCTTTTACATTTGTTTAGCCTACGTAAGGCTAAAGATGACAACCTTGATTTTATTTTATTTTATTGCCCATTTCTACACTCGTCATCTACAAATCAATAATGGACTTGCACTGGTAAGTGGTACCTAACTATGCTGTTGTTATCAAGTCCGTTATCTCGTCCAATAATCAAAACGATATTTTCAAAACTATGCTAATTATATACACTCTTATTACTAAAAATTTATAATACCTATTTACAAACTAAACCTAGATATAATATATTTATCAATAAGTGATGACATTCGTAACTGACGATAAAATTATTCGTAATTCTGCGGTGCGCTCTGCAAACTAGCGATACGTCCTGTCCCCATTACATCCCGCTCGGGAGTGCAAGACGCGAGAGAGAGCGCGGCGGCAGTAGGAGATCACATATTTTCGGTATTATATTTATGTATATTATATAATGCATATTGTGATGTCCGACAAATAACCGTTTTTACATGACCTTTCTTTTGGTATATTTTTGAAAATTCAATTCCCAATACAACTCAAATAAAACACGAAAAATGGTTAAAACAGACCTATCTTCACGATTTTTTCGATCGTATAAAATGTCAGTAATCGTGTTTCGAATGCGCGACAAATCAAGATCTAATGCTGTAAAATAACATATATTTTTTCAGAATTTAAATCTATGTTATTTACAAATAAAACGCGTTTAAGCACGCTAGATAACACTGTACTTTGGGAAATCCTCGCCTTAAGACTATTTTACTTGCCAGTGGATGAGCTCACCAAAGCAATATTTAATTATATTCTAACATTTATATGACGCATCCGAATACTATATGAAATTAATTAGAAAATGGAGTACTTAATTTGAATTTAGATTTCTTGATAAAGCATGTTGAGTAAATGCTAGTTTAAAATCCTAACTATCCTAACTAATACTATAAATGCGAATGTGAGTTTGTTTGTTATGCTTTCACGCCTTAGCTACTCGACCGATCATCATGATATACATTGTCAGGGGTACAGAAAAGGACATAAGATAACTTTCAGCCAGGAGAAAGTACTGTTACTAATCTAACCTAACCAACCTTTACGCGAGTCTAGTTAAATATAATATCATTCTACATGCTGGGTTTGAGTTAGGTCATCTCAAAAAAGAAGCACTATACTATTTGATACCAGCGTGATACTACATTAAGTAACATTCGCATAAACGCAAGAAACTAATGTAACTGGATACACGAGGTATTAAAGAGTGAAATTGGTTTAAATGAAAACTAGGTGAAGTACGTACATGGGCACAATTTTATGAGCTTACACTGCAAACGGAGCGAAGGCAGTAAATAGAAGTGATTAAGGATATCAAAGGGGCAATGACCAGCAATAACGTGCCAGTAAGGCGCTGTAGGCTTGTGTATTCTGTGTAACTTGCAGCTATACTTAATTTAATTGATTACATGATTCATTATAAGTGCCCTTATTCAATCCACCGGGATTAGATAAGTTATTACGTGAAGATATACCTAACAGTTACCTACATAAATTATTTTTAAAAGCATAATTTGGATACTAAATATTTTCACTGTTGCATTGTGTGAAACATAACATACTTGGTAAAACGATCTGTGAAAAGTTAATTTAAACTAGATTTTAGTTCGTAAGAAATCGAGTTTGTAACACTTTCTGTAATTTTGGTAGTAGGTACACAAGGCGACCACACAAATCAACGAAAACTCTTTAAGATAAACAATATTTTAACAAAAAAAAACCTTACTTCAAAAACGGATATTTTGAAACAAAAAATGCACTAAAACGTTAAAAAATAATTGCGTATTCTTGTGAATAATTTAATTATTGTTATTAATGGAGTCGGTGTCAGCCAATGTAGGTTTGTAACTACTTAAACATGAGATGTCTTACTATAATCATAACATAACATTGGCATGCACAATTACACACATAGACGCAGCACACGGCGCGGGCGGCTGACACCGACTCCAAAAATAACAATAATTTAATTATTCACAAGAATACGCAATTAATTATAACTTTTAGTGCATTTTTAGTTTCAAAATATCCGTTTTTGAAGTCATTTTTTTTTTTTGTTAAAATATTGTTTATTTCTCGGTTTTTAGTGAATCTGAAGTTCGATAATGATGATTTTATTTGTCTGAATATAGGTACACCTACTAAACGCGCTGCTCATAATAATATGAGACAAACACCGTTTAAATGAGACAAATGAAGAAAGAGAGAAACGCCTCTCTTAAAATAGGAAATCTACCTCCAGGGCCATTTCAAAAGAGACATGTGAAGAGCGCAAAAATAGGCTTTTGAAAATGCGGGCTTACATGAAAAATGTTTTAAACGGTATACAGTTTATATCGTTTTTGGCCATAGTGCATCTCATGATAATTACAAATACGGTTGGGATGATATGTTTTATTCCGGGGTTCCGGTGCCTAATGCCTTCAGCGTCATATTAAAAGTTGTATTATAGTAATAATAATGTTGTTATTAGCTTTATCGTGTATACCTTGTTGAACTCAACAACGAACGTGCAACTGTTAAACTTAACAGTTGCACGTAACTTCATACCTACTATTTTATATTTATACTAAATGCTATCAATAATCAATTTGGAAATATACATAATTATGTATGTGATTGTAGCAATCACGGCAGATTTGCTGTTATTTATCAAGGAATTCCGTTGCATAAAATCAAAGATCTTCATCAGAACATCACTAAATTAGAACAGGGCTACCTCGAAATACTACGAAGGGCTTCCAAACCATCCTACACAGTTGTTTATTTTGTTCTTGCCAAAAATGAGAACATCATCAATGTAGCCAAATACGCATTATTAAGGATAACTCGAAAACAAATGGTCTGATCTTAATAAAAATTAAATGGGACCAAATGGAAAGCACCAGTTTTCAAATAAAAAAGAATCATCAAAATTGGTTCATAAACGACGAAGTTATCCGCGAACACACATAAAAAAATATATTCTCGTATATACGGTCGAATTGAGAAACCTCCTTTTTAATTTGAAGTCGGTACTTCAAGTTTCTAGCACTTACTCTGTTGTCTCCAGAGAAATCAATTATCGATATTGACAAGTCTCTTTACATCATTCTAGAACAAGAAATCAACTTACTCCTAACTGTTAAAGAGTGGTACCTTCCTTCATCAGCTCTGCGTCATGAGATGATGATGACTATACGCAAAGGTATTAATAGCTTTAGAAAATATATGAAAAACATTGTTAATACCTATAACATTTGAGGGTTGCCCTCGATTTCCTTAGGACTCCATCATCAGATCCTGACTTGGTCCCAATGGGACCACCTCAGGAGTATACTCTTTCAAATAAAAAAAGGAATTTTGAGAATCGGTTCATAAACGACGAAGTTATCCGCGGACACACTTAAAAAAAAATATATACGGTCGAATTGAGAAACCTCTTCCTTTTTTGAAGTCGGTTAAAAATTCGATGACGATCGAGGACATCTCATAGAGTCAATGTGCCCTTAGTTTGAGCTTTCATCGCAATCATCGCCCTCATTCGCTATAAAAGCAAACGTCAGCGAGTATTTTCATACATTTTGATTAGTTATTAAATTTTATTGGCAGCTAAGAAAACTCATACTACAATATACTACTTTAAAATTGTTAACTTAAATGGCAATACAAACAGTGTATTTTGCAATTTAACCACCAAATAGATATTATGTCGCGGTTTTTTTAAATTAAGTAAGTACTTCGTTTTAGTCTAGGTACCTTTGATCAAGTCTACTAAAAAGAAGGTGAAATATCAAAGAAAGTGTAAATTTTACCAATTAATTAAAGTTATTATCCTGATAAAGCGATTAAATTCGTAAGTATACACATAGTAGTTCAATATCAATGTGTAATATTCACGTAAGCCTAATAATATGTAAATATGTATGTGTATTCCCCAAATGCAATATAAAACAACTCACATGTTGAAATTGTTAATTATATTTTAGTTTGGATTATATTAAAGTGGGAATCCGTATTCTCTACCCCTTCAGGAAACAGGCGGGAGTCTTTGTATACTTATAATATTATAGTAAATTAGCGACACACGAGTAGATAAACGGAACAGAGTATAAGCTTCATATAACCGCGCGAATCGGTTGCACTACTACAAGCACGCGGGGCATGTATGCGTGACCACTAGCCGCTTGTCGTGTCCGCGGCGAGACTGGAAAAAACCGGTTTACGCTGGCACAGCCAGTGGAGAATCTCAGGGTCAGTGCGACGTACGTTGTTTGTTTTGTTAGTTGCAAGTTTGAATATTTTAATGTAAAAATATGGTATTTGATTATTAATAATGGTTGTTTATAGTACTGTGTGTATTAATAATACAAAAAAAAAAATATATATCATACTTTAACTATCCCAAGAAGTACCATTTAAGGTAAGTAAATATTGCATTATTATTTATTACTTTTTCAAGTACCTTTATTTTATTGTATGATCCAATTTAAATAAGAAGAAGGTACTACATGGTGTGTTTATACCTTTTATTGTTATTACAAGTTTTTACTAAAATTTTTAGGTATGCGGGTGGGTTGGTATGTAATAGGTATGTGTGTTAAGTTTAATTTCTTGCAAGTAAGATTTGAACCACTTCCCGATGTCTCATCATCATCAGGCTGTAATAGTCCATGCTGGACATAGCCCTCCCCCAAAGAGTGCCATAGCACCCTATCTTCAGCTTGCCGCATCCAGATTTGCCTGCAGTCTTTCGCATATCGTCATCCCACCTGGTCGGAGTGCGTTCTACACTACGTTTGCCGAGTCGCTGTCTGCACTCAAGAACACGATTCATCATTCATTCTTCCCTATGTCTGATTGAGCTGAAATTGCCTATAGATACCTGATGCTGCAGCCAGGATTGTCTCCTCACTAGGGAACTCTTCAACGGGTACTAGCACGGTCACGAAATTTTGTATGTTAGTTTAATTTTGATAGTTTAACACGATTTTATCATGAACTGCTACTGCAGCCAGCTTTGTCTCCTTACGAGGGGACTCTTTAACGGTTAGTAGCATAGACTCGAAACTTTTTATTTAAATTTAATTTTGTTTGCTAAATATGATCTTCACCATAAACTGCTGCTGCAGACAGGATAGCCTCCTCACGAGGGAATGCTGCTGGGCATGATGCCCACAGTTGGGCCTCATGTCAACTTTTGGGCATCTTTCCCACTGTTAGGCGTCATACCAACTGTTAGGCATTATGCCCACTGTTGGGCATCATGTCCACTTTTGAGGATCTTGCCCACTGTTAGGCGTCATACCAATTGTTAGGCATTATGCCCACTGTTGGGCATCATGACCATTGTTGGGTATCATGTCCATTGTCGGGCATCATGCCCACTGTTGGGCATGTTGTGTTGCAAAACGCAGCACAAGACAAAACTCGACAGCAAACAACAACTATTTAGCAAACTATTTAACAAATGTTTTTTTTAATTTGTCTTCATCTATTGTGACAACCCTTTCAAAACAGGTAACAATTTTGCACGTTCTTAAGAAGCTTAGTCTCACGGAACAGAGACTATCTACTCATGTGCTAGCGACTTCCCCAGCTTCGCACGAGAAATACAAGACCTTAACAAATTAGACACCTAAGCCTTTCTCATGAATCGCTCTGGCGCCTCTGGCAATTGGTTAAGAGCCTTAACGCCGATTTTAGTATCTTGACACAAAATGCGTACTTTTCAAAGCATGCCATCTCTGTAACAATATATCTTACGAAACTGTGAATTACATATTATTATAGGAAATATTTTTTTCTATACTTATAAGAGAGGATTTTGTATATTATGAAAGTATTTGTGACATATGGCCATATAAACAAACAGTGTTTTCTATTTTTCCTGACTGAGCTATTTTTAAAACTTCACATATTCGAAATTACTTGTAAATTTTATAAACAAACTATTTTATATGATTGTACAGATCCTTAGCAAAAATAACCAGAAAGTATTTTTTTTTATTTAGACCTAAACGTAAACAATCATACTATAATTAAAGTGAAATTTACGACAAAAAGCTACTGCTAAAATCATTATTTTTATAATAAATCTTGCTTGTTTTTTCAAAATAAAGATGTTGTATATAGTAGAATATATTCTGTAACAAAATCCTTCACATCATTAGGTTTTTTTAGTTTAATTTTATTCAAGACATGTATTTTAAAATAACTATAAAACCGCGCGCGTAAAACTGCAAATCAGTACGCCGCGAGGCCCTTCAAGGAGTGGACGTATCGCTTGGAGCTCCGCGTGTGACCTCTAGTGAACTTTAGTGTTGAGTGCAGTTATAGTGCGACCGTGATATCTTTACCTTACAACTCGAAATTTAATAAAAAAAATATGTTTGATATTTATGTGTTTTATTTTCTTAACTTACTGGACTAACGATGAATAACTTGTTTTATTATTTTTTGCGCAAAAGAGTAATGAACATGAATCTATAGATTGCCTGTCCTGATTTTCACTTGATAAGTGCCCAAAATAGCTATTTTATTTTATATATAACTTTATTATTACTACACATTGGGAAGGAAAGCTCCTAAAAACGAAGGTGATACAGTTGGTTATTAGTGTTATAACAGATGCTACACTATTGAAAAAAGGAAAAAGATTTTTCGAAAATAACAGTTTTCGGCTCAGCCCATGCAAATAATATTAATGTAAAAACACATAATAATCATTTATTTTGATTACGTAATTTTTTTTATATTACCATCTAACAGGATGCCTAACTAACGTCGCTTGTGAGTTGAATGGATCAAAATGGTTTAGCTTGACTATACTGCCAAACAACACGTCAACTCTACGCACACAGTTGCACGTGCGTCAGTGTCAATGAGAAAGCATTGCATTTACCTAAACTAGGTGCCGTGGATTTGGCGTTAACGCTCTTAATACCGCATGAAAATTCGTTCAGTAGTTTATGAGTTTATCGCGAACAGACAGACAGACGCGGCGGGAGCCTTTGTTTTATAATATGTAGTGATAGTGATAACAAATTAACAATACTACTTCGTTGATCCTGCGGCAAAGTCTACGCTTACGATTGTTTAAATCCCAGGTTGGGTGATACTTCATAAAGTTTTAAAGGTTCTGAAAGACAAATCACAGTAGCAGTGCGGAAAATATGACCGTTCGACGACAGTCGGCTTGCTATTAAATAGGACTAAAACAAATTACTTAAAAAATGTGGTTCTAACACACCTATGCCTACGCCTTTTAGTATATACAGGCGAGACTACGTATACATTCTCTCCAGTATATACGTGTATATATAATGTACATAAATAAACCTAATGATGTCACTTTGTTATCTTTAATATGAGCTCGCAGTTTTGATTGTTTCGTTCAAAGGCATGCATTTATTTAAACCAATCAATTAGAACCCGCAGCTCGGTCGCATGCATGTCGTAACTGAATTATTTAAGCTTGTTCGATAAGTAGCTGAGGCAGGAAGTCTAATTAAGTACATATAGACGACTGTTTTTTAAAACAGTCTTCAGACAAGCTAGCGATGTATAAAAAAAAGTAATAGGGCTCCAATCACAATGCGATTCAACGACGCTTCTCCGTTTAGTTCACTGACTTGTGGTTACAAACCAGCCCTCAAATCAGTTGTGGCAAATGTAATCGATGTCTCTCCTTTCAAGGAGTCCTCCTTCATCTAATTTTGGGCACCCACAGGACAGGCGTGCCTAGTGTGGGCTACTAGATGATCCTTACTTAATGCGAATGTATGTTTATTTGCTATGCTTTCACTCCTCAACTACTTGATCGATCATCATGAAATTTCGCATTCATATTGTGAGGCGTACAGAAAAGTACATAGGCTACTTATTATAAAGAAAGAAAAAGCTATTCCCGAGCAAAACCGAGTAAAAGCTAGTGTTCAATATTGTAGTTATTTGACCATAAACATTATTTTGTTTATTTTAATATGTGCCTAAGACTGCCTTATTAGTCTAGTAACTCAATAGCCACTCATGATTCACAGCTATATACACTTACTAGATGTTCCCGCGGTTTCACCCGCGTTTATCGTATAGCCTTCCTCGATAAATAGGCTATCCAACACTAAAATAATTTTTCAAATCGAACCAGTAGTTCCCGAGATTAGCGCGTTCAAACAAAAAACAAACTCTTCAGCTTTATAATACATATTAGTATAGATACGGATCCAGATTATGGATGGTCAGACTCGGATCGGAGAGAGGCCAGCAAAAAAATATTAAGTTTATCTGTCAAGATTTTTTAGTAGCTGTCGGAGTTACAAAGCTGACGGTTTTTCATAGCCGGAAAGCATGTAAAGGTGACGCCAACCGAGATCAGATGCAGAACCCGAAAGTACCGGGACTGAATTCTCTCAGCTCATTTCTGATTACCTCAGCTCATTTCTGATTACCGTCCTTCGGGTATGAGGCTGAAGTAATAGAAAGCGCTCTCTTGTGCGTTGTACCTACTATGAGATGGCTCTGGCCTTTGAGGATAAACGCCATGTCCAATATTCAATATGGAGATCATCATTATAATATTATAATGATGTTCTCTAGACTGAATATCCAGACCGGACCAGCAAAAGTTGTTAGATCTATCTACAAACTTTTGTTTGTTCTGTTATAACCAATTTAAGTTTAGCTTTAGCTAGGGCGGCGTATTGTCTACACTATGGTTGGTTACTTAGTAAAAACATCAGTTTCTCTATTGCCTGCCTCACACTTAAGATTTTGACCTTCTTAAAACTTTGAGCGCCGCCGCAGCACCAGCTGTCCGCGAACAATAGATTTTCTATTGTGTCTGATGTTTGATGTTTAATGTGTTAAATGAATGGACTGTTTAATTTTCAAGTATTTGGGCATATCAGAGGCATTATTTCTAATATTAGAATGTGCATAAAACTCTTTCATGTTATAATAATATAAATAACTAGATTTTGCACGCGAGTTCACTTTCGTTAACCTAGCTTTTGTCAATAAATTTCTATCCCTCGGAAACAGTACTTTTTTCTGGATGAAAGATACCCTATGTCCTTTTCTGTATCCCTGATAATGCGTATGCGAAATTTCATGATTGGTAAAGAATTTAGGGCGTAACAAACTCACATTCGCATTTATAATTTTAGTTAGGATAACATTTTGTTTCTTAAACACACGTCATAAAGTGGCATTAGAAGCAGAACTTTAGGACTTTTAATGAAGTCATAAGTAGCTGTTTGATAAGTGTAACACAATGTGTATGTAACAAGTATGAAAGTTTAACATAATAATTATGACAGTTACCAAATATTCAAGGGCGTCGCCAGGGGGGAGGGGGGGGGCAGGGAGGGGCAGCTGCCACACCTAGAGATTCTAAAAATTTGCCAAATATAAAGCAACCACTCTTGGGAACCAAAGTCTTAACGGGAATGAATTCACAAATTCCATTCCTAATATTCCATACGCTCAATTACGCTCTGCTCTATGTTAAGACACGGAAAAAGCGTTGAAAATTTTGATCGCTCTTCCGTGCACAACGTGTACGGTAGAGCGATCGTTTAGTAGCCTCAGGCGACTATAAACCTGGCTAAGAAGCACTATGGGTGAAAATCGCCTCAATGGTCTGACCATGATGAGTGTGCACAGAAAACTTATTCTAAAATTCTTAAATTATTTAAACTTGCAAGATTATCATAATAAAGTGGTTGAAAAGTTTTCAAAAAGCCCCCAAAGATTGTTTTAATTAACCTAATCAAAAAAAGAATCTTTGTCGACCACTATAATATTAAAATCTGGTAATTACAAAAAAAATACACTGTATATTCAAATTCAAACACCCAAATTATTTTTATTCTAGTTTTCTAATAAATGCAATAACTTATTTACTGTACAGTCAAGAACTCGTGAAGCTTTACACGTTGGACTCTGTACCGTTATTATTACAATCACTGTAAATGTAAGGCTAGTACTACAAGTGAAAAGCTTCATGTGATCTCGACTTTACCTATAATTCATACTTTCTCATTCTCCATATCAACTTCCCCCTTGGGCCATTGGCTGGCGACGCCCTTGCAAATATTATGATAAGTGTTAATTACTGTAGCAGTTTCCAATGAATGACCAATTATGAGTAATAATTACCAAAACAGGTAACAGGTTCAGTCACAATATAAATGGGCCATTAAATAAGTACAAGGAATCCTTTTTGAGAATCCTACTAATATTATCAATACAAATATTTGTAAATATATTTGTTATGTATGATGCATGAACCTATTAATAAATATGCATGGAACTCGGCAGAGATAGACAATGTCCTAGAACAACACATAGGATATTGCAGTATGCTGTCCCATGAGATTCATATGATCTAAGCCACAGGCAGAAGCTAGTAATTAATAATGATAACACACACAGTATAATTAGTAGGCCTCTATCTATACTAGATATTCTGATAATGGATATTTCATAAAACATTGATGATTAAAAAGATGATTCTTTATTAATGTGCATGTCTTATAAGCAATCTTCATAATAAATTTCTAATTCATAAGCTGAAAAGATACAAATGCTAATATTTGTAACAAGTATTTCACTTATACACAGTATTTAAATCTATAGCCTTTTATTTTTGCCTAATATAATGTATACACAAGGCCTACATTTACTGATAATAATATATTGTTAGTGTGTTTCTATTACATTTGACATAAGCTGTGCATCACAGTATACATCATAAACTTCTAATAGATAATTCACATCAGATACTTGCTGTTGCCAAAATCTTATTTGAGTTCATGTCAAAGATCATACTGATAGTATGCTGTATTCTCCAACCAATCAGTTGGGTAGACATTATAACAATATGTTATACAAAACTCTATATAACTTGCACTTTGCTGGTCACAGACAATAGTGATATACTTAGTACACAATGAGATAAGTTTATGCAAAAATGTGTGAAGGTTTAAACTACTGAATATACTAGATTACGTATTTGTTATAGCTATGAATAACTTGGCATGAAGTACCCAATTGTTTAATATATTTTTGTATTAAATATTAAAATGTGGCCTTAGCGGCTTAGCTTCTTATGTGCATCATAATTCATAACATATACAAAGTATAAAACAGTTCCATTATAGGGCCATTTATGTAATTATATGCTTACTAAACAATATTACCATAACAGAAGTGGTAAACAAACACTTTCAACAATAAACATCATTTACAATCCTGTTGCTAATGTAGACTACTAATAGTGTCTATGTCAATAATAAGAACTTCACTATATTATTTATTTTTACCTTAAGAACTTTTATAAGATCTATTGAATTAAAATATGTAAATGACAGATAGTGGACACAGGTGTTTAACAAATTAAATGGGTCATCATGCCACCGATAACTATAATGTCAATATGAACTAAAGTCTAATTTAATTTTTATCACATACACAACGAATATTTTCTTAATATCAAGATTGATAGATAATGCATAGAAATAGTAAATAGGTCATATTTGTAACAATAATAACAAGGCACCTAACACCATACCAATAATAATTAAGATTTATAGCAATAAACTATTTTTATTTGCTGGCAAAATCTAACAGTTTCTTTTTTAAACAGGAGGAATATACAAAAACGTTAGTTCAGAATAAGTAGAGCACGAAAATAATGTACACATTAAAGTGAAAGGGTACCGAAATGAAATGAGTTTACTTGTATAATAAAGAATAATGTCTGTAAATTAAAACCATCTTAGTGAAGAAAATGCTGTATTTCAATAAATATATTGTTTAAGTCATTATCTTATAAATGGTAATTAACGGGATCCTCACTAAATACAAATATGTACCAAAACATAAATTAGCTACAAAAACTACTTACGATATCAGGAGACTGCTCCAAAAAAGGCACAGTTGTCAGCCCCGTGATCCCATTCTTAGTAAATAAAGGTATACCTATCAACAGTTAGCTTACATTAGGAATTAATTGATTTTCACACAATTTATTTACGACAATACGACACCCCTACGCTCGATCGACAGCCATTCTGACATAGACTAGAGAGTATACATCAAAGAGTAAAGTAATATAGTAGATTCTAGGTAAGCGAAGGTAAATAAATAATAATTCCTTCTCAAGATCGTGGAAAACAACCATGAATTATAAAATTATTTTAATGTATTCCTTTGATTTTCTTGTTATTTTATTTTTAAATTATACTGTAATAGAACAGCTCTTATTTTCACTGTTATTGTCAGTTTTATAATATTAAAATCTTATAGCAAATACTCAAGAAAAGATAAAAGCCACGCAGTTAGTAATTTAATCGAATTTGTGGTTTCGTTTCTAATTATCTTTGTACTCTCGTAACAACAGTATTTTGAATTTTAATGATCAATATTTACAAACGTAATAATAATTATTCAAAGATAATATTAATTATAAGTGTTAAATAATATTCCGTGGCTCAAAGCCAAGGTTGCCAACCATACGAGGTTCCTCACACAAATACAAGATTTGCGGTATCCCGTACGAGGTACGAGGACACTGTCAGCCTCGTACGAGATTTTGATATAGTGAAAATAATAATCCTACAAGTAAAAAATTTGATCAAATCCCTATACGAGCTAACCTTTTTAAGGTTCCGTATCCAAAGGGTAAAACGGGACCCTATTACTAAGACTCCGCTGTCTGTCTATCACCAGGCTGTATCTCATGAACCATGATAGTTAGACAGTTGAAATTTTCACAGATGATGTATTGCTGTTGCCGCTATAACAACAAATACTAAAAAACAGAATAAAATAAATGTTTAAGGGGGCTCCCATACAACAAATGTAATATTTTTGCTCGTTTTTGCTTGATATTTATAACGGCAACAGGTAGACGCTTGAAATATTCACATAATATTTAGTTATATATTCACTTTAAAAATAAATAGCTAAATCAAAATAAAACGAATATTTAAGGGGGGCATACAACAGACATGATTTTTTTGCCGTTTTTATAAATAATGGTACGGAACCCTTCGTGCGCAAGTCCGACTCGCACTTGGCCGGTTTTTTTTTAGTAATTCTCTACCGAAAAATAGAATGTACGAGGTTTGAGATCCAAAATACGAGGTTTTTGCCTGCTTCTGTACGAGAAATAAAGTTCTACGGTTGGCAACCCTGCTCAAAACTACTATACTTACTTGTCACAGCAAAGAGTAAAGTAATACATAGGGAATGTCACAGCAACGAACTGTCAGATTAAAAGTAAATCAGATATTTTGCTTTATGTATAACCTAAAATTATTGAATATAAAAATTATTGAAAGAAAAAGAAGTTAAATTATTCAATTCAATCATGAAGTTAACAGCAATTCTTTTTCGACGCAACCGCTTGCCAAATGGAAATATATTCAGAGGAAAAGATAGATTAGTAAAAAAAGTGGAACCTGTACATCTACGGTCTCTTCAACAAGATTTTGCTGTGGAGGAAAAAAATATGTTTTATTTGCGGTTCCCTTATCTCACAGAAGTAAGTTTATTTAATGCCTTAGAATATATTAGCTGCATTGAGTCGTTATGTGATTCTTTAAATTCAAACATATACTGCATATTTCAAGATCTCGCATCTTATATTTTCAGGCTGAAAGCTCAGGACATTCTAAAGCCTTGGGAATTCAAGAAAAAAGGTATGAGTATTTCTTGGACAAGGGCAGAAAAGTTTTCAAACAAGATGTAACATTATATGAGCGACTAGGACACCTCCGTGTCACAGAATCTTGGGACTAACCTTATAATCATATCTATTCTTAGCAAATAAATAATATAGTGTAATAGTAATAGTAAACGAATTTTATTTTCAAAAATTTACTTTTATTCCAATCCAAATCTTTTACATAGCAGATCTTAGACTCTGACCATAATATGTCTAAAGAGATATGCAAAAGTGCACCATAGCCTTTCCCTCATATTATATGTACCTATACAAAAATGATTTTGTCTATCTTGTATAAGTGTAAAGGTGGGTTCAAGTGACTTGCATAGAAGTAAAAAGTGTTTATTCTGCCGAGTCTTGGATTGTCAGATATATTAATTAAAAACCTATTGTGTCTGGCTGTTTGTATGCTGCTGCGACTCAAGAGGTTGTATTAAATAGTAACAGTATAATTTCTCAGTAAGAAGTTGTCATATTACCTATATGAGGAGTTATATAGAGATCACATTATGTGTTTGCATTTCTAAGCTCCTATAATATAAGTATGTAATAAAAATGTCATTTGAAGATGACAAGTGCTAGTCCAGATTGCTCAATCCTGTTTAAATCACAGAGTACATTTGGCGATGGCATGTTTGAGCTTGCTTTTAAAATACAGTTGATTTGTTAAGGTTTAATCTTCAATAAAATGATGGCTAAAATGTTTAACAAGATAAAGAAAAATCTTCATCAAAATATTTTTATTAAAAGTAATCAAAATGTTGGTTTCTGCAGAAAAAAAAACACTTGGATCACTTTGGCACAAAATATTTAATCAAATTCAAGTTGACTTACATAGAAAAACCATATGAAAAATATAAGTTATAGATAAAATTAAGTTTAACACATTCATCGCCTTGGACCCACGTCGTGGTCTCACTATTGCCGCATTTGAGAGCATGGGAACCCACGTCGAGGGCTCATGTTAAAAATACATTTTTCTTTGCAAATACACAATAAAATAAAATACTTACAGTATATTTATTTAACAGGCGTGAGTCTATGTACGTATGTATGTATTTATTTAACAGATCTTCCTAGTGGTGGTTTTGGTTTTTAGATTTAAACATATTTGTTTTATTCATTTTTCTTACTTCTTCCTAGATGCCAAGGACCCTCCGCGTGGGTTGTATGATAGGGCTGGTAAACAATAATATTATGCAAACAACTTCAATGTTATTCACAAAATCAACATAATTTAAGGACATTTTAACCGATTATTAACTGAAATTTATATTCATTTAAATGTAATATCGATGATTTGAAGTTAAGTATACGAATAATTTTTATTCAAACTGCTTAATCGATTCCGTGCGGATAGCGCCGCAGAGGCGCCGTGGATATCTTTTGTGAATGGCTTGTGGCACCCGAGAGTCCTATAGTGAACTGACTGAACATAATTGTTTACAGACGAATTATTTTTAAGTGGTACTATTCTTCAAAATATCCAATATTTCCTTCATCTTATTATAACGTGTATTGCAGTGAAACTGACATCTCCAATGCTACCATTCTCCCAAAATATTCGTTATATTGAAATTTCTTTTATGCACTCATGTTGCAACCTTCGTATTCCGTCATAGTACAAATTTCTCTTGCTGCAATAGTGGTATTTTTGTGGATATTTTTATCGATTTCTCTTGAATAGGATAAATCATCAAAAGGTGGAGAATCAGGTACTTCATCTTGCGAAACACAGGTTTCCTGGCTGTCTGTTGACACCCTGGTTTTCTTTGGCAAAGTTTCATATTCTGAAATTCGGAATTACCATTTTGCATTTAGTGAGGTAGTAGAGCCAAGCTGGTTACAGCAAGAATGGGCCGGTTCGACCGGGGTAGTACTACCCTCTCACAGAAAATCGACGTGAAACAGCAGTGTTTCACTGCTGTGTTTCGTTCGGTGAATGAGAGCGCCGGAGGCCTAAGCATGAGGTGACGATTCTCGCAGCTTATGAGGGACCTGCAGAGTATCCGTAGTCATTGTGTGGGTGGCGCAAGTCGACCCGGCGGCCAGGGAGAGCCCTAGAAACGGTGCTCTGCTGGCCGCCCGCGGTATAGTCCAGAGGCCCAACTGAGTCTAACCAACTAGGTCGGCTGCCTCATCATGCCGCGCATAATCTCGAGATGGCTCGTTGTGCCGGATGGTGACCGGAGGGTGGATCCCACTTTCGGGAGGGTACGGGGGTCCTTCTGTCCGTCGGATCGGCTATCGCCATACCATACAGTAACATGACGAAACTTGCTCTGCGCCTTGCCCCACTTTGCTGCGAGAATGGCCGTCTCTTTTTTTTTCACGTTTCCCCTTCCTTTCACTCTATGGCAGTACGAACAAAGCATTGTCGTTTAATAGCAGCCAATCGCCGTAACCCCACCGCTGCTTCCTCTTCCTGTGTCGTGGAGTTTATTAACATCAGAGGACTCCACGCTAACCGGCAATGCTTTTTCTAACGGAGACACAAATTCGCCGTCCTGCAGACACGAACTACCTGCAATATCCCGGCTACGTGCTAGAGGAGTATTTCCTCGCGAAAGCCGGGCTATGCTTGTTTGTTAGGGCGGATATTTGCTGTCGCCGTCTACAATGCCTAGAGGACCCTTCCTTCTCTGTCCTTTGGGTACACGTAGATCATGGCTCTTTCAGCCAAATCTACATGTGCCTCTACCGATCCCATTCAGGAGACGCTGAGACAACTCGACTCTTCGATTACCTGAGTCAGGCAGCAAACGACTCGCAAGAGCGGTTTCCGAACGCTGAGTTGGTGTTCTTGGGAGATTTCAATGCCCACCATGAGACCTGGTTGGGCTCTCCCTAAACAGACCACGTGGGATTAACTGCCCATGCGATCGCTCTCACGCATGACCTGTCTCAACTGGTACTCCACGCCCACCCGGATACCAGACATTGCAGGTCAGGCGCCCTCTCTGCTCGATCTGCTGCTGACGAGTAACCCGAACCGGTACAGTGTGTCGATTCGTGCTCCTCTGGGCACCTCAGACCACTGTCTGGTTTGTGCCACAGCTGTTGTTGTTACGCCTCCACGACCCGAGGAGATAAGACGACAACTGTGGCACTACTCGTCAGCAGACTGGGATGGAATGCGGGAGTATTTCGCATCCATCCCTGGGGCTCAACGCTGCTTTGAGAACAGGGATCCATCAGAGAGCGCTACTGCTGTCGCTGGTGAAATCATCCTGGGTATGGAATATTATATTCCATACAGTGATGTCACGAGCGGCGGCAGGAAAAAGCCCTGGTTCGGTCGTGAATGCGCTGATGCTGTCGAACGCAAACAGACAGCGTACCGCGCTTGGACCAGGGCTCGCGCTCTCCACGACCCTAACGTGGATCACCTGAAGGCAGCGTTCAATCAAGCCACAAAGGTCTGCAAGAGGGCATATTTAAGAGCAGATGCCCAGCGCGTCGCACGGTTCGGCCAGGAATTCATGGCGCATCCTACGGGCAGTCGTAGCTATTGGCGCCTGGCCAAAGCCGTGCAGTCCAACTTCTGCCAGACCTTGCTGCCCCCTCTGAGATATCCGAATGGATCACTGGCTCATCGGCCGCAGGAGAAAGCCGATCTGCTTGCAGAGGCTGGAGAGGCTGGTAATCTGTCATACAGGTCTCCTAGTACAGATACCAGACCCTTCACATAGTAGCAAAAACATGTCTAGAATAAGTTTCTTTTGTGCAATTATGTATTATGTAACTATGTGAGAGAGAAACAATAAATTATTACTATTATTATTATTAATCTCTTTGCGGCCAACTGCCGAATCGATGATTGCGGTTCACAGCCGCCTAACATTGCCAACTGCGGCTACACCATGCCTGATATATGTATCAGGCAACGAACCGTTCGTGCAATACTGCAGTCTCTCGATGTTCGGAAAGCCAATGGACCTGACGGCATCCCAGCTGTGGTCCTCAAAAAATGTGCAGCGGAGTTGTATCCTACACTTACGCGCCTGTACCGGACGTCTTACGCCGCAGGCATTGTGCCTGAGGCTTGGAAGGAGGCGAACGTTCAACCGATTCCCAAAAAGGGGGATCGTTCCGAGCCAAGCAACTATCGACCCATAGCTATCATCTCGGTGCTTTCCAAGGTGGTCGAGCAGATTATAAACACCTAAATTGTCCGCTACCTGGAGGATCAATCGTTGATCAATGATCGCCAATACGACTTTCGGGCTAAACGATCAACGGGTGATCATCTAGCGTTCGTTACGCACCTCTGGGGTGAGGCTATGGACAAGCACGGCGAGTCTTTGGCTATCAGCCTTGACATAGCCAAAGCTTTCGACAGAATCTGGCACCGGTCTCTTCTTTCCAAGCTTCCGGCCTATGGCTTGCTCCCTTAACTGTGCACATGGATTGCAAGTTTCCTGCAGAAGCGTCGTATTCGGATCCTTTGCGACGGTCGCGCTTCCAAATTTATGCGGGTCAATGCAGGAGTGCCTCAGGGGTCTGTCTTATCCCCTACGCTCTTTCTTCTGCATATCAATGATATGTTGAATCTCGGCAACATACATACATTGTTATGCGGACGACAGTACCGTGCATGGGCGATATCTCGGACATCCTGGGGCCAAACAGGCTGAGGTTGAGGGGAAAAGGCAGAATCTTGTCGTTACTTAACCAGACCTTGGACCGCATCTATGAATGGGGTGCCAAGAACTTGGTCGAGTTCAACGCCAAGAAGACCCAGGCATGCGCGTTCTCAACAAAAAAGTCTCCGTTCCTTCCCCTCCCTTCTCTGAAGAACACTCCACTGGTGATACGTGACAGCCTCTCCATCTTAGGTATGGATCTTTGCCGCTCCCTTAATCCAAAAACCTACATCGAGAGCGTCATTAAGCAAGCTTCGCGAAAACTCGGGAGTTCTGAACAGGGTGTGGCGGTTCTTCGCGCCTGGGCAGCTGTGCCTATTGTACAAGGCACAAGTGCGCCCTTGCGTGGTGTATCTTTGAGATGGCTCCGCGCAGTACTTGCTGGACGCTCTCGACCAGTTACAGCGGCGGGCTGTCCGTATCATCGGAGATCCAGAGGTCACGAGTTCACTGGAACCTCTACAACTTCGTAGGGACATTGCCTCATTGGCATGTTTCTACATAATATACCACGGGGAGTGCTCTGAAGAGTTATTCCACCTTATCCCGACCTCCCCTTTCCTATCCAGAACAACGCGTGCTGGGCTCAGATGCCATCCTTACACAGTAGAGTCGACTAGAGCGCGTACCAACAAGTTTGGGTCCTCATACCTCTGCCGATCGACCAAGGCATGGAATTCTCTGCCAAGGCACGTGTTTCCTTCTTCCTTCAATCCTGGGTCCTTTAAGCGGGGCGTGAAAAAGCACCTTCTCAGGCCGTCAAAGTAGAGACCTCAACATGGCCTCGGCTGCTATGAGGGCGGTGTGGAGGCCACTGCTCTTAGACCACACGACTGCTTACCATCAGGTGGAGTGTGGTCATTTTGACGAGCAAAATAAAAAAAATTACCTACTACCACGTTTGGTAATCTTGTGCTGATCTGAAAAAAGAATAAGTAAAAAGAAAATTAGTAAGTAAATTAAAATATGTGAAAAATGTAGGTTCAGAAATAAATACATTGAAAAATAAACAATTTTAATTTATCTTTCTAAAAAGGTTGACGATTCATGTCTCATGATGACACCTAATATAAAAATTTTTACTTACCCATATCTTAGTGTATGTACATTCTAACTAGAAAACGACACTAGAATACTTCCAGGAATCCTATATCTAGAAGAACTATGACCATATTCCTAATAACCAGAGGATTTTTTGTCAGGAGTCATAGCTGTATACCACGG
Source organism: Catocala sponsa (assembly GCA_963564715.1). Taxonomy (NCBI): domain Eukaryota; kingdom Metazoa; phylum Arthropoda; class Insecta; order Lepidoptera; family Erebidae; genus Catocala; species Catocala sponsa. The sequence continues at coordinate 11,845,937 of OY751343.1, read as the reverse complement.
ACCCACGTCGTGGGCTCACCCCGGCGCATCTGTATTACCGAGGACCGCGCTAGCGGGCTCAGTAGTAAAATGTATGGCGTATGAAGCGTGTAAAAGTTATAAGGATGCGAATGTGTTAATCATCCCCAAACAAGAAAGGTAGTGAGTTTTCATCATCCTGAGACTCCCCGCCTCTTCCTCTTCTAAGTACATGTGAAATTTTATTGATATAAACCAACGGCACAAATTTTTTTGTCTTGCATTTTTTTGTATGATATGGACTTTGCTGCTCTAGCCTGTGCAGGTACGTAATTTCTGAGGCTTAACAGAAAATATGTTTCTAAATCCGTTGAATTGGGTTTGAGGTCAATCACTTTATAATTTTCAGTATAGTCATCATTGAAGTGCATGAGGCTTGAAACTTTACAGAATTTTATTTTTCGCATTTATGATATCTTAGCACCTTCTTCAGAATAGGTGCATGTCCAGTACTCGACAATAAGTATTTCAGTTAAGTAGTATCCAATATTCAGAAGTGTCCGTGACTTATATGCACTTTTAATTGAATGTGGTCATCCTTAACCACATATTTATCATTGTTTTGTTGGCTGTTGGTTCTTAGGCTAACAATGTATGGCAGCTGTACAATGTCCTTTGAATGGAATATGTTGTAATCTGATGTAATAGGACATTATTGTTCTATTTAAATATTCTTACTAGGTAGCAAGTTACTATAATAATACAAGTTGACAAGCATTTATAGTAACCGATCCCACATTTCAATCTTTTGAATAATAATAATTCAAAGGGTTGAAATGGGCACAAGGGCCAAACGTATGGTAGACCATATAGATGTAGCTGTCAGAGGAGAGAAAATTGCAGTCAAACTATCTATAGTTTGATTTCAATTTTCTTTGGGATTGCTCTAGTTTGTGGAGAGATTCTTCTGTAACATGAATCCTTTGTTTCTCACTGGTTCCACCAACAAGGTCCATCATTGAACAATGAAGAAAATAAATCGCAATGGCTACCAGTGTCAGAAGACGTTTCCTTATATTTATACAAGTATACATGCTTTATGGTTGGCTCATAGCCATGTGCTTTCTGTCCACCCTGCTTCTGCTAAAAGATTGTCATTGCGAAATGTAACTACTTACCAGGGAACAGAGGAGTTGATACAATGGAAGTGGATGAAATGTTCGCCAAAACTATGTAGCAAAATGGTAAACCTGAAACTTTGTCATAAACATCGACCTGATATGCCTTAAAATTATGTTTGTCTGACCTGATATGCCTTAAAATCAAGACTCATCACTATTTACGGTAAAATTATATCGTATATAATTCCTGGTAAATCCGCGCTGATGCCACGTATCGAGATCCCAGGTACCATATACGGAACGAGTAGTGTTATTAAAAGTTTTCTAGTAGGAAACTCAGTTGCAGAATAGATTAGGGAAATGTTTCCGTGAGAGATGAAAGGATCGCTTCCTATTAGTACCTACTAACTTAGATGTAACCGACGAATGTGGCTATCTAGGGATGGGCAGAAGTTTACTGCTGCCTATACCTCCGAAGATATCACAGACGTAACCTTAAATTATGTAGACTTACGGTCTACCAATCCAATTACCGAACTTTACAAAGCTACAGGCCTATGTCACTTCTTTCAGACTTACTATACTGTAACAGTTATTTAGGAGCTGAACTTATGGGTAGGAACTGACTAGTTTCTGCATTCTAAAACACCTATAGTATAGTAACTTCTAATTATACTGTTCCTAGACAGAATTCTGTACAAAAAGGAAGACAGAGGGCATTCTACACAAAAATAATAAATAATAATAATAATTTTATTCATATACATACAAACAGGCAACAAAAATAATTATATCACATAAATTTGCTTGGCACTAATAATAACATTAGAGCATAGAGTAACAGAATTGTGTGTACATTTGTGCCTACAACAGTAGTTTTAACAGTTATAAAATCTATTGTCGACAATAATTATATCAGTGCTATGTACTTTACGCATTGTGCAATACTTCAAAACAATAAGTATCGCATATAGTACCTATGTATACTAAAATATAATCATTCGAGACCAATGGTACTAAAATCAGGATAACTATTATTATAAAAAATGCCTTGCATGCATGGCCTATTATTTGAACTGTTTTGTGATGTTGATTCCGACTAATTGGAACATCTTTAGAAATTAATCCAATGTCATTCATAATACAAATTGATGTACTTCAACTAAAATTGAATGGACTTGTACATAATTTATGTGTTTAACAACACTAATAGCTAATAATAAAATATTACCTTAACTTTATTACATATATTAAATATAGTAAGTAGGTACCTAATATTTAGATTTAAAAGTATGCACATTCAAAAATCACAGCTTATATTTATTACAAACGTTCAGGACAATCAACAGAAATGCCATAGACATCTGTTATACATTAGACAAATATTTCCAAGAAATTTATCTAAGGCCAAGACAAGACATTGTTATAAAATATTTCAAGACCCTGATAAATCTAATATTAGCCTATATGTGACAATGAAATGAATATCGTGACAATAATGACAAACTAAATCACAATTATACCTAAAACTTATGTTTAAAAAGCATGCTTGTTGTACTGCATATTTTGTAAATATGTAATTCAAAGTTCGTGCTAGGGCTTATGGCCCTAATTTGTATGATCTTGCAGTTTCGCACCACTGCTGTATTTATAGCCTACCAAGAACGTAGCACGCTCAGGTTAAAAATGCACTCATCAGGTTAAAAATGAACTCATAATAACTTAATACGAAAGAACGATTTTATAGTTACTACTAATCAAATCGAATATTTAATGAATATGGAAATATATTTTAAGCAGAATCTGAATCACTTAAAATTAAATTAACTATTGTCATGCAGTATTTTTTCTTATATGTAGGCATTATAAAGTGAAGCATAATAAGTACTAGCACGCAGGAAGTAAACAGAGGGTTTAAGTACCATGATAGTGATGTAATAAATGCATCTTATTTAATTATGTACTCTTAGTCCAAGCGAATGGATCATCCTTCAGGTCTTTCTTATATAAAGTTTTACCTTGGTGTGTAAACTCCGCGAATTGTGCGACAACCGGGTCCCTCATGCATGAAGCGACCGCGATGACTTTCTCGGATTCATCGAAGAAGAAAATAACAAATTTAAGCTCGTCCACATTTCCTTCCACTTGGGTGCTGGCAGCTTTACCACAACCGGCGTAGCGGATAGACTTGCCGTAAAGCATAGTCCAGAAAAATGGAACGGTCTTAACCGGTGTTTCCTTTTTCAGTATATTCAAAGCGGCAACACGACCATGGTACTGAGCCAGCCCTATGTGTCCGATGCTCATTGGATTGTTTCCATGGGCGAAGACCGGGGCATGTGCGATGTCGCCTCCAGCGAAAACATGTTTTACATTAGTTTCGAGCTTATCATCCACGGTGACCGCACCATTCTGTATTTGTATACCGCTATTTTTCAGGAAGCCCGTATTAAATGTTGTTCCCACGCCCAGTATCAACATGTCAGCAGGAAGTGTGGTCCCATTGGCCAACTCCACCGACTTTATCACACCGTTCTCGCCGCTACATTTGGTTATTGTGGTTTCGAAATGGAAATTGACCCCTTTGTCCTCGAACAGCTTCTGCAAGCTTTTACCTATTTCGCTTCCAAATATTCTTCCAAGTGGTGCCGTATCGCTGCCGATAACTTTCATGGTTTTAGCTTTGTCGGTACAAGAGGCTGCAATTTCTAGTCCAATGAAACTCAATCCTAAAACGACCACCTCCTTGTCCTTGTCTGAGCCTAATGTGTTTAGAATGTTGACGGAATCATCGAAGTCTCTAACTGTAAAGATATTCTTTAAATCGATGCCTGGTATGTCTGGTACTCGGGGACTGGAGCCAGTTGCAAGGTATAATGAGTTATAACGAAGCTTGTTGCCGTCACTCAGTTTAACGATCCTCTCTTTTGTATCTACTTCTGTCGCTTCGATACCTGTTAATATTTCAATGTTAGAATCCTGATAGTATTGCGGCGTCCTGGCTTGGAGTTTTTCAATATCAGTGACCGTTCCAATTTTCGACACTTTGATCCTGTCGTATGGTAAATAGTTTTCTTTGGCGACCATAGTGATGCGTCCTTTGAATCCTTCACTGCGCAGAGTTTCGGCGCACGTAGCTCCTGACGGTCCGCCACCTACAATGACTACGACGCTACCATCGCAGGCTGTCGCCATACCCACATCTTTGATGCGTTTATTTGATTTTAAATCGCTGATTTTAGCTCGTACCTGGAATTTAAAAGGGAAAAAATACTGATAACCACCAACCATTTAACACGGACTTATAGATACTCTACAATGAACCAAAGCGGACGTGCGAAAATGATGTACGTCTATCGGCAGGTAGTTTATTTAACAAATATAGTACCTATCTACCTATTGCATCTCAATGATGCGCAATGGTTTTAATAGAAAGTTAGAAACAAGCATCCGCTCGCGATTATAAATTAAGGTTACCACGTGCACTGGTTGTATTTTGGTGGAAGAAACTCCAAAATAACTCATTGATGTAAGATAAGTGTAAAATCACGCGTTTTGACATTAAAATGGGCTCTCGAAGTGAACATAAGATGTCTATAAAAGGTTTTTGGTGCGTGTAAGATTAAAGAGTCTTGCTCTTTAATCTTACACGCACCAAAAACCTTTTATGTATATTATGTTGTGTATATTATGTTATTGTGATTAAAACTATGGTAGATAGGTGCGTACCCGGCGATTTTAACAAACTTGTCATTAAAAATGATCGTGAGGAAAATGTCTTTACAATCATGTGCATCACGATATCAACCGACAGATCGAACGCACTCTACTCTAACTACCACTCAAATCGATCGAGTATTTTAATAATTATAATTTGTAGTTTTCATTTAATATAATATTATTACGGTTGTGATTGAGAATCATGAGAGATGTGTGGTTTTGTATTCACTGGCTATCGAACTAAAGATTTGACAATAACTAGTCACCAGTGATGTAAATAATTTTTGTTGACTCGCCGTACTCGCTTTAGCAAAGTTGACGTTGTAACAAGACAAAAGTGGGGCATGCAAATCTCTGATTGACGTACTCACTGATGTAATGCCCTAATCTGAGCTGATACGTAAATACATTAAATTTCTTATGAATGCTGACGATTAATATCCGTATCTAAGATAAACTTATTTCGTTCCTAGATTTGGTTGACAGAATGACAAAGTAATATCTACAATTTTAGATAATAATAAGAAATAAGTTCTGTTTTATAAACATTCTTTTGGTCAATACGTATAAGACGGGTTTCCGCAGGCGGACCTTGTTTTTTTTTTTACGTCAGGGGAATGCGTTTGCGCACCGTTCGCGCCGGGGCAGGGCGCGGGTGTGAGGGACTCGAGCCAGAGAGGCCGGCCCCATACCCACTAAACCCCTGACGACGTTCCTCAAGTACCGGTGTCGGTGCCACGGGATTCACGCTAGCATTCACCGCGACACCGACAGGACTTGGCCTGCCACGTGACTAGGCGGGCCCCAGCTGTTTGGGGGAGGACCAGATGGTACAGCCCTCCCATCCACTGAGGGGGGCGCGCGGGGCGCTTACGCCCTTCCCTCGGGCCTGTGCTGCTCGGGCGGCAGATTGCCCAAGTCCACCACCCGCAGGCCGCTCCCTAGGGTGGCTGGAGGTCCGCGAACGCCCTACAGCGGCGCCCTGAACGTCTCCTGCGGTCCGCAGGCGGCCTAATTTAATATCAACCTAGCGCTAACAACAATATCTGCTGTCTATACAGGGTAATTTTGAAATCGTGTAATTCCTTGTAACCACGCATTCTACTGGTGATATAGAATAACCCTGACCATATTTTTTTTATTAGTATTGTTTTTTTGGAAATATTAATGTACCGTTTTTTTTCGTGAAATGGTTTCAGATGGTCTTATGTTACCCACCCAAGGCAATTTTAGTTTTATATTAATTAAAAAAATATATAGGTATCAATAATTAATGTCGTAAACAATAACGGGCGATCCTTTTTATTGCCCCTTATTATTTACGACATCAGTTATTGCTGTTATTTTTTTTAAATTAGTAAAATATTAAGATTGTGTCGGGTAGTTAACATATGACTATCTGAAAACATTTCACAAAAGAAACGGTACATTAATTTCTCCAAAAACATAATTCTAATAAAAATATATATGGTCAGGGTTATTCTATATCAACAGTAGAATGCGTGGTTAAAAGGAATTACACGATTTCAAAATCAACCTGTATATTTTTATAGACAGCAGATATTGCACTGATGCTAAATTATAGTAGTTAGGCACATTGACTATCGATGTCGTTTAAAGTTTTATTACAGCTCCATCAAATTGTATATTATAAATGTCTTACATATGACGTTTCTCTCTGTAGGCGGGTTTACACCACAATCAGTAAAATTATTATTAGAGTATACACCAATAGCGCGATAGAAGTAAGCAATAGTGATGTAAGGAATATTCGCATTCGCGGATATTCGCATATTTTTGCATATTCGCATTCGCGTTCGCGAAATTAATGCGAATGTTATGCGAATATAAAAAAAAAAAATTTATGTAGTAGTTGGTTAATGAAAAAAATCCATTAATTTCTTATGTTTTTTAATGTAATAAAAAGTAACTTAACCTCGTAATCACATTATCAGTCTTCTCTTTATCATTTGGTATCATTCATTTATTTTATTTAACTTTGGGCAATGAAGCTTAACAATCAAATTTTCATAAGAATTTAACAAACAAAACTATATACTAAATGCAATAGTAAACAAACAAAAATAATCTTCTATGAATTTTTATCGAAGTTTTAATGTTATAATTATCTTCTTGAACAAAACTAAAAATAATAATCAACAAATACTTCTACAATAAATAAACTAAGCTTTCAAATGATTTCTCATTGCAGTTTTAGTCCTTCCTTTCCTTGAATACTCCTTATTACAAAGCTTGCATTTAGCTCGTTCAGAATCGCAATATGTAAAATAAGTCCATATTTCACTACAATTTGATTTACTCATGTTTATAATCACTATTTACACTGTAACCTCAAAATTCACTTGTTTTGTTTACGAAAACATCGGCGCGAGCGGAATGACATTTCAGTCGGATGCGTTCGTATTAACTCGGCTATTCTCGGAACAAAAAACGGAACGCACTTCGTTCGAACGGGACTGCCGCCAAGGTCACCAAGCCATAGATAAATGGCGCCAAATTTAAACCAGAACTGAATATTCGCATTCGTATCCGCGAATGTCCAAAATATGACATTCGTTACATCACTAGTAAGCAATATACCTGTAAACACTGCTAAGACTGATAATATGTCTGAATATGAAAGAATAATATGAAATAATATAAAATGAAAATATGAAAGTACACGTATGAAGTATATATAAGAACGAGACCAAGTTTTGGGACACTTCGTAGATACCTACAACAAAACACGCACTCTTTAAACATTTCTCTAAAATTAGTAGATGTGTAATGAAGACTGATGGTATTACAAAATAAAGACTTAATTAACTTCCTATTTAATCTGTGAATTCATAGTGTAATAAAATCCTTTTTGAAATATTCTTTTGGATTTGTATACCTTAGCTATCAGTCATAAACTACGCTGTAATGAAATAATCAAACATCTAGACGAGTCACAGGTTTAGTCATAAGCTCCACTATATGTAAATGAGCCATACAGGTAAATATTATTTAGTCGCATGAATGCTAACTTAACGAGTGCTTTGAAAACGATATTGAGTCACCGTCAGCCATAACGTAATACTACGCACACTGAGCTGACTATGTGTTGGTCAAGGTAAAACAAGGTCGGCTACTTCTCAGATCATAATTTTATTGCATGCTTCATTTAATAAACATGCTATTGACCGCATATGCTATTTAAACAAACGTTACTGATTCTGATTCAATTCAATACAATTGTTGGCAAATACCTTTCAACAAATTGACAACAAGTGATTGAGTTCCTACTAATTTTCTAATTTTGGTACCCAGTAGTTATATTAAAAACACGGCTTCCAGCGTCGAGTTTAATAGCTAACTCGGCTCTAACTGATCATGAGACAGTGTTATTATTTCTTGCAAAAAGAATAGCCAAAGATGTTGTCAGTAAATCACTTGTCCGGATAAACTATCATCAGTTAGACGCCGACTTAAAGAAATTAGATTTTAGTGACGTGTATAAAACGCAAGACCCTCACATTGCAAAAGCGACAATGATTGGATTAACTAAACAAGCAATCGACCCAAATTCGAGGACTATTAAGGTACCAAACCGTAAAAAAATTATAAAGCCATGGATAAGGTCTGGCCTACTTCGGTGTATTAGACATAAAGACTCCTTGCATAAAAAAATTAAACAGGCGCCTAATAGTGACATCTTAAAATTTGCTTTTACTCGATACAGAAACTATTGCAACAAGTTATTGCATAAGATAAAACTGGAATATAAAAAAAATAAATTAAAAAAGCCGGTAATAACACAAAAAATATATGGGTCGCTATAAATAATATAACTAACCGCAGTAGGAAAACTAACACCAATTCTGACTTGTTGACCTCGGCAATATCACCCCATTTATCAGTGAATTTGGTAACTTCTTCTCTGAAATAGTTGAAAAGACCAACAGAACCGACAAATAACATCTCAAGTAGATTGCAATCTATGGTTATGCTACTGACGGATGAAGAAGAGGTAAGTAGGTTGGTGATGGCCTTGCGTAGTGATTGTGCTGTGGGATGGGATGGAGTATCATAAGATAATCAAAAGCCACGACATTGCGCTCGTTCCTCCTCTAACCTACATATGCACCCTTGCTCTCACGACGGGGAAGTTCCCTCGACCGTTCAAGAAATCTATCATACACCCAATTTATAAAAGCGGAGACCGACACTTTATGAATAACTATAGACTGATAGTGGTATTGTCTGCCCTGTCAAAAGTGCTAGAACGGATCATGAAGAGAGGTTGGTTGATTATCTGGAAAAGCATAATCTCCTTTCTCCTATATATATACAGTTTGGCTTTTGCGCTGGAAAATCTACCGCTGATGCGGTACATGAGCTTACCAATTATGTAACTACCAAAATGGATGGCGGGCAAAACTTCCTTTGTATATTCTTGGACATAGCCAAGACATTTAATACAGTATCTGTACCCATACTTATAGGTAAGACGGAAGCTTTGGGAATTAGGGGAGTTCAACTAAATCTCTTTTAGGACTATCTGAGCGAGCGCACTCAAAGAGTTAAGATAAGTGACTTCATTAGTGAAGAGCGCACGTTAACTTATGGCAGGGCAGCGTCATTGGTCCAATACTATTCCTTATATATATACATTAACGATCTGGGTGCGCACGCCCTCCCTAGGGGTAAAATAATAACTTTCGCGGATGACACAGCTCTCCTGTTCAGCGATAACTCGTGGCGAGAGGTATACAAACATGCACAAACAGGTTTCAATAGTGTAACTGAGTGGCTTTTAAACAACACTCACCCTTAATGCAGATAAAAAGACTTATATTGCCTTTTCTATGAGAAACCATGGACCATCTACACCAGCACCTTGTCATTTTATTGTAGCTCACACTTGCTCCAAACCACATAATAATGGATGTAACTGTATTCACCTACGCAAGTCGCTTATGGTTAAATATCTAGGTGTAACAATTGCCAATACGCTAAAGCTGCAAGACCATATGGAAAACTTAAATAGTAAATTGCCTAAAATAATATACATCTTCAAATCATTAAGACATGTGTGCGGAAGAGAAACTACTAAGAGCGGTATACCTCACGCTGGCCCAGTCACTGCTGACTTACTGCATCACCTCCTGGGGTGATGCACCTAAGACTGCAATGATTGACTTAGAAAGAACGCAAAGGGCAATCTTGAAAGTGTCATCGTTTTGCCCATATCGTTATCCCACAGCACAGTTATACCAAAAGGCTAAAGTGCTAACAGTACGTCAACTTTTTGTTTAATATACTGTGTTAAAACAACACACGCTAATAACGTATGACCCTGCACTATGTGTCGATAAAAGGAGAGTTAACCGTCGATCGCCATCAAATTCACCTGACCACGATGTTCTCTAAACGCTTTATTTGTCACCTCGGCGGTTACCTATATAATAAAATAAATATAGTAAGTGCAAAAAAACCCTAACTACAAACACACAATTACAATGACACTGAAAATCCCTTTGTCGAATCCGGTCTAAATATAAAACAAATCTCTGGATCCTCTTAGTCACACACATACACACCAGACATATTGTACTTTCACTCATAACCTAACTACTAACAATTTCTTGTTAATTATTCTCTTGTTTTTAAATGTGTTTTTCAAATATAAATAGTTTGTAATTAGCAAACATAGTGCTTTTTTATGCATAGAAGTACATAACCAAAATTTAGGATGAGGTAGAGACCTGGTGTCCTAAAATACCTACAAGCCACAAGCTTAGCTTAGGTACCAGTCTCATACAATATTGTACACTGTAATTATTATGTACCTAACCTGTGTAATGTATCTACGTTATATTGGGATGAGGAAAACGTTATATTGTGATGAGGAAATAAATGTTATATTATAGTAAATACACAAAAGCCGTACTGAATTGCACTTTGCAAAATGTGCACTGACCCTTAGGCTGACTGCATAAGGACACAACCTTGTTCTTTATACATTACTAAAGAAAGCCATTTGACCGTCTTACGGTGGCCATTAATATTAAACTGCAACCTGTGACATGCAGCGCTGTGCTAGATTTATCCTATGGTTTCTGCTACAAGAAAGTTTGGGCTGAGCTGTGCTGTTCACAAATTATTATATGAGGCAGCCGTTTCACTCGTCGGACATCGGGAGACTTAACAGGGGCATCGATCGTCGGGTGACGCCATCGGTGCGTGATGTGAGTGCGAGTCCGCTCGTATCACACAATCTCGTATACTAAGTAAGTAAGTACAGACCTTGCAAGTACAGTGCACTATTAAGCTTTAGAAAGCGAGTTCTCTGAACAGATGCACATCACAGATTTCTATAGTATCTACATCGTAATGAATTCAAAAACGGACGTATATTTATTACAAAGCTTTGCTTGCGTGGTATTTGTAGTATTATCGATAAAATTAGCAATATTACTTTATAAACTAGCTTTTTTAAAGGCTTCTCTGAGAAACACGAAATGTAGAATAATCGAGGTCTGTTAAGACCTGTCGTTTAGCAAGACATGGTCAGTTTTGATTAGACCCATAAATAAAACACATATTTCATACAAAGTTCGTGTTATAAAAGTATAAATCTGTAAATTCCTACTATCCCTACTAATATTATAAATGCGAAAGTAACTCTGTCTGTCTGTTACGCTTTCACGCCTAAACCACTGCTGCTGCACGAACCGATTTTGATTAAATTTGGTACAGAGATAGACTAGACTTTTTTGAATGTGGAAGTTGTTAAAGAGTAGCTGATGTACGTCCGGGCGTCACTTGGGGTTACCACATAACATCAGGGTTGGTTTGAGGTATTAACCGCAAATCAACAATAAACCTGAGTGGTAACCTCGTTTTTCATTATGTATGTACTTTTTTTTGCTTTTTGCTGTGTTATAATATTTGTCTGTATTTTGTGTACCTATATTTTGAAAATAAAATTACTTACTTACTTACTTACTAGACCTTGAGAAAGGACATAGGTTACCTTTTGTTGTAAAAAAAGAGCATGAAGGGGTTAAAATAAGGGATGAAACCTTGTATGGGAATTCGTCATTATCGCGCCTAAACCACAATCGATTTTGATGGAATTTGGTACAGAGATAGACTAGACCTTGAGAAAGGACATAGGTTACCTTTTGGTGTAAAAAAGAGCATGCAGGGGTTAAAATAAGGGATGAAACTTTGTATGGGAATTAGTCATTATCGCGCCTAAACCACAACCGATTTTGATGGAATTTGGTACAGAGATAGACTAGACCTTGGGAAAGGACATAGGTTACTTTTTGTTGTAAAAAAGAGCATGAAGGGGTTAAAATAAGGGATGAAACTTTGTATGAGAATTCGTCATTATCGCGCCTAAACAACAACCGATTTTGATGAAATTTGGTACAGAGATAGACTAGACCTTGAGAAAAGACAGGTTACCTTTTGTTGTAAAAAAGGGCATGAAGGGGTTGAAATAAGGGATGTAAGGTCGTATGGGAATTAGTCATTATCAAAAAAAAAAACAGTAGGTAACTATTCCACGCGGACGAAGTCGCGGGCAAAAGCTAGTTATATTATAAATCAGCTTAATTATTATTTTTAATTGGCCAATCTTTACTTAGCCCAGATAAAATTAATTTCTTCATAGTTGATAATAATAGGTATAAGTACCTACGATATCAACCATATCTAAGTATGCCATCATAATTATAGCAATAGAATTAAGTTTTAATTGCTGTATCATGCCTATTCTGTTACTTTAGTGATAAATTCCATAGAAAGAAGTAGAATTAATTTAATGGATTAGGTACATAATCTATTAAATAATCAAATTTATTTCATACTTAATTAAAATGAATGTTATATTTATCTCATTTACAAACTCTTTTTCGAAACGTAGACTGTCGCTATAAACATAACTCTTTTTTTGCGTAGGTGACGTCAGCTCATTATTTTGCGAATGCTTCGCCGCGCCAGGAAATCTTACGTCACTTTGAGTTTGAAGAGTCGTGCACATTCCGACGAAATGCACTAAATGACTTTTATTTTAAACTAGTCAGTAAGGCTACATATAGTATGCACATATACATGGACTGATAAAAATACCTCGCGTGGCGTTAATCTTAGGAAAATAAGTGAGGTAATCGTATTACTCATACATCGTTAGTCACAAATCCTATGAAATATATTTGCGAATTCTTAACGAGTCAATGTATTAAACACAAACATTCTCAATTATTACAAGTCATTTCGACCATTATGTTCACGACACATGACACAATTTAGGTACCGACGTTGTAAATAATCAAACATCGTTTGTTAAAAAGACTAATTGATGTGATTTGCAGTTTAGAATGCATTGAGGTTCTCTTCTAAACGCATTCTTATGCGATGTTGAAACATATTTAATCTTAACTTCTGCAGTGATATATTTTTCAAGCGAAAGTTATGTGCATCACGTATTTTTCTCGTTAAGCTACAGACCATTACTTACGATAGCCAGTGTTACTTATCGCCATTCTCAACGCATTATATGGGTGTAGATCTTATCACTAAATATGCGGATACACACGACCGAGGCCGCATATTTAGTTCATATTAGAAGCCTGCGAACATTCTCGTTTGCCTTGTCATTTCACCCTTAGTTATAGGGTCGGCATGCATGGCCCGATTACATATTTCTTTACATGGCCTTCAAAACACAACCGGTTTTATCGAATTTTATTTTAAGTAAGTTCATGGCGGGTTCGTTTGAGAGCGTTGCCTAAAAATCGATTGCTGTTGGTATGACTTCATAGGACAGTTGCCAAGGACGCGTAGATAGGCCAAACACCATTAACAATTCTGAACCGATGGGCACATTAGCGACCATTCCAATTTAAGCAGATTATCAGAAACAGGGATCGATAAAATATTTTTCTCGAAACAAGCCTAATTATTAAGATAATTATGTCGATTTTTCTTAATATTTAAGAGACTAAATACATTGAAATCATCGAGATAACAATAATCGTATCGCTCATAAGAAATGCCGGCGATATTTTATTAGGTAGGTACTTGATGTCCTTGACAACCGCACCTACACTTTTTAACCACAATCATATGATTATGATATGGAACTTGTAAGTACACATGTATCGTAAAAGGTAGGTGAGCGAGGCAATAACATGTAACATTATCATAATATTTATTTCCGGTTGTGTTATTTTGTGTTTCGTAAGTATGCCATATAGAAAATGGAGGGAGCGTGCCTGATCGCAAGTTACAAAAAACCTTTAACACAGTTAGCACAGTCACAATATACCTATACCTAAATCTAAAATAAATGAATCTCCTGTATAACTATTGTTTATTAACCCGATACTTTTTCGTAATGGGTGATGATGTTTTCATAGGCAAAGTCCAATTCTTATAGTATCTATTATGTATTTAGTTTCTATTATATTTCGTCTGGGGCTAATAAGAACCTTTACTTTTACATATTATATGCAAACATCAGCAATTTTGGTATATTTATGACGGTTTGTACCGTTTAACTCTACTGTCCTTATAGTGTTCTGTGCTTTTTACTGTTACACCGATACACCTAAATATTTGGTATATATTCTCGGGAAGGTCAGCCTATTTTACAAACACGAAAGTCATGGGAACACCTAGTAATTTATAACGGCGGCTATACTCGCGTGAATCGTACGGGATCGCATCACCTATCTTGCTGAATATCCTATGCATTAAGCCAAGGACTAGTCTATTTATGTGTCTAGTTTTAAACCAAAACAATTTGTCAGTTACGCGTGATTTACTAACAAACGACCATGCGTCTTCACAAACCTTTACATCCATAATATTAGTAGAATAAACAATCGAGTACTATTGTACCTAAATCAGCCAGTCGCATTCTACCTATTAACACGTTTTCATCTAAACATCAAAGTATTGTTTAAGCGTTAACTTATCGTCTGATAGGTATAATAGAAGATAGATAACAATATTGGCATTTTCGAAAATCTCTTAATATATATGTATGATCTTTATCTATTTATAGATATAGGATATCAGCCATCGTTTATTAGCGCATACTTATTGAGCGTAACTAACCAGATAAGTTTTGCATATTTCACGCATTAGTTACGACGAGTACGTTTCAGCATTATAGAAATATTATAGCTTTTGGGTACTACAGTGGAAATCAGAACCATCTACCTAATATATCTCCCTAACTAAAAATCTTTTGATTATGTTCATGTCGTGTGTTGTGTCAAACGTGTAGTAAGTAGTAATATTCAAAGTAGGTACTATAGTCAAGAATAGTAGTTCTTCTTTAACAAGCAGTTCTATTTATTACATTATACCTAGGCTTTGTGATAATAAACGATAATAAGTTACACAAATAGCCCATTTGCTGGTGTTTCGATTAAGAAATTAAAGACGAGGAGTTTTAATGGCCTGGATCGCCAAAATGGAAATGCGACACACTTAGAGAGTCATAGAAAGGCGAGGAGTTAGATGACAGTTAATGGACATGGTTTAACGGTGTCCAATATAATTTTAGATCATACGAGAGAGAGAGAGTTCATTCTTTTCTCCTGGAAATGTTCTCGTCCCACACGATACGCTTTCAACAATTTTTCTCACATATAAGTAGGTACAGGTTCTAAAACAAACTACATGCCGTGGTGTTTCCTAAGCGCAAATTAGATTTAAAGAGTGTACTACTATCACGGTAGGTGGCAGGCTTTGTTGGAGTTCTTGACCGACATTTACCACTAACACTCGGCAGCTAGCTCGTTTGCCACTAGTGGCATTCAAAATTATAGTACAATATAAGAATGTTTCTCGCTGGTTAAGATAGTCTTTAATCGGATTCGTGTACAATGTCGAACATTTATCACGACCTTCATTTGTTGCAGTCGCGCGTTGCAACCTTCATTCAAGTTCCAACGAACGCAAATTTGGCCCTATTTCTGAACAATGTTAACAGCTATACATTCTACTAAACAGCTATTATCTGCTGACGACATATTGCACATTTATAAGTGGAACAAATTCAAAAATGTCTACCTATGTAATATACATAAGTACTAACTGAAATGGTGTTTGCCAGTGTGTAGTCGATATTTTCATAGTTTTCATACATCATTAAGTGGAATCGATTTTTATTTAAGTACAGTCGCGGCGGCTACAAGGAAGTATCACAGGTAGTCTTACAGGAACCTTGGTGTTAGAGTGGTAACATTATTACTGCATTTCACCCCATAAGTTCTTACTTATGGGGTGAAACGCAGTAATAATGTTACCACATGTTCCACATATCTACTTCTAACATTAATTCCTTTTCCCAGGAGCCAGCAACACCTGGGTACCTCTGGCATTACGAGCGATCATAGGTAACAACTTACCATCAAGCGAGCTATGTGCTTGTTTACTACCATATTCATTATCTACAAACTGTCCCACTAACTCTAACATAAATACGTTGGTAATCAATATTTTTAGTCCTATACCTACATGTTCTTCACACCGTATCTACACAGCTCATTATTTTGTCCTTGAAACATGTTATTACTGATTTACAATATTTAATTATCCTTGATAGAACCAGCCATGTGAGATAATGCTGATGCACGTTAAGCGATCTTGCGTAATCATCACAATCGTAGTGTAGAAATATTGTTTCGCTTTAGACAACGCTATAACTGGGGCGACATAATTTATAAATCAGTCGTCGCCTGTTGCAGTCTACTGATTAAATATCGATAATTTTCTAAAGATAAAAAAAATACTAATTAATTAGCTGTGCCTTGTACTTAATTACAATTTTCTTTATATTGCCTTGCCTTCATTTTTCTTAAGCCAGTAAATTTCTATAAATAATAGAGGCGGCTTTACATGTTTAAGATAGAACTCGTAACCTCATGGTTCACTTCATGCCTAGGAATTATATCTAGAAGTGATCAGTCTACAGACTTCGTGGCATTATTGAAAATGTCTAATAGAGAATAACAATAACAGCGCTACTGAAAATGCCAAACATATCATCAACACCTATACATAACCCTTTGGTATTACTTAAAACATGATGATGCATAACGCTACAGACAGAACCGGTTTTAAAGGCTTAGCTTTACGAAAATGTCGCAATATCGAATTGTTTTTGTATTGATGAATGACCCTGCCCTCGAACTTAGCTAGCTTTAGTGAAGGTCTTTCTCTCATCCTATTCTAAATATACAATATTATATGGTTCAGTTATATTACCTTAACTTCTCCTTTTTCCGTGACGGTGACTTGATAGCAGGGCAGCGAGTCGAAGCCAGGGAAGTCTTCGATATCTCCAGTTCTGATGTTGAAGCAAGCTCCGTGCCACGGGCAGCGCACCCTGCCGTCACCCAGCGCGCCGGTCACCAGTGGGGCGCCATAATGCGTGCATTTCGTACCAATGGCATTAAATTCACCCTTCTGCTTAACAACTAATACTTTGCCATCTTCTCCAATATCGAACACTTTCATTTCATTTTCTTTAAGGTCGTTTTCATTGCAGACCACAGATTCGATGTAATGGCTGGTGGACTCCATGCGAGATATAGTGCCACCTGTTTGAACGAGAACAATTGTATAGTTTCAATAATACCAAACAAAATATCTTGTCATAATCATTTTACTATGCATATCGTTTATTCTGGACATATTTGGCGAAAATACAATGATACTAATATAATCTGTGATTTACTTCTATACTTACAAAAATTTAGGTTCAGTTATAAAGATAGTAAATCTATGTGGTTTATAATTTTACTCGCATGGTTTAGTAATTAAAATAAAAAGGATTTTATACAGTGAAACCCGACTCAAAATATGAGAATCTGAAAAAAATATGTTTGGGTTGCACTTTTATTAACAAAATGATCAGATCATCTGCTTACAAAATGTATTTTATATCCGGATTAGGTTTGATAAAATTCCTAAAGATTTTATCGAAATCCATCATTAATCATTACTCTACGGCATACATGCAGATGCAATATAATAATTTTGTCTTTGATTAAATAGTTTTGTAGTATTAAGAAGTCCAGAATTCAATTAAAATTTTATATATATTCTCCGAGCTTCCACAAACCATACATATATTTAAACGGTTACAGCTTAGTAAGTCGGAATTAAAATGTAAGCCGCATCTCGTTATATTCCTTTCTACTGGAGATGTGGCGCATATTTTGATTCGAGTAAATGGCGTCCTCCTCGTCGTACCGCCAACTCGTTCCACCACTGTGCACTGGTACGAGAAAGAATTTCATTTCCTCTTCGTGCCACCAATTGAAATGTCATTTCCAGATACACATTAAAAGTTGCTCTACATAATTATTATCTAATAACCTTTTGATATCAATATTATGTACCTAATATATATAAATTAAATGTTATTTTTTATAAATAATCTTCAGTAATATCACTCGATTTTCCTCGGAGTGATTTCCGGCCGCTAATGGATCTTATTAGGGATTTTCCCTATCCTCCGATCGGAACTTCGATTGGTAGGAGGAGCGGGAATATTTTTCCCACATCTCCGATTGTTTTTTTTGTTTTTATTACTTAGCTTATTTCGCCAAAAGTAAAGTCATCAATAAAAATAATAATTAAACTTTAATTCTTTATTTTCTAAATTATGTCCTATGCTAAATTAGCATAGGACAAGACATTAAATGTCACGAGTACTAAGCATCATTTGGCTATTGATTAAAAATTTATCTCGCATTATATGCTCATTTGTCTTCGCTTTTACTTCTAAGCCTCTCATTATGAATAGCAGACATAAAGCGCTCCCGACCCGTGGTACAACTGCGATATTCAACTGGTTGTACCACGGGGAAGTAAAGTTACCCATGGTTCAACTGTTGAAACATTTTTTTTTTGCTTTTTATGATTATAAACAACGGTGGAATTATGTCCAATTAGTTGTACCACGGGGATAGGTACCAAAAATAAGTTATAAAAAAATTAGTTAAACAAATGAATGTGTCTACAAAACAAATGAACGCCTACAAAACAAATGACTATCAGAAATTGATCAGCCATCGATAGTGCTTACAATAGGCTAGTCAACAAGTTCAAAAACGTGTTAATTCTTGATAAAGCTCTTAAAAATATGAGCGAAGGCTCATTCGATTCGGCATGACGTCTAGAAAAATGTATCGAAAGTATGTATTAGCACATAAAAAATTGCAATTGTTATTAACGAATTAAGATGAAAAAAGATAGCATTTCGTTTTTTCTTAATAACTCAAAAACTATCCATATTTAAGGAATTTTGAAAAATGATCCTTAAAGAGGAGGAACCTTCCGGAACTCTCCAGACAATTGAAACAATAAATCCACGTTGGAAAAAAATAAATTTAATTAAATAATATATCTATAAATTTTTGGTTTCGTGGATCCCATCTTATACATATACTTAACAGGATCACGCGATAAAAGTAAATAAAAGTTTATTATTTTGTCCATAATAATATTTAAAGTTAACAAAAAATGAAAAGCCCAATAAATGTTGTTAAAAAAATTTCTCCAAATATTATGTTATTGCTGTGTTTGTATCTAACAATGGCATTCATTAACGTTAGTAATTTTTTTTTTACATCATTTGTTAAACAATTTTTTATAAACAAATAGACAAGATTAATATTCTTCGAAAATATTTTTTACCACTCTATTGTCTTGGCAAAATAATGATTTAAAAAAAATGGCCATGTCTGCGAACATAAAATTTAATTGAAGTTCTTCACATAATTTTGACTACTTAGAACGCTAAAATCTATCTGGCGCTGACTGTACAACTAGTTGGACATAATTCCACCGTTGTACTACGGGTCATAATCATAAATAGCAAAAAAAAATGTTACAACAGTTGAACTATGGGTAACTTTACTTGCAGGGCCAGTTTCTGCGTCAGTGGAAGGCGGGAAAACTTGTCCTAATTAGGAAAGAAGGGCGCCCGGCGGACTCCCCATCCGCCTACCGGCCCATCGTGTTGCTGGACGAGGTCGCTAAATTGTTTGAATTTATCATTGCGGAGCGCCTCGTCCAGCGTCTTTTTTCAGTGGGCCCGGATTTGGCGGACAACCACTATCGACGCTGTTCTGTGCGTAGGAGCCTGGCGGAGGATGCGGCGTCCCGAGGCAAGGTCGTCTTCGTGGTGTCCATCACGAATGCCTAGACATCGCGAATGCCTTTAACACCTTGCCCTGGAGTTGTATTAGGGAGGCACTTATTTTCCATCGAGTGCCGACCTACCTCCGCCGCATTATTGTCGGGGCATATTTGACGGAAAGGGTACATACCCGGGTCAATACGGTTGGAGTCGGCGAGAGATGTCGTGCGGTGTACCACAGGAATCGGTTCTGGGCCCGCTCCTGTGGCACATCGGTTACGACTGGGTGCTGCGAGGTGCGCTCCTCCGTGGCGTCGGCGTCATTTGTTACGCCGACGACACTCTTGTCATGGCTAGGGGTAAGACGCACCGGCCGGCAGCCATATTGGCGACCGCTGTGGTTGCACAAGTCGTGAGTCGTATCCGGCGATTGGGCCTTGAGGATGCCCTGTCCAAATCCGAGGCCGTCTGTTTCCACGGTCCTCGGAATGGGCCACCTCCAGGGACCCACATCATGGTACGAGGGGTCCGGATCGCTGTCGAGCCAACCCCTAAATATCTGGGTCTCTTCCTCGACAGCCGATGGGACTTTGTAGCCCATTTTTGTCTGGCCCCCAGGCTTCTGGGCGCTGTAGGTGCGCTCGCACGTCTGCTGCCCAACCTAAGGGGGCCAGGCACCTCCTGCTGGAGGCTCTACGAAGGGGTCGTGCGGTCCATGACCCTTTATGGGGGCACCAGTTTGGGGAGATAATCTCAGGAACTACTGGTCAGATTTGAATATTCTTTCAGTGTTAGATAGCCCATTTATCGAGGAAGGCTATAGGCTATATATCATCACGCTAAGATCAATATGAGCGGAGCACCAATGAAGAATGTTTCAAAATCGGAGGGTATTTTTTCCTTTTGAGAGCTTCCGCTGCGTGCGCTGCGTAAACAGTTAAAGTTTCGCAAAAATCATGTATGACAGAATTGCTCCCCTTTAAAGTTCTAAAAAAAAGTCCGCGACAGCATATGTCTATCTTTTAAGGTTGGCTCACTATAACTATTTTTATGCTAACGAAATTTGTTCTAAAATAATGCATTATTTGCGAAGGTATTTTTATAAACATGATATTAATCCTTATCCAAATAAATACGTTATTCATCACAAGTATTTAATTTAAAACAAAATTGCCCTTACATCATTCGATTTCAATGAATATCTTAGGAGATATCGCAGTTTTAAAATAACATCGCAGCAAAATAATTACCCATTACAGACATAGTACTAAC
The DNA here is from genome assembly GCA_963564715.1 of Catocala sponsa. Lineage (NCBI taxonomy): Eukaryota > Metazoa > Arthropoda > Insecta > Lepidoptera > Erebidae > Catocala > Catocala sponsa. The sequence goes on along the minus strand of OY751343.1, from coordinate 11,824,700 downwards.
GATGTTTCTCCTGGTTTATTCTGCGTGATTACTACTGGTTTGATTTGAAAAATTCTTCTAGTGTTGGATAGCCTATTTATCGAGGAAGGCTATAGGCTATATAACATCACGCTACGACCCACGGGGGCAGCGCAGTAACGATAAACGCAGGTGAAACCGCGGGAACATCTAGTATAAAATAAGACAGATCACAGATTATGATTGACAACTAATAGACAGACGTTCCGTTTTACGTTAAACCATGAGTATAGTACCTAATAGTTTATTATTTAATATTTTTGTAGACGTTTTACTAGTACAATACATATTTACATATGTAATATTCATGTTTTTATTGTCGAAAGTGAGTTTTATTTTTTATTAAAAATAGAAAAACCCATAATTATTCAAGATCAAATCTAAAGTAAAAACAAATATAAAGTATTGTAGATAGGAAAGTAATCCCACACAAGTTGCGTTTTGTTAGTGCACAATGACTCATTTTTAATAAATTAAAATCAATCATAACTTTTAATTCCCTTCTTATAATGACACAATATTTTTTATATAAAAATGTTATAAACCTGTAGTTATAACTAACGCATATTTGAACTTAAACGGTACTTCATTAATTTTTACATTTTGTGGGTCCAACATCGCCATCGTTCTATGCGTTTTAAACGAAAAAACGTGGGGTTTTAAACTATTGAAGTATCACCTCCTTACTATGTATGCATTATAAAGAAAAGCTTTGAAATACGAGATGATAATTGCAGAGGTACAATCAGTCCAGTCTGTAGTTATCTTTTAAGCACATTAATATTTCTATCGAGCCCAGCGCGACTTTAAATGTTTTGAAGCTCGTTTCCTCTTGAAATAATATTATGCATTTTGCAACTATGTGCTATGCTTTGAATCCTGTGAAAAGCATTATAGGTGCGTTGGGTGTATAGATATAGCATTAGAAATAGTGGGACAAGTGAATGTATCACGTGTAGCGTGAACTAGATTTAAGAAAGGTGAACTAAAATAAAATTAGGTATTGAGGTCTTTGGAAAGATTATTCAATAAAATATTGACCAAGAAAGCATATAAGACAGACAAATGTGAATGGGGCAATCGGAACTAATCAGACAGACAATTCCGAGCTTGCATAACAAACGTAAAGAATGAACCAAGAGATATGCCAGACTGGTAGCCGGTAGAAATCCATAGTTTCTGCCTACCCCTATAGAAAACAGATGTGAGTAAGAACGAAATATTTGTTTACTAAACTAAATGTACAAAAGATACCGATGAACTTATTATAAAAGTTCGTTTACGACGCGAGTGATCTCATAACCACTTAGTTTTTAACAATGATTGATGGGAGTCTAGGGACGTTTGCTCCACTTTATTATATCTATTCAACCATTTTATAAATATTAATTTGTCATGTGTGCCTGTTTTGTTTTGCGATAGATTCTTAAGAATAATTTATTTCAAAATCTAACGAACCAATATGGCGTAGCTGGCATTTTACGGTTTATACATAACTAGCTTTTGCCCGCGGCTTCGTTCGCGTTAATTTAGAATTTGACAATAAATTCGGGTTGTACTCTGCTTGTAATAAAATAATTTAACCCGTCAACTGTCGAGCGGACATACGCTGTCCGCAAAAATGAGTCATAAAAAAAAAAATAACGACAAATGTATGTCCGCTGCACACTTGACTCGTTAATGAGTCAAGTGTCGAGCGCACTTACATTTGTCCGTTTGTGTATTGTTTGCACAATAAATTTTTAATTATTTTTTACGAATTTCTCCTAGACGTTCAAGAAGTTAATCATGATTCGAAAGACACATGGCGCCATTTATTATCATAAGAACGTTATTATTGTTTTCCTCGGGAACAGTAATTTTTGCCGGAGATGAAAGGTAGACTATATCCGTTTCTGTACACCTGCCAACGTATATGCAAAATTTCAGGATGATCGGTTCAGTAGTTTAGGCGTGAAAAGGTAACAAACAAACAAACAAACTCATTTTCGCTTTTATAATATTAGTTAGGATTAGGATAGTTAGGATAGTTAGGATTAGGATTATAAGAATTTAGCTTTTGCGCGTTGGCTCCGCCGGCGTAGTACCTACATCAATGAAAAATAGCCTATAACCTATCCCAGGTTTTAAAATACCCCTGTAACAAATTTAATCCAAATCGGTTAAGTGGTTTAGCCGTGAATAGGTAACAAATAGACAGACAGACATTTACTTTCGAATTTATAATATTATAAATAAAAAGTAAGGATAATGATGATGATGAAGAAAGGGAAGAATTTTAATTGAATCGTTTTTACAAAATAAATATAGTATAATTTTTCTGGCAGTTGCATCGTCTAAACGCGAGTTGAAGCATCAAGCACAGTTATTTATTTTTTTATCGCGGCTTTATCTCGGACGAAGTTACCTAAAGCATAATTATAATCCCCCGTGTTTCGTTAAATACTAATCACATACCGCTCCTACAATTACGTCTGCTTTCCTTGACTCGACACGAATCGCTGACCGATGACATTTTGGTTCAGTAGATGATGATACATACACTCAAGAGTACTACACTATCGATAATATTACGATGCTTTACTAAGTACCTTCAATATAGATAGGATTTTTCGGTAAGAATTTTGTGCCTCGCAGGAGAACTGGTCAAAAGAAACCACCCTTAACCGCCGGTATGGCGCTGAGCATCTATTGAGTATCCGCGGCGGCGGTTAACTCTTGCGAGGCACGAAATTCTAACCGAAAAATCCGGTTTCGGTTTAGACATTAGTTATGTCAAGCATTCCAAGAATTAACAGGTTGAATTGAATAGTTGTTACTAATCTCTCATGTGTTATTAAATGCAAAATAGTACTAGTGTAATACTGAAATCCTTGGATATCCAATAGGTATACATGGTTTAATTCCGAAACTAAACTCTTATATGCATGATAAGAACTAAGAACGAAGAACGAACGTAAGAAATTTACATTAGTTAATTTTTCCTAGTGTTTTACCTACAAATTATACTGTTTTACGGTGTTGAGGCTTGCAGAGTACGATTTCGTGTGCCCTACACGTTTTTTGTTTGTTTGTTTAGAATTTAGATTGTTTAGATTACACTGCACAGAGAACCCATATTACTTAGGGGTGTTATTTAAATAGTTAGCATAGTATTGGTATTTTTGTGAGCAGAAAAATATAATCTGTGAGCAGAAATAGCTAATTGATCAGCAACTCATGGCCAGCAAACTTTAAAGAGATCAAACTAAGTCGACGGAGCCCCGCTTCGCGGGGGTGGGATTAAAAAAAGGAACCTAACATAACCTAACACTTCCGAGAAGGAATGCAGTGATTTGAGGCGTATAGATGCTCGTTATGCTGTGCAATATTTGCTGACCAATTAGTATTTTTGATTATCATTATATTTAATCCCAAAAAGAAATTGAATTAACTACACTCAAAATATTCTAATTGGTACAGCTAGGCGTCTTATGCGAATATTACATAAATACGTATACTCCGGCGGAAGCCCGAGTGACATGCGCTACGCGCTGAAGTCTTTTATCGACTGGCCGCGCGCAGGGTTGCCAATCTTAGAACTTTATTTCTCGTATAGAAGCAGGCAAAAACCTCGTAATTTGGATCTCAAACCCCGTAGAGATTTGATAAATTTTATAATTGTCTGCGTATTATTGCCTGCCATTTATGCTACAAAATTTTGCCTACAATGTGAAATTATGTTATTATTTTCACTATATCAAAATCTCGTACATAATTATAGGAGGTTGACAGTGGCCTCGTACCTCGTACGGGATACCGCAAATCTCGTATTTGTACGAGGAACCTCGTGCGGTTGGCAACCCTGACCGCGCGGCACCGGCGGCGGCTGGGCCGGGCGCGCGAGCAGGTAGCAAGGGGACCGGCCCGCAATCTGCTAAACTTCGAAGTAAATCAGCCCTAAAATAACTTTCTACACCTTTTTAACCCCGTTAGGGAATGAATTTCAATAAAATACGAAACACGTCTTCCATCAATTCTGTTAAACAATGTTTATGCAAAATTTTAAGTAGATTGGACCAAGGAATAATGTTGTCACATACAAATTTTGCCCCCCCTTTTTCACCCCTTTAGGGATAGAATTTCGGAAAATCCTTTCTTATAGGATGCCTACGTCATACAAAGAACAAACTCTCCAAGTTTGAAGTCTCTATGATCAGCGATTTAGTCTGTGGGTTAATCCCTCAGTCAGTCATTCAGGACGAAGCATTTTATATGTATAAATGTAATAAATTTTACTGCATTTACAAAATGTGGATGTATTACACATTTGGTCAGTTCGGATTTTAGGTCCCATAAATAGAAAGCAATAAATGGATTCTTTGATATTCAATTTATTACATTCAAATTAGAAGTTTTTGTCTCGACAAACATGTATCAAACTACATTCCTAGCAAAGTCTGAATGAATATATTATTAGACATATTATTTTGAGTAACTTAAACTAAAATACAACAGAATTTTTTAATTTATAATTTATTAATTCTATAAATGTTTAAGGATATGTCATATTGACATGATTTAGGTCATGTGATAAGTGAGAAGTGACAGTGAAATAGGTACTAGTAAACTAAGGAAAATTATACAAAACATCTTTTATTAAATAGTAGGTATTTCAATAACTATTATTATATATACCACCCCAGCATAATAGCACCCCAGGCCTAATATTATATATATCTTCATTATACACAAACTGCATGTTTCTAAAAATAATACAGTATGAAATATAACATCCAAATAGCTACTCTCTAATTCCTTGAACTATTATGAAGGAAACTGGCGTTAGACAATTATGTATGAAGGCTTTTACCTCAAAAACGTTTTTTATATCAATCTAATTAATGATTAATATGAAAAGAATATTTTTATTTGCAGCATTATCTGAGATGTAATACTACTTCTCATAATGTGTTTGAGCACTTGTAAATATAATTATAAAACCAACGAAAAAGTATAACAATCATTCAATAATACATTGTCAAAGAGAAGTTTTCAATATCATTTTTTGATATTGAAAACTCAATATTCTAAATGTAAAATGTATCCATGCAAATATCCTTAAGCTTTGTCTGATTTAATGTTTAATACAAGGAAATAACAGACAATTAGTGAATGTAAAATGAATTTATATTTTATTTAATAGCCCAGAAAAAATAAGCTTTGATAAAAAAAAAAGATACCGGCACTAGAAATGAAATAAAAATTATAAAAATTAGTACTTTTCAAAAAGACTTACGGCTCTCGACGCTAGTGCTAGATTGTCCACTGTTAGGATTATACGATCTTGATTGTGAAGTACCCATTCTGTTGCACAACAAAGTTCCTATAACAATAACAATTGCACTAAATAACTTTTTTTAAATTTATAGTTAAGCTTTGTTGAAACTGGATTATATCGCAATGTTAAAACAACTGATAACACTAATATAACTCGATCAGCTACAATTGTAAAAAGAAATACGCTCAACAGTGAATTAAATCGTGAAAGGCTTTACCTTGAATAAAACAACTTCTAACCTTGCTAACTAACGCACTACTTTTGCGAAGAAATATTACCATTTTGACATTTTCTATACGGGCGATCGAAACAATTTATTGACATGACATTGATGACATAACTATGTTACTAGCCCAAAAAAATTATCAGATGTTAATATTCGAGTTTAATATTAATTTATTCGATTACGACCGTGACCATGGCTACTGAAAAGCAACCGAAACATCAGGGAAAGTGTAACCATAAATATAAATTCGATGGAGCCATTCGACACTGAGAAAAGTTCTTGAAAAATAGTTTTAATAGTTTCAATAATTTAATTAAAAGTAGTGTAACAGTTTCTAAATTATGTAATAAAGTGTCAAATAAACAACGCGATAAAATCCGTATATGGTATTTTCAATTGTTTATTTATGTTAAAAATGATCCTTCTTATCATAATATATAAAATCTTTTAGAACGTTTTTATTTAAATAATTTATTATTTTAATAGCTGAACACCATTTTTAAGACTTGATTTTTTTGAAGGGGAAATAGCGGCGAATTTAAATGTATTCAATAATAACGATATTTATAATAAAAAAATGTGTGTGTGTACCAGAGTACACAGGTAAGAAGTGAAACTTCTTTACGACATTAATTAGTTAACAAAAATTATTTAACTTACTTTAATATTAATATTTATTTCATAACTTAATAAAAATAATTCAAAGCAGATATTTAATGACTTAATCAATTACACAAGTTATGAATAAATAATTGGAATTATCTTTTCAAAGTAATACAATTATATGATGACAGTTAATCTTGTAGAAATGCAAAGATTTTATAAAATTAAAAATGAATAAATAAATAATTAAAAACGAATAATTAAAAAAGATGTACGTATACATATTTTTATTTTCTAATCGTGTTTTGTTTTATTTTTAAATTATTATTTAATTTATATTTTTTATTGTTTTTAGACAATCGCGCAGCGACTCGTATCCACTCACAGCAACAATCAGAGATCTCTTTGCTAAGTAAGATTCAAACCACCTTAGAAGCGACCCATGTAACCCAGCTGATTCCAATTTAGACAGTAGCAGCAAGTGATTGACTTTGTCAAATGCACTACTGAAGTCAGTGTACACCGCATCCACTTCGTGCCCCTTGTCTAGAGCCCGTGATATATCATTAACAAACTCAGCTAAGTTAGATTGTACACTACGACTAATTTTAAAACCATGTTGGTGAACAGATATTATTGGATCCAAATGACGTGTAATGATAGGACACAGGAGAGACTCAAAGATTTTCGCAAAACAGTAAAGAATAGAAATGGGCCGATAGTTTATGACATCAGAAGGGTCATCTTTTTTAAAGATTGGAAAGATCCTAGCTCGTTTCCAAACCTCAGGAAATTGACCGTGTTCGAGAGACTTATTATATATTCTGCATAATGGAAGGGAAAGAGCGTTGCAACATATTTTAATAAATATCGGTGGAATGCCATCTGGCCCAGGGCTCTTAGATACATCAAGTTTATCCAATGCTTTCGCCACTTCCTCCTCCATAAATTGTACTCTACCAATTCCGCTTGAAACGTTATCTTTGTTAACACTTGTTGAGCATGCATGCTTTGTGCTATCGTAGATAGATGAAAAATGACTAGCAAATAAGTTTGCAATATCCTGACCTGTATCGGCGACTAGACCGTTCATGTACATACGAGTGGGGAGCGTGGATGAACCTTTACGTTTATTTTTTATGTGAGACCAGAACATTTTAGAATTTTTTTGTATATTAACCTCAATTTTGTTTTTGTACTCTCTGTAACAGGTCTCTGAGATTTTATGACAGCGACTACGAAGTAATTCAAAGCTCGAACGATCGCGAGGATTATTGTATTTGCGATATCGTCTTAATTTTTCTTGTTCACGTAACATTTTTATAAGCACCATAGAGAACCAGGGAGGACATAGTTGCTTCCTCTGTCCATATTTTGGCACATATTTGTCGACGACAGTATTAAGTGCATCATAAAATATTGAAATCATATCATTTACATCATTACAATGAGAAAAGGAGGAACCAGTCTATAGATTTGAGCTCTGTTAGTATATTTTCATAATCTGCCTTAAAATAATTATTTCCGGTTCTGGGTTGGGGCTTTAAAGTATCGTGATTTAAAATTGGAATAGTTATGAGAAGGTTTGGATGATGTGAATCCAATTTGCTAATAAGATCAGTTGTTTGAGATACTGTTATATTGGACTTATAGCTTAGAACTAAGTCAAGTACTTTGCCGTTACAATTTATTATATTATTAAATTGATAAAGGTTATTACGAGACATGAAGTCGACAAGTGCATATTCCATGGAACAATCGTAATTCGAAGGTTTCAATTGCGTGTTATTATTCATTTGAGTCCAGTTAATGAAGCCTAAGTTGAAATCACCTAGAATAATCACATCACTTACATGATTCATAACGTTACTGACATTATCTAAAAATACACATAGAGAATCCAATTTGATAGGTGGTGGAAGATATACAACACAAATAGCGATCTTTTTAGCATAATTTTGAGTACCGATATCCACCATTACCCACAAATCCTCGACGTTGTATTCCCAACCTTTTAGTCTCACTGATTTAAACTCAGTAGATACTGCTAGGAGAACACCACCCCCATCTTTCTTGGATTCACCATGACAGTCACTATCACGTCGATAGATAACATATCTGGGATCTATAATTTCTGAATTAGATATATTTGCATTGAGCCATGTTTCAGTAAATGCGATCAATTTGAAATTGTTTAGCAAAATACTATTATAAATATCTTCAGTTTTGGTACGCATTCCGCGCACATTCTGGTAATACAAATCAAGCATAACGATATAAAGACACCACATTTTACTAAATAAATAGATGACTAATATTACTTAATACGACTCAAGCCCTCTAGGTTTCGAATATAAATGGCCTGAGATTGTTCATCTTTACGTACATAAATACGACCATTTCTAACCCAAACAAATTTATAAGATACCTGCTTCGCCAGTTTTCTTGTTTCCGCGTGTAATTTTTTATTCGTTGGGCTGAGATGTTCAGACACGTATACTGGATTACATTTACCAGCTATACCCAAGTGACTGGAACTAAGTTTCTCTTGAGGGTTCTTCTTGTTGAAACTGGTGACTGCAGCTAAGATAGTGTCTCGTTGACGAGGAGTGCGAAGTTTAGCAATCACCGAGCGTGGGCGCTCACTATTTTGATCCATTTTTGCGACTCTGGTAATCTGGAGAATATCACTATCACGACTGGACTACCAATGGTTTTTGAAAGGTGGATGAATGTATTTGCCAGGTTTTCGCTTTGATGCTCTGGTATCCCGTTTATTTCTAGGTTACTGTCACGCATATGTTGTTCTACAATGCTTAAACGGGAGGTGAGATCGTTGACGTCAGTGATGAGGCGCTTATTATCCATTTGTAGCTGATCTATTATAACATCTTTTGCCTCAAGGTTTTTCTTCATTTCTTCATAACAGTTGTTAAAGAAAGCTACAGACTCTTGAAATATAACTATTTGGTTGTTAATATTGTGCTACTCGTTGGTCACCGATTTCAGGCAAATGTTGAATTCCTGCTTAATAATGTCTCGTAATTTACTTTCAGTGATATATTGGTCTTCGCTTTCATTGCAAGACATTGTATCTGTGGCCCTTTTTCTCATCGTCACGTTATTTGTCTCGGGTGACGTATTTTTCTGTGAAGTAGGACTGATCGTACATGGACGTGCTGGAGTATGCGTATTATCAGTTTTAGATATTTTGTTACGACATTCTGGACATTTCCATGCATTTTTGTGTTCATTTTTCATTGCCTTAAATTGTTTTTCAGTAACTTTTGCACAGCTTAAACTGGCTTAAACAGCAAGCCAAAAACTCCTTACGCATCACTTTAAAACATCCTGCATACCCATTGCCAACTGGAGCCATTTTAGTGAAATTTGTTTTACTGAACAAATTAAATGTGCATCTAGTGGTCACTCCGCTTTACTGCGATGTAAGCGCAACGTTACGAGTGTTGCGAGGCGCGAGCCGAAGTTAAAATAAATCACCATTATTTTTTCTAAATTATCTAATTTTAATCTATTTCTTTTTACATCTAACACCCATTTATATGTGGAAAACGAGCGTTCGATATCTGTTGATATTAGTGAAGCGAATTTATATAACAAAATTTCGTCATTCACATCATTTTTCGATAATTTTTCTTCATATTCTCTGAGGATGTCAATGTTATAGCGTGTAATTTTATAGCGTGCTGTTGACGTAAAATTTACAACGTCGCTCATGCGCTTATTGGCTTACATAAACCATTTTTATACATATTGACAAAAAGAATGAAATTCAATAAAATCCCGTAGTATCAGTCGGAATCCCGTGGAATATCCATATTAACATCAATGTTTGCGGCCAATGAACCTAAATAGCTCTACCTATTCCGATCACTGATTATAACGAATCGTTTTTAGAAATATTGATGCTATTTCAAAATAATGAATAACAAACTTATTATATTATTTGTCTTACATTTCTTACTTTGTTTAATATCCTAATCGCTTGGTATATCATGCAGGACAACGTCTGTCGGGTCCGCTAGTATATGACATAAAATAAAATAAAATATTAAAATATATTCGTTCATGCTAATCTCCGAAACCATTCAACTGAGACTCTCAGTAGTTCGAGAGGATTTTTTAGAAAGCACAATGCGACTAGAGTCTCTGCAAAAAGCTAGTTTTATTTTATATTTACGCAATTATGACTCGTTGTCAATAATAATAAGTATAAGAAGTGTATATATCACGAAAGTTTAAAAACAGTGTTTTTGTACAGGTAGTATTGAGTCGTAACGCTGTAGCAATTTGGTTGATTTCTATGAAACGGCTGTTTTAAATAAAAAAGAATATGTATTGTTCAAAAACAGTAGAGACACTTAGGGTGCGGAATTGTAAATTTTATATCGGTAATATTTCATCGATCTTTAAAATCCCGGGATTTTGAAATGAGAGGGTATGTCCATGTTATGCCACGATTGACGAATCCCACGAAATGGCACTACCTACGCCGACCACTGCTGATGTTATATTGTCATAGCATTCTTAACTCTTGTTTATAAGAGTTGATGATGTATCATCAACAAACCATGTTGGTAAGTTCGTATTATTGGGGCCCACGGCCCCAATAATACGAACTTAAGAAGGCATAAAATAAAACGTCTCCATGTGATGGCCTATCATTGTATTATGATAGAACAAATTACGTCATATGTGACATCAAAACTATGATCGAATTTACCCGGAAAATAACGATGATATAGTAATGATAGTTGCAGATAGAAGTATTCTGCTAGTGGTTTATAACTATGTTTAAAACAAAGAGATAACGACTAGATCGGCTAATCGCTAAAAATGCATTATTATTGCTATGCTACGTGCTTCTACCAATTTAGGTGATCAGATTAAGGACATAGCGTTACTATTTGATTTGAAAATTGTATAATTCTGGTTCAGAATGTCGATTGGTGTGTTACAGTTTTCGAATGTCGATTGGTGTGTTAGGTACAGTTTCCGAATATTGATTGGTGTGTTACTTCATTACAAAAAATAAAGCGTAGAGCACAATTAAGGCTTGAAGACGTTTATGTTGTATAAACACGACATGAGTGTGTGACTTTATATATAGATCTATGAATTTCAACAACTAGCTTTTGCTAGTGAAATGCTAGGATATACAAAAGTTCTGAACTACTTTTTGCATCAAAGAGTTATAATAAGAGATTTCTTCGATTCAATAAAATTAAAAAACCAAATAAAAACAGTAGAAATTGCTAACAGTATACAATACGAAATTGATGGGATCCGGTTTTAATGCTTATAATATAATATTAGCACGGTCTTTGTAGACCCATACTGACATATACAGGTATATATAAAACTCTTCCGTAACTGAGTGACTGACTGATAACGCACAGCCGAAACTACTGAACGCAAGCTGAAATTTGACATGTATGTTCCTTGGGTACTGTAGGGGTGCACTAAGAAGGGATTTCCCGAAATTCCTACGGGATTGAGAAGAAATTGATAAATAAAAAACATGTGCGGGCGTAGCTGCAGGCATCCTCTAGTATAGTTATAAAAATAAAAGCCAACTCCATTAAACAAGATATTGGATGTTACGTACAAAATCTCGCTTACAGTGTAAGCATAATTCAGGTTAATACTCGACAGTAATGTTCCATGTCCTTAAGCATCTATCTTTATTTGATAAGTTTAAGCTAGTAGCTAGATTGGGTATTGAAAAATTTGGATAGCTTTAATTAATTTTATTAACTAACTGATCTATGCAAGTTGCAACTGACAGTAGCGCACCACTTGTAAGTTCGTGTTCAACTTTTATAACAATTGTATTCAAAGATTGTATCGATTATTTGACATAACATGTTACGATGTGGTAAGTGTCAAACCCAGATTTTAGATTTATTATCTGTGTACGACTTTGATTGATATGGTGGAAGAACGACGGACGTGGCTGGCAGAGAAATTATATTATGTTTTTCTAATCTGAATTGTGTTAATACGAAAAAATGTCGGATACCATCGTAGCCAAAGGTCAGCCAATACCTGGAGATCCGGAAAAAAAGGGCTGGCTATTCAAGTGGACGAATTATTTGAAGGGTTATCAACGAAGGTGGTTCGTGTTGTCGAATGGATTGTTGTCGTATTACAGGTAATTAACTGCCTCTATCGTCTTTCTCAACCATCTTATATCTATTGGTCAAAAACAGCTTTTTTGAGCAATTGGAAACATTTCAAGAACTTGCAGCTATATGACGCAGTGTTGTTTTTTATAATATTTAAATCAATATACTGTACCTATAGTCTCTTTTGAGAAACTGCTTTGTAATACTTTTTAATACCGATAGTGACAGTAGAATAGTTATATATCTACTATTTGTAGGTTTACAGGTATTACAAATATAAGTCTGACAGATAAATAAATAAAACAAAATAGGATAATATTCTTATACATCATCATAATTCTGACAAAGCTTTGTTTTAATGTAGTCAGTTGTAACAATTATGATCATATTGATAATCAGAAGGCCCAGTTTAATATAATACACTTTTCTGACATATCGCAACATTGTTGTTGCTGTTGCAAGATATTATTGATCTATACAAATAAATAAAATTGAAGTGTCTGTTTGTAATGTCAAAATAACAGCTGTTTATCTAATGCATATGAAAGTATATAAGGTACCTATGCGAAAATACCTATTTTTTAAATTTTTGTCTGTCTGTTCCGGCTAATCTCCGAAACGGTTGAACCGATTTTGAGGGTACTTTCACTGGCAGATAGCTGATGTTATAAGGAGTAATTAGGCTACTTTGATTTTAGAAATAAAATATGGTTCCGCAGAGACAAACACTTTTTAATTAAAATCTACGCGGACGAAGTCGCAGGTAACAGCTAGTTGAATATAAAATTTCTTATTAGAAAACTAAGAAAACAAGACTGTTCTTGGCTCGGTCGAGGTACATGCTAATTAATGTTTATAAACCTGGCACTTCTATAGTAATTTACATAATTAGATCTTGTTGCCAAGACAACAATAATTATGTGGATCTCATAGTTGTACATGCTTTCAACTGAACAGAAAACACACTAGAACATACTTATAAGAGTAGTGGGTGTGACTTAAAAGATGGTTATACTTTTTGTTTTGGATATTTTCATTAACACAATGGAGAAGCCTTCCGTCTAGTATACATTATTGGCTTGTTTGTACAATTTAAATATGTTTAAATTGCATGTAAAATTTAAGTAATACATTGCTTGAACACTCACTACTTTTATTATAACACAAATAGCTTTTATTTGGCAGGCATATAAAATCTCTATGGTTAAAGACTACTACAGATTTGCCTTATGAAAACCGAAGGGGCAGAAGAAATATCTTTGTTAGTGTGTGAGCATCTTATCTTTACATTAGATGATATGTAAGCATGATGCTATATATATTTTAATGTGTTGGCCAATGTTGGTGCCTGCATAGAATGATACTGTCTGTCTGTCAACATGGGCTGTGCTGTGCCGGCTAATCAATGATTTTTAAACAAAAGTTATATAATTATTCTAATAATAAATGTAGTTAAAACATCATAATCTTTTCTTAGGATTTACTGACACTTTCAAATAATTTAGTTTCATGAAATTTTTGCTATAATTACTATTTCCTTATTGTCCTTTGTCAGTATTAATGCATATTTTCACATTAAAATTTATGCTCCTGGGTTCTAATGTTGTGTTAGTTGAAATCTGATTTTTCTAGTTCTCTGCTTCTTTCTCTCTTCAACTTTTGGGAGTTTACAGTTGGGTTGCTATCCATATATATATCTTGTTATATTATAAAGGAATTATTTAACCCTTTGATCGCCACATCAAAAAGCATAAGCATGCTCTCTGTGCCAAGCTATGGTTTTATCTCTTAATACCGTCATTATTTTTGTGATGCTAATAAGGATGAAATAAATAGTAAGCAGTTCACATAATATAAATTGGGATGATTCTAGCTACATAATTAACAACACAAATAAGAAAACCTTTTTATAACATTGATTAGCATTTAAGTCTGTCATGTAGTTTTTTGTGACCGTGGCATGCTGGACACATTTTGCTTTGTCATGTATACATGATGGTGGCCATAAAAAGGTTAATAAAAGATAATCTTGTATCATAGCACTCAATCAGTTTTTAATAAACATTGAAAATAGCTTTATCTTAATTTGCAATAACATCACATACTGTGTAAGTATAATAAGAGATTTATCACACAAGCTTTGAACCTATTACAGACTCCAGCTCTCACATGTTGATTTTGTAACTCTTACTGTACTCTATTTGTGTTTTAAACTATGTGTGCAGCTTTTGATATAAATAAATGAATATTTATTATTATTATTAATAAACTAGCAACATTCAATGCATTGTTATTGATGGGATAATCACTAACCCAATGTTCTTTCTAGTTGCTTATTTGTTAATTACTTGCTTTCAGCCATTTTTGTTTGTGTGTTTAAATAAATGAATAAAATATGTATTGTGTGTTAATTGCGTTACAAAAAAAGGTAAATCTAATTTATGATAATTTTCTATTTCCTTGTATTTTATTACCTGGTAGTACATGTTTGTGAGGTAATATACACAAGGTAAACATATGCAAATTACAGATACATAAAAATCAATTAACATTTTCTATACAAAGTAGGTTCACTGATTTGATATGGAAATATTTAATAGTTTTCATACTATTGAATGCTTATTTAATTGAAATTACAACCTATACTAATATTATAAAGCTGAAGAGTTTGTTTGTTTGGTTGAACGATAACCTCAGGAACTACTGGTTCAAATTGAAAAATTATTTTAGTGTTGGATAGCCTATTTATCGAGGAAGGCTATAGGCTATATAACATCACGCCACGACCCACGGGGGCGGCGTAGTAACTATAAACGCTGGTGAAACCGCGGGCACAGCTAGTTAATTATATTGGACAACATATTGGTTTCAAAGTAGTGAATAGTGAATTTGAATCCTGCAAGGAACTACATTCTCGCGATCCATATTTAGTTATTCTGAGTCAGGATTATATTTGTTGCCATTGTATCTCTGTTACACACACACTACCTCTCTAGTAACTGTACATTAGAAATATAAAAAGTTAACATTATTTGTTTTAGAAATCAAGCTGAAGTATCTCATACTTGTCGGGGAACAATCTCTCTGCTAGGAGCCCTCATCCATACAGCAGATTCATGTACATTTGTGATCAGTAATGGAGGAACGCAGACCTTCCATATCAGAGCACATGATGAAGTGGAGCGGCAGAGTTGGGTCACTGCACTCGAGTTGGCTAAAGCAAAAGCAATGTAAGTGTAATCAAATCAAATATATATAAGTCTGGTAAAAACAATAATTATATGATTGTAAATAAGTAGTAAGTATAATTATCATCAACCTTAAAATCCCTGATTGTATAGGATTACATATATATATTTCTGCTTATGTTTGGTCTTGTGATATAATGGGATACATCTCTAAAACCTACCACTTAAGGTCTGTAAATTAAATTACATAATGGGAAGAGCTTATAATTGCTTGTGGGCCATGTGAGTCGTGAAATTTAAAAATGCAGATGTCTATACCTCTCGACAGAAAAATACCTATGATATAAAATAAACATTTCAGTGTTCTATCTCCTCTATCTGTTATTATCCTCGTTGTATTTTCAATTGTCAAAAGCTTATCTGAGTATAAAATTTGAGACATTTTACAATTGTTAATTTATTTATCTATTATGGTGGGTTATGACACTTATGACATAATGAAACAATATCTAAATATTGAATTATTAAGTAATATAAGTCATCCATTTTTAGGCATACTAAAATTGAAGCTGTAAGCAATATTAGAGTTTAAATGAGGTACTGTGTTGCTCACTTATGGAGATGCAGCTTTAGGTGTCACTACGAAAATTTAAAGAAATACTTTTACAGTACCCAGACCCTATATTGGCAATTGACACAAAATTTTAAATTAGTTCTAGCTCATATTTCCTCGTTATAAAATATCTTTGTTATCTGACCAAAACGGAAAATTATAGTAGCGGCGATATGTGGATGACAATTAATTACTTTGTAGCTAATAGACACCAGATGTTATTTGTCTTACGTCATTTTGTATTATTAAAACCAATCTTATCAAAACTGCTTGGATATCCGTGAAAATCACAGACAAAACAAAATCTCGATCTCTCTTACAAATATTGTTATTGTGTCTATTTATAGTTAATTTGTAATATCAAGTTCGCATGGCATGAGTACCTAACAATGACATGAGCTATCTCGTAACGTCTCAGATATTAATTTACTTCTTATTTATTTGTCGACATAAATAAATAGTTACTTTGATAGACGCCATTCTACCCTATTATTAATGAACAATGGATGTGTGAGGACCAGATAAATTAGCTATGGTGATCCTTATTTGATGATGGCACGAAAGAGCAGGCTAGCCCGGGAAATACCATCCTCTTACAGAAAATCATCGTACGTGTTTATTTATCATATCAGTCGAAAGACGTCCATTGCTACCTCTCCGAATTTTCTACACAGACCGATCTTTCCCCAAACGCAGCAGAGCTGGACCGGACCTATTAAGCCAACTGATTCCCGCGACCCTTAATAGGTCCAGTCCAGCTCTGCTGCGTTTTACGGTTCATGGCCGCCACTCCAGAACATTTCTGCCAAACGGCTATCGGTTCTGTTAGTATATTAAACATATTATGATACATGTGTATTTGAAATGTATGCTTTTACTTTTTTGTAGACGTGCACAAGAGTCTGATGACGACGAAGATCAAATGTCTACTGGGGTAGTGGTCGCTTCTGGTGATGGGGAGAGCGAAGATGCTGGAGGCATCGCCAGAGAACTGGGAGCCCGGTTTCACGACTTGAGGACATGTTCTGAGCTAGTGGCGCGACATGGGGCGGCGCTGCAGCGGTCACTCGTCGACCTGGAGATACCGCCCACAGATACAACGAAACAGGTGTCCGAGCGCGCCACGCTGTTCAGGATATCGTGTAACGCTATGATGAATGTACGTTCTCACACCATATTTTCTTAATATTTCAATAGACAACTCCTTTACATACTTATATTCAAACAAAGGACACAAATAACAGTCAGACTTAGAACAACTATTTGTGGATCTCACACAAATATTCGTCCCCTGTGGGGATTGAATCTAAAATACTCGGCAAAGAAGCTAGGCGACCATTTAAACCACTTCGCCATCCGCGCAGTCAATCAGTTGTGCCGAGGTGGGATCGTACACTGAGAATTATACGTAGTGTATAGATCTGTCCCGTCTTGCAAGATAATAATAATAATATATAAGATATGTTGATAACGGTTCCAGAAATACATAATAATATACATATTATCACGCTTTTATCTCCGAAGGGGCAGGCAGAGATGTATTACGTCTACATTTTGCTACGGCTTTTGTTTATACGTAATAGAGGGCAAGCTGATTGCCGTCCACCGGACACAGCTCCAGAGTCTGTGCTTCTACTGAGAATTTCTTAAAACTGATCGACCCAGGAATTGAATTCGAGACCTTCATGAACAGCAGTCGCATTTAATAATATACCATCCATTACTCCGTAGATTGAAAACCAATAAATCTGAAACAATTTAAATTAACTGAGTACAGACACTCTGTCAATTAAGATTCAGAGATCAGTAAATATAAATTCCAATCACACGGATTTATTCTAATTGAAGCGGTTTTGTGTACATACATAACTCTCTCAGTAGATTCACTTTTTTGAATTGATGAGTTGTTTAGTCAACTAAATAACTTTTTATACGAAACTGCACGTGCTCTTTTTTATTGCTGATGTTTAAGCTAAGATATTGACGGCCTATATCAATATTGGCCGGCCACATTATTCTGAAGTGTATCACTGCACGGACGGCGTAGTGGTTTAATTGGTCGCCTCGACACTGCCACTGCCCTAAGAGTGGGCTCGAATCTGAAAATGATTTTATACTCTGGCTGTACTTTGTGTCCGATAATTGTATGTTCGTTAAGTCCCCCGCGACACAGGAATCCTAAGTACGTAAGTTGTCTTTATACAGAACTTGCTTCTGCGCGCGGCTTTTGTACCAAATTTCATTCAAATCGGTTGAATGGTTTAGCCGTGAAGAGGTAACAGACAGACAGTTACTTTCGATTTTATAATATTAGTAAGGATAAAAAATAAATTTTCTTACTGCTTTAACTACTTTAAGCTAAATATCAGTTTTCCAGGGAGCGATTGTAATCTGAATTTCCGCCAGTTCTAGGTCCGGTCTAACGGTTTAACCTGTTTGCCGAAACACGAATAACTGTAATTTTTTTAATGTGATCGGGTGATCGTGCAGAGTTATGCATAGCTTTGCAATTCAATCGATCTTTTCCAACCAATCTGTCACGTATCCTTGTTAGTTATTTTAAATGTTAATCAATACTACTTAATATTATAAAAGCGAAAGTAGTTACGGTTGTCGTTGCTTTCCCTGTTAAACTAGCAGCATCTTTAACCTAAACTCTGAGGCACACAGACTACTCCTCAGAGTTTAGCTTAGAGTCTATTCACGGTGGCTCGCGGCCAGTCGCGACACAAAAAAGGCACAAAAATAGTCGTGGGCATTTGCTAAACAATCTGCCGACTAATTGCACGGCTGGTGCAGTGGTTTAAATGACGACCACGTGGCTGCAGTTACCCTCGGGATGACCGCAGTAATACTAGATCCATTTATTGAAATTTCTATCCCTCGGGAACAGTACTTTGCTCCCTATGTCCCTTTCGGTATCCCTGACAAACTGTGTGTAAAATTTCATGATGATCGGGCGAGCAGTTAGGTGTGAAAGTATAACAATGATAACTTACAAACTCACATTCGGATCTTGAATAATGCTGCTGTTCCTGAGGGATAAAAATTATTGACAGTCTAGATTAAGGGGACACCGCGAAACGTGACGCCCGTACTCATTGACACTCATTGTGTATCAATCCTTAAATAGCGGTCATAAGGTCTAATATTGCGATGCGCCCGCAATGATTGAGAGCGCTTAGAAATTATTTGTTAAAATCTTAAAATATTATTTAAAAATGATTGGTTTTAGTTATGGAAATAATGAGCTAGCAAATTACTAATATTGATGTTACGAATATATTTGAGTAATTCCTAGGCATAATGATAGTGTAACTTCCTTGTAATGTCAAAAATAGTAATTTTTCTGAGGTGTTTTCGAAAATAATTATGATCGAGCCAAAATCACAATATCGTGTTTTTGAGCTAGGAAATTCTAGTTAAAGACATCAATTTACCTATATGAAAATTATAGATTAATTGGTCTTCTCATAGTCCTATACTATTCGATGAAAGTTAGTGCATTTTTTCAGTGTATGCTCTTAACACGAGCGAACTCGCGGGTAATGTCTAGTTTAGGCTCACAAATAGTTAACCGAGTCAATACAAATAATTGTCATTTTTAATAGTAGTTTTTAATAAGTACCTAATAGTCTTAACCTTTTGACCGCGACAGTCATGTATACATGACAAAACAAAATGTGTCCAGCACGCCACAGTCACGACTCCATGACATACTTTTAAACGCTAATAAATTTTTACGAAAACTTATTCATCCCAATTTATATTTTGTGAACTGCTTACCATTTATTTCATCCATATTAGCGTAAGATCACAAAAACGAACACTAGTTTTAAAGGATGCAATCGTAGCTTGGCGCCGAGAGCACGCTTTTGCTTTTTTGATCTATCATCTGGTCAATCAGTACCTATAGTTGATCTTTTTGGTGATGTTTAACTAATCTGTTGTTCCAGGCGTGTTCGGAGTTCATGAGCGCGGCGGCTGCATCGAGCGCGCGCATGAGCCGCGCGTTGCAGCACGAGCGCGAGCAGAAGATGCGCCTGCAGGAGGTGGTGGAACAGCTCGCGCGCCAGCACGATAACCTCGAGAAGACCGTGACAGCGCGCAGCACCTCGCAACCTGGTGAGTACACATACACATTCAACTAGGTATTTTATGATACCACTAGAATAGCAATTTCTCGATATAATAGGCTGATATCAAACCAGTATTTCTTGACTGCACGGATGGCGTAGTGGTTTAAGTGGTCGCTACGCCACTGCCACTGCGCCGAGTGTTGTGGGTTCGATCTCCACACGGGACAAACATTTGTGAAATCTACAAATGGTTGCTCCGTGTCTAGGTGTTCTTTATGGCCGCTATTTGAATGTTTGTAAAGTGCCCCGCGACACAGGATTTATTACGAGAGCGGGTGTCGTCTATTTTAAAAAAAGAAAACGGGATATGTACATACTTACAACGAATATATTGCATGAAATAATTATTCTGGCCTAAGCAACAGAAATATTTTACACGTTAACCGCCATGGTGCAAATCAGAAAAAGTCAAAAAATTTACTTAGTATTATTTCAGTTTAAATAGATTATAATTATATGTCATAAATACATATATTATATCATATTTATTTACATTTATTACATTATATACAGCCTATTTACACTTGTCGGATTTGCCAGACTTCTTGGCAGTATATGATTAGGTATAAATGAGACAAAGTTGTAGTATAGTCTAGTTATAATTATCCAAAGGTGCATCTTATATACTAACGACTACGTGTTGATCACGGATAGTAGAAACATTTAATAGATATTGAACGTGCGATAAAGATCATAAGATTGCGATGTAGATTGTAGATACAGCACAAAGATATTGTACTGTAACAGTACACCCCCCTTTAAAAAAAAAAATATTATTATGGTAATAGTGTTTACAATATAAATTTGACCTAGACCTTACTAGTTATTTGCTGATGTATATAAATAATAATGCTATTGTACGCGGTGGAATTTGATGACGCCTGTTGTGGTGTGATTTGCTGACGTATGTAATTTTGACTTAGCTGTTGCACGAGTGTTTATTATTTTTTTCCGTTAAACTCTTCATTCTTCTGTCCAGTGTTTTCATTATGCCGTAAAGTAGGATCACGCCGATTGTTAAAATAATCTGTCCCATTGCAACATTTCTTGTCCACCGTAAGTCCTCCTGGATCAGGTTACGGAGTTTGTCCGCTTCGTTTTGATTGAGGCAACTGTCCGTATTGTATGTTATCTGGTCCTTAGAACTTTGATTTCCCATTTTAGATGTCTTGTTGTTACGAGTAGTTGTGAATTAATGGTATATGTTAAGATCTATGTTAATATATATACGAATAGCTTGCTTATATCAGCGATTTTTTATAGACGTACTACTGGCTTTACTTTACGTCCCGATCGTGTAGTGTACGTGTGTGAATGTCTGTAGAAATCCTTTGAATCTGGCACGTAGTTTGATTCGTCATCGATCATGAATGCTGGTTTCAATCTATCAATTGATATCACTGTCTCTTTATCCCTAATTCTAATGCAAAATGTTTTATCTGTTTTACTAATTACTGGGTAGGGTCCTTCATACGGCGGTGCCAGGGCTTTCTTAATTCTATCACACCGAACAAATACGTGTGAGCATTCTTTGAGTTCGGGATGCACAAATATAGCTTGGTTGTGGTTTTTTCTTTTCGGAATTGATGTCATTTGTGTGATGTCCTTTTGAATTTGTTTTACAAACTCTTCGTACGTTGATAACTGTGCTGCTGATGACTCAAAAAATCCTCCAGGGAGTCGTATTGGCGTTCCATATGTCATCTCTGCTGAACTATAACCTGTGTCTTCTCGCAAGCTACTCCGCAACCCGAGTAAAACTGTTGGAATTTCTTTTAACCAATTTTCGTTGGATTCTCTTGTCATTAACGCCACCTTTAAAGTTCTATGAAATCTCTCTATCATTCCATTGGATTGCGGATGATAAGGTGTTGTCCTAATTTTATGTATTCCCAAAAATTGTGAGAGTGACTCAAATATTCTTGATTCAAACTGTCGGCCTTGATCCGTAGTAATGCGCAATGGACATCCAAAACGAGTAATCCATCCTTCGAAAAGTGTCTTGGCTACTGTTTCTGCAGTTATATCTTCTACCGGAAATATTTCGGGCCATGACGTACAACGATCTATGATTGTGATTAAATATCTCTTCCCTTGTGAAATCGGAAGTGGTCCGACGATGTCAATATGTAAATGTTCAAAACGTTGCGCTGTCATAAATGTACCAGGAGGTGATATCGTATGTCGTTGTATTTTTGATTTTTGGCAGGCTATACATGATCTACACCAATTATTGATATCTTTGTTCATATACGGCCATAAATACCTTTGGGTTATCATTTTTCTCGTAGTTCTTTTTCCTGGATGGCTCATACCATGAATGGTATCGAAAATTTGTTTGCGAAATTGCTTTGGTAAGTAGGGGCGGCTTTTTCCAGTAGACGTGTCGCAGGTGATGTTTATTGTGGAACCCGGAAGCGTAATGTTTTTGAATTTTAATCTTTTATTGTCACGTAATTTACTTAGTTCATTATCTGTTGATTGACATTTTTCCAATTCAGCGTAATCGATAGGTGATGGCACGTATATTTCCTCTATTCGAGATAAGGCATCGGCGGTAATATTATCACGTCCGCTTATGTGTTGAATGTTGGTACTGTATTGTGAAATGAAATCTAACTGCCGGACCCGTCGCGGTGTATCGTTTGATGATGGTTTTTGGGAGAATGCGTATGTCAAAGGTCGGTGATCCGTAAATATTGTAAATTCTCTTCCCTCGATTAATCTGTGAAAATGTTTGACGGCCATGTATATTCCTAACAGCTCTCTGTCAAACGTAGAATATTTTTGTTGAGTTTCGCTCAATTTTTGTGAAAAAAAACCTAATGATTCCCAATTGCGTCCGGATTTTTGTTGTAAAACTCCACCAACGCAAGTAGCACTAGCGTCGGTCATGAGCGCTAGTGATGCGTTGCGGGAAGGATGCGCTGTTAACACTGCGTTTTTCATGCTTTCCTTGCATTTTTCGTAAGCTTTGTCTGCTTCCGTTGTCCAAGGAACAGGTGAATTACACAGGCCTGCAAAATGAAGGTCATAACTTCCTCTCTGGAATTTGATAGCTGATTCTGGAGTATTTTGATGCGCTGATTACGAATATGTACTTAGTTTTTCTCCATCACCTCCTGATTTTTCAAAAAAGCTACAGATAGAAAATTGAGAAAAAAGACAAGTTTTCACTTAAAAAATTATATATTTAAAAAAGTACTTAATTTTTAACTTAAAAAACTATTAACACGTAATAACAACTTATTGCTGGGTTAAAATACACTTAAATTTTATTTGTGGAACCTGGTCCTTTTTTCCTGGAAGCTTCTGTTGTGCGATTTTCGCTTATATTTCCGGTTTGGATCATCACGCTTCAACAACCAACAATAGTCCGCCATCATGCTGACATTCCATCTTCCTTGATACCGGACTTCAAGCTCTTTTAAATCTTGGTGAAATCTTTCACCTTGTTCTTCGCTAACGGCTCCTAGATTTTCTGGGAAGTAATCAATGTGCGAATTCAGAAAATGAAGTTTAACGCTCATATTACAACCCATTACACCAAAATTCGTTATCATTTTGGCTACTATTTCTTTATAGTCCGAGCTTTTATTGTTCCCCAAAAAGTTTTTTACCACTTCCTTAAATGATTTCCACGCTTGTAACTCGACATCATTGAGTTTTTGATCAAATTTTTCCTCCGACATCAATTTTCTTATATCAGGGCCGACAAAAATTCCTTCTTTTAACTTAGCATCTGATAAAGATGGAAAAACTGAATGCAGATATTTGAAACCTTCCCCATCTTTATTTAAAGCCTTCACAAACTGCTTCATTATACCCAATTTGATGTGTAAAGGCGGCAGTAAAACTTTTTCTCTGGGAACCAAACTCTGTTTAAGCACGTTTTTGATTCCTGGGGTTAGTTCAGTTCTTGGAGGCCATTCCTTTTTGGTCCAATGATGTTGTTTATCCCGGCTATCCCATTCGCAAAGAAAGCACGGGTATTTTGTATAACCACCTTGTTGGCCGAGTAGCATGCTTATGATTTTCAAGTCTCCACACACCATCCAGCCGTGATGTTCGTAAGCTATAGTAGCTAAAAGCTTTTCCAAATTTTCATAACATTCCTTTAAATGGACAGAATGTGCAACAGGTAGTGAGGCATATGTATTCCCATTATGTAGAAGGACTGCTTTTAAACTTCTTTTTGAGGAGTCAATAAACAATCTCCACTCCTTAGGATTGTATTCAATGTCGAACATTTTCATCAAGCCAGGAATATCTTTACAGTACACCAAATCATGATCTTCAGCGAAGAATGGAAGGAAATCTTTTTCTCTGTGACGGTACCATGAAAATGAAGTACCAGGTGCAAGCATATTTCTTTCTTTTAATCGTGATCCGAGGAGCTCAGCTGCATCTTTGGGGAGATTCAAATCTCTTGTCAAGTCGTTTAAATCTGACTGTGAAAAGAGCTGACACTCGTTAGAATCTACTTGAAATACAGGATCAGATTGGGATGCATTCTGTTCATTTGTATCATTAGCAGAATCTTCAATTTGTATAGCTGGATACGGGGGCTGCACCATTTCTGAATCTCCGAAAACTGCAGGCGTAACTGATGACACATTTGGATAGCTTATGTCACTTTTATTTTTAGAATTGTATCCAGTTATGTCACAACAACAAAAGTAGCAATCTTCAACATGGTTGTTAGGCTCTCTCCATAGCATGGGCGAAACGATTTTGAAGCTATTTTTCTGTCCTTTTGACCACTTGCGAAGTTCAAGTAAACAAGTCGAACAAACTTTTTGAGGTGTCCAAGTTTTGTCTTGGTTACTTATAGAATGTCCAAAATAACTTTTGTAAATATTTTTCACATAGTCTGTAATGTTGTTTCGTTGTTTTATCACCATGAATTTCCCGCAAATATAACAAAAACAATTCGAAGAGTTTAAACAACTTCGCGACGACATTTTAAAGTTTAGGTTGCAAGATGCGCACTTCGACTGTTAGTTTTCTAATTCAGAGTAGGTACTTATACAAAAAAAACCTTTTGTTTTCTTCATTATACCCTTTTTGAACAACATTAACAACAATTAGGCAATATCACCTAAACATCGTGTATTAATGAGCTCATTACTAAATGAAGCCAAAATGACCCGTTTTCGAAATGGTTAATGCGAATTACTTACACTTATTATGTAGTAATTAACAAATTACTGATTTGCATTCATTTCTATGTCGTCTTAAACTAATTAAATGCAATAAAAATTAAGCTGAAGTAATTAAGTGACGTTTTATAGATTTTAAAATGTATGCGCTCAGACATTTTTAGTTAAAATCTTAAATATTCAATATCAAAGAATCCTGACGTGATAGAATTTTTTTATTATTTTTCTCGTAATCAGCACATTAGAAACTATAGAAAACGTTAATCAGATCTCAGAGAGGAAAACCATTGCAGACCTGTGTTATCGTTCTTTTTTGAACCATGTAGATATTCGTTTAAAATTCTTTGATTTTCCGCTGCGCGTGGAATATTACTTCTGTAGAAATTGACCATGCCCAAAAATCGTCTTAATTCTTGAATTGTTTTCGGTTTGGGAAATTCCATGATTGCTTTGTAATTTTCTTCGGTAGGTTGTATTCCTTGGCTCGTTATATGATAACCTAAGAAATCTATTTCCCTTCTGAGAAATTCGCATTTTTCGAGATTAATGGTTATTCCATTCTCGTGTAAACGTTTGAAAACCGTTTCTAAATGCTGATAATGCAAATCTTCGTTGTCCGATGCGATGAGACAGTCGTCTACAAATATAAATACGAAGTTTAAATCTCTAAATAAGGAATCCATGAATCGTTGAAATGTTTGTGCCGCATTGCGTAATCCGAAAGGCATTCTTAAGTACTCAAAAAGTCCGAAAGGTGTGATGATGGCTGTTTTTTCTATATCTTTAACAGGAATACAGTGGTATGCTTTGCGTATATCTATCTTGCTTAGTATCTTCTTATTTTCTAATATGTATGTAAAGTCAGTTAATCTTGGTAGTGGGTATTTGTCCGGTACTGTCGTGCTATTGAGCATTCGATAGTCTCCGCACGGTCTCCATTCGCCATTTTTCTTTTTTACCATATGTAATGGGCTTGCCCATGGGCTATCTGACGGTC
The DNA here is from genome assembly GCA_963564715.1 of Catocala sponsa. NCBI lineage: Eukaryota > Metazoa > Arthropoda > Insecta > Lepidoptera > Erebidae > Catocala > Catocala sponsa. Next base: position 11,798,285 of record OY751343.1, on the reverse strand, counting down.
GGCAAATTCCGAGCTCTATCATATTTTGAAATTCCTTTTTGGCTATGTCGTATTTTTCTGGAGGTAATGGTCTTGCCCGAGCTGCGACGGGTGGTCCTGTAGTGATAATGTGGTGTTCAATCTTATGTTTGGGCGCATTGCGTAGAGAGGACTCTTTCGTGATGTCTTCGTATTTGTTTAAAAGTTGCGTAATACGTGAATTCGTTCCCACTGCGATAGTACGAATTGTTTGTTGTGTCGCTTTTTCTGAAGTTACATGCGTTGTCAGCTCTGTAACTTTGTCGATAAGTTTGCGACCTGCTATGTCGACTAATAGTTTATAGTGCTCTAGAAAATCTGCTCCAATTATTGGTTGTGTAACATCGGCGATTATAAAATTCCATTTATAACATCGTTGTAGTCCTAAATTCAAGGTAAGCGTCTTCTCGCCGTAAGTCCTAATTTTAGTCCCATTTGCAGCGTATAGTGTGTATTGTTCATTTTGTAAAATTGAATATCTCTGTTGCTTGCTAATGACTGAAATATTTGCGCCCGTGTCAATCAAAAACTTCATACCACTTTTTCGGTCGGTAATGGTGAGGCGATTGGATGGGTGGATTGCACAGAGTTTCGCCGTTGTCTGTGCTCTTATTCGTTTCCCTGGTTCCGTACGTAAGTCATTGGTTTCCAACCGCATGGTTTAATGCAGTTCCTTGCATATTTACCGAATCTTTCGTGGTAGTAACAAAATCGATTTGCTCCTCTATAGTTTGTTCTCGGCCTCATAATCGGGAATTGTTGACGTTTCTTGAAATGATTGTGCGTGCTGGGTCGATAGCCATATTGACCTTGCTGAATTGCGTCAATATCTATCTGTAATTTTTCTAGCTGGGCTAAAATGCATGCTGTATTGTTGTCGTTTGAAGTGTCGTTGCTAACAGCTGATATTTCGGTTACTTTTGAATTCATTATTATTTTGTCTGCAATTTGGCTCAGTTTGTCAATTTCCATGTCTTCCGTAACTGCTAGAACCGTAGTAACTGATGTTGGTAAAAGCCTGAACCATAGTAGTTTAATTGTTTCGTCACTGATTTTTCCTCTCCCGAGGACTCGCATTTGACGTAATAACTGCGAAGGTTTTTGTTCACCGAGTTCTGTCTCTGATATTAATTTTTGAAACTGTCGCTGTTCTGTTTCTTCGTAACAATCAATTAAACGTTCCTTGATGTTTTTATATTTATCTGTAGTCGGTGGTGAAGTGATTAGGTCACTAACTTGTAGTATTTCTTCCTTGGATAATTTTGCTATTACTGTACAGTATTTGTATTCGTCTCCTTGCTTCTGTGGTGCTAATATGGCTTCTAGTTGCGTGAACCATAATCTTGGTTGGTCTTTCCAAAATTCCGGAATGCGAGATAAAACCGAGGTGCCAGCAGCTACTTCAAGTGTTCCTTGCTGATTTATGTTCGCCTTGCATGGTGATTGTGCCATGTTTCTTGCTGCGTATTCGTTCGTCGGGGTCACCAATTTGCCAGACTTCTTGGCAGTATATGATTAGGTATAAATGAGACAAAGTTGTAGTATAGTCTAGTTATAATTATCCAAAGGTGCATCTTATATACTAACGACTACGTGTTGATCACGGATAGTAGAAACATTTAATAGATATTGAACGTGCGATAAAGATCGATTGCGATGTAGACTGTAGATACAGCACAAAGATATTGTACTGTAACATCGGACATATAGCCCGACAAGGCCTGAACGTAATAATTTATCACACTACGCCGCGCGGGTCACTTTGTTGGACAACCACCATAGCTCCGCCCACAATAGGACATGTGACATAGTAACATAAAAATAAATAATTTTGTGTAATAATAACTTCCATGTTACATTTTGAATATTTTTTGAATAATAAATTATAATAATTTAATTCCTTCCTTTTATTTTGACTTCATACTTTCCGCAAAGTGTACAACAGTAATGGTAAACAAAAGCTATATTGAAACAGTGATTTTTGTGCTATACGGGGCCGCGCGGGTCACTCTATATAGCCGAAAGAGTGATAAACATGGCCGCCAGGCACCAAGGACACGTTAGGATTTGGTATGTGTTGTCGGTCATATAGTCCGACAAGGCCTGAATAGAACAAAAAGTGTTGGACACATAGTCCGACGTGGCGGTTAACGTGTAAGCGTCATCACTCGCGCTACATAAAGGTACTAAACAAGGCATCAAGATTATGTGTAAAAGATAAAAGCTTTGTAAGAAGAGGGATCATTGGCATAAACAAATATCCAAAAAAACATGGATGCATCATTCTTCTTTTTCTTTTTTAAAAAGACACAAATGCACTAGGAATAATTCCTGTGCGGCGGGGGATTTTACAGCATTCAAACAACGGACTCAAAGAACATGTAGACTCGCAACAACCATTTGTTGATGACACAAATTTTTGTCTCTTGTGGGATTCGAACTCACAACACTCGGCGCAGTTGCAGTCACGAGGCGACCACTTAAACCACTACTCCATCCGTTCAGTCATTTAATTAATTTAAACATCAGATGTGCCTTTTTTAACTATTGTTCTTAGTTGCTGTTCTTGTGGTAACATATAGTTCAATGCTTACACCAGTAAAAGCTTAGTGTAGGTGCAACGTGTGGAACTGCATTCTTGCTAGACTTTGAGAATATTTAGTAACAGTATGCCTGTTACTATTACAGGGTACGTATACCTATTAAACATACAAAATAAATTTAATTGATTTAAATCTATACTAATTTTATAAAGCTGAGTTTGTTTGTTTGGTTAAATGCGATAATCTCAGGAACTGGATAGCCCATTTATTGAGGAAAGCTATAGCCTATATAAATGTCAAACAGACGTTTTTAATGTCAATATAACAGCTTTTTATTAAATGCATATGAAAATATGTACAGTACTTATATCAAAAAATCAATTTAATATTATTGTCTGTCTGTTTGTTCCGGATAATCTTTGAAATGTTGGACCGATTTTAACGGGACTTTCACTGCCATAGCTGATGTTACGAGGAGTAACTTAGGCTGCTTTTACATTTTTTTTTTAAATTTCCTCTCGGCCGAAGTCTTGGGTAACAGCTAGTTTTCCCATATGACGTTAGTCATGAAATGATACGCTTTTATACCCTTACATATTTACCATGGGATTCGTAGCGTTCGAAAGGAGAGACAGGTGTACTACACTCATATTTCATGAGCTGTTTGTTTAGGTCCGATTTAATGCCCATATGGCCATCTACCGGGCACATAATCTGACTCCGTCCTGTAATCATAAAGTACGGCATTAAAATAAATAGTCGGTAATTACTACGATACTTACGAGACAATCAAATGCGGAAAATAAAGGTGTATTTTCGATAATTAGGCAGTTGTTTGTTTACAGAGGCTACAAACGCAAACGTTAAGAAATAGCACACTATATACGGATTTTATCGCGTTGTTTATTTTACACTTTATTACAAAATTTTGAAAAACTGTTACACTACTATAATACTATTAAACTTTACTAATTTTTAAGCTAATTAAATTATTGAAACTATTAAAACTATTTATACTATATAGTAGTTTAATTTCAATGAATAACATTCGCGTAAACAGAAGACAATATTAAGCACACTATAGGTATATACTTAGGGGACAGATCCACTCGTCTACGACTACTCAAGTTTATATACTTAGCGTTCCCACTTACCAACCTTTCGGTTATATAGTGGGAGCCGCCAGTGCCGGATTAACCACGTAGCAAGAGTAGCAATTGCTACGGGCCCCACGCGAAAGGGGGCCTCGTATATTTAAAACCCACTCATCTCTGCCTAAGCGTAATATTTTGAGTGAAACTTATTACTTAAGATTTGGTATATTGAATTTACTTGATGTCACAAAAACGTGAAATGTTACTACTTTTCCTACTAAGACAATCCACGTCAGACAATCGGTAACCGACTATTTCCTTGGCGTAAATGAAACAACGAATTTCATACGGTAAACGCACAAGTTCTACAAAAAGTCGCTCGTATAAATGTGTAGAATTTCAGTCGGCCCAATAATCAGCTCTACAAAAAGTCTAACGTATGCAAGCACTCTTACCCGAAAGAATTTGCTACAGACCCCGCGCTTGCTTAATCCGGCACTGGGAGCCGCTGTACCTTCCAGTGCCCGAAAGCAACTTCAGGGACCAGTTATAGACAGGTCTTGTCTCCAAATCCAGAGGTCCGATTCTCGTGATAGCGAGCTACCTCGTGCCCAAGTGGCAATAAAGCCACTCACCACTCGCAACTTTGAGAGTTGCTAAAGATAACTTCGCAACGTACATCCATACGTCTACCCAAATAGACCTACAAGCCGGTTATGGCTCGAGTCACTCCAGCTATGACTCTTACTTGCTGAGAATGCAAGCTCCCGAGATGCGTTGTGGCAGGTTTAATGCCGCCACTTCGCTTTAGCCTTACCTCGCAGTACCATGATCCTAAGAGGGAGACCCGTAGTTCTCCCCCCGAAAAGTGGTGTCATTTGGTGGTGTCACGGGTAAAGAACGGAAACCTCGCCGGGGTCGCGACTGCATGTGCAAGTGATTCGCGCGACTCCGCCAACTCTGGTTATGTCGAGGAACACCGTGGTAGGTTTAGTCGGTATTACCGGGATGTCGCGATCTTTCCCTCGGTGAATCCAATATAGCCTCTCCCTCGCCCCGCGGAGAAATATTATGCGTCAATGCATTCCCACAGATAAAAAAAATATATATTATATATATATTTTTAAAGTACCTATGCATTTTATTATATTATAATAAAATGCATACCTTTTAGAGTTCGAATAAACTCTTATACAACAGCTTTGTCCGTCTGTTATACAACTCAAGAACCGTAAGAGCCATACACTCTCGATCAACGCCATTCGAATCAGCATAGTCGATATACCCCGAAATGACTATGACCTTTGACCTGTGACTTCAAGGTCACGTGATACCATTTTTTTCGAACTCTAAGATATATAAATAAGAATTAAATTTAAATTCTTAAAGGTATATTAATATTAAAAAATATCATACCTTCAAAATTTATTCAAGTACCAGGTCTCATTTTGTTGGTAACAGAAACTTATGCTATGTTATAGAAAATTACATTAATTGTATAACTCAATATTATATTAAAATATTGTATGACGCAGATCACAGGTGCGCTATCCCACGAGAAATTGCACAGAAGCGACTTACGTACCTACAGTCCAATCTGTCCTTTATCATCGCTATCGTATTAAGACCTATTCCTCACTCTGCGCACCTCACTCACCCTTCAGAGAACATCCCGGATGTGCTGCAAAAGCGAGGGAGCCTCTGCAGAGCCTCCGTATGCAATATAACAAAGTTCAGGAACTTTGTTATATTGTTTACGGAGAGCATTATATTATTTGAGTATATCTAGCCTGTAGGCTACAAGTATAAAAAGATGTGCCTTGAATAAATTTTCTCACCCTTTAGCATCTTGCAAATCTGCGAGCTAGCATGTTCGCTCTCATTGCCATGGCCCTAAGCTGCCTCTACAGGTGCGCTTTGTCTTTAAGGCTAGGCAATATTCATGGCTTTACCTGCACAAACCTTATTAGGACCATAACTATGACAGACAGAGATTTTATCCTGCAATTCACTGATCATCGTGAGTATAGGGTAATTCACAAGTTATACGATAGAGGTTTTCTCAAACATAAAATCTTAAGTGGACATTCGAAAAACAAAACTTACATCATGACTTAAATACCATACCTTTGTATATAATGTTAAAACATATTTTAATAGGTATGCAAAATAGTATGAACTAATAATAGAAACACATAATGTAATGACTTGGTCGCCGGCACATCGTCGTGTTTGTAGCGTTATAGAAACATCTCGCATCGGTTGTAAATTATAGAGCATTTTAACAAATATTAAATATGTTGTAAAGGGCAATTTTATTTTAAATGAAATACTTGTGATGAATAACGTATTTATTTGGATAAGGATTAATATCATGTTTATAAAAATACCTTCGCAAATAATGCATTATTTTAGAATAAATTTCGTTAGCATAAAAATGGTTATAGTGAGCCAACCTTAAAAGATAGACATATGCTGTCGCGGACTTTTTTTTAGAACTTTTAAAGGGGAACAATTCTGTCATACATGATTTTTGCGAAACTTTAACTGTTTACGCAGCGCACGCAGCGGAAGCTCTTAAAAGGAAAAAATTCTCTCCGATTTTGAAACATTCTTCATTGGTGCTCCGCTCCTATTGATCTTAGCGTGATGATATATAGCCTATAGCCTTCCTCGATAAATGGGCTATCTAACACTGAAAGAATTTTTCAAATCGGGCCAGTAGTTCCTGAGATTAGCGCGTTCAAGTAAACAAACAAACAAACAAACAAACAAACTCTTCAGCTTTATAATATTAGTATAGATTATAAAAATACCTTCGCAAATAATGCATTATTTTAGAATAAATTTCGTTAGCATAAAAATGGTTATAGTGAGCCAACCTTAAAAGATAGACATATGCTGTCGCGGACTTTTTTTTAGAACTTTTAAAGGGGAACAATTCTGTAATACATGATTTTTGCGAAACTTCAAACAAACTCTTCAGCTTTATAATATTAGTATAGATGTACTAGCGGTCGCCTAGTGGTCAAAATTCGATCAAAACTCCTAAGCTTGCTTTATTACATATAAATAAGGTACTATTTATTGTAACTAGTGGTCGCCTAGTGCTCGAAATTCGACCAAAGTTTGCCTGTAAGATATTGCTGATAATGTCATTATAAATATTGATATAATTATGTAACCATAGTTACGCACTTCGACTGCGTGTGTCAAATGCATGGTTGTGTGCGTGTAGAATTTTTTCATTAATTTCTAATGCATATTTAATAAAAATATTAGGATTCGCCCCTCCTTCCCCATATAAACTTTAACTGTGCTAAATTTCATACTCCTCCGTCCGCGCAATTTTCGTAAAAATGGGTACAAAGTTTTTGCTTCACGTATTAATATATAGATAAAGAAAACTTGTTACTATGGTTACCTATAGGTAACCATAGTTACAAAGAGTCGTACGACGTCAGAAGAACAATGCCGAAATACTACGAACGCAATTCGACTGCGTGTGTCAAATGCATGGTTGCGTGCGTGTAGTGGTTTTTCATTAATTTAATGTATTTTTGATGCATATTTTATAAAAATATTAGGATTTGCCCTTCCTTCCCCATATAAATTTTAACTGTTCCAAATTTCATGCTCCTCCGTCCGCGCAATTTTCGTAAAAAGGGGTACAAAGTTTTTGCTTCACTTATTAATATATAGATGTCTTTCCAATTTTCCACTAGGTACCTATTGCTTGTTGCAAGTTAGATACACAAAGTATCTAACTTGACATTGTTTGGAAAAATAAAGGCACAAAGTAATTATTAATTAATGTAACCAAAGTAGATTTGCTAAAATCGAAAATCGCTGGTCGTATCCACACACTAAGTAAACCTTAGGGGTAGACAAAGCGGTCTTCTCATAAAACTGACTATTCGCACGTTCTCATCTAGGAAATACCTTTACCCTACTTAAGTTTGTAGCCAAACAACCTGGTGTTTTGTTTCTCCGATATGTAATGTTTCTGGGCCTATTAACTTATTGTGTCCCAGCGGTACACCGGCGGCCAAACACAGTAGGTTTCTATTTATGTCTGGCATTCTGGTATGGTTAAGCGAGCATGGCAGCAGTCGGCCAATATATTTTGTCCCTGGTTTTAAGGCGAGGATTTCCCAAAGTACAGTGTTATCTGGCGTGCTTAAGGCGAGGATTTCCGAGCGCTCAAAGGTTTTGGGGCCCCCCGCTTCACCGGTTCGCGCGTACGCCGACGTCCATAATTACGATGAGTCGGGAGCTATGCTACTCGCGAGTGCCGGTGACGTAGGTAGGGTGGTGGCACCAATTATCGGCCGTGTCAACTTTTTTTGAACTTTTGCTGCTTGTAATTTTTACGTTAATAACTTAATTTGCTTTCTTGCAATGCCTTTTTTGGGTAGAGGGATACTTAAACTCGGTTTGGGTAGAACATTTCTAAGCTGTGACACTAGTGCATTCTTCATAGGCGGGATAGTGATAGATAATACGATAATAATATTATTAAGTGTCCATGAAAACTACGTAAATATAACAATCAAACCGTATTCCATGTTTGGTAATAGTGTGGTAATAGTCAATAGGATTATTAAATACTAGCTTCTTGCCGCGCCTTCGTCCGCGTGGAATAGTTACTTTGGGCTAACGTTGATTTTAACCCGCGACTTCGTTATACTTAGTTAGCTGCGTTATTTTAAAACTGCTATATCTACTAAGATATTCATTGAAATCGAATGATGTAAAGGGCAATTTTGTTTTAAATTAGATACTTGTGATGAATAACGTATTTATTTGGATAAGGATTAATATCATGTTTATAATAATACCTTCGCAAATAATGCATTATTTTAGAACAAATTTGGTTAGCATAAAAAAGGTTATAGTGAGCCAACCTTAAAAGATAGACATATATTGTCATGGGCTTTTGTTTAGAACTTTTAAAGGGGAACAATTCTGTCATACATGATTTTTGCGAAACTTTAACTGCTTACCCAGCGCACGTAGCGGAAGCTCCCAAAAGGAAAAAAAACCCTCCGATTTTGAAACATTCTTCATTGGTGCTCCGCTCCTATTGATCTTAGCGTGATGATATACAGCTTATAGCCTTTCTCGATAAATGGGCTATCTAACACTGAAAGAATTTTTCAAATCGGACCGGTAGTTCCTGAGATTAGCGCGTTCAAGCAAACAAAAAAATAAACTCTTCAGCTCTCAAACTCTCAAAGTTTCGCAAAAATCATGTATTATAGAATTGTTCCCCTTTAAAAGTTCTAAAAAAAAGTCCTCGACGGCATATGTCTATCTTTTAAGGTTGGCTCACTATAACCATTTTTATGCTAACCAAATTTGTTCTAAAATAATGCATTATTTGCGAAGGTATTATTATAAACATGATATTAATCCTTATCCAAATAAATACGTTATTCATCACAAGTATTTAATTTAAAACAAAATTGCCCTTTACATCATTCGATTTCAATGAATATCTTAGGAGATATCGCAGTTTTAAAATAACATTGCAGCAAAATAATTACCCATTACAGACATAGTACAAACGATGTTTCTCCTGGTTTATTCTGCGTGATTACTACTGGTTCGATTTGAAACATTCTTTTAGTGTTGGATAGCCTATTTATCGAGGAAGGCTATAGGCTATATAACATCACGCTACGACCCACGGGGGCGGCGCAGTAACGATAAACGCGGGTGAAACCGCGGGAACATCTAGTATAATAATAATGCTATAAAATAATGATTCAAGTCCTATACAAATATAGGTAGTCTTTTAGTAATTTTCAAATAATAGGTAGGCAACCTATGTACCTTTAACATTTGTTTAGCCTACGTAAGGCTAAAGATGACAACCGTGATTTTCTTTTATTTTATTGCCCATTTCTACACTCGTCATCTACAAATCAATAATGGACTTGCACTGGAAGTGGTACCTAACTATGCTGTTGTTATCAAGGCCGTTATCTCGTCCAATAATCAAAACGATATTTTCAAAACTATGCTAATTATATACACTCTTATTACTAAAAATAATACCTATTTACAAACTAAACCTAGATATAATATATTTATTAATAAGTGATGACATTCGTAACTGACGATAAAATTATTTGTAATTCTGCGGTGCGCTCTGCAAACTAGCGATACGTCCTGTCCCCATTACATCCTGCTCGGGAGTGCAAGACACGAGAGAGCGCGGCGGCTAGTAAGAAATCACATATTTTCGGTATTATATTTTTGTATATTATATAATGCATATTGTGATGCCCGACAAATAACCGTTTTTACATGACCTTTCTTTTGGTATATTTTTGAAAATTCAATTCCCAATATAACTCAAATAAAACACGAAAAATGTTTAAACCAGACCTATCTTCACGATTTTTTTCGATCGTATAAAATGTCAGTAATCGTGTTTCGAATGCCCGACAAATCAAGATCTAATGCTGTAAAATAACATATATTTTTTTCAGAATTTAAATCTATGTTATTTACAAATAAAACGCGTTTAAGCACGCTAGATAACACTGTACTTTGGAAAATCCTCGCCTTAAACACGTTTTATTTGTAAATAACATAGATTTAAATTCTGAAAAAAATATATGTTATTTTACAGCATTAGATCTTGATTTGTCGGGCATTCGAAACACGATTAATGACATTTTATACGATCGAAAAAAATCGTGAAGATAGGTCTGATTTAAGCATTTTTCGTGTTTTATTTGAGTTATATTGGTATTTGAATTTTCAAAAATATACCAAAAGAAAGGTAATGTAAAAACGGTTATTTATCGGGCATCACAATATGCATTATATAATATACGAAAATATAATACCGAAAATATGTGATTTCCTATTGCCAGCGCGCTCTCTCTCGCGTCTTGCACTTCTTCCACACCCGAGCGGGATGTAATGGAGACAGGACGTATCGCTAGTTTGCAGAGCGCACCGCAGAATTACGAATAATTTTATCTTCAGTTACGAATGTCATCACTTATTGATAAATATATTATATCTAGGTTTAGTTTGTAAATGGGTATTATAAATTTTTAGTAATAAAAGTGTATATAATTAGCATAGTTTTGAAAATATCGTTTTGATTATTAGACGAGATAACGGACTTGATAACAACAGCATAGTTAGGTACCACTTACCAGTGCAAGTCCATTATTGATTTGTAGATGACGAGTCTAGAAATGGACAATAAAATAAAAGAAAATCAAGGTTGTCATCTTCAGCCTTACGTAGGCCAAATAAATGTAAAAGGTAAGTTGCCTACCTATTATTTTAAAATTACTAAACACTACCTATCATATTTGTATAGGACTTGAATCATTATTTTATAGCATTATTATTATATTAGGTAGGTATACGGGAATAAAAATGTGAGATGTGCCAAAAAGCAATACGAGCGAATTTTATAGGTACCTACCTACCTAAGTAAATACAAATATAATCCGCAGTTATACCTGCGCGTTGTGGTATTTATGGTTACTGCACCACCCTCGTGGGTCGTAGCGTGATGTTATTTGGTATAACCTTCCTCAACAAATGGGCTACAGAGGCAAAAAAAATCATAGAAATTGGGCTGCTAGTTTCTGATACTAGCGCGTTCAAAAACACAAAATTTTCAGTTTTGATATAAGTAGGTAGGTATATGAATTTCCGTATGAGTAATCTATACAAATAAATAAAATTGAAGTGTCTGTTTGTAATGTCAAATAACAGCTTTTTATCTAATGCATATGAAAGTATATAAGGTACTATACAAAAAAAAAACTATTTTAAAATTTTTGTCTGTCTGTCTGTCTGTTTGTTCCGGCTAATCTCCGAAACGGCTGAACCAATTTTGACGGGACTTTCACTGGCATATAGCTGATGTTATAAGGAGTAACTGAGGCTACTTTGATTTTAGAAAAAAAAATAGGGTTCCGCGGATACAAACACTTTTTAGTTAAAATCTACGCGGACGAAGTCGCAGGTAACAGCTAGTATTCAATAATCCTATTGAATATTACCACACTATTGCCAAACATGGAATACGGTTTGATTGTTATATTTACATAGTTTTCATGGACACCTAATAATATTATTATTCTCATTGGTTGGCGGAAAAGAAGTGTTGTTTTTTAGATTTTATGTGGGTACTAGCTTCTGCCCGCGACTTCGTCCGCGTGGAATAGTTACTTTCGGCTAACGCTAATTTTAACCCGCGACTTCGTTTACGTAGAAGGTAAAAACATTTTTAAATAATACGTACGTTAAGGAGCTATTTTAGATACCTACATCACGCTTTTATGATATTTTTGCAATGTTATTTTAAAACTGCGATATCTCCTAAAATATTCATAGAAATCGAATAATGTAACGGGCAATTTTGTTTTAAATTAAATACTCGTGATGAATAACGTATTTTTTTGGATAAAGATTAATATAATGTTTATAAAAACACCTTCGCAAATAATTCATTATTTTAGAACAAATTTAGTTAGCATAAAAAAGGTTATAGTAAGCCAACCTCAAAAGATAGACATATGCTGTCGCGGACTTTCTTTTGGAAATTTTAAAGGGGAACAATTCTGTCACACATGATTTTTGCGAAACTTTAACTGTTTACGCAGCGCACGCAGCGGAAGCTCTCAAAAAAAAAAAAACCTCCGATTTTGAAACATTCTTCATTGGTGCTCCGCTCCTATTGATCTTAGCATGATGATATATAGCCTATAGCCTTCCTCGATAAATGGGCTATCTAACACTGGAAGAATTTTTCAAATCGGACCAGTAGTTCCTGAGATTACAAGCAAGCAACAAAGTTACAAGCAGTCAAAGATCAAAAAAAGTTGACACGGCCGATAATTGGTGCCACCACCCTACCTACGTCACCGGCACTCGCGAGTAGCATAGCGCCCGACTCATCGTAATTATGGACGTCGGCGTACGCGCGAACTGGTCAAGCGGGGGGCCCTAAAAGCTTTGAGCGCTCGGAAATCCTCGCCTTAATAGCACAGAGATATCAGAATAGGTACTCGCGAACGTCAACTCTAGTGTTAGGCGTCAGCATCCGTGCCAATCGACACGGACGCTAAGACTAGGGTTGCCACTGGTCGAAAGCGTACAAAAAGAAGCAAATATGCCATGTTAGATCCAGCTTCAGCTCGATGTCCATACGCAATGCGTTTCCCAATAGGAGATTAAGAGCATATAATAAACGTCAGTGACATGCTTTGGGCGAGTCGAGCGAGGAGGACGGTTATTAATGACATTTATATTGACACTACAATAGCTACGAAAGGTATTCATCTGACGCACATAGCGTCAGATTATTGCGGAGCAGTGATAGCTCAGTGGGGAGACCAACAGACTGCTATGCAGAGGGTCTCGGGTTCGAACCCACGACGCGCACCTCTGACTTAAGTTATATGACTTTTCGAAATTATGTGCGTATTGATTGATAATTATCGCCTGCTCCGTGCTTCGGAAAGCACGTTAAGCCGTTGGTCCCGGCTGCCATAAACATCTATCGCAGTCGTTATTGGGAGAGTGTCGCCACAAAAGATCCCACTGGCCCCCACATAAGATAAGATAAGATTATTGCGATGAAGTAATGTAAATCCAATTACAGACGTTCTAGAGCTTTGGTAATGGAAAGTCATGAAATTAATTTTATTGAGCATACGCTCACCGACCGCAAAATTGTTTCTAATTAGGTGTATTCGAACACCCGGAGCAATGTTTTTATAACCTAACACTCCTGTATTTGTCTACTCCATTATCTTTGTTACCATATACTGCTTTCACAGTTTTGCTTGGGATTAGAGTCGTCTGTGCACATTTTCTAGTGTTCTCTATGTAATCCACAGTAATATGTTGTCAAGCGAGAGATCGATGTTCATGGACACCAAAAAGACATGATCAACCTCTGAAACGTATAGCTGACATAACATAATTCCTCAAGCCAGAAAGATAAGAAGATTTGCATCCATTATATTGTGTCGTTCCGACTTTTGAACATAACGATAGTAATTCACACCGGATTTACCGTTGCGTGATGATAATTTCCGGCGTGGAATTATCGCACTGTAAGATGTTGGGTTTGTGTGTGACAAAACGAGAATCCAGTAAATCTACGTTCTCGTTAGTGCCATGGACCAAATTTTTATCAGAATTTGTAAGTGTTTGGGTCGATCGCCACTTTATTTCTCTAGCCGTTTTAACGGGTAACCAGAAAACTTGACTGCACAGTCGCTCCTAAATGAATACTTTATGGAAAATTCCGTCACCACATACCATAACAGTAATTTGACTGTAATCTTCTATGAATGTGCTGTTTATTACATTCTAAATAATAAATCATATTTACCTAGTTCTCTTGTAAGAATAATCAATAGTCAATTTAATAATATACGGGTGTATAAGTAAAAATATGAGATGTATTTTTGTACTAAATATAACCGCAGGTCTTGTGCTTTAGTACTGACTGACTTATTATTCGATAATTGTATGCATTTACAAAGCATGCCATCCGTGCATTACCTGAATAAATGGACTTATGGTTTGGATCTCATTTCTCTCAAATATTTTGCAATAAAAATTATACAAATAGGATTAAATATATCGTGTGATTATACAGCCTTTTTTGACCTGGTCATCAAAATTAAATGCAGTAAATCCAAGTGAATCAGCGACCGCTCATTAAAGTACATTCCTTTCAATGCAGTATATCTATACATGTAGCCGTAAAATTGTAGTGTGATTTGATGTCCATTCATTTTAAAAACGCGTCGGTATCCACCTTACGTTTATTGTTTCTCACATTATTCCATAACACCTACAGTCGAAAAATTACCTAAGCATCTCTTCAATTACCTAAGCATCTCTTCCAAAAATTACCTAAGCATCTCTTCAATTGCCGTTACTAAGATCAGCATCATTCACATTTTAACTTAATACTTTATCTATTCTATAGAGAAAAAGGATAACCGCAGCGGGACGTCTAATTGTTGTTTAGTGACATAGCTTGTCAAAAATTACCAGGCAATTCATAAATCTAACTTTGATGTCTACTTTACCGAGCATACAATCATGCATTTCCCAGTCTTCATGTTCATAAACGTATTTTACTACTACGCTATGGTATGCTATGAATATGAACTATAATGTGTCTGATACTATGTATATTTGATAAGTGGACATTATATTTGGGCAATTACTGAAATGACATTAGGTTGACCTGTGGCATGATTGAATTACAAACGTCGTCGTTGTGTTGCACTAACTATTTAATAAAATGTATTTAAATACGTTTAGCCAATTTTATTTCAAAAGAGGAAATCCATTACCTATTTTTGTTTATAAATGTATAGTCGCTGTTTATAATAATAATGTAATATCCACCCTGTATTAAACTGTCCCACTGCTGGGCCCGGGCCTCTTGTCAGTGTGAGAAGGGTTAGGATAGTCCACCACACTAGCTCAGTGCGGGTTGACAGACTTCATATATCTTTAAGAACATTGTGAAGATCTCTCAGACATGCAGGTTTCCTCACGATGTTTTCCTTCACCGTTAAAGCAAGCGATAATTAACTATTTAATACGCACATAACTTCGAAAAGTCAGAGATGCGTGCCTTGGGATCGAACTCGAGACCTCTGCGTGGCAGTCCAACGGTCTCCCACTAGGCTATAAAGATGATACTAATTATTGGAAGAATGCTGTCTTTAAAAAAACTAATGTGTTCTAGACGGAGCTTTCTTACGTCACTACCCCATTATTTAATGCACACTTGTGTACTCATAGTAGATGTAGTCACTGACATAATGTAGGAACAAGCGAATAGATTTAATTTTAGTTAGTCTTGCACATTATATGCAAGTGAATCCTTAGTTTACTATGTAAAGTCTTTACTAATGTGTCAAGTAATCGTAACGGGATTCTGAGCGACCATTAAAACCTGTTTATCGACTAAATTCGCTCACTGCGTCTATATCAAAGATGCCTATTTTCACTAAAATTAGGTGAGTTTTCACGGAAAAGTGATGTCTCGTTACTAATTATTAGAACTTAGCCATTCAATACTTTTGCATATAAGAAGTACTATCCACCAGCATTTGAAGTTCTTGCATGTAATTGTCATTACTGTTCCTGAATTGCTGTTATTTTATTTACCGATGTACTATTGACCTTCGAAATATATTTTTATCTTTTTACTTTTAAAACTATCCGTTTCTAAACTGTGACAAATGCAAAACTCGTAATGTAAACGAGTATGGTATAGCGAATCAGAATTACTCATTTGTCGTTTGGCTAATATGTATTGCTTTAGTCACTGAAAATGCGACTTCTTAAGTGATCGTCATTAAGCGCCTGATCGCTCGCCGGTTGTATCCGATTGCCGTCCCATCAGATTACGAGAGTTAGGGAACAGAGAATGCACTTGAGTTTGCGCACACTTTTGTGCACTACATATAATATCTCCTACGCAGATGGCCAGTCTCCATTGAGATTGACCGTCGGCGTCGCGACCAAAATTCTTTTTGCAGGACAGTATTATAGTTGATCGTCTGTATGAATGGCTAATTAAGTTTACAAAATGGTTCTACAATAGTAAAATCTAATAAATAGGATTTCTGTAGTAAGTATGCTCTAAATATATGCCTTGTGGCACTCTTAATAAAAAATGGATTTATCTAAAAAGATACTTAGGTGTTTAAAAATATAAATGTTGTGTGACTGATTAGTGTATAATTGCCAGTTTTATTGTACCGTACAAAAAATGCTAAATACAGAATATCTATGGTAGTCGCAGCGTAGACATCCCGTGGCTCGTCTGTCTGTCCATTCGTCCATCTGTCTGTCACAGCGTATTGGCTTAGCTAATTAGAACAAAGATTTTGGAGTATATCTGTCATAGAAGTCTCGGTACCAGCTCGGAGTCCAGTACTATGCCAGGTAGATAGCAATAGGCTCGCTCCCTACCTACACGTGACTTAAAACCACAGTTGACGAAATAGGGGCACACACTCCTGCTTACCCTCTCGGACACGTATCCGTTTTCTTCTGAAGTACCTACGGGACCTTCCGTGCGCGAGCTTGACTTGCACATGACCGTGTATTAAACTTTTGATTTATTAAATAATGCATAGTAAAGTTATTAAGCAGGTAATTGTTAATAAAATTTTGTCGCAACGCTTATCGACGTGACCGTACTTTATCCAACTATACTTTTTATATCATTAATCCATATTATGTCAACATAAATCTAAAGGATTTAAAAAGAACGAACTTCTGATATTTTTATTGGGCCTTATTTTTTGGCAAAGCGTGGCTGCAATATAGTGGCTGACATCGCCAGCAATAACTACTAAACACGGCAATATTTTGCATGTGTTTAGGCTATAATTAGCCCTGCATTCATATTCATCATTAAAATGTTGCCAAGCTATAGATGAAGATATTGCAGTCACATATTCCAGTAAAAACATTTTTTTCTTTTTTTTTTTATTGCCATTGGTGGCAGACGAGCAAGTGGCCCACCTGATGGAAAGTGGTAACCACTGCTCATGGACTTCAGAAATGTCAGGACATAGCAAAGCCGCTGCCTACCGTGAAAGAAGAACTCTCTTTAAACCTCGTTTGAAGAAGGACATATCATAGCGCTCGGGAAACACCGAAGCTGGCAGTTCATTCCAGAGCTTGCACGTACGTGGGAGAAATGATCGCTGAAAGCGTACCGTCTTAGAATTGAACGCTTCCAGGTGATATGGATGAACCCTGCTTGGGTGTCGAGTGGTACGGTGATAGAAAGGGGCCGCTGGTACCAAATCAAACAGTTCTTCAGAGCACTCCCCGTGAAAGAGTCGGTAGAACCCGCAGAGAGACCCAAAGTCTCTTCGTTGCTCCAACGACTCCAGTCTATCCGTGAGATTGGGATCATCGACGATTCGAACTGCCCGTCTTTGTAGGGAGTCAAGTGGGTCGAGCTGGTATTTGGGGGCCCCTGCCCAGAGATGTGAGTAGTACTCCACGTGCGGCCAGACCTGTGCTTTGTAAAGCACAAGACGTTGACCTGGTGTGAAGTACCGCCTGGCTCTGCTCAGTACACCCACCATTTTACTCGCTAATTTAGCTTTGTCCTCCAAGTGACTCCCAAACTGGACTTTATTTGAGATTTCGACGCCAAGGACCCCAATACTTTCGGAGATACGGAGAGTAACTCCTTGGAACTGTGGCGCCATGATAAAAGGGTCCTTCTTGGCAGTAAACGCGCACACTTGTGTCTTCGAGGGGTTGAATCGAACTAAGTTCTGTTCACCCCATTTGGAGGCCCGCCCAAGAGAGTCCTCGACTTCAGACACAAGTTGTGTTCGTCTTTCCTGTATTATGCTCCGAGGGACATTCTGATAGCTGGTATAACGCGCATCACCCGTGCTGTCATCCGCATAGCAATGTATGTTCTCGATTGACAACAAGTCATTGATATGCAGGATGAACAGCGTTGGGGAGAGCACCGAGCCTTGAGGAACACCAGCGTTAATGGTTTTGGTTTCGGAGCTGCAACCATCAACGACGACTGTAATGCTCCGACCATCCAGAAAGCTGGCTATCCATTTGCAGAGTCCCTCGGGGATTCCATAAGGTGGTAGCTTCGATAGAAGGGCTCTATGCCAGACCCTGTCAAATGCCTTAGCGATATCGAGGCTAACGGCCAGAGCCTCTCCCCTTCCCTCCAAAGCCTCCGCCCAGTGGTGTGTGAGGTACACTAGAAGATCACCAGCCGAACGACCATGGCGAAAGCCATACTGGCGGTCACTAATCAGCTGATGATCCTCAAGGTACCGCAGCAGAAGGCGGTTTATTAACCGCTCCATAACTTTGGAGAGCAAGGAAGTAATCGCTATCGGCCTATAGTTTGAAGGATCCGACCGGTCAACCCTTTTCGGGATCGGGTGAACATGAGCAACCTTCCACGAAGATAACCCTGTTGGAATTGTAGGAAAGACGGTATAGGCGCGTTAAAACAGGGGTCAACTCAGGGGCGCACGTCTTAAGTACCACTGCAGGGATGCCGTCAGGCCCACTCGACTTATGGATGTCCAGGAGTTCGAGCTCACGCCTAACCGCACGCTGATTGATGCGGATTTCAGGCAAAGAGCTCTCACACCTTGGGATGGTAGGTGGTATGACTCCCTCATCATCCAAAGTCGAGTTTGAGGCAAAGAGTTCTACCAAAAGATTGGCCTTCTCTTTTGCACTATAGGCCAGACTGGCACCAGACTTACGCAGTGGTGGGAGACTGATCTGGCAAAAATTTCCTTGCGCAGCCTTGGCGAGCGCCCAAAAAGCACGACTCCTTGAAGGATGTCTTCCAAGGCGCTCGCCAATTCTAGCAACGTGTTCCGCCTTAGCCTTGGCAATAGCCTTCTTGCTGGATCTAGAAGCGGCATTAAATTCTCGCTTTCTCTCCTTCATATCAGGATCTCGACACTTCCTAGCCCTATTCCAGGCTAAGTATGCCAACTGCTTCTGGTGTGCAGCATCTCTGCTAGCGTTATTGAACCAGGGGCGGATGCGGCCGCCCACAGGTATTTTGGCAGAAGGGATGAATAATTCCATCCCTTGGTGGAGCACATCTGTGATGCAGTCAGCACAAGTGCCAGGTTCCCCGGATGAGAAGCAAAGCCGCTTCCATGGGTAGGATGCAAGAAATTCTCGAAGTCCATCCCAATCTGCTGACTTGTATCGCCAGACTCTACGGTAACCAGTCACCGAAGAGCGATCTGTTTGCGTAACAGGGGCTGCACTGCGGATAAGGCAATGATCCGATGATCCCAGAGGAGCATCGACCTCCACCCTGTATCCTAGTGGATGTGTAGTCATGGCTCTCGTTGTCTGGGATACGGGTGGGATGTAACACCAGTTGTAAGAAGCTATAAGCCGAGGCCATATTGAAGAGAGCCCGACCCACGGAATCGGTAGTCCGGGATCCCAGCCACTCTTTGTGGTGAGCGTTAAAATCGCCAAGGACCACCAGCTCCGCGGATGGGTACCCCTCCAATATTTGGTCAGTCCCCTCTTGAACGTTCTCAAGTAGCTGAGTTGGCTCCGACTCACTGGCATGGGACCTGTAAAGGCATGCGTAAACTCGGGTAAGACCCCCATGGTCTACGCGTAGCCATAAAATTGACAGGTCCCGATGCTCGAGGCCCCAAAGGCGGCGGCAACAGATATCGCCCCTGACGAACACGCACACCCCGGCTTTACGACGGAAAAAATGCTCCAACTCGTAGCCCGGGTATTTTAAGTATGAAATGTCGTCCGGGGTGCATATCTGCGTCTCCGTTAAAAAGAGCAGGGCACGCCGCACCGTCTCGAGATGGTGGTGGACGGCATCGAGGTTACTGTGTAGACCCCTGACATTGCAGAAATCCACTAGAAATGTGGAACGGGTGTCCGCCGTAGAAAATTTGCTCTTTTTCTTACCTTTCATGGTTTTTATAATTTATCAGAGAGGCGATATGGATTGATGCATGGTTCGAGGTAGAGGCGGTGCCCAAAGAAAGAGCAAAGTCATGTTACGCAAGAAGCCGATAGGAAGCACGGAAGGGCCCCCCGTGCCCCCCCGCACATAGCCGCCGGGTCCACTCCGGTCTCCCAATCCGGCACGACGACTACGAGACGGGATTTTCGCCGGTTGGCGGGACAGCCTCCCGAGAAGGATGTACCCAGGTTCGGGTCCCCTACTAACCGGCAGGTGGCCGACGGAAACCATTCCCACCGGGTCTCCCTGTACCCCGCACCGGCCCCCCACGCCCTTCGGACCTACCAGGCATCACACTTCGCTAGCCTCAAGCCCCGCACCGATCCCGAACCATAGGAAGAAGAGATAAAGGAAGTGGGAAGGGGGAAAGAGGGTGTTTGGGCCTCCGGCACTCTCACTCACCGAACGAAACACAACAGTAGGAATACTGCTATAATAAAAGCATTATAATAAATTCAACTAGAAAATACGTGCTTCCAATAACTCAATTTGTTAAATAACATGTTAACATTGCTGGCATTTATGATGATTGGCTTATACATCACATGACACATCTAAAATGTTAATTAGAAAAATAAAAGCCACGCATCCATTGCGTTTCGTAACCGCGCGCCGTTCCTTACTTAATGCGCGTGTCAAGATATTAATATATACACCGTGAATTTGTAGTCGTTTTGGAACCGAAACGTGGTAACTTAGGATAATTAGTAGTATCAATAAAAAGTAGTAAAATAATTGTACTGCGTATAATAAAAAAGTTTGAATATAAATAATATTTTTCACTTATTCGAGTTTGATCGTAGTAACGCACGGACAATTCATTCACAAACGCATGCATACGTCACCGGCGCGGGCGGCGTCCGCGTTGCCGCGCCGCGCCGCCGCGCTCAGTCGAAGTTATGAACGACGCACGATAGGTAACTACGTATATCAGCTGATACCTATCCAGAACCTCGTGTACCACGACCGAGTCCTATGCGTCTAAAAACTAGTGAAGCTACACAAGTATTATAAAATTAGGTAAATGCAATAGCGACGAAATTGATAATAGGCTTAGCACAGTTCAGAATCAGCTGATACGAGGCAATACGTTCTCTTTTTACTATGTAATTTCTGCATTGTGAAACATCACAATTAATACGTAAATGGATACTCCAATTTCTCCTTCATACTTTACACGGGCTTAGGACCGTCGGAAATACTTTATCTGAACATTACTTTTCGATAAATAGCTAA
Source organism: Catocala sponsa (assembly GCA_963564715.1). Lineage (NCBI taxonomy): Eukaryota > Metazoa > Arthropoda > Insecta > Lepidoptera > Erebidae > Catocala > Catocala sponsa. The sequence continues at coordinate 11,776,830 of OY751343.1, read as the reverse complement.
CTTTATTTATTATGTAATAAAATAAACACAGGTGAATGAACTGTGAGTATTTCGGGCGTATTTAGAAAATTGGAGCTATTTACAAAATAATTAACTTACATTAACATACCTATGGACAGTTTGTTAAAGGCCTCCACTATTGCACTACGTAGCTCCTCACGACTTTCACGTTCACGAAAATACACAAGTCTTTTTATTTCCGACATTGAGGCTTGTCTGGGCTTCTCGGTGGCCAAACCACGGGACCGCCGCGGCCTATCGTGTACCTATGTGATAGGTATCACGTATCACCAAACTGATTGTTGAGATAGGCACGTACTGCACTTGCATAATGAGTGGGACAGCCGTTGTGCTAGTAATACATATCGTGTATTGATAATGGCACTTCCTCCAATAGCTCGGATATTAGTTTGTAACATTTCTAAATACGAGCTGCCCGTTAGATGACCTTCAATAAAAACAGGCCCTATTAAATGGTCGTTTATAATATCGGCCTAAACATTCACACTGAACCTCACTTGGAGGTGGTCTTCCTGTATTAAGTGAGGGTTTACAGCGTTGCGATTATAGCGTTTTACAGACCCACTCGAGTAAACAATGACTCATTTGTCCACAGTATGTTCGCATTCGTATTATTTAACAACCACTGCACTGACATGGCGATCCATCGTTGTTGTTAATTACGTGAGCCCGATAAAAATGATAAGGGTGTAATCTATTAGTATTTAATGTTTTCCATACAAAGTATTGGCTAATATTAAATTCTCGAGCCGCCATTCTCGTGCTTCGCCGTGGATTCCGCTCTAATATCCTCTTCGATCTCCGGGGGTCATTCAGGAGTCCTCGGCCTTGCGCATGAGTCGGCGTACGGAATTGTCCATGGTCGAGAAGGCCCTGAGTTGCAGCTAAGATGGTGGGAGTGGTCGGAACTTGAGGACTTTCAATCCCTCGTAGCCGCAGCACATTCAAATGCTTCAGCTGGGAGTACAACCGTCTGGCCTCTTCCAAATTGTAATTGGCAACAGCATACAGCTGAACCAAGTAGTCAAAGAGTTTTCGTACTGACGACTATGTAATTTTCGCGTGACAATAAACAATGCATTATGCAACCATTTCGCGCGTCGGTTGCCGCGGTACTGAAGGGCGGGCGGGGGGGGTGCGGGGTCGGGAGCGCTCGCCGCCGTGCCTAGGCGCCTCGCGTCTGGGGTACATTAGGGTAGTTAGTGAACGCGGATTGGCGGGCGGCGCGGGCGCGGCGGTTTCTGTGTTGTTATTGGCAAATGTTTTACCGCTTAGTTAAAGATGAATGATATCGATCGTAGTGACACGCGTAATCGTAGTACGTGAAATTGAGTGGCGTTACCACGAGTTCTCATTTATTTTTCGTAAACGACATTAAATTTAATGTTTATAAATAAATATATTTTTATTTTATTAAAATAATCACTTTTATCGATTCTATGATTGATATAGAGTATAGGATTTTCGGTTCCAAAATGACTACAAATTCACGGTGTATATATATATATATATGTTTAACGTGTATATTTATATACGTATACTATTTTATATAAACTATTTAAGATATAAACTTATATGTTACTAAGGGCTTAAGTATTATTTTAAATAACAGACATTATTTTAGATGTAAACACTTTAATCAAATAAATCATATTTTGTAACTATTGTCATATAAAAACTAACATAGGTACATCATTTTAGATAACAAACGTAGTATACTTATCTCGAGTTTACAGCTCACTGGTAAGATGTTTACTGTCCCGTGGTCGCCGAGCAAAAACGTCCGGTTGCAACGCGGCAACGATTTATATAGCAATACCCCCACTACTCGGCGAACATAGGATGTCAATTGAATTACTCGATATATATTAAAATAATATTAATGTTTTTAAAAATCATAGTATGCCTTAGAATATTTTAAATGATGTAAAATGCTTATATTTAATTAATAACTATATAATTTGTTATATTATTCAATTAATACAATAACAACCTATATATAATATTTTAACACGCGCACTGTGATTCTGTGGTACTGCGTAATTTTATTATGTACCCATCTACAATAATTGTCATGTCATCTGACGAATACCTGCATTACCATTTTTAATTCTGTAAATTTACTATGAATATTTAAGAAACGTACCGTAATTGTTTCATAGCAAACGTAGTTGAGGACTTGGACGAAAAATAGGGTCATGTATTTGTAATATAGTTTTGCACGGAAAGAGACCGCTTACGTCATGTGGTAAAACATAGGTTATTATTTACAATAATAATTAGACTATTCTTTTGAAAAACATAAAAGTTACGCCACTAAGTAGTAATGGCTGAAATATAATCATTCTTCCGAAACTAAATTTCAGCTTAATACGGTAAGTTTTGATGTCTGTTTGGTGTCATTAATTTGGTATCAGTTCTCCGATCAATATTTGATCGAAGTATCAGTTATTTTAAATGATGGCAGTACAGATTTATTTTATACTAGCTGTTACCCGCGACTTCATCCGCGTGGATTTTAACTAAAAAGTGTTTGTTCAGTTCGCAAAGTTTATAAAATCTAAATATTTCCTCATATAGAAATACCTATGCTAAAATTAATGTCATTCTTCTACTTTGTGGGTCGATTTTAATTCATTATATAAGGATTTATAATGGATGTATATATATTAAAATCATTATTATTTTATAGACATTTCCCTATTTGAATCGGAAATTGTTCACTATTTGATAGGTTTTAATTTTTTTCCCGCGTACTTATTCCTTTTTTTTTTAAATAAAAGAACCCTCTGTTACTCTTTATAAGCTATCTGCCAGTAAAAGTCCCGGCAAAATCGAGCCAGTCATTTCAGAAATTAGCCCAAAACAAACAGACCAGACAGATGGACAATCAGACAGAAAAAAAATTAAAAGATTTATTGATGTTAGAACCTTATATACTTTCATATGCGTTAGGTAAAAAGCTGATATTTTGACATTACAAACACACACTTCAATTTTATTTATTTGTATAGATGTATAGATAAGTCGGATATTGTTCACTATTTCATTGGTTTTGAATATTTCTCCGCGGAACCATATTTTTTTCTAAAATCAAAGTAGCCTAAGTTACTCCTTGTAACATCAGCTATCTGCCAGTGAAGGTTCAGCCGTTTCGGAGATTAGCCGGAACAAACAGACAGACAAATTTTAAGAATATACTTTTTGATGTAGGTACCTTATATACTTTCATATGCATTAGGTAAAAAGCTGTTATTTTGACATTACAAACAAACACTTCAATTTTATTTATTTGTATAGACTTCACTTAATCAGTTAATTTAAAATTCATCAGAATAACTATGTCTATAATTAAGTACTTATTTATTGTTTCCTGTTCTCCCCGGACTGCGAAAGCGTACAGACGTATCCACTGTGAACAAATTATAATAATTAAATATAAAAATAAAATTAAAAATAAAACAACAATTATTGTGAACGTAATACAGTTCAAGTATCAGGCGCGCAGAGACTGTACGGAGGTGACTTATCTACAACGCTCGGTAAGCACCGCCTGCCCTCTTAAGCTCCACCCCCTGATACAACTAAAAAGCGCCTGCCTAAATTGTATTAGCAATTTGATCTTTCTCCAATACATCTACTCAAATAGGTAGGAGTATATTTATATAGATGCCTAATAAAATGCAGCGAACTCCACCAAATAAATCATCGTCTGAGGCAGATCTAAATAAGAAACTCTTGGACGACAAAACGAGAAGGTTACAGTAAGAAATCATAAACGCCTGCGTTCGTGCCATTCACCTTACGATGACTGCTCGCAGTCGTTCAATTCTTCTGAACTCGCATCATTCAAGAAAGAGCTTATGGACATGTTTAACTCCTGGAAAGACGATCACGACAGAAGATTGACCGTTTGGAAAGCAGAACAGGATGCAACTTTGTCTATTATTACTAAAGATATACTTTCCCTAAAGGCAGACATGGCGGTTCTGCAAAAATCTGCCACTGAGATTGATTCTGGTATGTCCTCTATTAATAAGATGTACGAAGACATGAAGGAGAGGGTCTCAACTTTAGAGACTGCAAAGAAAGAGAATGAAGAAAGTATTCGCAAGCTCGAAAAGCGTATTGAGGCCTTTCAACTACAATCCCGCACTACAGCATTGGAAATTAGGAACGTCTAGTAATCTTGCAATATATCGGTAAAGTGATCGATCTGAACCTTCAAAATCAATCGTTGAGAGACATTTACCGACTACCAGAAAAATTTGACAAAGAGATACCTATTGTGGTTGCCTTTCACTCAGTTTCGATCAGGAATGACTTTCTGGCTCGAATACGTCAATTCAATAAAAAACGCCCTGTCTCCGAAAAGCTGAATACGCATACAATTGATATTACTGGTAATTGTATCATTATATGCTGAAAATCATTTGCCGCCAATCATGAGGAAAATTGCGGACAGCGTGAGCGAGGACCTCCATGTTCAATACGGTGTTCCGCAGGGAAGCATTCTAGGTCCTACCCTCTTCCTATTATATATAAATGAACTCTGTAACTTACAAATGACAAATGGATCAATTGTTGCCTTTGCGGATGATACTGCTTTAATTTTTAATGCACCCACGTAGGAAGAAGTTGTTGTTCACGCTCAAATTGGTCTTAAAGCTGTCACGGACTGGCTTCGTGATAACGTTTTAACGCTAAATACCGCGAAAACAAAATATATGACGTTCTCAAAACGAGCCTGTTGCCCTAACGTTCCATGGACTATCGTGAACCATTGCTGTCCTCGCCCACGAACTGTAAACTGCTCGTGCAATTGTCCTACTTTACAGAGTGTCAACAATATAATGTATCTTGGAATTCTTATCGACCGCAAACTAAGTTTCAACGGTCACATAGAATTGCTATCTGGACGATTGCGCAAACTTATGTACGTCTTTAAAGGCCTGCATGGGGTTGCTGACGCTACTACAATCAGGATGGTGTATGTAGCGCTTTGTCAGTCATTATTAATTTATTGTGTCACAATTTGGGCAGGCACCTATTAAACCTTACTCCTTAAACTAGAGCGAGCACAACGAGCAGTGTTGAAAACATCACTGTCTCTTCCCTTTCGTTTCCCCACAGTGTAACTTAATAAAAGATGCTCCTTACTTTCGGTTCGACAATTATTGATATTGTACACTGTTCTTAGACAGCATTCGTTGCTATCTTTCGATACCACAGTTTTGTCTAAGCGACGCAAATATAACCTATGTCCAACCTCAACTTGTTCTTTTTTCTCCCACATAACTTTTTAGGCGGTTACTTGTACAACAGAGTAAACGAAAGCTTGAACATATATACGAAAACTAAAGTCTGTGCAAAATAAATAATTTCAAAGTTTTACTTAATCTGGACTATGACCAAACGGAAAACCTGCCAGTGGTACAAAAATAATAACGCACGCTATATATACCTACACATAGACACACATACACATACGCACACACACACATACACACCAAACTCACAAACAAGATAATTAATACATACATTTCTATATAATTTAATTTTAACAACTTAGTCTATTTATTTTGATTTTCTTACATGTTTTGAAGTTCATTATATATTTTTCTTTTTATGTTTATGTCTACTGTTGAATACAATTTTCACTGTTTCTAGAGTACGACTTTTCCGTGGAATGGATGTCTGCATAAAACAGGTTTTTACTTAGCTTGAAAACCAGTCTCAGTGTCCCAATACCTTTTAATTAACAACTTTTGTGTTTAATTGTGATATGGGAGAAAAATAAATTATATTATTATTATATTATTGTCTTTAATATAAACCAAATATATTTTTTGGGTCATTAGACGTTTACTGGCAGCTCAAATTGAGACGCATTTACAAAACGCAGTGCGCGTATGGCCTTACTCATTCATTGAGCATTGCAGCGTCGCGTCGCCTCTCCGTTCCGTTTGCAACACTCTCGCTCGTCTTTCCTTGGCACAACTAGTCAAAACATGCCTGCCTAATTATTTCAATATTATATTACATAAATATAACAATTATTTTATTTTAGAAGTTATATTATAAATTAAGAGTATTACCTTCGAGTCTCATAAAATACACGTTTCCAGACGGAATTTTTATGATTGCCATTAGAAAAATAAAGGTAGAGACTTCTTGAACGTAAAACAGAACGTGTCAGTTTCGGTGACGGATGAAAAATCGAAAAAGAATTTGCGTGTTGGACTAAAATTCAATAAAAAATAATAAATCGAAAAATTGATAAATTTTACGAAGTGTGAGTGATGTAAAAACAAAAATGAATTTAGCATATTAACAATATTATCTGGTTTCGGTACGTAAAAGTGTACATAAGTGGAAAGATATAGTTGTCGTACTATTGTAGACAGATTTTTTGGCAAATTCAAGGTTGTTGTCTTTCAGCTCCAACGTATTACAATTGTAATTGGTTGTGTTACCTATTCGTTTATTTAATTATCGTCTGTCGGGAATGAAGTGTTGTCGTTTGCCAGTGCAGTATTGTGTTAGTACTGCCCAGTTATATCAAAATCACTTTATGTGTACGCGTGTATTGTGATCTTGGCCTTGTCTAGCTAGCTTTGCGTACATTTATAATAGTTTACATAGATACCAATTATTTATTGAATTGTCTCCATTACAATACGACAAGATGGGCGGTAAGTGGTCTTAAATTATAAACAAAAACACATCATCACTGAATGCTAATACAAGCCAGCTTTCAAGTCAAATTCATCGGATTTTAGAGGACAAAACTGATCTTCATTGACAATAGGAGGTACATATACTGTATACACCTTGGTCGCCTAATTAATTATGCACTTTGTATTTATATTTGCAAATATTAAATAAATATTAACAGGGATGTGGTACTGTTAATCTTAAAATAGGTCTAACTGAGCCAGGACATATTAAAATTCCTAAGGTGTAGTGCAGGCAGTTCATAATTCATGCATGCAGATTAAAACTGATGCATGTTACTAGATTTTATACTTTTATTTTTTTTCATTGTAGGTAAACATATTTTGTTAATACAAGAAAGAAATGACTCGTGCTATAGGATGGTGCTTTAATTATATTGTCAATGCATTTAATGCAATATGGAATCTGCCAAGTGATGTATACCATTATGCTTTCAATGGTAATAATATATATGTACACTTTATAGTTAGTTCAATACATGTTACAAAAGGTGATTCATCATATTATTTGAAATACTCCTTTAAGTATACCTATGAGGATGGGTCAAAATGTTCATAAAGCATAGGTGTCTGTAGGTTGAGGACCACTTCCTAAAACATATTTTTTGACAAAATAAGATGTGATCTAAGAGTAAACATGAATGAATTATTCATGTTTTCTTAACTTGTCAATTATTGGAATGCCAGACATCATTGAGAAGTTATTATGTCTGCCCTTACTACTCAACAGGTTAACTATTTAGAAGAACTGTCTGTTATGATGTGGCTTTGCTTTGCTTTGCATCTATTAATTTTATGGCAATAAATAAATAAGTATATACCTTACTGTGGGTCTTGTAATTATTATTGAGTCTAATCAAATCTTCATATAGCATGTCCTGTAAAGAAGTTATAAGCAATGAGTAACAGATTAGGCAACAAATTTCATGTAAAAAAATTAAAAGTAATTCTTTAAATGTATGAGAAACTGGTGTTTTCGACTCAAAACAACATTACTGTATAATAGGACTGTAAGTAAAACGTAAATTCATGTAGTTTTTTAATTCAGTTGCACAATAATTCGGCTTATAATAAAATAAGACCAAACTGTCAACAGAAATGTTTTGCTTGTCAACTTCAAGATTGATAGTAAATAGTGCTTTGTTATAACAATATAGAAATGTTTATTACTTATTAAGTGTATACAGTTTTTATGAAATAAATACATTTTCTTTGATTACTTAGTTTACTTACTAAGAGAACAGCTAATATAACTAATGTTGCAAATTTTTATCCAAATAAGCTTAATTACTTAACTTATTGTTTAAATATAAATTGTTTGAAGAATGGTCCTTGACCTGCAGCAGAACCAGTTATAAACAGGAACTAGTGTAATTAATATTATTGTACTAATAATGAAAAAGAAATATACATATTATGATAATACCTTTATTAATCTTAATAGGTGATCTTACCACAGTAAAACTATAAAAAATTGGGTGTTATGTAAATGGTTACCTAACAGAATCTATTCATCTATGTGTAGTTTTTGCTGGCAGTACAAATATCACATGACTACTGAATTTGTCCAACCTAGTCTTTTTTTGGGATTTTCATAACAGTTTTCTATTATTCTGAGAAGCATACATGTATACATATAACTTTGAGCCATTTAGTGATCTTCTTGATTTCATTATTTTGATATGGGATGGAAGCTTAATAAGTAATAAGAAGAATAAGAAAATTCAATCATTTACAATAATATCTGCATTGTAAAATAAGTTACGTATATTGCTATTAAAGTGTGTAAGCTGGTTATTATTAAACGTAAGTAGCTTTTTAATTTCATTTATTTATTTAAGAACAATTTACATAGCATGTGAATATACAATAATAATATAAAGACAATCAATTAAATAAAAACAATATTCCAAATTGCTTGGAAGCTACTGTCACTAGGTTCCACATAATAAAATAATCTAATATGAGGTCTTATTTTATTAATCCAAAATATAAAGTGTATTTGGATTAACATAATTTTAAACCATAAAAAAATAGAAATTAGTGTTTAATATTCCTTTTTCCGCAAGCAATTTGACCCACTCTTGTAGGCATATATGTATTTATTATCAAATAATATGGAACATTATTATAACTATTTATATTGTTGATTGAGTGTTGAACAGTTAATAGAGTATGTTATTATAATCATTTTAAAGGGAACATCTAATTAGTATCATTAAAGCAGTATCAGTCAACATGTAATTGGAACAACATTTAGAGGTAAATAGAAAAATAATAAATAAATATTTGTCTGAAGTGCCATGTTTATACTATCTCTTAATTACAGAACTAAATATAACTTGGTTTAACATCATTATCATTTCTAACATTTGAAATACACCGTTAAATATTGTGTCCCGAGATAGAGATAGATGCTGCTTGTATCCGTTTCTCTTGTTTGAGTAGGTGGTTAAACAATCCAGAACGTTTCAATTTTCCTATTCACATTTGTCGTTGGCTACTATGTGAATTGATTTTATTGTTCTTCTATAATCAGCTGGACACAGTCTAGTCTTTGACGCTATAACTGAAAACTAAGGATTGGTTACTTTATCCCTTCTACGATTACGTAATGACAGATATTATCATGTTGTGAAACTTCTATATATAACTAGCCCAAGCCATAGAGCTTTATAGGTTTTCGTGCGACCAGTACCAAAGAGCTACCTCAGTTGTGTATATGTGTGATATTATTTCTGGCAACATACAGTTCATAAAGATCAAGTTCTATAAACATTGAGGTATTTTAGACTAGAAACATTATCTACCAGTATATTATCCATTGTAGTAAAATTCTTTACCGTGCGCGTCGATCTATCGTTAATGACGTACATTTCGACAACTCCGAATTATTACAGACTGAGATGATGTGTGTTAAGTGGATATTTATCGTTATTTTTTGTCTTCCTGCAACTACACAAAAATGTTTTTGTGTTTAAAAAAACCTACTAAACTGCTAAAGAGGTTTTTGTTTATTGCACCAACTACTACTAGTGATTCTACCATTACCAGTATATAATCGTACATCTAAGAGGAGGGAGGTGGATAATAATCACGTAATTTTTGCATTCTAGTAAATAAATCTCTCACACTGGAAAATGTATGCATACACGCCTTGTCGTTATCTAAATGCAAAGTTTTGAACATGCTTGTTGTCTCTCCGGGTGGATGGCTTCATGTTCTGGATAAAATTAAAATACACCTTAAAATTCGTCGCCGAATATGGATTTGGAAACGCAGGGTAGCGCTGCAGTGCAGGCAGGCGGTACTGCAACACTCATGATCAAACAAGTTACCTACTTCCTCAAAGTTTATGAACGCAAGATCGAGCAGCATCTTAGATGCCTGTCTTCTGTAAAACATGTGTATGTGGTGTGTAATTCATAGTCTTATCAAATCTCGGCATGTTCAGAAGGCTCAAGTTCAATACTGCTCGCAGGAATATTTCGAATGAGAATTGGAAACTAGGTAGACAGATTCATTAAAAAATACTTAAGAGAAAAATTACTCAAGAGTTCTTTTAAGTCGCCCTTTTGAAAATCAAAGATCTTTTTAGTTTTCTATCCACTTGTTCGATGCTTTCAGGTTTTAAGCTATTTGAGAATCCTTCTAATGCATGTCGGTCTGGTCTCTAGATAGTTTATCTCTTGGATCTTATTCTGCATATAATTTAAGTCTATATTACTATCGCGTCGTAATATATCTATTATATACATACTATCGTAGTATATCCTACATAATAGACTACCTAATTTATGGCGTAAACATGACTTCCAATCGTGAAGAGTCGATTTCTAGCACGGGAATCGCATTATTGAATTTCTACCAGTGGTCTCGTAACATTTTAGGCAATACGAGTACGTTCTATAAGTATATCTCGAGAAGATGGACCTGTAAAGTCGTGTATCTCCACTGACATAAACATCTGTGACAATATTCTGAAATCTGATGATTTTTCACATAGTGTCCGTAGTCGGCTTTAAAACTCGCAACGCTACTTAATAAAATGTCTTAAATGTGTAAAATACATACAAAGCGCTAAACATGAATATTTAAATTGTAAATGAGTGTGAATCACATGACTCATATTTGAATAGTAATCTATTTACCTACAAATTATTCATATTTATTTAGCTTGTACGGTTTTAATGCTTTTAGCACTGTATATATTCACACGCTGTTAGATGTTATAGTATAGGTACTTGGATTGTTCTCTACTTGTAAACTTACAAACGAATAAAGGTTGAATTGTATGGTCCAACTCCACAAATTACGATAAGGATGGAAGTAGTGTAAAATAAATAATCAAATATGTGTTTATGTGTTTATGTTGTTATAAGTGCGCTAAAATAATGTTAGATGATTTTTGTGTGTAGGAGGCAACGGTTCCGGCCAAGGCAACGAAACTGAAGATGAGGATCATGAATTCTTTGACGCTATGGAAGAGGATATGTCGACAGTTATGGACGATAAGAATTCATTTGTAATTAAAGTGCCCGTGAGTATTTGTAATAAACATAATTTTTCCTATATTGAATAGTTGTTTTGTATGGTTAAAACAGTAATTGCAACCGCCACGATACATGATTAAGTTGTTTTCATATTACTTATATTTACTGATAACTTAGAAAACAAATTATTCATAAATGTAAATAATAATTACGCTTATGACAATTTATATTTGAGAAACAGTATTAGAAAACAATAAATTCATTAAGTACAAGTTACTAATTTGACTCACTATGTCTTTACCAATTGAATTAATTAGAAGTCTATTTGTTAAGGTGTATTTATAAAGAAAGTAATCAAAATGTGTAATCTAAGTAAGAAAAATGTTAAGCGCTATCTTCTATTTGTGACTGATCTCATTTCACGCTTTGGTGACGACGATTTCTGTTAAAGCCTCGTATCCACTAGGCAACAATTGACGCACAACACGTGACGCTCAATAAGATCGGCAACGTTGCACAACAACGCGCGACGTTGCTAGCTGACGCGCAACATGACGCGCGGCTTGTTTTTTGTTTCCGTGCATGTGCAGTTGAACATCAAATGTTGACAAGTGGAGACGTGTAAAAGCTGCTGAAATCAACACTAGTTCCTCTGGTGACATGTTGTCGACGACTGATGCGAGCGAAATCATGTGTAGAAAGACAACGTTGCTAAACAAAAGTTCCACGCTGCCTTTCAACACGTTGTGCAATATGTCGTGCGCCAAATGTTGCCTAGTGGATACGAGGCTTAACGAAATAAGTAGACAATGCGGCATGCAATGAAATGGTTTGCTACTAATGAGAATAATCCCCAAGTAATAATTGTTTATATACATTATATAACAACAATGATATTCTTTTCGGGCAACTTTCACTTTAAAAGCATTTCAGAGATATCTAAAGACCTTGCAGAAAAGCAAACTCCTCAGCTATTCATATTTCAACACTGCATTATAAACCCGGTCTAATGAACAGGAGGTCATGTAACTGACGCAAGGACTGACTTACAAATATTTCTGGTGAAACGTACATTAAGATAACTAATTTTAGTTATGTATATTTGACCTAAACGAGAGATGTAAACATACAGTGTCATGTCAGACATCATTAAACTCTGAGATATTGTTCCTTAGGGTTAACGCTGACGTCAGATAAACTTTACATTATATTAGGAAATATTTATGATCCGTGTTCGTTCCTCGTGTGTGCTAGCTTTAAATATTGAAGTGTGTGAGCTATCCTCGTTGTTCATTATCATATTGTGTGTGCATTACAGGTAAATAGAAAAAACAAAGTAAAAAGCAGCGAAAGCTCAGATGAGTCCGAGGGCGAAACCGTCACTGAAACTCAACAGGTTAGTGTCACGTTTATGTTGTGTAATCTCTTGCTAAGGGTAACATACATTTGGGTATTAATTACTGTTGTTTTTAAGCCAGAATAAACTAAATTATTTTACGATTTATACAATATTCTTAGAAATAAATCGATACTAATATTATAAAGCTGAAGAGTTTGTTTGTTTGAACGCGCTAATCTCAGGAACTACTGGTTCGATTTGAAAAATTATATTAGTGTTGGATAGCCTATTTATCGAGGAAGGCTATAGATAACATCACGCTACGACCCACGGGGGCGGCGCAGTAACGATAAATGCGGGTGAAACCGCGGGAACATCTAGTACATAATAATATATATAATATAAGCATGAGGCAAACACAAGTCAGAATGTTGCCACTACGCAGCTCAATTGCCATTTAGATTAAGTTTGTATATTATGTAGCGTCGATTGACAGTTTTGTCATCAGTATAGAAACTATACGGCCAATTTATTGTGACCTGTTTACCTTTATTCGATGTTTATCCTTTCAAAAGGTAAAGCTTTGTGATAGATCTGGGCGCTGGGCGCTGCTACAATCCTGGTCGTTGAATACCGCGGCATTAATAGGTACAATATCAAAGCCTATATGAACACGGACATTCTGAACCGCATAAAATTAATTTAATTAAGCAATAATCTAATCATGCCATTAATTTATCATTAAAGGTAATTTTTGTGGAAGATAAAGAGAGGGCAGAAAGTGCAATGGGCGGATCGGAGGCAGCATCTCAAGTAGAAAGTGGCGCTACGGACCCCAAGCCACCGGAAAATAAGGGTCAAGATATTGTGATATGGGTAAGTCAAGTAATATTACATGAAACCTTACTATAATTGGCGAAATGTACATATGCACGAATAAGTAAGACCCGCCCAAGAGGTGTCATTAAACATCATATACACGCCCACCAGTGTCACCGAAAATACATTGTGTAATGGCATATCCGAGATCTCTCATAGATGTTGCTATTCAAAATCTATTCTATAAATTTACAAAGCAGGTCATTTAGCCAACTTATGTTCGATATTAATAAACAACCTGTTCCACATTATTTAGATTTAAGATTTACAATAATTTCCCTGATAGACCATTTTTTTCTTTGTTCTTTCGATTTCTCTTGTCCTTGTATTGCACGTACTACCAAATAACAAATGTTAAAATCAGTAAATATTTGCGGTTCTATATTAAAAAACCTATATTGTTGTTCAGATTACTCTGATGACCTCATTAGGTATTCTATATATATACTAGCATACACACAAAATTTGACCTTAATGATTTAGTAATTAATATTTTACTTGAAAATACTTTATCCAAAATTTGAACTATTAGTATAAACGTGTGGCAAAGGTTCCATAATTATGTTGATTGCTGTATAACCTCGTTTTGTGCGATTTATAAAAAAGCCTAGACCTAGCCTTAGACAGGTGGTGTGTACGTATATCGATTGTGTTGCAGCCTCACGTGTCACAAACCGCATCGATGGTGGACGGTCACGCGCGGCGGACGCGGGTGCCAGACAAGCCCAACTACCCTCTCAGCCTCTGGTCCATTATGAAAAATTGTATAGGTAAGTGTCCTATCTAGCACTATCACTAGTTGATACAGGCTCACAACATAGTCTACGATTTTTTATTTAGGGAATTTTATTTATCGAAGGCAAAGTCAAGAATCTTTATCACAAAAATGATTTAACATTGCTTGGACACTTCATTTTAAAATATTATAAAATAAAAATGTAGCCAAACTAGTTAATTGAATACCAGTTGATAATAAAATATCATCAAATAATAAAAACCTAGAAATATGCAGTATTCAAATTATCATAATTTATCCTTGACGTTTTATTAATGTTTAATTATTTTATATATTACTAGCTTTTGCGCGCTGATCCGCACGCGTGCACAGTGTGTTATTTTGTCTTAGTTGCGGACATGCTCGTTTTATGTGTTTTTTGGAAAGCTAACAATCAAACTAAACCCTTATTAAAACTCCGCCGGCTCTAACTACTATAGTTTAAGAGAAATTAATTAAATCGAGAAAAGTCCTTAAAAACCATAGAAACACAATATCTCGTTTTTTGATTTGAATTTTACACTAAATGTTTTAAGGTGTGATAGGTATTTACTATAGGAACCATTATTTTCTTAAAAACTTTAAAAATCTTGCTCACACAGGTGAGAATTTTTTTTTTCTTATGATTTTGTAAATCATTTTTTTCCGGTGATTCTCTTCATGGTCGCGTTCTTTTTTAATGCCTAGATGTTGATCACTATAACAACTATCGCCACAAAAAAAAAACATCCAACAAACCCAGGGTTACAGAAATATTGAATTTTAAAATTATGGGCCCTAGTGGGCTCACAGTTTTGATTGACAACCCTAGTTGTCAATCAAAACTGTGAGCAACATACAATACTTACTTCATGCAAATATTACTCATTGTGATTCATTATTTTGACTCAGGTTTTAACAATTGCCGGTTTAAATTGTGACGTGCATAGTTTACATACATAGTTTAAGTTTATATAGAAAATAGAGCAGAAAGATAAAGTCAATATAAAAAAATATTTACAGTGGAATTCGATCAGTACATTTGTTTTGTGATATATCTTCGATGAAGGATATTATGTGACGAAATAGTAATTCAATCCGATGGCGAGGATATGTCATAAGCGTTTAGCATTAATAGTAATTAATAATATCCTTTAGGTTCAAAACGACAACTTCCCAAAATGGTAATTCCCTAAATGTCTATTTCCCATTTCGTCCACGTTCCCAAAACGACCAGTTCCCAAATAGTCCGTTACTCAAAACGTCTACTCTACTACAAAATCATGTTTACCATGTAAAAATGTTTACCATGAAATAACTAAATTATTGTCATTAAATTATAAACCTCTGAGTCTTCTTCGAAGACAATTTGTTAGTGACAGGCATAACTCCGGAACACAATTTATAGTGACAATTTGTTAGTGACAGGCATAACTCCGGAACCACCGGACCGATTGACTTGTAACTTGGTGTGCAGACACCTTGGGGTCATACCTCGGTCGAGTTTGATTATGGGCCCTGTGGGTCACATGTATTTTAAATGGCAAAATGGCTTCATTTATATACAGAGTGGTGGTGTGCTGATTCGAGTTGGTTGCTGCTGTTTGCTGTCGAGTTTTGCTTTGTGCTGCGTTTTGCAACACAACATGCCCAACAGTGGGCATGATGTCCAACAATGGTCATAATGTCCAACAGAGGACATGATGCCAAACAGAAGACGAAGAGGTTGAATCCTGGGTTTTTCACCCATCTCGTTAATAATCAAAAGTAACCTATTTGGAAAGTGGACGTTTTGAGAGTTGACGTTATGGGAAGTGGACATTTTGGGAATTGTAGATTTGTGGTCGTTTAGGGAAAGTAGACGAAATAGGATATAGACATTTAGGGAATTACCATTTTGGGAAACGGACGTTTTGGGAGAGTAAACGTTTTGGGAAGTTGTCGTTTTGAACCTAAAGGAATAATATACAGGTAATAATAATGTAATAATAATATAACATTCTACCACACACACACAACACCGTCTAGCCCAAACTAAGCAGAGCTTGTACTATGGGTACTAGACCATGGATGAACATACATATACATATATTTTTTTGTAAATACATACTTACATATCGAAACACCCAGACCAAGACAAACAAACATCCATGTTCACGCACACAAATGTTTGACTTGAGCGGGCATCGAACCCGCGACCTTCAGCGTGGCAGTCGGTTACACTCCCGCTACGCCACCAGCTTGTCAATTCAATCGCATTGGCTAGCATAATTGATTTAATCGATTGAACTAATCAACTTAAATATTAACTACTTTGGAACAACCCTATTTCCATAGAAATTAAAAAAAAATAGAAACAATATCTCCGAGATCTCGCTAGATACATATTTAGAATTTTCTCCAGTTGAAGGTACTATACCTAAGTATATCACGCAAACAAAAAAAAATGCGACCCGTAAATAGCTAATTTTATATACATTTTTTTCGTTTACTAACAAAATAATTATTTATTTTCGTTCCTGTGATGTTAGAGACTTGAAATTTTTACACTGTATATATTTCAAACCAACAATTAATTTGTATTTTACAAGAGACTGACATTCGCTTTATTCAAGAAATACAGACAAAAAACTTTTTCAAGAAGGTCAGTGACCTTTCACTAACATATTTATATCTCCTAAATGAAGTGAAATATCAAAACCGGTATTTTTTGCAATGCTTTAGTAAGGTTTAATCTACATATAAAGAAAAAAAATAAAACTGGCATGTCCGCAACTAAGGCAAAATAATACACTGTGGCGTGGTACCTACATCAATAAAAAGTAGCCTATGTCCTTCCCCAGGTTTTAAACTATACCTGTGCCAAATTTCATCTAGATCGGTTGAGTGGTTTAGCCGTGAAAAGGTAACAGACAGGCAGACAGACAGACAGATAGACAGACAAACAGACAGACAGATAGACAGATAGACAGACAGACAGACAGAGTTACTTTCGAATTTATAATATTAGTAAGGATATCCGTATAAAATTCTATACATGCCACCTTTGTTTATAATAACTAGATTTCATGTCAACTATTGTTCTAGGTTTTGATAAAGAAAATACTATTATTTTCATGAGTTGTGTTATACCTTATCTAGCGTAGTGGTTTAAGTGATCACGTTGCCGTTGCCACTGCGCCGAATGTTGATGGAACAAACATTTGTGTGGTCCACGAATAGTTGTTCCAAGGCTGTTCTTTGTGTCCATTGATTGTAAAGTGCGTTTTTAAAGTCCCCGCGACACAATATTTATTCCTAGTGCGGAAGTTATCTTTTATAAGCGCTTGGTAACTGATTGTTTGTTATTGTGAACAGGTAAAGAGTTGTCGAAGATTCCGATCCCGGTGAACTTCAGCGAGCCGCTGTCGATGCTGCAGCGGCTGACAGAGGACTACGAGTACTCGAGCATCCTCGACCAGGCCGCCACGTTCAGCGACCCCGCGCAGCAGCTCGCCTATGTCGCCGCCTTCACCGTCTCCAGCTACGCAACCACGGCTTGCAGGTATTCTACTACTTCAATTGTTCTCTAATATAAAACCTAAATTCCCTTGTTACTATAGTCCTTTATTTGTATAAAGCCATGCAGCTGGTCAGTCATTTTGTTAAATACCAAAGCCGCTTATAAGGTATACGGGTTATGGAATGCATAAAGATATGTACTATAGGAGAAATATGCATACCACCATATAGAAGATGGCTACAGGTGTGAAAATCTTATATATATGGATCTCTTTATCCATATTAATGTAATCAATTTATAATGCATATGGCAGACTTGGAGATAACTCATATTGCAGTCAACTGGGTTGTGGATGTGGTTGCTAAGCCTTATATCCTATATACTTACCGACCAATCCCAAAGCTTAGACCATATACAGCTGCAATAGTGTTGACCTACCATTACACTGTAAATTTTTGGAATGCCAGATATAGTTACAAACCTATTGAGTCTGCCCGCCGGTGTGTCGCTGCGACTCAATAGGTTACAATGAGCATCGTCAGCATTGATTGCCAGTGTAGACTAGGCTAACTTGCATTATTATTAACCCTTTGATCGCCACGTCAAACAGCAAAAGCGTGCTCTCGGCGCCAAGCTCCGATTTCATCCCTTAATTTGTCATGTAGTCGTAACCGTGGCGTACTGGACACATTTTGCCTTCTCATGTATACATTACTGTGGCGGTCAAAAGGTTAACAGTCGTTGTATATACTATATGCATATTGCATATACATTATATGCACGTAATAACAATAGTATGATATTTGTAGAACAAACAAGCCGTTCAACCCGTTGCTAGGCGAGACGTTTGAGTGCGACCGCATGGCCGACCTCGGGTGGCGGTCGATATCCGAGCAGGCAAGTGGATGTCATTGTTAGTGAGCTGTTCCTTCCTGATCCTTATCTACTTGTACTCTATACACCGCTTGACAACTATAACTAGTTGTAACACTAAAGACTTCAAAATCTTAGTCAAGTAATATACATAGTCAATAAGTTTCAGAATTCTTTGATATCTCAACTTCTTATAGTTGTCAAGGAGAACCTAAAACTTTATAAAGTTAGGTGTTCACTAGTTCGCACCGCATACATTGGACGATTCGAGTGAAATCAAGTCTATTTATATGCATGTGAGGTCAGTTCAGCAGACAAAGATGCTCATAATATTGTCAACTTGCTGATGCGTGATAATAAAGTATATATAATATAATATAAGTAATATCAGCCCTGTATTAAACTGTTCCACTGCTGAGCACGGGCCTCTTTTTAATGTGAGAAGGGTTAGGCCATAGTCCACCACGCTGGCCTAGTGCGGGTTGGCAGACTTCACATTTCTTCGAGAACATTATGGAGAACTCTCAGACATGCAGGTTTCCTCACGATGTTTGCCTTCACCGTTAAAGCAAGCGATAATTAATTATTTAATACGCATATAACTTCGAAAAGTCAGAGATGCGTGCCTTGAGTTCGAACCCGAGAACTCTGCGTGGCAGCCCAACGGTTTCTCACTAGGCTATCGCTGCTAAAGTAGTTTATTATTATTTATTTTTACTTTGTTTTCATTTCTATCAAGATTGAGCCCGTTACAAACAAGATTTGATCATTATAAGTACATTAATTCAAATTAATAAAACATATTAAAAATATTAGCTTTGCACGATGATCGCTTTTACGATTGGAATTAATTTGCAGAAAATAAACAAACTTTCTGCAATCGGTAGCATGCATCATAGATTTGCAAATCCGTTTGGTGCGTACATGTGGACGCTTACTTTAAACCTCCGCTTGACCCTGCCTCTATCCTTTTCTTTCTCTCTCCTATTACTGGCTTCAATTCCTTTCTTCATACATTTGGCTAATTTTATAACAACAAAATTCAAAATTTATAGGTTTCTCACCACCCGCCAATGGTAGCTCAGTTTACGGAGGGGCAGGCGGGCTGGCAGTGCTGGCAAGAGTTTACCATGACGACCAAGTTCAGGGGCAAATACCTGCAGGTCATACCGCTCGGGGGCGCGTCTGCTATGTTCCCCAGCTCAGGGAACAAATACACGTGGAGGAAGGTACGGGAATGGAAAAGGAATTGGTACCAGTTCTGTTACACCACATAAGAATTGCTTCTTTAAGGTTAAATGATTGTGATAGCAAAACTTTTACATGATTGATAAATCAGTTGTTACATGAGAAAATAAAATAGTCGGGAACTTTAGTATTCCATCCTTTTTCTACGTGAGTAAGCAATACATGTGGTAACATTACAATCGGTGCTTTTCATATATTTGTAAAGGTCAGGTGAGGCACAAAAACAGCTGTCCTTGAGGTGGGTAGATACAGACGCAGAATTAAGCACACTCAATGTGCTTAAAAGCATGATACTTCATTTTTACAGAGGCAGGGAACAGTGGCACACATAAAAGCGACCAAGATAACAGTTTGCATACAATGTAAAAATAACTTGAATATATGTTGTATTGCCACCAAAGATGTCAAGAAAAATAATAACCTTAAATATTAATAGCATGTAAATTAAAGAGACTCGAATTATTTAGGTGGTTGTGGAACTATTTGAAATTAAAAAAAAAACTATATCTTAAAGTTAGTTTACATTGTTTGCATATTCTTGTGTCGATATAGGTAGGTAGAAATATTTGCCTATTACTAAGGTGGTTAATCAACGTAGTTGTTCTGCGATATACTATGCCGTTCATTAATCATTACTTTGTTGGTTGATGTTACTGTACTGTACTGTGTATATTATAAAGCAATAACATTTGTAGGTAGCTAAATTAAATGATGTATTCAAGAGCTGGTAGAAAATATATAATAAGTAAGAACAACATAGATGAGCGTTTAATGTTGAATAATCACCTTAAACATAAAGTTCACTTCAACTCTGCACGTGTCATTATCTGTGGCAGTATCAAAGCTTAAACTTAAATTTGTCACTAGCCAGTGTCGTTTACTGAGAACGCATTCGGAGTCGACACTACATTTTGCTCATTGCAGGAAAAATACTTTAAATGACATGGCGTCATACGTATATCTAATCTATGTAATTTGCACGCCACATAAAAATGTTCATAGTTTTATTCCTATACAATTCAGCTGAATGTAGTACCTGAGATGCATCCACGGATAATATGTGTGAGAAGTAATGTAAGTGCGAGTAAGGCGTAGGTGTTGTACAGCCAGTAGGCGGCATGAGTGAGCGCGTGAGTACGTAGGTGTCGCACCACCCCCCCACCTCGGCCGTGCACTGCGAGGGTGCTTCGGGCTGGGAGGTATCGCAGACCATCACCATCACCAGCCACTTCCGCGGACAGTTCATCAACGTCGAACCATTCGCTGACGTCACCTTGCTCTATATGAAGACTAATAATGGTTATCGGTGGTCCAAGGTACCCTATCTTACTGTCTCTTAGTAAAAGTGTAGATACATTATAATTACATCGTTGTTTTATGTTTGTTATTTATGTCTGTAAGTGAGAGATGATTAGTATATTAGGTATGTGTATTTGTTATATATGACAGATAATAGTTTGCTTTTAGACTAATTCTAATATGTATATTAGAATCTACATTAAATAACACAACTTTTGCTGTACTTTTGCTTTGCTCTTGACAACGAGAACTCGTTAGTTCATTATAGTTCAATATTATGCTATCTGCATTAATTTATCACATGTAAATGAAATTTAATTTCTACTATAAGAGTACTGTCTGCACCACGGCTCTTATTATCTGTATTTAAAAAAGACCATAATTCTTACTTACTATAAATAAAATGATCAGTATAACATTGCTACGAGTCTAATTCCTCAGACGGGTTCAGAGACCGGTCATTTTAATTATTGTTTACCTAAATGTACTACACTTACTGCGCTGATAGATTGTTGTAAGTGCTACAAATAGTTTGAACAGCTCAAGCAAGTATAGTCAAGGTTTGATTATTATTTTATCATGTACTTAGACTTACACTTCGTGTTTGCTACGATAGTGATATGATATAGTCAAAAACATAATTTCGGTGCGTTATCGCCAGATAAAAAATGATGTTTCATATTGGGGACATTTGTTAATGTAAGATAATTATGATATTTTTATATTCCGAGCTGACTATTTTAATAAACTGAAAGTAGTCAGTACGGCATCAAAAATATCATATCATATACTAAAATTGTATTTGTATAGAGTCTGTTGAATTCTGCACCTGTAGAGTTTAGAGTAAATGAAGCTGTTGTGACAATATTATGCCTCCGTGGCGCAGCGGTAGCGAATGCGACTGCTGTGTATGAGGTCTCGGGTTCGAATCCCGGGTCGGGCCAACAAAATGTTATTGGGTTTTTCTATTAAGAAATCTCAATAGCAGCCCGGAGTTAGGAAGTTGGCGGTGTAAGACACCCCCCGTGTCTCGGAAAGCACGTAAAGCCGTTGGTCCTGCGCCTGATCTCTCTCCGGTCGTGTCGGATTACCGTCCCATCGGATCATGAGAGTTAGGGAACAGAGAGTGCACTTGTGTTTGCGCACACACTTGTGCACTATAATATCTCCTGCGCAGATGGCCAGTCTCCGTTAAGACTGGCCGCCGTGACCGAAATTCGGTCTGGAGGATATATTATTATTATTATAAAGAAAGAAAGAGGGGTTTATTGCTCGCAGTCTTCGAAACGTGTAATAGTGTATTGTGTGTTAACTGGTTGTAGGTGACGACGACGGTGCACAACATAATAGTGGGCAAGCTGTGGGTGGACAACCACGGCGACATGGACATCGTGGGCGAGGCGGGCCCCGCCGCCGGCTACGTAGCGCACCTCAAATACCTGCCCTATGGCTACTTCAGCAAAGACACGCAGAGGAAGGTCACCGGGGTCATTAAAGATCCCAACGGCGTGGTTAGTGCTATATCCAATTATTATCTATATTATTTTTATTATAACTATTTCTATATGGTTTGTGGCTTTCGAATCGTGATAACAGACAATTTCTTAGGCAAGTGGATGAAATACCTCTAAATTTCTATGTTAGTGATATTTCATCATAATGTACCAGAAATCACGAACAGTAATTGGTTCTGCGCCTAATCGTTCTCTGGTTATGTCGGATTACCGATAATATCGACTACGAGAGTACTTAACATTCTCTTGAATGTAGAGTGCACTTGTGTTTGCGTACACACTTGTGCACTGGCATAAGGGTTTTTCGTGTTTTGCCTCTTTCGAGATTAATAATTGACATTAATTATAATAAATGCAGGTTTGTTTATCCATAGATATATAATAAATAATAATATGTGGTTACGTATTACCTCTAAAAGTAATCTACAAAAGTGTCGGTATTAACAGTATGTGTGTTCGACAGCCACGCTACGTGCTGCAGGGGCACTGGGACAGCCGCGTGGAGGTGGCGCCCGTCACGAGCGCGTCGCCCGACAACACTGTGTGCAAGACCGGCAAGTTCACCGTCGCCTGGGAGCGCGTGCCCGCGCCGTCCGACTCCGACAAGTGAGTCCTCGCACACGCACTCGCGTCACACTATCATGCCCCGATGACTCACACGGTCTGCATCTCTCCGCAGGTGGTACAACTTCACGCTGCTGGCGGCGCAGCTCAACGAGTTCGAGGAGGGCGTGGCGCCCACGGACTCGCGGCGCCGGCCCGACCAGCGCCTCATGGAGGAGGGGCTGTGGGACGAAGCCAACACGGAGAAGCTGCGGCTCGAGGAGAAGCAGCGCGACGCACGGCGCTCGCTGGAGGCGGCGGCCGAGGCGGCGGCGGCGCGCGGCGGGCCCGCGCCGCCCGCGCCGCGCCCGCTGTGGTTCACTCGCGCCGCGCTCTCCGCGCACGCCGCGCAGCAGCCGCATCTGCGCCACCTCTACAATCAGCGCTACTGGGACTGCAAGCGCCGCCAGGACTGGACCAGCTGCCCCGACATCTTTTAGCGCCCGCGCCACTGCGCCCGCCGCCCGCGCCGCAAACGCCGCCGCCGCCGCCGCCGCTTGGTTTTATTTATTGTTACTTTCAACATTTTAATTAGTCTATTGTACGGTTCGCGTGTACATACTTCCTAGTTTATGACGTCGCGTCGTCTCGATCCCGCGGCTGTGGCCTACTAGTTAGTCGTCGGCTCTGAACGTCTGCGACCGCCGCTCTCGGAATTTTTGGAGCATCTCTCGGCTTCGCGCGTTTAAATTATCGACGAAATTATTTTCTTCCTCGCAATAGAATTTGCCGGGCTTTTAGCGACTTCTTGGTCCGTAACAAAAAAAACAGGCGTTAAACTGGGTACTTGTCCTCGAGGACTGGGAGGGTTAAAAACTATCGGAGTCGGTTATGAATAGATATCGACGTGGAGAGTTCTGTGGCACCACTTCTGGGACGTGATAAATTAGTAATCCTGTAAATTTAGCTGTATATTTATCTTCCGTAGAAGCCAACAAAAATTACTAAGTAGACGTGGATAAATTTATATGAAATCGGGTGCTTCTAATGAACAGGTTTCAATTTTAATCAGTAATAATAATCGTCATCGCTACTAACCTAGAATGTGACAAATGTCTAGCGGGCATTAAACGAAGCTCTTTACGTCCTTATAGAAAGTATCGCGTCGTAAAACTATCTTTTAATGCCTTAAACGTAGGAGCAATAGAGCATTAATTTAGTAAGTGTTAAACAAGAACACAAGTTGATATCACAAGGTCGCGACTGTGGCGCCGCGCAGTGTGACATCGAGGTGTTCTCACTCGGCGCCGTGCTATCAACTTGGCGTACTACGATATTTTGTAAGGACTATTACAAATGTACATTTTCAAGTGGATGTAAGATAATTTGTTAATATTTTTATTATAATAGAATGATATTTGAATACGAAGCCATAAACATCTGTATCATGTTGATTATGAAAATAAAATATAATGTCACTGAATACATTTGTTTCATTTATTTCCACTGTAAATGCACATGTATGAAGAAAACTCATCGACACACATGCGCATCTAATGAAGGCGTAAGTATCGCGCCAGTCAATAATTGAGTTGGTATGATCAAGTGTTCCATTACATACCCAGCTTGCCATGGACTATTGTTATATTTATCTATATATATATACGATATGTAACAAAACCCCGTTGCGTTGCTCCTTTTAGTGGGCTATCAGTTGATTAGTACCTTTGAAACAAATTAATAATTAGAAATTAGAATAATAAAAAATGAAATTATAGTTTATATCCTAACTAATATTATAAATGCCAATGTGAGTTTGTTTGTTGCTTGAGTGGACGGTCACCAGGTACCCATATTTTACATCGAAATAATTATACAAAATTGCTGGCTAGTTGCTACTTATAGATAACTGCTACCCCGATGTTTTAAAGTACCTTTAAACCCTACCTTTAAAAGAAACTGTCTATTATGACAACAGGATGGCTAGTCACAAAACAAACTGCGAAACGGTATCGAGTTCGAGAGAGCCGACCGATCATCATGAAATTTTGCATAGAGACTTCTGCGCCACAATCAAATATAGACAACTACCTACCGTGTCTACAGACGGACTAACACATCGCCCTGCGTCGGTACCAACTGTGAAAGAGTAAACAAAACAAAAACGACACATTTTACTAAAATACAGCAATGTAATTGAACCATAAGTGATTTAAACCGATCTCGACCGCTAAACCGCTGTTCACGAGCACGGTGTATGTAGGTCATACTCTGCAGTACTTGGAGTCAGACATTTGTGTTGCGTACAAACGTTACGCATACTCACACTCACACACATAGGTACGTAGCGTCCCCGCGCTACTCGCTGCTGCTGTAGCTTGCTTTAATGTAGGGATCTGTCACCGCTTCATTGTAAATGTAGCGCCACCGTCGTTGCCTCACCATCGAGACTAGGTTCGATAATTGATATTGATTCAATGTTTATTGATCATAATTGGGGCTGTCAACTTGTTTTTACCCTTTAACCGCCTAATTCTATATCAGTTGCCATACCTCCAGCGCCCAGTTTATAAAACTAATATAGGCGGGGTGGGTCAGTATAATGATAAGATCTTTGTTTCATACTATAAACTTGTATAATAGAGACACACACATAACATATTATTACAAGAGAAAGCTTACAGTTTTATAATGTCCGCCATACTTGAGTAATCATGATCCCCTTACCTTTATCTTAAACGCTATTGGTCCCTGCAAGGCACATGGGCGGGTGTGCGTTTGGATATCTACGCATACACGAGTTGGCGAGTAACGCGTGTGCGCCTTGTCACGGCCGGTACGACTAGGCCGACTAGGGAGTTGTCGACGTTCGGATAAACATACATCCCGCTACACTAGTCAATTTAAATAAATTCAAACAAATTTAGTGGATTCTTATTTTATGAGAAGTCCTAGAATACCAGACATTATTAAAAATCTATTGTGTCTGGCCGACGCCGACGCGCGACGGTGTGCCGCTGCCACTCTATAGGTTAATTATCATTTCATAAGCCATACGACAAACGCTGTGTGATTGTTGCGTTGTTTAATCTCCATACAAAAGAATTTCGGGTGTAGGTGTATTTGAAATACCTAGTACATTTCGGCGTATTTTTGTCTTTTAGTCAATGCTTGTAAAGACAGACAGAAATTATCATAGTGCAGGATATATAAATTTCGATTTGAATAAAATAAAAATTTGAAATTAAATCTTACCTAAAATATCTCGTCTTATAAGGATGTTGCACAAAATGGCCGTCCTATCACACACAAGTAAGGCACAACACAACAGCAATCCACTGATCACTCACGAGTACATAATTAGGTACTTATACCAATATTACTCGCGATTACTAGGTACCTATTCTTGAAGGTAGTGTATGCAAACAGAACAAAGCTTACTGCTACTTCAATGATAACAAGCCAAAGAGTGATAATGAATGGAATTTAGGCAAGAAAATTGAATGCGTAATAACTGTAATAAGTTACTTATGTATTAGGTACAAGTCTTCCGTCATAAGTACCTGCATTTGTCCCGTGAGGCTAGAATGATTTATGCCTTAGCTAATTTTTAAGTACCTAAGTATTACAATTGCTTGTACTATTAGGTACACTTAGTAAGATTTTTGTAAAACTAGTAGTTTGTACAATTAAAATTGTAAGTACCTGCATTCGTTTGAAAGTATCTAATTGGGTTGTTCTTCAAAACGGTCAAAATATGTCTTCCAACAAAATATTTATATATCCTAACATTTTGGGGCACGATTGATTAACTTCTTATTTATATGTAGTAGGTACTTAGTGCTTTATACGTCACTAAGTTCATAAAATGAAAAAATCTCTTATTTACTATTAAAAGTTTAAAAAATGATCGCTCTACGTCATTAGGTATACTCCTATTCCGATTACGGCTTTTGACTCAACATTTGTTTACAAAATATTTAATATCTACTTAATAATTCTATTTGTACGGGCAAATCACCCGTATATTGCGATATTTTTGTTTATATATAATCAATTAGTACCTAACAAGCATCGTACTCAATCGGTTGACCTAACAAGTGTGTCATTGACCGTAACACATATCATATAGCAATAATATAGTATTAGATAATATTTTATTTTAACATTACTTTGGTAGAGATAATAAAAGTTATAGCAAGTTAACTTATCTTTATCGTTTCATCATCCTTGGTGTATGGACCATTTATCATATTTGTCCGTACATCAATTTTGGTCCTTCGAGCTTTTGTCTATCGCGCGGTTTGGTTTCAAGCAGGACCTTCACGTATCGGGACTGATCAATTTAACAATATCAAACAATTTTGAACATAGTGTGTGCTAGTGGCGGGATATTCTAACAAGTGAATAGATCCGGAGTCTTCTTTGGCGGACAACAGAGCTCCGTGAGCAGAACTTCAAACAAGGAAGGGTTTGCAATCGTATGAAGTAAAATCTTTCCAATTTATCTAGCATTTCAAGATGGCGCAAATCGAAGCCGTCGTTGCTAACCAAGAGTAATTCGTCGGGTAGATGGAACGTCTCCTGACGTCCTTCAAGAAATCTGGGATAGAAAAGCGGACAGTGGACTATATCAAGAGAAAGCTGGACGCTTTGGAGGACTATTGGAATGAATTCCAAGGTAATCACGAGCGGTTGTGTAAGTACGACTTAGACGAGTCCCCTTATTTCGAACACAGCTATTACGAAAGTGCCGTGGACGTTTACAATAAGGTAAAAACGTACTTCAAGAGTTCAAGCAGTATTTAGCTAAAACGCCGATACCATCGCCGAAAATGGAAACTGATCAACAGCAGCCTAGCACTCCGCAACCCGGGACTTCAGCCTCGGATCAGCCAATTGTATCCATCGCCGAGTCGAGTACCAGATCACAAGGAGTCGACAGCAAGACGACGGACTTGTTAAGAAAACAGAAAAGTAATTTTAGAGCCTTTTCTAGAACAATTTCTAACATCGACCTGGAAGCAGTTACGGAGAGGTGGGAATATCAAGATCTGTTGCGTCAGTTAGAATCAAGGTGGTCTGTTACCTATCGATTCTTTACATTGGGAGCTTGATAGCGTAATTAACGGCACAGAGGAATATCAACAGTATGAGCAGTGTTTTACAGGTCACGAACGAAAATACAATTTCGTTAAAAAGTCCATTAACAGCAAATTATGGTCCGTATCATATAGTGAAAAGTCAACACAGCAAATGGAAATTCCAATATTCCACAGTAATTATTACCAATGGATGTCTTTTAAAGATTTGTTTACTGAAACGATTCATGGTAATTCGTCTCTATCACATGCCCAGAAAATGCAGTTCCTCACGAGCAAAGTGAGGGGTGAGACAGAACGTCTTATTCAGCATTTACCGATAAGTTCGGCAAATTACAATGTCTGTTGGGAGATTTTAAACCACAGATATAACAACAAAAAATTAATATTCACTTCCCACATGAATATTTTTATGTCTCTGCCTGTAATGCAATCAGCATCGGTGAATATTATCAAGCGTATTCACGATACAACACGCGAATGCCTAAATGCTATCAAGAATTTAAGTGTCGATGTAAGTACTTGGGATCCACTTCTGGTCTATATTCTATCCCAAAAACTGGACCCTGAAACGCACAGCGATTATTTGGAATCTCTTAAACAACCGAGAGAAATTCCAATGCTGCAGGAACTTCTGTCCTTTCTGGAAAGTAAGTTTACAATCATGGAAGTTGCTATTACGCGGAGGAAACAAGACGCTCCGCAGAAAACCATAAACCAAAACTTACCTACAACATCGGCGCCTAAACAACAACAAGGTAAACTATAATACTTTAAACAGTCATTCGCAACAAACAGAGTCGGGCCACAGGCTAAAAACAAACCCAATAGTCCCAAAATGAAATGCATCATTTGTGAAGAAAATCATGGCTTATTTTACTGCCAAAAGTTATTAAGCATGTCCGACACAGATAAAATTAGAACATTGGAAAGTTACAATATTTGTAAAAACTGCTTGTTCAGCCATAACGGAAAACCATGCAAATCACAAAAACGATGTAGGCATTGCGGAGAATTTCACAATTCTATCTTACACGAGGCGTACGCGGATTCAGCATCAGCAAGATGAATCTAGCGCACACGTGTCGCTAAGACTAAACAACCCGGCAACTCTCTTAGCAACAGCTACGATCAAGGTCCAAGCAAGAGATGGTACCTACATTGACATGCGGCCTCGTTTAGATCAGGGTTCGCAACTTTCCCTCATTACTGAATAGGCAGCACAGTTATTAAAATTAAACAGGAAACACTGAACAAGTATCGTGTCGAGCATAGAAACGAAAGAAAGTAGTTGTAAAGGAATGACAAACATATCCTTTACGTCCATAAACAATAACTTTCAACACCGATGCGGCCATTATGAAAGCGCTAATTAAAAACTTACCTAGCCAATCGTTGCCGAAGCCGACAAGGGCTCATTTGGAAGGCTTAGAATTAGCAGATCGCGATTTTAACATTAGTCGCCCAGTACAAATACTCCTCGGGGCCGATGTGCACTCAAACATCATTTTGAAAGGGATATGTCGCGGAGAAAATAACATGTCTATTGCCCAAAAAACGCGTCTAGGCTGGATTTTATGCGGAGGTAACATTACACTACATTGTAACGTCACTCTCAACAGCTTAGACGACATACAACAATTCTGGGAGGTCGAAGACATACCAAATGAAACGTCTGTGTCAGCTGATGATCAGTACTGCATAGACTTTTACAGGAACACTACCACCAGAAGATCAGACGGCATATACGAAGTCCGTATCCCCTTCAAACCGCATTTCGAAGACGAGATAGGCGAATCAAAACATATAGCGATTGCACAATTTCGTCAATTAGAGCGAAAGTTTTCTAAGCATCCAGAAATGTCGGCTAAATACATATCGTTTATGAATAAGTACATATCATTACGTCACGTGCAACCTGCTATCGGTAACACGAAACCCGATTATTTTCTGCCGCACCACTGTGTAACACGTGCTGAATCGTCGACTACGTCACAGCGTACTGTTTTCAACGCATCGGCAAAAATGTCGAATGGGAAGGCATTAAATGTTTTTGATGCACCGAGGTCCAAATCTGCAACAAGACCTACAAACTCTAATGCTGAAATGGAGGCAGTTCAAATATGCCTTCACATCAGATATCGAGAAGATGTTCATGCATATTTGGATCCATATCGATGATCAGCGGTACCAAAATATCATCTGGCTTGACTCGCCAACTAAACAATTACAAGAATACCAGCTTGCCACTGTCACTTACGGCACCAAAACTAAGTTCGGATTCGATTGTACAAACAAAAAGAATATGACTATCAGGGATCTCCAAATTATTTGACCCATTAGGCTGGCTGTCACCCGTAACACTCAAACTGAAGCTTATCTTTCAGTCTACCTGGGCTTCTAACATTGACTGGGACACCAAGTTCCCGGAAGAAATCCATTCCGAATGGGTTAAAGTTAAATCAGAGATACATCATTTAAACAAAATTGAAATACCCAGGTGGATTAACACGATAGAAAAACAAATAATACATTTACACGGCTTTAGCGACTCAAGCGTCAAAGCTTATTCACCAGTTATTTACTGTAAAATAAACAATACTATTGCTTTGGTCGCGCTAAGTCTAGAATTGTTCCTACAAGTAAACATATAACTTTGCCTAGGTTGGAGCTAGCAGGTGCCCAATTATTGTCAAAATTAATGTACAAAGTGAAGGATTGTCTATCAGACTATAGCCCAGAAATCTACGGATGGACCGATTCACAAGTTGTGTTAGCTTGGATACAAGGAAATGAGGACCGATGGGAGACTTTCGTGTCAAATCGGGTGAAGGAAATCAAGAAGATTATACCCGCGGGCTCTTGAAGATACGTGAAGTCAGGTGATAACCCGACTGATTGCGCCAGCAGAGGTGTTTTTCCATCGCAATTAGCAAACCATACACTTTGGTGGCACGGGCCCTCATGGTTACCAACGTTTTCCAACCAAGAGGCAAACCACGTTACTTTCAAGACCGATGAGGAACAAAAGTCAACAAAACATCCAAGCCCACACTGTTATCAAGCAAATACCCGAAGAAAGCATCATAACACAAATTACAAATAAATATGACTTTTCGAAAGCTATTCGTATCCTAGCATGGGTCCGTAGGTTTATAACAAAACAACAAGACAAAAAAATGTGTCCCTATTCTATTTAACAATTACCGAATTAAAATATTCTAAACTAAAGATTATCAAACATCATCAAGTGGATTAATTTTTCGAGGAAATATCCAAATTGCATGCGGGTAATCCTATTAGGTCAAATAGCACGTTACTAAATCTCAACCCCTTCTTAGATGCTTCGGGTATTCTTCGAGTAGGGGGAAGGTTGAGACACGCTCAACTTAGCGAGGAAACTAAACACCCGGCTATCATAGCGAGTGATTCCAGATTGTCTGAGTTAATAGTCAATTATGCATACAAGATTACATACCATGGAGGTGCGCGATTAACAACAGCGTTTATTAAAAGAAAACATTGGATACTCGGCGGTAACCATGCCAAGCCAAGCCATGAACAGCCTACTAACGCTAAAGTTCAAGGGGAAAGGTACGACGTGTCTTCTCTCTTGAAGGACTGCCAGAATAACCTGTCGAAAGAAGAAAAGAACAAGGCTGAGACGATGTTAAACCGGTTTGCCGACATCTTTTCGACAAGTGATGCTGACATAGGCAAGACTGCCCTAGTTCAACACAAAATAAACACAGGCAATGAGGTACCGATCCGCCAGCGACCAAGACGTGGCACGGGAACATGAAGTTGATCGAGGGTATGGTGAAAGAAGGTGTGATTGAGCCTTCGTCCAGTCCATGGTGATCACCAGTGGTTTTGGTGAAAAAGCAGGATGGCAGCATGCACTTCTGTGTAGACTATCGTCGGCTAAACGACATCACAAAGAAGATAGGTAACCGTTGCCAAGGATTGAAGACACTCTGGATACGCTAACGGGGATGAAGTGGTTTTCTACTCTAGACCTGGAAAGTGGCTACTGACAGGTCGAGGAGAAGACATTATTCTCCACAGGCAAAGGATTGTGGCAATTCAACGTAATGCCTTTTGGATTGTGTAATGCCCCCGCCACTATTGAGAGATTAATGGAACGGATACTTACTGGATTGATTGGAGACGTCTACCTGGTCTACTTGGATGATATTATCATAGTAGGACGTACCTTTGAGGATCACCTTCTCAACTTGGAACGCGTACTCTCGAAGATTCGAGGAGCCAACCTTAAGTTAAGTCCAAAGAAATGCGCGTTGTTCAGGCGGCAAGTGAACTTCTTAGGACATGTGGTCTCCGAGAAGGCATCCAAACAGACCCGGACAAGATCATTGCTGTCAAGGACTGGCCAGTTCCGGAGAACAAGACACAAGTCAGGGCATTTCTTGGTTTGTGCTTCTACTATCGACGGTTTGTGAAGATCTTTGCTGACATCAATAATATCAGTGTAATGCACCGATTCTAGGCTATCCCGATAACGAACATGAATTTGTAGTAGATACAGATGCCAGTAACACCGGCATTGGTGGCGTGTTATCTCAACGTAAAGGAGAGCATGAGGTTGTAATAGTGTACTTCAGCAAGGCCCTATCCAAACCTAAAAGGAACTTTTGAGAGTAGTAGAGCCTTGCTGATTTCAGCATGAATTGTCCGACTCGACCAGGGAAGGACTACCCTCTCACAGAATATCGACGTATAATAGCAGTATTCCTACTGTTGTGTTTCGTTCGGTGAGTGAGAGTACCGGAGACCAAAACACCCTGTTTCCCCTTTCCCGCTCCTTATCCTTCCCACTTCCTTTCCTAAAGGGTCGGCAATGCGCAAGTGTTGCAGGCGTCCATAGGCTACGGTGACCACTTACCATCAGGTGGGCCGTATGCTTGTTTGCCAACTAATAGTAAAAAAAACTGCTCTGTCACGCGAAGGCAACTTCTAGTTGTCGTACAGACATTGCAGCACTTCAGCAAATATTTATTGAGGCGGCAATTTCAACTGCGAACTGACCATGCTGCACTAAAATGGCTACTACAGTTTAAATACCCAGAAGGACAGATACTAGTAAGATGGATTGAACAACTACAGGAATTCGACTTCGTAATACAGCATCGCAGTGGCAAGTTACATGGTAATGCAGATGCCCTGTCGCGCAGACCTTGTCCCGACTAGTGTAAGCACTGCGCCAGGCAAGAGGCCAAGCAGGAAGGACTAGTAAGGATGTTGAGGACGGATCTTAGCGAAGACTGAAAGGAAACTCTGCAGAGAACGCAACAAGAAGATAAAGACAAGATCCATCCTCGAATGGAAGAAAACCGGTGCTTCGAGACCTGACAGGAGTAAAGTTGCGGCAATGAGCTCTATCACCAAGAGTTATTGGACACAGTGGGAAAGCTTGGTCATCCAGGATGGAGCTCTGTGCCGGAAACGGGAGAATGCTCGAGGTGACAAGTGTCACCTGCAAATGGTCGTGCCAAAGCTCAAGTTACCGGAAGTTTTACAACTCCATCGTAATGGGAGTTCGGGTCACATGGGGGTTAAGAGATCTCTAATTAAGATCCGGGAACGATTTTATTGGATCCAATGTCAAGAAGACGTTGAGGAATGGTGCCGCTAATGCACGAGTTGTACTGCTGTAAAGGGACCGCACATTCGCAGCAGGAGTGCATTAAAGGTGTACAATGTTGGAGCCCCGTGGGAACGTATAGCATTAGATGTTGCTGGACCGTTTCCTGAAAGTCAAAGTAGGAACAAGTACTTCTTGGTGGTCCTGGATTACTTAACAACGTAGCCGGAAGTGTTTGCAATTCCCAAGCAAGAGGCATCTACGGTGACCGACAAACTAATCCACGAAGTCTTTTGTCGTTTCGGGGTTCCCTTAGAGATCCACAGTGACCAAGGTCGAAACTTCGAGTCTGAAGTATTTAAAGAGACTTGTCGTGTGATGGGTACCCACAAAACGAGGACGACCGTTTATCATCCGCAATCAGACGGCATGGTTGAACGATTTAATCAGTCTCTGGAAAGATATCTGGCGAAAATTGTAGAAAGCAAACAAAGGGATTGGGACAAACAAATTTAATCGTTTCTCCTGTCATACCGCAGTGCTGTTCACGAAAGCAAATCAGTGACACCTGCTTTTGCTAACTTCGGAAAAGAACTACGATTACCTGCATACCTGATAACCGGCATCCCACCTGAATCTCCACGCAGCATAACAGATTATGCGAATGATCTGCGCAACAGAATGAATGATGTACATGAGCACATCAGACAGACCGGCCAACCGATGTCTGAAAGGATGAAGACCCGCTACGATCGGAAGACGAACAATAAAGGCTTCAAGGAAGGATCGCTGGTGTGGTTACATAATCCGGTACGCAGCGAAGGAAAATCTCCTAAGTTGCAGACAAAATGGGATGGACCCTATCGCATAGTCACTAAGATGAATGACGTCATCTACCGGATCCAGAAAGGAGCACGAGGCACATCAAAGATCGTTCATGTGGATCGATTGGCTCGCTACTACGGATTCAACAATGTTCGAGACGAACATGTCTAAGAGGGGGGGAGTGTTACACCCAGTGCCATCTATCGGCATTGTGGGGAAGACTCGGCAGTTCCCTCTTATAATTTATTACAGCGCCATCTATTGACATCTTACTGAACTCCGAACGAGAAGAGAGAACGTTGGTACATTCTTGAATATTCATACTGTTTACATACCGGGTGCGACGTTTCTAGAAAACTCCGGAAACACTAACCGCGTATAAATAGAGCGCACGCGCACCGCCAAGTCAGTTTACAATCGTAAGCGGTCAAGTACTCATCGAAGCGAACGGAAGCGAAAATACTACTGAGTTTGAAGCAGTTACAGTGGAAAAGTGTAGTAGGTATAGTGTTTGTTGTTTTAAATTTAATTGTGTGCTAGAATAAAGTGTATTAGTCGGTAATATTGTTTCATTCTTATCCGTCGAACCCAGCACGTAACAATATCCTTCTAATTTTTCTAAATACTGTTTATTTTAACTCTCCGACTCTAATAAGTTTGTACTTATTTGTTTTAAACTATTTATTATCTTTGATCACAATAGCATTAGCAACTTCTTGGTAGAGGCAGCATTCATGTTCAATACCGCATATTACCACATACTGAATGCAGTAGGCAGTGGATATAATAATAATAATAATAATTGATGATCAGTTGACTTGATCCTATGTTAATAACTGTACTATTAGTGAGTGAATCTGTGTTCGCACGTCTTGTATCAATACTTCATTGTAGGTGGCCAAAACACAAAAGATATTGTATTTTCAACATTTTATTAAGAAAACGGAAACAGTGAAAAAGTACATAACTGTAAATTGCAGTTGGTTACAATATTGTTTTTATAAACAAATCTTTTACAGTTAAAATCGGTACTACATTTTTACTCTATTCTCATTTACAAAAGGAACATCCATAATAATGTACAGGAGAATGATGCGAACAAAATCGATATATTATTGTCGCGCCTGCTTCCGCGTAGAAGCAAGTGGTGGACACCCCCATTTGTCTAAAAAAAGTTGCAACGTGTATATTGGAAACAGTCATTAATTACCACGACCAAAATTTAAGTAACTACAAAATTTCTGAATATAAAACATCGCTCGTAAACAAAACAAACAATAATATGTAAGTAGGTACTTAATATATTTTGGAAGAGAGCCTTACACCCATCGAGGGTAACATTACACCAGGCTGTTATTATTAAGAGTGACAAATACGCCGTACAATAAAATAAAACAGCAGACGTTTCAATATTAATGGGATTATGTAAAGTTTTATCGTTAATTTCTTTCAAATAACGAACAGAGTAAAAACCTAGAATAATTATTAAACAGTTAGATGCAAAGCAGATAAATAAAATTTCTCATATTGGTACATATTATGATACACAGCGGCTGTAGCACTTTCTGCAGGAATCTACTGTCGCCACTTATTAACGCATATGAAATCAAGTGTGTAGCGTAACGAAGCGCCATCTTACTGTTCACGCACAAAATGCCACAGCCGCTCAAAACTAATGTTTCAGCATTAATTTATTTATACATTTACACTTCGCCAAATAGCTTTCCTAAGCATTATCACTCCATTACCTAAACAAAATAATTACATTTATTTCAGCTCAAGATAATTAATTTCAGCTCATCCATACTTTAATTATATTCTCTTATTTATATTTTAGATCTCCAGATAGTTTGCATAAAAAAATATTCAAGTAGCTTTTAAAATACAATAAAATTAATATATAATGCAAACTGGGCATCTTTTCTTTCGTAGTATTTTATATACAGATATTATTTTGGTGATTTCAATACAGCTGTTACTGCTATTGTATAAATATATACCTATCAAAAAGGTAATCACACTTTGTTCAAAGGTAATCCATATAGCGAAAAATAATGATGAAATTCAGTTGGCCAATGTGTTGGCAATATAATTGATATTATTTTATAATTTTAAATAGTTGTCAAGCCATATTATGTGAATTAGAGAACATTGATAATATAACGTCGAGTGGTTCCTACATCACCAAAAGGACAATCTGCATACATACTAAGTTTGGTGAAGGCATCGATACCTCGAGCGTAGAGCGCGCCGCTGCCGCATCAGCCGCGCCGAGTCAATCGATAATAATTAACGTAGCACTGTTCGTGACAATCAGCTACATTATGTTACCGCTTGCTAACAACTCGGACATAGCATAAGTTGCGTTTGTTTATAAGTTAAATAAAGAACACTTAGCTTAATATAGAGAATAGGAAATTATAAATAGACGTTATGCGTAACATCACAACTAATAAATGTTGCCCATGTGAGCGATGCTACGTTTGAACGAGACGCAGCGACGCGCCGTGCGATCTTTGTCGCCAGTCTGTCGCTCGTCAACACGAACTCAGAGATCTTTTATCTACAACGTGTAGTATGCACTAAAACGATAAGAATCCAATAATTTTCTGCATGTCTATATACATATTTTACAAGGGAAAGAAATAATAAATAATTTCTATACCTTTGATATGAGCTTCCTCTCAGTACATTGATATCAATCTCAACAATATTAAAAAAACCATTATCTCTTTGAAAATAAAATGAAATTAATGTACACTATATTTACAATATTGTGGCCGATCATTTTGTAGTTATTTTTGTAATATTGTTGACGACATATTAAACCACTTGTGTGGTTATTGTTTTAATCAATGTGAACAAATTAACTATACTTTTATATAGGAACCGGAATATTTACGTAATATTTTCACAGAGACTTTACGTGGGCCCTCATTGTTGTCATCACTATTGTAAGATCATTGATTACTATGGTAACCTAGGTCTTATACATTAGCTTCAATCGCACGCACTTTATTGATTTCAGTTTTGTAACATAACTGCATACTTACCGAGGACCCAGAGATATAAGTTTCTGTAGAAAAGCAAATACGTTGTTGTATTCTAATGAAATTGGAAATGCAATGCTGCAATATTTACAGTTTAAAGTATTATACTGAAGTTATGATCACATTAAGTAAAATTTCATAGTAGTAATGTTTTGTTTTTTATTTATTATATACTTTTTTTTAGATTTTCATGTCGACTAGTTTTATGTCAATGTTGGATCCAAGATCCGAGGCAATAGTACTTAGAATGAATGTATGGATAATATTGGCAAACAAATACCCAAACCTTTTTTACGTAAATGCGACTTTTAGTTTAATTGCTTATTTACACAACAATAATTATAATTCTCACTTTATGTATGGAGTGATTTCAAATAAACCATGATTTTACAAGAGATGACGTCATCCATACATATCACACGATTTTTACAGTAGCCGTAGAAATTTGTGGTTCAATAGCAACATGCCCGGGGTCGAACCTTGTGTGCGTGGACAAGAGCGGCAGCGCTACTGCCGCGACACTCGGCAGTTCGACCGGGAGCGTGTCGTTACGTCGCCGCCGCAGCCAACATTCACCACGAGACTACAAAGAATTTATGAGTTCTTAACCACTACGCACATTGTTTGGTCAAACTTGTAACAAGTCAGACGTGAGTTTGTGTTACAACGTGTTCAACAACACGCCACGCGACCAGACCGGGTCTCGCGTCCACATTACACAAATCACCATGAATCAATTATTACGATGTTAATTTTACATATTTACTCCATACACTCTACACCGTTCGGTCATGCTCTTACTAGCGAACCAAAATTAAAATGTTATGTACAAAACAATGTAACCTTTCAACTCTTAACAAAAGAACATAATATATCTCACACAGCCTGTGGTGACATTACATAACATTACTTATTAACAATAATTATGATCTCTAAACAAACGCGCCAAAGTCAATAAGCTCAATACAAGATTCACATGGTAGTAAGATCATGCCCGCGCGGGATGGCACCGCTCCATAACAGTATGGCCAGTTACTCCTTATAAGATCTTCATTTTATTTACAGTAGTATCTAATGGTAAAACTTAAAAATATATAACATAACAAAATAGACTTGAGTGGCTAGTTAAAAAAATCTACCAAATATTTGTGATTACAATATATAACAAAAGCGTAAAAATCAACAGAAACAAAATAATACATGCCTCTTCATCTGGAACCAATACTTGAGAAGGGTTCGTCTGGCGCGACGCTGTTTGTAACTAGTGCGGGCGTACCACGCGCACGCGCACACGCGCACACGCGCACACTGCTCGCACTTCGCGACTGTACGACCGAGCAGCGTGTGTTGTATGTGTACGACACCGTGACCGACACTGCGCAACACGGACCTTGTGTCGAACATCATTACTTGTTCTTAACTAGTACATATAAATATATATCTCATAAAAACAAAGCCAGCAAACACCAAATCACTAATATACCGCGAAGTTTACATTATTATACAGATATATGTATTAGCCAAAGTTTTACTTGTTAATAATTGGACTGTAGAAAGTATTCAGTACACAGCAAATGCAAATATTAATATCCGTAAACGTAATAATTACTCGCATACCATAAACACAATTTATATTATCGTTGCACTCATTCATAGCATCACACGCGCCAGACTAGAAACTAAAATTACATCATCCTCTAGATTATTTTTAACAAACAAAGATTTCTTTTCTAAGTGCAAATTGAACCTTTAAATGCTTATTGCCACGTTTCATACTTTTAAGCGAAATAAAATTTACTCTCACAGCGATAACACCGGTTAGATAGTGTGATCACTCATAGTATGACTGATTAGAGTCGCATCGAAGCGTTATAGTATAGTAGCACGGCAAGTGCGAGGGGCGGCCGCGCCCGCTCGTCGCCCGCGCACCACCGAACGTCAACACTCCACTTAAGCAACACACCGCTCTCGCGAGTCCCTCCAACGTCACACTTAACACTCGATACAACAACGTCATCGTCGACTCTCTAGTTTTTCGAAATTTCGTTTCGAGGGCTTCGGGAACATGCATCGTAACTACTCTTGTAATCTTTTTAATGTAAGCGATAATCAAATTATCATATCAATCCGAACACACGCGTACACGGGGAACGAATGGAACGTGTTCGAGCCCAGCAGTCGGGACCATCCCCGAGAGTCAGTGTGCGCGTGGGCGCGCGGCGGCACGTCTCCGGCGAGACGTCGCTCGGCGCTGGCGCGCGCTACTCGCTGAAGTAGCGCACCTTGCCGCCGCCGCACCGCACCACGTCCTCCCACGCTGCAACACAACCACAAGCGTCACACTACAGACACAACATACGGCCTTTGCTTCTGTACATTCTGATCATTTATTTGTACTGACTGCAATATAGTCGCGTGCTGCTTTTATTTTAAGTACACGTAAGTGGATGCTCCTATACTACCATAATCTACAAATTGAATATAACTTTTAAGTATTACTTATTGCTCGAGTGCTTTATGAGTGGTCAGTGGTGTAATGATTGCATACTTACAGATATGATAAGTAAAATAAATAGTATTATTAACTTGGCAATTAAGAGGCATTGAGGTTTTTGCCTAAATAAAATAATAGGTTCTACGTAAAAGGTAAACGTAAATTCATATTAGATAATAGGGTGCAACGTTGATGTTCATGAGAGTTACTCTACAATCTATGTATATGTATATCATGTCATCTTTGGTTTAGCCGTATCTTGGCTACTATGAGCGGGTGGTGTGTGTACGTACCGGCGCCGACGTAGTCGATGATCTGTAGCAGGTGGTGCGTGTCCTGCGGCGGGTCGGGCGGCACGTAGCGCAGCGCGGCACAGGCAGCGCGCACGGGCACGCCAGCCACGGCGTCGCGCAGCAGGTCGCAGCGAGGCCGCCGCGCCGGCCCGCTCAGCAGCTGCTCGTTGATGTCGAAGCCGAACGTGACGCCGTCCATGTCACGCGGCCGCGCCGCCGTGTCCAGCAGAATGACGGGCGGGCGGCGGTCGGCCACCACGTCGGGCGCGGGGCAGTCGGGCGGGCGCGTGGGCTCGGGTGTCGGCGCCGGCGCCTTGCGGTCGCGCCGCAGCACGGGCGGCGGCGGCTTGGCATCGCGGCGGCGCGCGGGCTGCGCGCGCGTGTCGAGCGCGGGGTAGCCATCGGCATCGCCGGGCACGCCGGCGGGCTCACGGCCCGGCAGGCCGCCCTCGCCCTCCGCGTAGAAGTTGCACGACTCGATGAGGTCGGGGATGTTGTGGCGCGTGCGCGCGATCTCGGCGTATGAGGCGTGCGGTGCGGGCGGAGGCGCGGGCGGCGCGGGCGGCGCGGCGCGCGGCGCGTCGGGCAGCGAGTGCACGGAGTCCATGTCGTCGTTGGAGTCGTTGGAGCGGTCGGAGGGCGGCGCCGACTCGCGGCGCGCGCGCGGCGACGGCGGGCGGCGCGCGCGCGGCGGGTCGCGCTCGGGCTCGTCAGCGCGGCGGCGCGGCTTGCGTTTCTTGGTGACGGTCTGGAAGTCGGTGAGCTCGGCGGCGGCGGGCCCGGCGGTGTCGGGCGGCTCGTAGGCGTCGCGCGCGTCGTCGCCCCAAGACCGGCGCTCAGCCTTGGCGGGCGCGTGGTCGCGGCGCTCCTTCTTGTCGGCACGCAGCGGCGCGGGGGGCACGTCGGTGAGGTCCTCAATCTTGGTGCGCGACAGCTCCTCGAGCGAGGAGGCGCGCTTCACCTTGCTCTCCTTGTCCTTGCGGCGCTCGGCGGAGCGCTTCTTGCCGCCTTTGTCGTCGGCGTCGTCCTTGTGCTTGACGCGCGGCAGCTTGGCGCCGCGCCCGTTGTCCGCGTTGGACTCGATGAAGCGCAGCAGCTCGTTCACGTCCTTGTCGCCCTGGTAGCCGTCGATCTGTTGGCAGTCTATCACGGTCTCGTTCTTTGAAGACTTTTTCCTCCTAGGTTTTTTGTGTTGACTAGATCCCGAGAGAGGTGAACTGAATCCTTGTACTGAGTTGCCATTTTCGTCGAGAGATTTCTGAAACAACAAACGCGGTAAGTTTAGACGTTTGACGGTATTGAATAAGTAGAGAGTAAATGTGGAATGTAATAAAATGTGTCAAATCATACGTATGCGACCAACACCTTGTAGTCGTCGGTGGCGGAGGAGCCGGTGGAGCCGTAGTTGGGGCGTGACAGCGGCAGCCCGTTGAAGCTGCTCGACACCACGCTGCGGGGCTACACACAAACACACGCGTTACTACACCTCACGTACTCAACCAAATATAAACAGACATAAACTTAATGAATCACATTACTAACTATCAAACTGTCAAAAGTTTAAAACTCGATATCCAAATGAATTAGGTGCTATTTGAGTCTCATGTTGTTCATCATGAATGTTATCCCTATAGCACATCAACCATTACAACATTTCATATTTTAGCGAGCTTAGATTACCTAAAATCGTTTATAAATATAGAACACCTATAACACTGAAAGTCATAGCCAAATAACTTAATTAATTATTATATGGGTATATAAATTGGGAAGGCGATATTTTTACATGATTTATTTAAATTAACTTTATATTTACCATGCTTGCCGCCTTACCAACATTACGCACATTATTTATAATAAACATATTTTAATAAAAAATATAAGTATTTCTTCATCGAAATCCTGTCAGGCGAGGCAAATATAGAACGTTCTTTTTTAATAATGATTTTATATATGCTTGCAACTTCCAAAAGGATATTTTTAAAAACAACATAAACATCATTGCATCCTTCAACAACATTGTAAAAGCTATCTATTTTAGCGGCCTCTGTAGTTGCCAACTGTAATAAGCCTCTAAACTTTTTTCATTTGCAACCATAACTACCATACTAAAATCAATTATATGATATAATAATATAATTGATTTTATATTTATCATCTCTGTCTCGTCTGCTGCTAGATTTTTCAGCAGTTGATAATAAGCATCCGAAATTATTTATGCCCCGTCAGTGCTGCGGAAACGTTTACACAGTTAGTTGCTTGTTTACGAGCGTAGATTAACACTAACATTTCAATTTAATACATGTCAGTAGGTACTATGTTTAGTTATATAAGCAACGTACAGATTTTACATCAAATTACATATTCTTAATTCATTAAATGTATGTAGCCAAGCGAAGTGCAGTGCTTTTTAAATCTACTGAACATATACACCATTTACAAACTTTTAGATATAAAGACACTTAGATATAGTCATATCAGAGAGAAATAATTATTTAAATTATATACTCAAACAATCCTAGAATTTTAAGAGGACAATATATGTATGATCATTTACAAGATTTTATCTATCGCCTCTTTAATGCCGCAACTTCCGCAGCGATCCTCAGGTTATCGCACGATCCAAAAAAGAAAGCACGCTTCCTTACTCTAATGAGAGAGCGATCATCGACGTCAGTGGTCGCGGCCGCCACAACAAAGCGAACGGAGATGCGCGCCTTTCAGCGACAAGAGAATAAACAAGGAAACCTGTGCGCTCTCGCGCGAGGCGGCGCGCAGCTCTGGTGGCGCGGGCGCGGACGGCGGCGGACGGGTGTCGGCTCGCGACCCTGCCGGCGCGGTACCCCGAGCCCAGTTGCAGCAGCTGCAGCATGCACGCACTCAGTACGGCCCGCCTCCAGCCCCCGCTCCCTCCCGCGCCCGCCGCCATCTCTCCGGGATCGGTCGCGGAGCGAATGGCGGCTCGACTCTACCGCCCCGGGGCCACGACGCGCATGGATCTGTTTGACTATTACGAGCCGGTCGACGTAACGGACGGACGTGAGTGGGAGTGGAAGTTGGAGGTGATCAAAAAGTCTGCAAATGGTGTAGCGAGAGAATGTGTGAGGAGCTATACGTAGGAGTAGACGGCGCTCGTGGCGAGTGCCCATAGTTTGTCACCTTGGGATCGACGGCGACGGCCGACTGGGACGTGGATGATGTCGTGTTGCAACTGGCCACAACCTCCGGTGTTGTGATGCAACTAAACGATATAGCGGAATCGACCTGCGGAAATATACCACGGTTAATACGGACGCTCAGTGTACAAGTATCAAGGTACAAAAACACATCAAACTATCGTGGGCGTCCTACCTCGTCATTGGTGATAGATGACACCCCAGGAAGGCCTGACTTTTCGTTATTATTGTTTTTAAAAAGGTTTTCAAACAGAAGAACTTTAAGGATATTTTTGTTTAGTACGTCTTCCTTCTTGTTAGTATAGCTGGGGGCTAGTGATAAATTTTCTTTCTTCTTACCCATTTTAGATTTAGAAGTAGTTTCGGGAACAAAAGATTCAGTGTTATTAGAGCTAGGTAATGTTAGCAGAACATAAGCATTGTTAGAAAGCTCAGCTGAAAGGTCACTGTCACTTTTCACAACATTATTTTGATCTTCGGCGTTGTCCGCTTGTGTCAATCCTTCCTCATTTACCTCAGAGACCGAACTTAATAGTTTTATTTCAATAGAACCTTTATTTTCTGCTTCACTTAATTTAAAGTCTTCATTTTCGTTACTTGGCAAAACACTTAACTTGGTTTGGTTATCACCGATTCCAGTTTCTTTTGTATCATGTTCAATGTGAGTTTGATTTTGAATCTCATCTTGTAAACTTTCGATCTCCACGATCAATTTTTGCTGCACAGCTA
The DNA here is from genome assembly GCA_963564715.1 of Catocala sponsa. Classification (NCBI taxonomy): domain Eukaryota; kingdom Metazoa; phylum Arthropoda; class Insecta; order Lepidoptera; family Erebidae; genus Catocala; species Catocala sponsa. The sequence continues at coordinate 11,732,354 of OY751343.1, read as the reverse complement.
CATACTTAGAAAACGAATCTTTCTTCACTTTTCGTAGACCAGTATTTTTAATGTCTTTTAGTTCTATTTCAGCGTTGGCATAACTGGAGAGTTTATGATACATATCAACGAGTTCCTTTAGTTGTTCACGTTTTTTTGATGTGTTGCAGCATTCAAGAGTGCATTTCCTAGGAGGATTATCTAGCTGGATATCACTATTTGTAGAGGCGGTCAATTCTTCGGTATATTTCATGGATTCGACGTTAACTGTATTCGAGTTGATATCAACGGGAGTATTTCCAAAGCGCATAATTTTTTGAGGCAGCGTATTTATATCCTCAGTTTTCGTATCGTTTTCAATATTAGGTTTTGGTCGGCTCAAACTCATAGGTCTTACATTTCTTGGATTAATATCACTTAAACTTGGCACAACTAAGTCGTGTTTCTTTATTTTTTGTACACTTATATTAAGTTCAATAGCTGAACCATTTTCCTTAGAGATAAGATCTTTGTCGTCTTTGTATAGACCACGTGAATTAAGAGATTCTTTTTGAGGTTTTGAAGAATACGTAACGGTAGAGTCTACATCAAACTTTAAACTGTTTTTAGATTCTATATTTTCGTGTGATATGATTTCGGAATGTGATATAGTTTTAAATTTATCTGGTAAGTTTTTAATGTTATTCTGAGAATAATCGAGATCACCTGGAACTGTTGCCAATTCGAAAATGTTATTTTCTCCTTTAATACTGTATTTATCGTTATACGGCATTTTCAAAGATTCAGTACAATTTGGCAGTCCCTTGTGCCAATTATCAACATTTTCTACCCATGATTGCGGGCATTTTTCAATGAAATGTTTTATCTTCATAGGTTTATGTTGGCTGTTTGATAATTCGTGAGAGCAGTCTTCATTTTTGTCTTCCTTCAGATCAGTTTCCTTCGGGCCGCGCGGTATGTTAGTCTTACCTGTGAGATCACCAATAGTCGCACTCTCTCTGTTCTTGGCATCTGTGTCGTTTCTCAATTCAACATTTGGTTGACCACCACCCTCATCATCGGAATCATCCCGGGGGCACAGTGCGTTCATCAGTTTGCTCTGGGGGTCGGTAGCGGGTACCTGGCGGGCAGTCGCGGGTACGGTTGCGGAGGCGGGAGTACGCACCTGGTTGGAGGCCGTGGTGGTGGTGACCGCGCGGCCCGAACACACGGCGCCGCTGCCGATCTCCAACGTCGCGCGAGCTGTGTACGTCATCGGGAACATCGGCTTACTTCTTCTGTCGACAAGGGTGACTCATTACACAATATGCGATTTTGAAAATGTGATTCTATGTATGCGAACAATATTGACAGTCTGTCTCTATATAACATGTTCATTTTCATTAATAAGTTTAACAGGCTTTGAAATAAAAGAATAAAATATTAGCGTATTATGGATTCATAACAAGAAATATCAAATGAAAAGTAATTGTTATGACTGCTGTAGTTTCATTTTTGTACTGCTATTGAGGTCTGAATATTCACACCCATAAACATGACACAAACCCTAAGGAATGCTTTTGAAATCCTAACTTCAGAAGAGTATATTATACAAACATTATTATTTTGTAACACAGAAAACTACAGTTATCTGCTATTGTAACTTTAAAAAATCTTATATAAACATAAACCTATATGTCATAATAAACTGCATAATAATTCTAAACCAAAAATGTAATATGATAAACTCTCTGTTAAAGTTACGTATTTTAGCAGTTGCATTTTGATGAAATATATAAGATCACCGATACGCTCCCTAGTTGATATTAAACTTAAAATAAACACTTCACATATAATCGGTGCTGTCTACACGATTAGCTCTTGGATCCTCTTCCCCGTGTTTCTTCATGTTATCTAAAAATTGCCAGCTCTGTGTACGAACACACACACTCACACTTCTCGAGGTATTGCCTACCCTACCCCATACGCGTTATTGGTGATGAGAGTTCTGTTTTAATTAAGTTACCCACTTAATCCCGAACAGGTAAGTAGCAGCACTGCTATTTCCTAATATAACATAGGCTAGTATAACACTAAAACTAAAATTGTATCGCGCTTTTACGAGAAGACATAAATCTTATAATGATATTGGTTCATTCCTGGCGCCTGAACGATTTACCCATTGATTCCGTAATGAAAATCGAAATCTTCTATCCTTCGTAGGCCCGCGGAATAATCCGTAAATGCGACTGACTCATTTCAGCAATAGTTTTTTAGCAGCTGGCAGCATATAAACAGTCTAAATTCTTTTATAATTACAGCGGTATAGGCATACCTAATTGACTGAAATTAGAGGTTTGTACAACGTGAAATACGCTCGTAGCCTGATGATAACAAATCGATACGCTACCGAGGTGGCAAACAAATCTGCTCGCCGCTTAATGGAAAGCGAATACACACAAGTTGGAAGTTTCCTGGTGTTGTAGCGAACGAAACTCGTGTGTAGCCAACGCTTTTTAAAAAGAAGTTGTGCTGCCAGCACACCGCTCCAATATAACACTGGCCTTTTTGCCGACAGAACACCCCGTCTACTCAAGTAGCGTAGAAAACCACTTCACAGCAAGAACACCCGAATGGACTAGACATAATAGCATTGTATATTATGTAATCTATTACTTCTACATATTGAATTGAGAAATATTGTATCAAGATGGGAATGTGGAAAGACAGGCTTGAATGGTATGGGATCGGCTGAGCATCGTGTCACTAGTGTGAGGGGTTTGATTAGGTTAGGTATACGCAAGCAAACTGCTTTAATCTACAATAAATTTATAACAATAAAAAAGGAGGTTGGTAGTTACACAGACAAAACATTGAACCGAATATAAAACTATAGAAGCATATATTACTTAACAATTTATATTTTATAACATGCAGTATACTACATTACTAGGTGAAATAAGGATCTATGAAGTCAAATATTAAAACTAAATTCTCCCTCACATGAAGAAGGCTCTGCTCGTTACGCGGTACACAACCGCACCCGAGGATTTGGTTCTGAAGCTACACACAGAAAATTCAAGATGGACTATCTAGACTACTGATGGACAAAGGTAAGGTGGGCAGACACCTAGCAAAGTAAAAGAACAAGGGGAAAAGACAGACAAATATACATTCGCTCGGGACCAGAACATCGACATGCTTTATTTTAAATATGTAATATATTTTCGCTACTTCATGCTCTAAATCTTCTTCTCTAAATTTACTAACATCAAGAATAGTATATATGTGATATTTCTTTAATCATACCTGCTATAACGTCAACCTTATCAAAAAGTTCGTAAGCCAAATGCGCCTTCTCTCAAAATTGTTATATTTTCTGTAAATAGACTTCACAAGCGAAGTTTATAAGTAAAACAACTTCAAAAAGTAGGTTCAGGCCTACATAACAATTTAAGAAAATCTCGCATCTATTCGTAGTGCCAGATTTTTTTCAGTTATATTCGTGCGTGTATAAACTTTTGAAAACATATATTTACATGCTATTAACTAAAACCAATTTATGTTTAATTACCATTTTAAGACAACAGATGGTCAATCAATATTTTGGAACTGGCTTGATCTTAATAGGTTAAGAAACGATCTATCGAATATTATTTTGATAACGCGCCATCTTTCACAGATATAATCATATTTGTAAGTAGACTACATTATTTCTAAACCTACTGATTTAACAATTAACAATGAAATATTTGCCCGTCATGTTACGGTTTTAATGTGACTGCACCACTTTCCTAGGGACCACAGCTTAGATACACAACACACACATGACGTCTGTGCTATTTTTATCTTAATTTGATAGCTCTGATTATGAATCCAACATTAGTAACGCTTGCTTGGTCATATTCAGTAAGTTATTGACTGTATGAGACGTAGACCGATATGATGGAGTGTGGTGACGTCACTGGGCGACGTACCTGTTGAGAAGTTCCATCTCAGCGGGCGTGTTAGCGTCGCTGGCGGACACGCGACGTTCGGCTAGCGGCGGCGGGTTCACACATCGCACGGTCGCCAGATAGCCCGCGCCTCTCGCAGGCTCCTCGCTCAGGGACGCTGACGACAATTATTTTAATTGATTTAGTCGCGGGTAATTTTTTTTTTGTCTTGTAGTATTCGTGCGTTTGACCGCGATCTCACCTGATGTTAAGTGAAGATGCAATCGACGATGCAGCACATGTATTTATATGTCATAATTGGAATGGACCTAACCCACAAAACTAACCTTCGAGTTATTTTCATAAATGGTATTGAAAATATATACATCTTTATTGAAACAATAATATACCTACAGAAACTAGATAGCAAGTTTTCAAGTTTGTTATTTATTTATTTTTACAGAAAGCTTATAGACTAATATTCTTATATATAAATACAATAATTAACTTCTATTGCTAATAACAAGCTCTCACATAATAATATATATGACAACATACAATTGAAGTTTTCATTGTACTTGCAACTAAGGTGATATTATAATACGTATGTAGTTACAGAGTTATGAACATAAGATGGCTGGTTGGAATACAAGCATTAAAAAAGGAAAAACAAAACCAAATAAGTATATGAAAGAAAAACAAAACAAAAACATACTTCAGTAAAATCTGTGCCAGAAAATAAGGGTCACTATTAAAAAGTAATGATTAAATAGTCTCTTTACTGTGCGTGCATTGGTACAAAATAGATCTATATCCATGTGCGCCGGCAGATTGGCGCTCCTTAAACAGAAAGAGCTTTTTCTGTAGTTTGTATAAACATGGGATGTGTCTAATAAGGGTGTAAAGATATTTTGCTTAGTAGATCTGGGCAATCAATGGAATTGTTTGCAATATTTGCTAGTAAGCAGATATCATTTACGTTTCGTCTCATTTCCAGTGGCAAGAAATTGTATCTCTTACAGCGATGTTCGTATTTAACTGAGAATTGCTGCGCTCGAAAGTCTAGGTATCGAAGAAACTTCCTCTGTATAGACTCAATACGAGATTTATAGATCTCATATTGAGGATTCCACACTTGGGATGCGTACTCAAGTTGACTTCGCACTAGGGTACAATATAATACCTTAATAGGTTTTAGTGTACAGAAACAAGAACTGTTTCTAATTATGAACCCTAGAGTCTTCGATGCTTTATTTACTATAGTGTCGATGTGTTTGTCGTATAAAAGCTTAGAATCGTGTATAACGCCGAGGTCTCTTATGGTATTGACTTTACTTATAAATTGATTATCTAATTTAAGCCTAGGGGTAATTAACGATTTTTGTCTACTATAGGTAACGTGGTAACATTTTGAGACATTCAAGCTTATTGTTTTTACAATATGTGGGAAATCTATCCAAGTCTGCTTGTAGGTTTTCTAAGTCTAAAGGGGTTTTGTCAATTTTGATGATCTTCTTAATTATTATTAATTAACCAAATATATTATTACACGCGGATGGCGTATAATAATATATTTGAATTAGGGAAACAGTTCCTTACGTCAGAAATAAATAAGTTAAATAAAAAAGGCGCTAAAAGTGAACCTTGCTAAAACCATTAAGTACAATAGCATGTGCTCGATTGCTTATATACGAGTAGATTTATATATTAATTTTACCGCAACACCAATCGTCTCAAAAGTAAGTTTGTGTTGCTGGATCCATTTTGCATAACTATGAGGAAGAACACACGCTATTTAGTTTGCCGAGCGAAGGTATAAGGTTCTGGTGATGAGAAATCGTAACGATCCTTGTCAGGACGAAGTCGATGTCGGGCAACAAAGTATAAAGTATAAGAGCGTCTCGGCACTCACAAGTGTCGACGCCGCAGGGCAGGCTGCCGCCGTGGATGGCGCGCGCGGACACGCTGGGCGCGGGCGGCGCGGGCTGCGCGCGCACGTGGTGGCGGCGCGGCGGCTCGGCGGCCAGCGCGGCCACGAGGTCCTGCAGCGAGTTGGAGTGCGCCAACGCCGCGCCGCGCCGCGCGCCACGCCTAGCGCCGCGGCAGCCGCTCAGCGCACGCGCCGCCGCCTCGCACGCCTGCTCATCCGACTCCTGCTCCACCTCCTCCAGCAACTCCTGCAATACCATACGGACGTACTCTTACACTGATACATATACCACACACAGTAAACACATATGAATTGTTTGGGAAAGAATAATATTTATGACAGTATATCGTCGTTGACAGTCCAATACCGCGTAACATTGTCGAATATCGCGTAAGTTCCTCTGCAAATTTTACAGGAGGAGGGAAAAACAGATTTTCTGAAGAACTAATGCCCTGAATTTGAAAGGAACTCGAATTTAGGAACATTTTATGCTTTTTGAACTTAAGCAGTAATTTTAAAAATCACTATCAGTTATCTGTAGCCGCGAATTGCCAATTAAATTTTGTTTATAAGCTGTATAGGACAATGTAAGTTACACTGTAGTGGACAATCAGTACCGATATAATTATTACTTGTATTCATCTTTAACCTAATGTATTTTGATAAACAATGTAAAGCGTGCTCACAAGGAAAAGAAACGAGAGTTTACTACTTATTTTTAAGATAAATCACAATGAGAATGTTGTGAATAGAGGTAGATTGGTAACCTCTTTGGCACTATTTATTCTAATTCTAATACTAACCTTAAAAATTTTGCTTTTTCCCTCTCGATCTTTAGGATTTTTGTAATTGATAGCCTCATCTAACAATGCTTTTAACTGTCCATCGTCCAACGTCTCTACGTCTTTCGAATTCTGTAAACAAATAATAAATATATCTTTATTATCATTTTCATATAGTTATTCTATTTCACAGATGGGCCAATTAACAGTTTGGTCACCTGGGGATTCCCTAAACAAGACTAACCTGTAGGTACACATTGTAAGGCGTTGGTTCTTACTCGTGCATGTAATAACAATAGTTTTTAAATGGTCTCCAACCACACAAATCAAGACGATTGTCAGGTCTATTATCAGCATATTTATCCAAATATAATTAATATCTTTATATGTTATATAGGTTATTTTCAAGCGATCGATATTATACATTTGATACTACATAAAAACTGATTAAAATAGCAATTATCTTTGTATTACACGATAGAACTACAGCCATGCCCGCTCTTGGCACAACACCCCTTTAATTAATTTAATTTTAGTAGTTGCTCGCTTGTAAAAAACCCATAATCTAAAAAGTTTTAAGAGTCAATCTAAAATATTACTGCAATAACTTCGGTAATATTTATATTAATTTGACCGAGAGGTGCAGTTTAAAATTAGGTACATTACAAAAAAATCAGTCTCTATAATGCTATGATGGTACATATTACACAATGATAATAGTAGAAAGACAAAATAAATATTTTATTTACGATCGAATGTCACTGATAACGTCAAATATATGGTGGTAACAATAATCTAAATATTTAATTCGCGCAAGGAAATAAATAAATGTAGTGTAAATATGTTGTTCAGTAATCATCATAATAATGTCAAGATTAGAAAGTTAATTACGGCCTCTTTTATCCGACTAACAGACCAGGGCCCGCAGTGGTCACATTGATTTATGCTCGTTGCTACTCCATCATAAACTTTAAGTTTGTGAAGATGTTTTTGAGGCCGGGGTGATGGATATCCAATCAATCGCGTAAGCCATTGATCGCGTTTGTATGAAAATTGTCACACAATTCAGTCATAGCCTGGATAAACACATTCAACACTTAATTCCAATATGCATGCCCGTGGGTTTTTTGTAAGCAGTAATCACATTTACCTCGTCACTGCCACTACGCCGTGGGTTCGAATCCCACACAGGACAAATATTTGTGTAATCCATAATTGATTATGACGAGTCTAACACCCATATTCTAAGACGTTTCCTGAAACGTTCCTCGACTCCACTCAACCTCACTCGAGGAAATCAGTATTCACAGTTGCAAAAAATCTCCTCCACTCGGCGTCCCTCAACATCTTTCCTCACTCGAGGTGAGGAAACAACTGTCAAACTCAAGGTACGTCGCGACCAACCTTAAGGAATACTCGAGGAAGATCTACGCCATTGTTACCTTTTCACCTACGCTTGTAAATACGACTGATAATTCTATTTGAAGATTTTTAAAGTGTTTTGTAATAGATTTTAAACGATTTTTGAATTATTTATATGATAATCCTTACGATTATCCTGAAAGGCGTTATTTGCGAGACGAAACTTCTCCGCCTCACTGAATATTTGTCTTCCAGATATATATATGTGGAACAAATAAAGCTAAAGAATAAAACTTGGATCACAACACAACAAACAAATCAAACATAAACAACTCGGAATGACGCGATGCGACATACATAAGGTTAAAAAACAAACATCTGTCAATTTTGAGGTGATCATAGACAAAAACATTAAAAAGTATGTTAAATCTATGATTTTGTGACGTATGTAATGACGTTTTACCTCGACTCAACCTCATTGGAGGATCCTCAAGATTACCTCAAGTCAAGAGAAAGACATGACTAAGAATACCGATTTCGAGGATTCCTTGAGGTAATCCTTAAGGTATCCTCGGTTGAATCGAGGTTGAGGAAGGTTTGAGGTTACTTCTTAGAATATGGGTACCGATTTCGAGGATTCCTTGAGGTGATCCTTAAGGTATCCTCGGTTGAGTCGAGGTTGAGGAAGGTTTGAGGTTACTTCTTAGAATATGGGTGTAAGTGTTCTTTGAATCCATTGTTTTAATGTTACCTTTTTTTATAGGTGTAAGTAATAAGTAGAAAGTAATGGCAATCCTTGTAGGGATCTGATTTACTGAAGTTGACTAATAGGAACAAATATTATGTGTTTTTTTCATAATTATTGTTAATTACAAAGGTAAATTACTCTATCGTATACTGGTTCACAATATTCACGGAAACCTATGAAATTCAATCGTTCCTTTTCTTGTCGATAAATTAATTCCCTTGTCCGATATGTTCAGCCGCTTCTACATACGATTATTCATTACAATCCCTATTATTTGATCTTCCAATCACATTTCACTTGTGTTCATATCACATCATAGTAACAAAATAGTTATTCGATGCACTAAGATAAAAAGTGTGCAGTTGATATAATATTTGTCAGTTTTCGTAATATAAACCGCGATAGCAAATGTGGTTGACCGTGTCTCGATTTATACATAGGTCAGTTTCCATTCTGTTATCTGCATGGCAATGTAATTTTATGGAATGTAATTTATAGTAACATATACGTAAGTAATATGATTTGCTTAGAGTATAAGTACTAGTAGAATCGTATACTTCAAAAACTCAATGTTTACGATATTACGGGTAATTGTTAAATGAAGTGAAAAAGCCCAATCTCTCAAATTCCGCAACAGAATTTTACAACATGTCTATTGGTTAGTGAATAAGCTAGAATCAAGGTTGAGCTCGTTCAGTGTCAGAACGTATTCAGTATTCAACTTTGTAGGTGCTCGGTATATCACACCAGACACGATAGTCACGCTACTTACGCAAGTCACGGGGCCGGTGTTCATTTCATACATTAATTAGCTTAATGGCGACCAAGTTTTGCGACATCGATGTCTAGACATTATTAACGACAAATGTATAATTTAATTACTTGGTGGACGTACGTTTTTATCGTTAATATTTGTAGATCTATTGGATACACGGTAGGTGGCGTAGGCTGGCTAGGAACGCCTGTCAGTAAACTTATGACGCAGGTTTCTAACCCTACCCTGGAAATATACTCGTTTGCGTGGAAAAATAAAAGACATTCATCGTGTAATTTCGAAACGTCTTACTATTAATTAAATTAAGTAGCGATTTAAAATCATCTAAGGTCACTATTAGCCGTCATAAGTGCGATTAAGAAAATGTTCTTTAAAGAATTAAGCCAGATATCTAAGCTGAAAATTTAGGCATAGCTCTAACCAGTTGTCTCACTACATCGATTTGAAAACCTATACTTAGCTCCAAACTTAGCGAGAGCTCAGAATATTCTTAAAGCATGACGTGTAAAAATAACCAACAAACACATAAAAAATACAAAATAAGGCTGGCCGCATACATATGTTATCCGTATTCGATTTCCTAACACGTAATCTCGATTCGGAATTCCGTGAGACTAGCGCACACGTTAGTTTTTCTTCATTCGGAATGTATACTGTCAGTATGGATAGTGATAGCATAGTGAACGCACGTCGATGGAGGACGATGATTTATTAGCAATTGCATTTCAATAGTAAACAATTATAACAATATTTAACAGTTATCAACAATAATAAAACAACATTAAATAAAACAAACATATTTAAACGAAATTATATAAATACCTAATGAACTATACCTCTTTAAATATATAGAATTGGCCTGGGAGCCTGCTCCCAGGCCAAATGGGAGCCTGCTCCCAGGCCAAATCTATACTAATATAATAAAGCTGAAGAGTTTGTTTGTTTGTTTGAACGCTCTAATCTCAGGAACTACTGGTCCGAATTGAAAAATTATTTTAGTGTTGGATAGTCTATTTATCGAGGAAGGCTATAGGCTATATAACATTACGCTACGACCCAAGGGGGCGGCGCAGTAACGATAAACGCGGCTGAAACCGCGGGAAAATCTAGTATTTTATATCTCTGTTGTGGTAGTCCTTGTCATGTATATTCCACAAGCAAGGGTATTTTTCAATAGACAATATTAATGTTTCTACCTCACACATTATAACTATCGTTTACGTACGTACGATGCGCGCGGCGCAGGCGCGGTTCCGAATGAGAATTTCCGAACGTGTGCGCCGACATAAACAAAATGTATGCAAGGGTTGCGTTCCGCATGACGTCATTAGGTTTTTCCGAATGGTTTCTCCAAACGCACGGGTTTGCATTCGAAACGTACATACGGATTTTTATTCCGTTCGGAAAAAAAGCGGAGCTCCGAATATGGATAACGAATTCGGCAATCGAATACGGAAAACGTATGTATATGGTCAGCCTAAGGCAAGGTCGCGAGATATGACTGAAATTTAGTCACAATGCTTACGGCTGGATTGGCGTTATAGTTAGCCGACTGTACTGCCTGTTTGATTTGAGCTGGAAACCCGGCTGAGTATCTAATGACTTGTGCATGACTGTTATGGTGTATCTCTATATAAGTTGTAAGGCCGCACCTAACAGCAAGAATGCAAACACTATGGAGTTTACTGAGCATCGACGGCAATTTGTATGCAAAAAGTGTTAATTGAAAATGTTATAAAAGTAACCAAAGAGTAAATATATTATGAAATGCACCGGCAAGCTTTTTCTTTTCCAACGTGGCAAATAAGAATACGGTTGTAAGGGGTTACCGTAGCCTATGGACACTTTTAATATCAAGAGTTTTATTAGCGACTACCCTACAGAAAAAGAGTCGCGATGGTGCCAGTACAAAGGGAAGAAGTTACTTTCTCCCTCTGCTAACAGTACAGCTTCTTTGAAAGGCGCCTAATTATCCTGTTCAGCGTAGTACACCAGTTGTGTACATACACATCACAACATTGGTTGACTGCGATATTCTGTAAGGTGAAGGTACTTCTTCAGTAGGTCCACTTTGTTTAATTAGAATCCTAAGTTTAAGTGGAGATTCCGCTGTGCCGTGGCTCAACACAGAGCACGGAATATAGTCAGTTTTTTAAAAGACTTCTAATGACTTAAATATCACTACATGTGTGTGTGACTGTGTGTCTGTTCGCGATAAACTCACTAATTACTGAACGGATTTTCATTATTAGACAGTGATTCATGAGGATGGTTATGGTGTATAATTTTTTAAGGTTTTGTACTATCCGTGCGAAGCCGGGGCAGGTCGTTAGATAACTAGCGGTTTAAGTATACTGAAATTTAGACGGTAATTATATTTTTGTGATACTTTTGTCATGCTCTATATACCTAACCCAAATATTATGTCAGTGGACGTCAGCCTGGAAAGAAAATTGTTGCTTTTTAGTGATATCGCAACTGGAGCACGCCTTAATGTCGCGGTCTGGTCGCAACTACTACATGGTGTTTCAGTTGATTCTATACCTATACTTATTAAACACATGACTTTAATAGGTAACCAACAAGAGGACATAATAAATGTTTGACCTTAACATCTGACATGTAGCTATGGAGATATTTATAAATGTCAATTTTAATGATTTGGAATATAATGTGTTCTGTATTGAATATAATGATCATTTTATTTTCCTGTATAGATTATACAGGGGAAAAGTAGTATACTACAGGGAAAGTATTTGTAGTTCTTTGTAGAGCAGAATTCTCGCTAGGATTCTGGCCATCTGCAGGATGAATGCGCGAGTGATCCCTGCGCCCCGGCCATAGATTGTGAGAAGGAATACCATGGTAGGTTTAGTCGGTATTACCGGGCTATCTCTATCTTTTCCCGGGTGAGTCCGATATAACCGATAAAAAAGGGACTCTGGCCATGTCGTGGGCGAATTTACAAACATAGCATTAACAGACAAAGTACACCCAGGCTCAAAACAATAATTTGTGGCTCTAACAAACAGTTGTGTTTCGAACCCAGAACAGTCAGCACGGCGAGGTGACCGCATTTAGTTAGTTGCTTAAATACATTGCCAAAGGCTTAGATCTCCGAAGATGTAGGCATAGGTGTACTAAAGTCACATTTCGCCAGCAATGGAAATTACAAATGACATATACAATAGATTAATGAATTAACTAAGAGGATAGGAATTGTATTTATTACATTAGACAAGCAAGTAAATAAAAGTTCTGAGGTTCAATGGAATAACACAGTCTAATAATCCATACAGTCGTACGTCGTGCGTCGTCGTCGAACGCGTCTAGACAGGTCAATCGTGCGGGGGGCAAGAGGCGAGACGCGGGAAGAGCGAGCCCGAACTACGTATGTCGCCGTGTTCAGTAATTCGGGACATGTTTTTGCGGGCTGGCGCGTGCTTGTTTTTTGTTTGTTACTTATTTGCTTATAAATATTAATTAAAATGGTGCATACGACGTGTGCTGTGAAACATTGTCATCTCGTTGTATCATCTCGCATAAATAAGGATCTGCGATTTCACCAATTTCCGCGTACCAAAGAAAGGTAAACTCTTATTCATTATTAATATTATTTTAAAATGTTATTATAACACTTATAACCATTTTTTTGTATTGTGAACTTATAGAGTAGGTACCTACTTACCTACTAACGTTTTAATATTTTCTCATGTCTGGCCAAATCACAGAATAAAGTAATTTAAATATTATATACTTTTTAAATAACCCAATAAATAACGTAAACAGAATGGCGGACGTAAGAAAATAGTATGCGTCGTAAGATATTATTCGATTCAAGTGCGATTTTAATTCCATGCAATAAATACCTACTAGTTAAGTACCTATTATGTAGGTATCTTGGTAACGGCGGGTCCAAGCTCAAAAATAATCATAATTTTGGCCCCCTTAAGAATCCCAATCATAGGTTCTGTAAGTTGATTCCAGGGTTACCCATCCATAAAATGACAGCGATGTCAATTGCTTTACCTTAACTAAGTTTGCACGAAAATGGCCATAGTAAATCTGCAAAAATCTTGATATTGATAACATTGGCTCTGCAAGCTGATCCCAGGGTGACCCATCCTTAAAATGACCGCGATGTCAATTGCTTTACCTTAACTAAGTTTTCACGAAAATGGCCCCAGAAACCGAAAATATTTGTCAATTGCCCATTTATAATCGTTGATTATTATAATACTTACGAGTAAGTGATTTACATTTTGTAATAGTTGATTATTGTAATAAGTGGTTTACATTTCAATATCCATGTAGCATAGCCGTTGCAATGTTGATCTAAAATAAATAACTGTATGAATAACTACTTACTTTACTTGTGACAACCCTAGCTTCCATGCCCTTACGCGACGTTGTCTAGACGTTGTCGGCTTTTTCTACGACATCAAAGGCGTCATACTACTGTTAGTCTTTATATTGTGGGAATAACGTGTGTATACACACTGATGAGGCAGTTCAACATGAAATAATAATTATACTAGCATTATAATAGTCCAACGCCTGTTCACAGAACTCTAATTGCTGTCCAAAAAGTTTTGTATTAGTGGGTTATAATAAAGAAGCTGAATTAACAGAAATGTCGTAAATCTTTATATATATAATTCTACTGTACGTGTGTATCTCACTGAAGTCCTCCTAAACGGCTGGACCGATTTTGATGAAACTTTTTGTGTGTTCAAGTGGATTCGAGAATGGCTTAGTTGTTTTTTTTTCTCTTGTGTACAGGACAACGTCTGTCGGGACAGCTAGTATTATTTGAAAAAGGTATATCTAGTATTCAATCATTTCTACTACATTAGTATTTTTATATAATAGGATTAAACTGAGCATGATCGTCAATATTACTCATAATTTACACTTATCCTGCAAACTTTTGGCACAAGACATTGTGCCAAAATCGTGCACCACTGACAAGCTATGTCATCAACCCATCTTGTCAACCTATTTGTCAAGTTTACTGTAATACCTCGAAAACGTCTGAATCAATATTGTGTTTCAAGCAAATTTAAACACTAGGCCAGTGTGGCAATGAAGCGGCCTTGCAAAATCACTTTTAACAATTACTAAAAATACTGACACTGAACTGTTTGGTTTGTAAACTATCCACACATACTTTGTGTGACTTAACAACTGGTTGTATTATGATTATAACATTACAGATAAAAACTATATCAGTGTCATAATTTTATGATAAATGTAAGAAGATAAATTGAAAATAAAACATAGCTTAAACAATACGGCTGTTTGCACACAAATAAACAATAAAAACCTTTTTTGCTCGCAACACGTGGCAGTTAGCGATATCAGCAGCTACAGATAATAGGCAGATAACAATGCGTCACCGGCACGGAGCGTTATCTGGGCTGCTAGCTCACTCACTACAGATAATTTATGGAAAAATGCCAAAATACTGACGACATTTACGAGACACACTGTCTCATCTCGTCGAAATTCCGGAATCACTGCCATCATAAAATAATGAAACGCTGTTTCATCTAATTTTTATCGGACAGAGGTATTCATAGAGAAAACATTTATTTAAAAATACTCTATTGAATTTTGTCGAACTCAACTTACTATTACGCGTGTTTTACTCGTATTTTTATATATATATCGCATATAATATTGTCTTCTGTTTACGTGAATGTTATTCATTGAAATTAAACTACTATATACGGATTTTATCGCGTTGTTTATTTGACACTTTATTACAAAATTTTGAAAACTGTTACATTACTTTTACTATTAAACTTTACTAATTTTTAAGCTAATTAAATTATTGAAACTATTAAAACTATTTATACTATTACTATACTAATATACTATTTATATTTGTGTTTACACTTTTCTCGACGCACTGTGGATCAAAAATCGTCTTCCGTGGACTTAGAGATTCTAAATTTCAACTGTCATTTTTTTTGGTGGATATGGCTTTAGTTACTATTACTATGCCCAAATATATCATCCGAGATAATTTAGCCCAAAAACGGATGATTTAATTTTTTTTTACGAAAAATTTGTATGGAGAGTTCATGAAAAATCCGTTTATCTCGAGAACCGCAAGATTAACCGTAATATCCTTCCAGATGGCTATAGTGCTATTATTTATGATTTTTTGGCATACTCCACATAACGGTCACAACCGCGGATTTTTTTTTAAAAATGTCGAATTTTTTTTTTTTAAACCTTCATGTATGTTCTAAAGATAACAAATTCCGATTTTAAACATATGTGGCATTTACGCAATAGCAAAATAAAAATATTCTTTACGAATTGGTAATTAAGTAAGTAATAATTAACTAATGAGCCTAATAATTGTCATAACATTGATGCATTATCACAACTTACGGAATCTTCTTGCGCTCGACTGTGGCTGGCTTTTCTCGGGATCTGTGACAGCCAGCCTGCCAGACTGCCTTATGTAAAGGGTGTCACTGACAAGATTGGCTACATCTTGAAGCGAGCTTCAATCAACACATACTTCAAGCCGCCAACGAAGATAAGTCAGTTTTTACCATCCGTCAAGTGCAAACTACCTTTACAAGATGCAGGGGTCTATAAAATAGATTGTGACTGCGGACTCTCATACATTGGTCAAACCAAGAGAAGCATAGGCACCCGCATAAAAGAACACATAGCTGATGTAAAACACCAACGCTCGTTGAAGTCTGCTGTGTGTGAACATGTGCAACAGGGGACCAACCACTACCTGAGATTTTCCAAATCACAGATGCTCGCTAAAGAACACCGATTCCTACCAAGGATGCTTTGCGAGGCTATTGAAATCAAAAAACATCCTAATTTCAATAGAGAAGATGGTTGGAATGTACCACCAGCTTGAGATCCAGTAATTCAAATAGTCAAACCCAAGAAGAAGCAAACCACAGCTAGACTTCATGATACTTTGAGCTCATTCTGCGTAAATAAAAACACCCATGATTAAATTATGTTCGGGTATTTTGAAATAACTACACTGGAACATTGAGACAACTGCCATCTTAGTCTCCCCGTGACCATGGCTGCTGAAAAGCAACCGAAACGTCGGGGAAAGTGTAAATATAAATAGTATAATAGTATAGTAATAGCATAAATAGTTTTAATAGTTTCAATAATTTAATTAGCTTAAAAATGAGTAAAGTTTAATAGTAATAGTAATGTAACAGTTTTCAAAATTTTGTAATATAGTGTTAAATAAACAACGCGATAAAATCCGTATATAGTAGTTTAATTTCAACATATCGCATAGTTTGATTCACGGAAACTAATTACAATAGATGCGTTAAGCACTAGCTTAACGTATCTATTGTAAGTAGTTTAGCTTTCAATAGTAGTAATATGAAAATAATTTACCTCAATAGTACCACGTGTGACTGCATCTTAGACTCTAAGTATTTGTAAAAGTATACGTGCATAATAAAAGGCAAAAGTGTAGAAAGAGAACAAAGATACTACTAATCCCGCCTAAAAAAATCCTTATTCGATTTTAATGTACGGGTGCGAGACTTGGACGTTGACACTAAAGGAGGAAAATAAACTATCAGTCGCGGAGCGAAAGCTATTCCGTAAGATTCTGGGACCGACAAGAGGAGAGAAGGAGGAGTGGCGACAAAGATTTAATAGCGAGATTGAAGATCTAGTGTCAGAACCGAATATCATCGGGGAAATAAAAGCTACCCGACTTCGCTGGCTCGGATATGTGGAACGAATAGGAGGATCGAGCTGCCAAAAGAGCATATCTCGGGCGACCCACCGAGCGTCGACCGGTGAGTCGCTCCAGGTACTGCTGAAAAAACGAACTAGCTAAAGACCTGAAAGAGATAAATGTGATCGATTGGTCTGACTTGGCACAAAATAGGAAAGAATGGCGCACTTTAATGTTGGAGGCCAAGATCCACTTTGGATCGCTGAGCCAGCGAAGTAAGTAAGTACATAGTAAGTATTTACTTCAAACGCTATAGCGTTGAAACATGATGTTACTTTACACCATAAAAGCTATTAATGTCCTTGTGCGAACTGCTTAATTCTTCTGCATTTCCTTTAAGCAACTCAGAGCGAGCCATTCTATAATTTAATTTCACACTACGAATAAGCTATATCCTATAGAAATTGTATTATGTTAGAAATTTGTCGTGCGGTGAAATGTCAAACATAATATTGTTAGTTGCGGAATGCGACGTAAACAAGTAACGTCACGAATCATCCGATCGAGCATGCTATAAAAGCGCGCTCGGCGCGCAATGACTCACTTTGACATCGAGCAGCGGACGGAACGGACGCTGCGTCTGTTATTTTTTTTAAGCTGTTTCACATCCGATTCCTAACAATATATTATTGAATTCATAAAGAATTACTCAAGGATATGAAATTAAAATAGCAAAAGGGTAGCGTATTCAGAATCGATATCGCAACGCGTCGTCTAGCCCTACCCACCTGTTCCTTTCTTAGGTTCAATGGGCTCAATGCAAGCACTTCTTTGTTAATGCACAAGTTACCGAGTTCATCACTATCACAAAATGTTATAGTATTCCTTAGAATACTAAATACAACGTTTGCTTTCGCATGTGTGCATTTGACATGATGACGATTGGCATGATGACCTTCGATATACAGGGTTACTGGTAACTCCATTTATTCCCGGCAATAATAGATAGAGGAGCTAAAATGCAATAAATTTAACCGAAGAAATTAATCACGTTGAATGCGAGAGTTTATAACTACAAATTACGTTCAGTGCTATACATACCAATTTTGACATGTACCGTTTTTTTGTTCTGGTGCGATACAAGACGATAATGGTTTGTAAACAAATGAATAAGTTTTGCACAATAAATCTTTGTTTTTTATAAAAATATATAATTTTATGGTTGCAATAGCAAGTTGACATATTCAATTACATACATTTGTCGTCGCCACAGAATACAAACTTTAGTTTAGTAATTATATAACATTTAAATAACAATACGGATTCGTCTTGTGCCGCATCACGGCGGTAGGGCAAGGTTTGTTGTGTCGATAGTTTTATAGGGAAGGGAAATATAGTGAAACAAAATATCGCCATCGATGTTTATAATTATTAAAGGAAAAAGAAATTCACAAAACCTAAATATTCTTATGCGATTTGTTGTAGCATTCCATAAACATAGTTTTGTCGCATTCTTTGCAGTTAGTATTAACTCTTCTTACTTTCTTGTATCTTCATCTCTACTATTCATTGTTTTTCTTAATTGTTTGTAACATTCCACGCACATTTTTCTTTTTGTACCTTTTTGAAATGTGTGGACTTTCTTTTTTGTACTTATATTTGTTGTACCTACTACATAGCATTATTTTCAAACACCTGGTCCGTTCTCGTAACTTCTATTCTGCCGCCATAACGAAAAAAGACGAATCTGACATTGTTTTCGAAATTATACATATTCGTAATCAGAAAAAAAAGACGCGTATGCAAGTATTTTTATATTTGGCATAAACCAAACATAACCCTATAAATCTTACTTTCAAATATGACGTTTCTGTTTTATAATGCTATATTTACTAAATAAGAAAGACATTTCTGACGTGTACTACGTTGAAAAGACGCATGAGCTACCGGCAGCGCGGCTCACACACGATATTATACACGAAAATTCACGGACCGGAATAAACCGAACGCCGCACACAGGTGAAATTTACGCATCTTATGGCCAAAATTCATAAAAATTAAATTTCTCTTATTCAAAAGTAGTAACCTAAATTACCATCCAGGTATATAGCGCCATCTATTAGTGACTAGCAAAACGTTTGACACTTTTTATTCTCTTACGTACTTATTTGAATAAGTTAATGGTTGTTTAGTGGAATAATTTGTTACGATTTTCAATAATTCTATAAGCCACGTTTAATATTTGGATTAGTGCGCCGCCAGGCCATACTCGCACATGTGTGTGATTTGATTTCAAGTATAGCGTAGTGGTTAATCGCTTAACTGTGTACTTATCGACGTGCCGTAATGGGTATCGATTCTCACACAGAAAATAAATGATGATCAACAGATTTTCTGTGTCGAGTCTGATACACGGCATAAGGGTAACCGAAAGAGTCCTTTAAAAAAAAAAGCTGATTTATTATATTTATTTTGATTTTCGATAGTTATATTTTAAATAATCTATGTGATGTATTTTATAAACAGTCATCATGACTCAGTAAATTTTAATAGAGACTAAAAAAAATCTGAGTGCAATATTTTACTTATATTCTTTAATATTTACAATTATAGTGAAATATAGATAACTGCCCAAGTAGAATTCTATACGCATAATGAGTAATTTTAAAAGTACCCGAACATCAATCGCAATCGCAAACATAATTAAATATATTGTTTTATTAATACTTTTAAAACGCATTCATTCAAATTATATGAAAAAAAATATACAAGGTCAAATTTTGATAGCAACACGATATATTCACGAAAATCCGACCGAGTAAATGAGAATCACCAAAGTGTGATCATACGCGTATTGGCACACAACACTATAGGTAGTGTTATCAAGTACTACAAGTAGTAGTAAAATTAATTTACTCTCTATCTCGCAAGTTAAGAACTTACAAATCAAAATCGAGCCTAGCATTATTAAATTGTGTGTTTAAGTAAATAATTGTTTCTCTATATCCTACCCATAAACATAATTATATAACACTCGTAACTGTGTGATAAATATTAGTAAAGACGGCTGTGTGATCAAGTCTATATAAATAAAGACGGCTGTGTGATCAAGTCTATATAAATAAAGACGGCTGTGTGATCAAGTCTATATAAATAAAGTCGGCTGTGTGATCAAGTCTATATAAATAAAGACGGCTGTGTGATCAAGTCTATATAAATAAAGACGGCTGTGTGATCAAGTCTATATAAATAAAGACGGCTGTGTGATCAAGTCTACGGAAATACAGACGGCTGTGTGATTAAGTCTATGGAAATACGGACGGCTGTGTTCAAGTCTATAAGTAGAAACGGCTGTGATCCAGTTTATATGAATAAAGACGGCTAAGTGACCAAGTCTATAGAAATACAGACGGCTGTGTAATCAAATCTGTGATCCAGTTTATATGAATAAAGAAGGCTAAGTGATCAAGTCTGTCTGTGTGATTATGTTACCCATATAGAGACGGCTGAGTGATCAAGTCACGTATTTGTGATTAAGTTCATTTGTTGACGGCCATGTGATCAAGTCTATATAAATTAGACATATAGACATATATTTATTGCATAAAACTGTGTGTAGGTGCAATGGTGTTACATAATTTTCGAATCAACAGTTAACATTCGGGTATTGCAACTTTACAGTAAACAGTAACTCTAGTAAACATCAAGAAGTACTTAAAGACTATACATATTATTTATTTTAAAAAAAATCCCTTGACTATAGAAGGCATTAATAATAAGCCACTTCTTCACTTCTTCTTTCACGGCATTTTAAAACATTGCCATTTAATTGTTTTATGTATACAGGGATATGAATAAACACACGTATAGCAGTAATATAAGCGCTTTTATAATAAATATCATTGTTTATAATAGGGAGGTTAATATTATATTTATATTTACTGCGAATATTTAATTTAGTGTTTGCCTTAAAATTAAAGAAATCGGTATTACATTTTACAAATAGGCAGAGCTGCAGTATGTATATACCCGTCAATGTTAGAAACCCTTTGTCTTTGAATGTATTGCATAATGTGTCTGTGTTTTACATGTTGTATATAATTCGCAAACATTTCTTTTGAAGCACAAATATCGAATGTACATTAGTGGAATTTGCCCAATAAATGACACCGTATGTGAGTAGGGGTATATACATAGCCGAAATATGCGGACAACTAGAAATTCTTTTATTTTATTTTTTTCAACATGTGCTTTCCAAGTCATTCCTGTCATTCCGGTTCCTAAAGGTGCTAAGGTCTCGGATATTAGTGAATATTGTAGTAGCGGTACTGACGGCACTTGCGAAGGTTTTTGAGTCAGCATTGTGTACTACGATCTATGGACAGGACTCCGGGTTCAGTTCTGAAGCGCAGCAGAAAGCGGGCCGTGGGACACGACCTACACAGGATGGCCGAGTGTTATCAAGTACTCAATAGTAGCACACGGTTGTGACGTATTATACTGTTTTAATTGTTATGTTATAATTGCATATTTACATTTGATTATTCTATAATTAATAATTATCATTGTTATTTGTTACTGTACTAATTTTACACCTTAAAATGTAATTAATCAATATTTAACTATCCATTTGATACATTGATAAAAATATATAAAATATAAGGTAGGAGATTAACAAATATTCATTCTCGTTACAACTGTCAGTTAGAACGTTACTCTGCTGAAATATATACTGGTTGTGTAAAAAGTATCTCGGCGTTTCATTGTGCAAAAACCACTACTGCGTAATAGTAGATAACTTTAAGGGCCCTCGCCCACGGCGACTTTTTGTAGCGATGCTGTCGCGCGTGTCGTAAATACGCGACAGCATCGCTACTAATGCGCGTTAGTCGTATTTGCAACGCGCTACAGAAACGATGCCAACGCGCTACTCAAGCGCTACAGCATATCGATGCGAACGCGCGACAGCATCGCTACAAAAAGTCGCCGTGGGCGAGGGCCCTTAGCGTCGCAGTGTTTTTTTTGCCATAAAAAAGTGACATCCGCCTTTTATTGAATTTTCCTAATTAATAGTTCATTATAAATGCATGAGTAGAACTCCCAAGGGTCAAATACGATAGCTTTATTTTTTTTTAAATCTTAAAGTTTTCGTGGCCTTAAAGGTCAAAACACAAAATAATTCGTACAAAAATACCTATATACATAGTCAGGTCATAAGTTCTGTCACATGTTTAATATGAAATAATTGAGACATGTTTATTATTGATGTAAACATTTATATACCAAAATGAACTTAATAAAACACAGATTCTTATGCTATTAAAGTTTATTCAAAATGACCCCCGCGATTCAGGCCTTCAACCTGCGCGGCCAGTCGTCTATCGCAGCACGAACGAGGTCCATGTCAATTCCGGCGGCTGCCTTAAACAAGGATGCCTTGAGTGACTCCAAATCAGGATGACGCGTTGAGCAAGCCTTTTCCTCCAAGTGTTGCCATATCTTGTAATCTAAATCAAATCTGGACTGGAGGAGGGCCAGTCTTAGTGCCGTATGAAGTCAATTTCACGTGCCGCCAGCCAGTCTTGAGTGCTTTTCGCTCTATGAGCTGGCGCAGAATCTTGTTGGAATACCCAGCGCCTGTTATTGAACATGGTATGAGAAACAGGTTCCACAAGGTTCGTGAGGACTGTATTTTGATACACAACTGCATTCGTTTTTACGTGTTTCTCACAAAAATGTACCTCAGTTAAGCCCCAATAAGAGACTAGTTGGACACGCGGAATACGGTTGCTCGCTTCTTCACTGCTGTGTGCGTACACCTTATCATTTTGTTAGTTGTAGCTCTCTGCCATATTACAAATTTTATCATCCGAAAAAAGAATTTCCCGATGCTTGTTGCCCGCGTACCGCTTCAACAAAGCACGACATCTTTTCAACCTCAGGTCCATTAAACGAGCGTTCAAACGATGTCCTGTTTTTCTTCGATATCCCCGAAGCCCTAAGTCTTCATATAACACCCTTTTCACCGTGGTTCTGCTTAAACCCATCTGAAGGGCCAAAAGTTTTTGCTTACATATGGGATTTCTTTGAATTCGCCCCTTCACAGCTTTTGTCACTGCTGGAGTCCTAACAGAGCGAGGGCGACCACTTCTTGACCTGTCATCTAAACTAGAGTCTTCATTGTATCGTTTGATGGTACGATAAACGAATCTTATGGTTATATTAAAATTTTTCAATATGTCAAAAATCTGAATTGGCGCGTAACCGCAACGATGCAACGCAATAACCACAACACGGTCTTCTTTAAGTGTCCACTCCATATTTAAAAATGAGTAAAATTCTAAAAAGTATACATTTTTATATTCATGAAAAATTCTAAATTCTAATTCAAATAATTTATTTGTGGGCAGCATTTTAAATTCTAAAGTTTTTATTGTGTGACAGAACTTATGACTAGACTATGTATAATTGAGTTTTGTTTGCATTGAGGATTTATGAAGCTTTTCTAGGAGCATATTATCCCGTTTTTATTTAATCAAAATGATCATAGAGTCCACAAAAAAAAATGTTTTACTGAAATCAGTATTTTATTTTTTATTATTTTTTCTAGGTCGAAGTAGAACCTCTATCTGTACAAATAGATTCCTTATAATAAAGTTTATCACCCACAAAAATATGGTTTTCTAATTAGGCCTAGGTTTAGGTAAAAAAAAAAGGTACCAAAATAACAAGTCGGATAGCCAGGGTTAGGCGTGTCCAAGATTTTTGTATGGGATTGAGTATCTGTACTAGTATAGTATTATATTATCTGTGGTAATGGTACACGGCAAGAAATTACTCATCTAGGACGCAATATTATAAAAGCTATAATCATGACTAGAATGGAAAAAAGAGAAAATGTTTTAATTCCCCGTATTCTGATAATTCCGAACAATTTGCCATTTCAGTTTTAAAGAATGCAGATTCCCCTAAAAACAGCATTTACTATAATAATAAAGAAAACTGTTTTCCATGGGCAACTCTATGTGGCGAGTATCTAACCCGCAAAATCTTTGTTTTAGCAAAACAAAAAATATAGCTAGGAAAAACAAAAAACGTAGTTTATAGAAATGTATTAAAATAAGCTATTTGCAGTGAACCATAGCATTTATATGTGTATTATAATTTGCAAAATAAGTATCTTAAAATTTAAAATGCGGCCAAAAGTAACTATCCCACGCGGACGAAGTCGCAGGCAAAAGCTAGTATTCATATAATTGAACAATGTACAGTTTCGTACATATAGGTATTTATCAGAATTCTGTAGCTCATACATAATGTCAAATCGTCTAGCAACCCTAGAATGTACCGTATGGCAGTGGCAGCTTCCCGAGAGGTCAGGGTCGGGCCAGGAGTGAGGAGAGGAGCGCCGAGATCGATGGCGCGCCCTTGTCCCTTATACCCACGCTTTTGCGTTTCTTCGTTGATACGCGTCACACACAATTTTGTTTTACATCGCTCACTTGTTGCGCCATACTATGTGATAAGGCACACTGCTTTTAAAATTACCTCTGAAGTTGTTATATGAACTTAATGTTTGTATGGTTCAAGTATCCGTCATTATTTTTTATTTTGACTAATGTATAATCTTACTGAGCTGGGTCGAAAATATAGTATTTTAGGGATAAAAACGAAATTTGTAGTATGTTTATCCATAGTACAAGCTCCGCTTAGTTTGGACTAGATGGTGTTGTGTGTATGTGGTTAAATATTATTATTATGTTTCTCTTATCACAGGTATTTTCTAACATAATTTATTATATTAGAAAATACCTGGCCCTTTGGGAGGTTTACACGGAGACATGGGTCCAACGTGAAGAGGCCCTTCGAGAGTTTTAATCAATGGTGGGATGGGACACCGACAGCGGCACTAGCCGCAACAGGCGTAGGACTATTGCTACGTATGGATTCTAATATATGGGCTATGCATATGGGTGTTTGGTGGACCGGTATATTAGTAACTATGGATGAAAAACGGCGTCTGCTCTGAATACTCTAATAGCATCGATGCAATGGGCAGACGGTGACTTGCCAACTCTCTAGATGGGCCCCCTGAATAGCCACCATAGGCATACAAGCCAGCAGCAGAGGGCAACACCGGTGCAAGCGGCTAGGGGTGTCGAGCGGTGCGGCGCCGGTTTCACCATCACGGGTCTCGTGACAACGGAGATCCACAGCGGGATTTCCCGTAGTTATTGTCCTTGAAAATGACACTTTCACCCCTAAGCATATAGCTCTATTGGCCCCCTTCTGACCGGCCGACCAATATTATTATTATTACTAAATACTGAAAAATAGTACCGTAATATAACTATAATATAACTTTGAAGTTATATATCCAATGGTACATTTGATCATTTTAAGATAAATAAAACATTTCCGAAAAACAATATTCAATCGTCAAATATTGCTGTACTTGAATATTTTAGGCATGTACCTACTATCTATATAAATACAAATATATAATAAGCTATTTTCACAACAAGCACGTGGATATGGCTTCATTTAACTCTTATTTAAAATGTAAATTAGACTTTAGCGACTGTTGAGAATAATATATTTTTCATTTAGCTGCTCCCAGGCTATAAAATAGGTAAATTGGGTACAAACTAACAGGAAAATATAAAACTAACCACAGGAAAAATAAATGCATTTAAAAAGAGGCATGATTTAGAAGAAAAAAAAAACAGTCACGTGTCATCATTATTTATGATTTCATTAAATGAATTCCAATCCTTACTAATATTATAAATTCGAAAGTAACTCTGTCTGTCTGTTACCTTTTCACGGCTAAACCACTCAAACGATTT
The DNA here is from genome assembly GCA_963564715.1 of Catocala sponsa. Classification (NCBI taxonomy): domain Eukaryota; kingdom Metazoa; phylum Arthropoda; class Insecta; order Lepidoptera; family Erebidae; genus Catocala; species Catocala sponsa. Next base: position 11,706,316 of record OY751343.1, on the reverse strand, counting down.
AGATGAAATTTGGTACAGATATATTTCATAAACTGGGAAAGGACATAGGCTACTTTTTATTGATGTAGGTACCACGCGGGCGGAGCCGCGCGCAAAAGCTAGTTCAGAAATAAATTACAAATAACGCCTCGTGCCTTTTTATGTATTTATGTGGCGCTTTATATACAATGGATGTATATTTCTGTAAATTTATCAACTATAGTTCCAATAACGACCTAATAAGGATAAATATATAACGGCGTGGAGGCGGTCGATCCCAGATTTGCGGATACTGGCAGCCTTGACGTCACAAACAAGTATTCGAACTTGTTTTTCTTTCAGACACTAGTCTCGGGACCGTATTGAAAGAGAGAAGGGTTTTTCTTTACGCACTGTCGCCTACTAAGCTAAGCATCCAGCCAATACAAAAATCATAAACTAGAATATGTGCGATGAATATGTCAATACAGGGAAATGCTACAAGATAACTGTAAAAGATGTACTTTACATTATTATGTTTTTGTATGAAGCGCCCGTACATATTGTTACTTAATTGAAAGATACAGTTAAGTCGCCAACTGTAAAAAAAATAGCACATGCAGAAACTAACATGCAGTACCTATTGGATTAGTGCCAAATAGATTTCAAGTTAAAGAAATTAAGCACTAGATCTCAAAACGGAGCCATTAAATCAGGTAACTTCGGTGAGCTATAGATTCACTAAAATTGAAGATTCCATACACATGCTGATTCGACACCCGAAATCAAGACAAAGGTTTTTAGCAGTGTATACGCAATCACATTTTTAAAGTAAACGTTTGAAATCGAATTAGCAAACAGCACCCCAGATATTTTTAATATTCAGAGCACATTTTACAACAGAAACAACATTATTTATACTTGAAACTGGCGTTTTTGCTTTCTAAATCTAATTAGAAGAGCTTGAACACATCCACATTAAACTCAAAGTATATAATGAGGCGGTCTGTACCAACTAAATCTCATTTACATTTCCATACGATATTTTTAATGGCTGACTTAGAAACGACAGCATATATTTGATTCATACAATTGTTTACTTAGAATACACTTGCTGCTTGACCAGTTGGCGTGTCACCCACGAAGTCCTGAGACTTCGTTTGAACATACAAGATAACGGAAGCTTAGCAACATAGCTCTGAATATAAATTAACACAACATGTAAAAGACCCAACCCTCATAATACAAACCACATCCACTTGCTTAGATTTGATATTCACTATATTTTCTGTAAAGAACCCATGCGAAGCCGGGGGCGGGTTGCTAGTAAAATTATAAAAGCGAAAATGAGTTTGTTTGTTTGTTTGCTACCTTTTCACGCCTAAACCACTGAACCGATCATCCTGAAATTTTGCATATACGTTGACAGGTGTACAGAAACGGACATAGGCTACCTTACATCCCGAAAAAAATTACTGTTCCCGAGGAAAACAATAATAACGTTCTTATGATAATAGATGGCGCCACGTGTCTTTACAATCATGATTGAATTACATTATCACAAGCAGAGTACAATCCGAATTAATTGTCAAATTCTAAATTACCGCGAGCGAAGCCGCGGGCAAAAGCTAGTGTTATATATAAAACAGCATCCTCCTCTCTTCTACATTGCCGTGCCCTACAGAGCCCATATTGTACCTACTGCGATATTGTGTAACACCTAGAAATAACATATGGAGTGCAATAAAGATATTGAGTATTGAAATTTTAATTAAACTACTTTTAAACTGTTATAATAATATTCTACCACATAAACACAACACCAGAACTTATACTATGGGTACTAAATGGATAAACATACATAACACAGGCCTGCAAAATGAAGGTCATAACTTCCTCTCTGGAATTTGATAGCTGATTCTGGAGTATTTTGATGCGCTGATTACGAATATGTACTTAGTTTTTCTCCATCACCTCCTGATTTTTCAAAAAAGCTACAGATAGAAAATTGAGAAAAAAGACAAGTTTTCACTTAAAAAATTATATATTTAAAAAAGTACTTAATTTTTAACTTAAAAAACTATTAACACGTAATAACAACTTATTGCTGGGTTAAAATACACTTAAATTTTATTTGTGGAACCTGGTCCTTTTTTCCTGGAAGCTTCTGTTGTGCGATTTTCGCTTATATTTCCGGTTTGGATCATCACGCTTCAACAACCAACAATAGTCCGCCATCATGCTGACATTCCATCTTCCTTGATACCGGACTTCAAGCTCTTTTAAATCTTGGTGAAATCTTTCACCTTGTTCTTCGCTAACGGCTCCTAGATTTTCTGGGAAGTAATCAATGTGCGAATTCAGAAAATGAAGTTTAACGCTCATATTACAACCCATTACACCAAAATTCGTTATCATTTTGGCTACTATTTCTTTATAGTCCGAGCTTGTAATGTTGTTTCGTTGTTTTATCACCATGAATTTCCCGCAAATATAACAAAAACAATTCGAAGAGTTTAAACAACTTCGCGACGACATTTTAAAGTTTAGGTTGCAAGATGCGCACTTCGACTGTTAGTTTTCTAATTCAGAGTAGGTACTTATACAAAAAAAACCTTTTGTTTTCTTCATTATACCCTTTTTGAACAACATTAACAACAATTAGGCAATATCACCTAAACATCGTGTATTAATGAGCTCATTACTAAATGAAGCCAAAATGACCCGTTTTCGAAATGGTTAATGCGAATTACTTACACTTATTATGTAGTAATTAACAAATTACTGATTTGCATTCATTTCTATGTCGTCTTAAACTAATTAAATGCAATAAAAATTAAGCTGAAGTAATTAAGTGACGTTTTATAGATTTTAAAATGTATGCGCTCAGACATTTTTAGTTAAAATCTTAAATATTCAATATCAAAGAATCCTGACGTGATAGAATTTTTTTATTATTTTTCTCGTAATCAGCACATTAGAAACTATAGAAAACGTTAATCAGATCTCAGAGAGGAAAACCATTGCAGACCTGTGTAATCGACCTATCCGTAGAATAAAGTTACTTCTGCATAATCTTTACTTTAAAAGAGAGCGATTTGAAATTGGTCAACTACAAAATTTGTTATAACATTTTGCTTAATAATTCTAGAGAGTTGAATAATTTCCTGAACATATTAAACATTATTGTGCGTCCGTACCTATAAAAACGCCCTATGTAAAACCTATATTTTAAAATTTAAGGGACTTTATGTGTATATGTGACGATTTTTTATGGAAATATCTGCGGCGTATTTACATGTATAACTCTTTTCGTAAAAGTGTTAGTATCATGTGTACGTATAACTTTATTTTACGTAAATACATAATGTTAAAAGGTTTTATGTGATATAAGGTGCATGTCATATTTAGAGCGTGTGTTTTTCATTTTGACATAGCATACTAATTTCTTAAATAAAGAATAATATTCGCAATCGTAGATTGCAATTAAAACGTGTGCACAGGCGTCTCGCAGAGAACAAGGTTATGACTGCCGATGTGGCCCTCCGCGCGCTATGCGTTCGCGCAGGTCCCGACAGCGCATAAAGGTACTTATACTCCGGGTACCTTATTTATTGGAGAAATAAATCACATGTGCCTTTATTCGACTGCTATCTTCGAAACCACATAACATTAAAAAAAAAACGATTTTACTAGTAAAATATATAGGCCAGCTTAGATTTAGAACTACATAAAACCCAATTCAGTGACATAATCATATGTAACCTTATTCTACGGTCGATATATACTTTTTTTTAAATACATGCATATTATACCTACATAGAAACACCCAGACCAAGACAAACATCCATGTTCATGCACACAAATGTTTGACTTGTGCGGGAATCGAACCCTCGACCTCAGGTGTGGTAGTCGGTTATACTAACCACTACTCCATTGAGGACGACAAAACTTAAACAAAATTAAAACTATTATTCGCGTAACCGTAAAGAAAATTATGAAATGGCAAATCTTATTCTTTGAATATAGTTCGTATAAAAACCTCTTCCATGGTTTTCATCTGTAACTGATCGTGTCATTTATTAAATGCAAACTGTACGGCATTACGGTATTACGGTGAGTTCATTTAACAATTGCTACCAGTCCTAAAGTTTCGTCATAGAGATGCAAACGACAAACGTTTAAATAAATGTTCTCCAATAACGAAACAGTACAATAAAACCGCGGCCATAAGCTAGTACAATATCACACGTGTTTATCTGGAGCATGTGGTCACTGGTCGGAGCTGGAGGCCGCCACTTGCTAATAAAGTTGTAATTTCATACAGAGCCTTATGATACATTTATGTATTACTAGCTGACCCGCGCAACTTCGTCTGCTTCACATAAGAGAATTTTCCTAGTTTTTGCAATATTTTTCATTTATGCTCCGCTCCTATTGTTCGTAGCGTGATGTTATATAGCCTATAGCCTTCCTCTATAAATGGGCATCCAACACAGAAATATTTTTCTAATTTTTACCCGTAGTTCCTTAGATTAGCGCGTTCAACCAAACAAATAAAATGTGAGTGAAGTCGGCGCGTGAGCGCCCCCGCCTTTTTATAAATGCAGCGGATGGCCGTTTCGCGCGTTAAACAAAAATCAACCGTATAGCCGTACCCATACTGGCGCGGCGAGATTTGGAAGTTTTATTTCATCTATATCTTGTGTGTTTATAAACAGATTCCTAGAATATTTTTTTTATAAAATAAATATTAAAGTGTACTCTTTGAATATAGGAGTTTGATAAAGATATATCTATGTGAAATACAATATATTTATGTATTTAATACACTTTGAAGAAATGCCTAACGATTAAACACGTTATTGTGGCTAATTTATAAAAGATAGATATATACTATTGAGGACTTTTTTGTAGATCTTTTAAAGACCATCATTTTTGTAATACATACTTTTGGTGTATGATCAACGTATGCGAGGATAAGAGCTCGAAAGCGCATTTTCGTCCGACTTGCTTCAAATTTATCGTCACTGCTCAGCTCCTGTGTCTTAGCGTTATGTTATATAGCCTATAACCTGCCCAGGAGTATGGACTACAATCGTACCAAGTTTGGTTAAAATCCCTTAAGTAGTTTTTGACCCATGCGTGCATATACAGACAGACAGACAAAAAATTTACTGATTGCATTTTTGTCATCAGTATCGATCACCATTCATCCTCCAATATTAATTTTGAATATACAATGTACAGAATTGACCTCTCTACAGTTTTATTATAAGTATAGATGTAGGTATATGTACGTAGAACACGCTTCGATAGATAGATGTAAATAACAGTCACCAACTAAAAATATTTACACAACTAGCGTGGACTGCGTATTATATCATTCTAGTGATTCACAGAGTTTTGCGTCTAAGATATGACGATATGCGAGAGGTGAGAAATGTTCTCTCTAAAGAATCATTTTAGCTTAGGTCAGGGATAACATAAATAGACTAGTTGATCTATGAATGTGTTTGCATAATTCTCTTTTGCAGTAATTCAGTATAGTGAGCTTCGTTATGATCGGACATCAATGATTATTGGAACGTGACACAGCCTTCGAGTAGGATCGATATCGGTCAATATTTCAGTCACCAATTTTTCTGCAGACTATCGAAACCACTGCCTTCACAATAATTTATTCTCTAATACATGACAGTTTAATAATCGGGCATACTGTTTTGACTGATACATAATAATATGCTAGACTGTGTGTTATACGGCAGTAGAAGAGCATTATCGTAAGATTACAATAGATGTTAAATTTTAAGTGGTGCGCCGGCTGCGGTGCGGTGAGAGTGCGCTGCTGCGGCGGCGGCGACGCGCCGTGACGGTCGCACAATGCGGTGCTGCGGCTCGAGAGCTTCCGATACACGGCACCGGTCCGCACCGCGTAAACCTACACCGCCGCCGTCTACTGTCACCGCTATTGTCACCGATCCGTACTACAGCCTCGCCTGTTACAGTTCTGCTCGAAATATTTCGTCACTGCGCTGGATTCTCCATTTACTTTTGAGTTTAGGTTCCTACTGCATTTACTATGTGATCTCAATGTTACTTAAGTGTGTATTAATGTTAGTTACGGTGTCAGCAGTTATACAAAAAATCCAGAAGCCTATACAAAAGATTTTTGCAGCTACCTATATTTAGCGATGCCGCAGGCGTGTATCATTAGAAATAAACGCACATGCTGTCCCTGATTATTGGGAAATTGTGATCTGAATCAAAAACACGGCGTTGGAGAAATGTCGCAGAGCGGATGGTGTGTGCGCAATACCTAGACATAATGCGCATAAAACGTGCTCGATTTTTCTCGGCAAGATAATCTGCATTAGACTTTCTTTTTTATCTCGTGTTGGCGTATCGTTAAATTGTAATGGTTTATTATAATATCAATAAGCACGCCAAATATATTGGGTTGATTGACATCTGCTTCGATGAATGTCGTTTTCAGCGAACCATCTGTCACGTTACCTGTTCATAAAAAGTCACCTCCTTTGATAGAAATGTTTGAAAAGGCAAATTGTTCCTCGAACCTCGAATATACCGTTACTTAGCTTGAACTCGATGAGATACGAAATAAATAAGAGACAACATTATACCTATTACATTTTATGACCGAAATGTTAAGTCTCGTTGTTTCTCATTACGTATACACACAACGCGCAACGGTAAATTTCAGCACTAGCGTATTGTTTTAATAATTTTCCTAGATGCACTGCAGAAATAATATTTGCAGTTATTACGTCTCATTGTTTCATACTTCATATTTAAGTTGCGAGACAAGCAACGTTATTATGAAAGTCAATTTTTATTTCTAAAATCAATTCACCATTAAAGAAGCATAAGACTTCCGTTAATTTGTTCACTGTCATTCTCAGCTTTAAAGAATTCTGGTGAATTCTCTATTTCTATTTTTGGTGAATCTTCTACGCAAATGAAGTCAAGAACTCAATAAATACATAAAAACCAAGTGATGAGTTTTCGTCGCCGGTGGGTAACATCAAAACTGCGCCGAGCGAAATGTGCCAAAACAGGCGGTCACAGTTAAGTTGATAAAATCAACACTTTTAGTTTAATGCAGACCTATAAAAATAAATAAAATTGAAGTGTTTGTTTGTAATGTCAAAATAACAGCTTTTTATGTAATGCATATAAAAATATAAGGTACCTATACGAAAACATCTATTTTTAAAATTTTTGTCTGTCTGTCTGTTTGTTCCGGCTAATCTCCGAAACGGATGAACCTATTTTGACGGGACTTTCACTGGCAGATAGCTGATGTTATAAGGAGTAACATAGGCTACTTTGATTTTAGAAAAAAAAAAATAGGGTTCCGCGGAGACAAACACTTTTTAGTTAAAATCTACGCGGACGAAGGTAACAGCTAGTATAAAATATACATTTACCATAACAATGAATGTGTTTACAATTACTCCGCGTAAAAAACTTAAAATAATTAATATTTTCGCCTGCAAAAACGTAAGTTCGTGTTCCGTGATTTTTAGATTATAACAATAGAAATCTATTCTATTTTACAGCTTAAACGAAACATAAATAGTTATATTACAATTTGTTCGTCCCAAATATTTAAGTTATTGATTGACAATAAAGATACATATTTCTCAACAAAGCATTTCAAATCCTCCATACAATTTTACTATGGCGGCTGCGCGCCGATTTTTGTATATCGAGCTCTGTCATTCAGTCCAATCGCGTCTTACGCTCGGCGCAGTCTTAAACTTGGATGCGGTAAATACAATCTATCGACATTAAACGAGCACAGTTGCTAAGCGAGAAGTACTCGGTTATGGCCAATTACACTGAAATCTGCTCTGAACAATGCAGACAATATTGAGGAGCTGAAACTACCGCTACACCATTAACACTATTAGGCGGTAGTAAATTAATGACGAGAGACCATTATTATCATAATCCTACATGTTTACCTAAATATGACGTGCAGTCAGTTATAAAACGACACACGGCGTCTGCCGCCTGACCTTTGCAGTCGACCTAATGGGAATGTCAGTACCGCTAACCTAAAAACCTGAAATTGGTGTAAATTTTTACTGTAAGACCTATCCTACCTATCTGTATCAAGTGAATAAAAGTCAGAGGCAAACTCAGCTGTAACTATGCAGGCATATACTTGACATCAGGGTTGTATGAGACGTCTGCGTCCGCATTCGTATGCCGTATGCCTTCAGCCACTGAATTAACTATGCAAATGTGATACAAATTCGGCTGGATTATCAGGAACAGACATACTTCACAGGTGCTCGAGTAGTTCTGCTAATTAGGCAATAAATACGAGTACAGCTTCCGCAGTACGTGTCACTACATTTATAAACCGCACTATCTTAGCGGCCCTACTACTAATATTAATAATAGGGGTTAAAGTATGAAGTTGCCGTTGTATAGTAATAGATATTTTGAATTGACATAAAACCTTCATGGTGAGAGATTTTCGAGCTAAACTTTTTTCACATGATACCTATAAGATTATTCTTTTAAAAAATGTGCAGCATCCGATTTTCGACATTCAATTGTTTTTTTATTCAGCTTAGACGGGAAAGATAAATACTTCAAATATCCAAGTCATTTTTAATACGAGTTCCGACGCGGAACTAACGCAGCACAAACGGCTCGCAATATCAACGCTGCGTTTGGAGAGGAGACTGCTAATGAACGCACCGTGAGTTTTTGGTTTAAACGCTTTTGTAATAGAAACTTCGACATGAAGAACGAACCATGTGGAAGACCGACCACACAGGTGAATAACGCTGAATTGAAGGAGATGGTGGAAGCCGACCCGAGTCAAACTACCCAGGAATTAGCGGCATGGATTAACGTTACCCTACCTACAATATTGGCTTATTTGCATCAAATCAATAAGATAAAAAAACATGAAAAATGGGTGCCTCATGATTTGACTGATCTGCAGAAACGAATGCGTGTTGAAACTTGTGTTGCCTTGTTGAATCGGTACAGAAATGAAGGAATATTGGATCGAATTGTGTCATGTGACGAAAAGTGGATTTTTGCGTGATTGTGATTTTTCTTTGCGATAACCGTAAGCGAAAAATACAATGGCTGACCCCAGGTCTAACGCCGCAACACAGTGCACAGTGTACGGAAGAACCTTGACATCGGAAATTTTTAAGTAACTTCACTTTTGAATAGGCTTCCGTTTTAAACTTCGCTCTAGTTTACGAGAAAATTATTACCAGTTTCATTATTTTTTGCGGTTCCAATTGGAAAAACAAAAATTTCTTTGTAACTATTGCATTTAACACTTTTTTGACTAATTTATTAAAAAAATGCTTTAAAAAAGGCACCCCGTGTGCTTTGTCGCAATACTCACTAAGTAGTTAATATTTGGTCCTTAATATTCTTTTTTCTATTAGTCTTCATTTTTTCTTTAAACATATACCATATTTGTGCCCAAACTTTGTTTAATTAGAAATATTTACATGTTCACTATACACATAAAAAAAATCAAGCACGAAATTAGTGGAACTTCAGAGACAAGAGACTTAAAAATTTGAGTCAGGGTTGGCACTTACTATAAACGCCTGTCTATATTGCAATTCAGTCAGTTCGACCGATGTTGGTTTCTTTTGAAGACGAGGAAAATAGTCCGACATCTTCGACTTACTCGGAACAAGGTACTTACTGCGGCATGAGTGACACAACAATTCTTGAGCGGGAAGAATAGTTTGATAAGTATGATGCTTAATGTCATGCAATTGGCATGACATTAAGCATCATGTCACATTTGGCTTTATCAATTTTGTTGCAAATTTATGTCACATTCGTCTTATTCTATTTTGTAAATTAGCTAGGACATTTAAAATTATAAGTACCTACTTATAATTATCGATTCGGTTTGTGACAACCCTATTGCACAATAAAGTTGTAAAAGAGTATTTTCTCTTTTTCTGAAGTTTCACAAAATTAGTGCTTAATTTCAGAATCAGAATCAGAATTTTTTTTATGTTTTTTTTGTGCCCTAAAGCAAAGCAATAAGAAGGTAATGGTAACTGTTTGGTAGTCTCTTCATGGTGCTCTTTCTCAGATCTGGTCAAGCAATAACAGCAGATGTTTACTATGCCGAACTTCGAACAATGATGGCGAAACTGGCAGTGAAACAGCTCCGACGCAAGACCTCACAATACACGAGAAACCGTTGTAACTCTACAAGAGCTGCAGTTAGAAACCATACGTCATCCTCCGTACTCGCCAGACCTTGCTCCAACGGACTACCATTTTTTTCGTGATTTGGAAATTTTTCTACGTGATAAAGAATTTTCTTCTCAGAAGGCAGTACAAAATGCTTTCACACAGTTTATCGAATCTAGATCCCCGGAGTTCTATCGTAAAGGCATAAATGAACTTCCGTTTAGATGGCAGCAATGATAATGAGGGTAAATATTTCGATTAAATAAATATGGTACATCTTAGATTTTTCAGTTCAAATCGGCAAATTCATACTTTAATCCTAATATTATAAATTTGTTAAGATGTTTGTTTGTTTGTGACTGAATCACGTATAAGCCGTTGAGCGGATTCAAATCAAACTTTGTACATGAATAGACCATTTGCTCAATATAAAAAAAAAGAAGGAAAGATGCTTTTCATCAGCTATGCTTTTTCGTAGAATTCACGCAAGCCGCAAGCTGCCAGCAGAAGCTGTTCATATATATTACAATAAATAAGTAATGAATTTAGACCTTATTCATAAATAATATGTGGTGGATATTTAAATATGCATACACATCACACTGATAAGGTCCCTGATCAACCAAGTGTATTTTAACAAACAATATTTTGATGTTTGAAGATTTCATGACAGAAATAATTTTTGAGAAGAGAATTTTGAATTTAATTAAGGAAGCTATTGGTTGTTTCATGGATTTTGGCACTCAATTGTAGAATAGACTTTAGAGCTTTTAATTAATGGTTGATGTACTACTGCGTCATGATAATATTTATTACATCTGAACCAATCAAGTAGTTATAGTTAATTTCGAGTTGACAAACATTGCTGCTGCTAATCAATGTTTTGTTATATTATGATCCTATTGGTTATCAAATGACTCAGATTAGGATAAGTAAAGAATTGTTGTAATAGATGCAGTTCCATGAAAACTTCGGTATTTAACAATATAATCAGAAAATAAACTACTGCATTTGACAAATCAATAAAAATTCAGTATAATAACCTTACAAATTCAATTTTCATTGGTCTGATAAATATTTTAATGTTAGTTTAATATTAAAAACATACATAATTTATAATAAAATATGTTAACATTAATAACTACACTATTAACATGTTACTGGAGATCAAGATGTAATAGCTTTTCTACTGATAACAATGTATGTAATTATTGAAAAATAAAGTGCAGTCTGAGAGGCCGCCATGATTGTGAATGTAACAAACATGACTGAATACAGTAAAACATGTTGAATTCCAGAGCTATTTGGACAAGGTGTAGGCACCCATGGATGCATAGGTAAAAAGACTGCTGTATGCAATTGAGTATGGTGCTTATAAGTGGACAGTATTGTATACCTCAACCAGTTAAAATATCATAAATCAATCATCAGTACAAGTATTTAGGGTTGCAAATTCACTTTATTTCAAATCTCACATGCTGTATCTTTCATCCCATAGCACCTTAAAATTGACAGCTACTGCAAACTGGCTTTAATTGGCCCCACACAGTTGGTGGTAGATTACAAGACATTGAAGCAGGTAATAACAATCTCAATTAGAAATATATTATTGAGTCAAAATTGAAACCTTGTAATCAAAATTGAAGGACACATAATGGTAGTTTAAATATAAATTGTTCCAAAATGGTGTTAAAGGCTAGTATCCAAAACAGACCATGATCAAATTATTTAAGATAGATTAATTTCAAAACAAATGTTATGCCATGCCGTAGTGAACAGCACATAATAAACCTTTTTCTACGTCTAAGAATAGACATAGATAAAGGTTTATTATTCTTCTATACAAACAAATATTTATTTAAGAAAATATTGATCATGACACTGAATAGTAACATTGACTGACAGAACAGGTCATGACATTATGAAAGTATTATAACTATTAAACTGTTCATGGAAAATATTATGTGGAAACAAGTGAAGGCCATGTTGATTAAATTATTGCTTCCATTTTCAATGTTTAAAATACTAGCACTAGAAGAAAACTATAATCATTCATAATTTTGATAAACAGTAGAAATTAACTACATGATTACACTTTAAATTATATGCAGACAAGTTGAGCCTCTGCCAAATTAATAACCAAGTCATAATATGTTAGCATCTTTTAAAACAAACATTAATAATTATGTTCTTACTTCTTACTATACTAGTGTGTGTAGGAATGTGAGTCAAACCTATATCACTAAAAATCTCTGATTTTTATCTGCCATATGAAATTTATCATATATTTATAATGATGCTGAATGGTTAATTATCTCACACTCACAAATTACACAATAGTTATAACTATTACATGACTGTAATGCCAGTCATCCTGTACTAATGATTCATATCTTTAATGTGAAATTGATAATGATTGAATAAGATTTTAATTTATTGTGAAATCTCAAGTCAACATTAAACATGTGAACCAATATGTTGTATTTGTCAAGTAATAGAATAAAAATTTTATCAGAGGAATGTTATGTCAAATGGATTAAAATAAAAAACTTGAGAGGTGTCAAGGGACACCCGAATGGAACGAAGTTCCTTTCGATTAATTAGTGAAGGAATTGTAATAATTTTTTTTTTTAATTTATAATATTATTTTTTTTATTACAGCCACGTGCAAAAGTATTAGGCACCCCTATTGTTTGTCTCTATCTCAACAATGAGCGCTCGGATAAGGGTTTTATGGTCTTACTATTGCATCGGCGGCATTTTTAAACAAAAATAAAACAATAACAAATATTTATGACACCCAGGTGCAGTTTAAAACAATGTTTTTACAAATTTGCAATTTTAAAGTTTACTCTTTTAGTGTGTTATCAGTGCTTGCAGTGAACAGACACATATCGTACGCAATTGTTGCTACCATATTCCTGAAGACTAATATTCATCGAGTTAATAATGCCTAAAAAAGCAGAACTTAGTGCAGAGCAGCGCCTAAAAATTAAAATTTTACATGAACAAGGCATGTCTCAAGTGAAAATAGCCCGAGAAGTGAAGTGCTCGCGTTGTGCAGTGCAATATGCACTAAATCGCTTCAAAGAGATCGGTACTCATGAGAATAGGCCAAGAACAGGCAGAAGAAAAATAACTACAGATCGTGAAGACCGATTGTTAATTAGGCAGTCTCTACAGGACCGTAAAAAAACTGCTTTGGAGCTCGCTGCAGCTTTATCTGAAGGAAAAAGCAGATCAGTGAGCGCGTGTACTGTGAGAAGAAGGCTTATTGCAGCTGGGTTAAAAGGTTGCAAGGCAAGAAAGAAGCCGTGGCTATCGGAGCACAACAAGAAAAATCGGTTGCAGTGGGCCCTCAGACATAGAGATTGGACAGTGGAGGATTGGTCCAACGTACTGTGGTCAGACGAATCTAACTTTGAGGTATTGTTATTTAATTTATGTATTATACCAAAACACATAGCCGTCTTTGAAATCACGTCCTGCGAGGGAAATATGCAATCTTGAATTAAGTTATTTTTTTGCTTGTTCCATAGGTGTTTGGAACACCCGGTGTTACTTACGTCAGGCGAAGGGTGGGCGAAGAGTACAACCCAGATTGTGTAGTGCCCACTGTTAAACACGGTGGAGGCTCAATAATGATCTGGGGTTGCATGGCTGCCGATGGAGTGGGCGAAATGATGTTGTGTGAGGGGTGAATGAATAGCACCAAATACACAGAAGTTCTGGAAACAGCTCTAGCACCGTCTGTTACACAGATTTTTGGTGATACAAACACCGATGGCGTAAAATTCCAGCAGGACAACGCCACTTGCCACAAGTCAGCACACACTATGGCATGGATGGCTCAAAATGGAATAGATCTTTTGGACTGGCCGCCACAATCACCGGACCTCAATCCTATTTAACATATTTGGTCTATCTTGAAGAAAAATATCCGTAGACACTCGATAAGCAACAAGCAAACACTACTCGCCGCGTTAAAGCATGAGTGGCAAAAGATATCCCAAGAGGAATGTTTTAAGCTGGTAGAGTCAATGCCAAAAAGAGTGGCTGCTGTCATTAAATCCAAAGGTGGACCGACAAAATATTAATTATTTTATTAAAATAAATCTTAGTAATCATATGTTTTGTTTTCTTTACATTCCCTATGCTCAATCACCCTAAAACTGACATTACTATAGGGTGCCTAATACTTTTGCACGTGGCTGTATTAACAAATATAATGTAATATAAACTTAATCAGCAGGCTCAATTTTAGTAATAATTGGCTTGTGGACATTAACAATACATACATATTAAGAAATAATAACAATTAAAAAAAAACTTTGTTAAAACATTCGAATATTGACGTGTTTTCATTTTATGCTTACCTGGTACTTGAAGCAGCCAACTATGAATAAAGTGTTGTTACAACTTTTGGTTTTAATTTTTTCTGTCTAGCCCCCTTTCGCAACGCGCGATAAGGAACTTCGTTCCAAAAAAATGCACTATTGTGTTAGGAGTTAATGTCTGTCTATCCATTTGTCCATCTAGAAAAGAAGAAACTGCAGAACAACTTTGTGTAACACAAAGTGGTTCTTTGGAGTTTCCTCTTTTGATGAGATAGCAACAAATAGAAATCTATATTAAAACTATATAGTCTGATTGTGTTACTTCACTATTTGTAAAAGGGTAACATAATATCAAATACCAGACTATTATCTCACAATTAAATTGTAATAATATAATAATACAGGTCATTATTAACACACATACAGTGTAAACTCTATATAACAACACTCAAGGGACTCTCTATATACTCTCACACTCTGTATAACATCAAAATATTGCACTATTTTGATGTTATATAGAGTTGTCATTAAATGGAGAGAAGAAAATCTGTATTAGAAAAAGAAAAAGTTTATTTCAGACTAGTGTTAGTAATTACATAAAAAACAAGTCTGTTATTTTTGTCTGATATCTTTTGCTGCACCAGTCATTTTGTTATATTTTTTTCAATCCATGACTCCCTACTAACAACAGTCTACATGTGCAAGCAAACCCAATTTGTAAACAAAAGAATTGATTTCTTAGAAAGTTCTGATATGTATGATGCCAACAGTCGAGTTTATTACGGGCTAGGATAATAAAGCGACAAAAGAATGTACACAGCTGCTCAGTTTTTACTAATTTTGGCAACTTTAAAAGAACTTTTATTTATTTAATAATAATTGTTGTTGTTATTAAGAGTGGGGTGTAATGCTATATAGAGTGTATCATTGTATGGAAGACAAGCTAAACCAACCAAAGCTGAGTGATTTCGACGCTTTAGGGAGTTTATCTTTAAATCAAGTGACTTTACATGCAGTTTACACTGTATTTTTAAACTGAAAAATATATTATGTATCAAGAGACGTATTTTACTATTATTTTTCTTCCTGTACACAGATCTTTATTTTTAGCACACAATAATAGTATGACAAAAATACAATATTTAATCTGAAAACTGGAAGTGCATCTTAACTTTTCAATTTAACACACTGACCCCTTTGACCTTACATCAAGGGGGTATTTACACATCATGTTTTGAATCTATTTTCTTAAAAATACCATTGTATTATTTAAGGTACTTAGATTGTAGATGTGCATAGTCATATAAAACTTTTAATTATGATTAATATAAGATAGAATGAAATTCAAATGGTTCAAGTTTAAAATAAACCTATATAATTATAATATTAAACAACATTATAATTATTATGATACAACATAACATTAGAAGAGAGTAAGACTTAACCAGAAACAGTGACCTATATCATAAATAGACATACTACTTATTTATTTTCTTTGGGACCCTTATATTGTTCTGTATAATATTTACTCATAATTTAGATATTTAACCAAAATCTACAAGTAATGTATCGGTGTTGTATTTAGTTTGCACCCTGAGGACCAATTTAATGAATAATGATACTTGTTTGAATAGAAGATATCTATATACTTCAAAGACTACCCTAACTAATATCCTTGAATACTTAGCCATATATGAATTTCTATACAAATAACTGGTTTGAATACAATTTAATTGACGAAGGTAAACTTTTCTACGGTTTTTACGAAATTGTGTCGCGTGTAAGCATTAGAAAACTGTAAACTCACTCGAAATAAATAAATTTTGACAGAAGTTCCTTCGCCATTTTCACTACGTACTTTTTTATTTATACAGGAAATGCTAAGTATCTCCAGTTATAAATTAAAGTAATATTTTATATTTACGTAGTTAAACGATAACTTCACAATAAATACTCGGCATATAGGTAGAAACTAAGATATTTTATCAAAAAATGGCAGCAGAGATCAACTTACCTCAACTTCAACGGCTGTAACCGTATTTGAAGGTTTATGGTCCGAATTAGTATGCTGGTCATTTACTAGGTTGTGTAGGAGTTTTGAATCTTCAGTGGAAATATTTGTTGCACTTTTATCCGGGGCTTTAGGTTCCTTATCATACTCCGGCGGAGGAGCCATCTTGAAGGAAGAGCAGTCAGATGACACAAGTCGTATGACTTTCGCACACAGAATTCACTCTTTACCCCCTTAAAATGTCTTTTCCACTTACTAACTACTAAATCGTATCATGATGAATAATTTAGCTACAACATAATGAAAGTTCTAACCATTTGCAAAAACGGATTCATCATTTTCGACAGATTTCGACCAACATTTTTAACGACTACAAGAACGCCCTCTAGTGACGTGAATTTCTAGCAAAAGTAGCACAGATAAAATATCAAAAAGACATAGATATTTGTTGAAGAAGGATTGAAATCAGCAATAACAAAACCTTTTTTCGTAGTTTATCCGGAAACTAAAAGCTAAAAAAGCTGAATATTTACACATAATTGTACCAATTCTTAAACATATAAATAAATTTACTTTTAATATATCGCTAAATTCTTAACAAGCCATTGGTGCCAATTCTGTTGTCACAAAATTCACTAAGCTTAATTAAAACTCACTAAAATTTAGTTTAGTCCTCTCAAATGACATTTTAGTCCAAGAATATTAGTCAAATTAGGGCAAGTATCTCGGAATGAGAGATAGTCAGCTATAAACTTGTATAAACCTTTATTTTGGCACCCTAAAACTTGTCTCAAAACCTACTTATGGTAGGGCGTCCGCGTCTACAGATATTCCAAGGTCAAAGGTAAAAAAATCGATGGTTTACACATTTATTGCAAATATCTCGTTTCCTATGGGTTTTATGCTATTTGTATATATTATAAATATTGTAGAGGATTAAATTCTCTACAACTTTTGTTTAAACATTTTTTTATATCTTGAACCATTTTCGAGATAGAGGGCAGAGCGCGCGCAGTGTTTTACTATTTAGAGTATCATTAAAGAGTATCAATAAGTGGCTGTGACACGATTTCTGCGCTGTAGTCCTTCAATTTTTAAATTTCAGCGTTCATAAATCTATGAAACGGTTTTTTCAATAAAAACATTAATTAAAAATTAATTATTTTCTTTTTATTGAGTTAGGAAATAATTAGTATACATAAGATTAGAATTAAAAAATAATTAAAGTATTTCCCTTAATAACTCTATAATTACACGTGTAGGTAAGTGTTAAAAGAATAGATACCGGATTATTGAAAAAAATATTAATTATAACTTAATAGATATGGAAATCCGTAGTCTCTGCCTACCCCTCTAGGAAACTGGCGTGAATCTATATATGTAATAGTTAATACAAAATACAAATTATTTAGAATTATATATTTATCAATAATTTGTAAACTTTATACGGCGTGTTTTTAATCGGGACTACAGTTTTACCTCGAATGATACTCTAAATAGTAAAACACTGCGCGCGCTCTGCCCTCTATCTCAAAAATGGTTGAAGATATAAAAAAAATGTTTTAACAAAATGTAGAGAATTTAATCCTCTACAATATTTATAGTAAATACAAATAGCATAAAACCCATAGAAAACGAGATATTTGCAATAAATGTGTAAAACATCGATTTTTTTACCTTTGACCTTGGAATATCTGTAGACGCAGACACCCTACGATAAGTAGGTTTTGAGACAAGTTTCAGGGTGTCAAAATAAAGGTATATACAAGTTTATAGCTGACTATCTCTCATTCCGAGGTGAAACCCCTAATATGCCTGGACTATTTCGTATTCTGAAATCGTTAAAAGTGACAGGACTAAAAAAAATTTTTGTGATTTTAGTTAAGTTTAGAGAATTTTGTGACAACAGAATTGGCACCAATAATAATATAGTCTCATCATGAGCATTATTGTTTCATTTGTATAATAATATATGTGCGGCAAATAATTTAAAATAAATAAAAAATTCTCGTATGCAGAAGTTTGTACTGTTGAGTTCATTGCTTTTTAATGACTATGTATAATGTTTATTTGTCAAACAGTTATCACTACGATGAACCCCACAGTGAATTCTATACCCTGATACTTCGTAGTTCGCAATGCACTACAATCGTGTTATTTTTATAATACTCAAAATATAAGTGATATAAACTTTATAAAAATAATGACACAATGCGTTACTAAAAATTGTACGCAAAGACACCACATCTGTCCCGTACCAATAGACTATGTTCCATGTTCATGAAGTCAATCAACTTTGCAATAAACATACAGAGAAAAAAAGTTAATCTGTCACTCATTATAAGTCACTCTGTCAGTCAGTACGACTTTACAAGAGCGATCTGTCTGTCCGAGTCATCCAAAATCAATATTCAATATTATTTATCGTCGGTCTTGGCCTGGTTGCGGTTGTAACAACGATATATAGGGCTTTCTTGCAATAAAATTGATTAACAATCGAAAAATGGCTGAAAGTAAAGAAAATATCTTCCTCTTTGTGCCTAACATCATAGGTATGTAGATAGATAATTATAAAATTTTAATAATTTGCGCAATTCACTAAGATTGTTTATATTATTTTAACATGTTTCAGGTTTCGGGCGTGTTATCTTGGCCATAATATCTTTCTATTTCATGCCGACGCACTGTGTTTTGGCATGTGTATGCTATATTACCTCGGCATTACTCGATGCTATTGATGGTCATGCCGCAAGATATTTCAACCAAAGTAAGTGATCTTTTATGGCATCGTATAATTAAATTACTCCATCCTCACATCACGATGATAAAGCTGATAATCGTGTAAAGAATTTGTCACTATTAAAGTGTAAATAATAAATACTTCATATTATTAGACCTAAATATTTTTACTATCCAAAGTTTACAAATTAGTACCTTTGATATAATCTATATGCTAAAGTTATCAAAAATATTTTTCAGATATATCTGTTTTAAATAATGCATATTAAAGCAAATATGTATAGTACTTATGTATTTATTTAATTTTATAATATACCTATTTTAACTGACTAGGTATCAAGGTCATAGTTTATTGTATAGTCAGTAGGTATGTTGTGAAGTTGTTTCATTTCATTTATTTATTCAGGAACAATATTTACATTGTATTTGAATTTGGCACTATACACAGAAATTGTTCATACATCATGGCCCGTAATGGATTACTTAATTAACAATACTATAAACATTACTCGTAAATATGTGGATTAAATAATATTATAAAAAGATCATGTTAATAGGATAAATCATTCACATAATATAAAAATAAAAATAACAATTTTAATCATAATCAAATTAAATAAAATTAAAAATAATAATCCACTAATAAAAATAATTCCTCAATTTAGCAATTTGTTACTTAAATTCTTATATAAATGTCATTTCAAATATTCTACAATTTCAAGGTATGCTATAAAAAATTCATTTAACAAAAACTGCTTTATTCTAAGTAAGAAATTCAGTAGTATATAATAAATCTCTTAATTTCTGAGGGCAATCTATTAAATATTTTTATTGATTTGAATAATTCCAAATTTAAGTTGACTCCTTTTACCTCTGTTTATCTGATACCATTAGCAACACTGTAAAATGAAGACTTCCTAGTATATTGTATTTGTAATATTTTTAAATAAATAATGCACAACTAAACCTGTAATAAGTTTATTTGAAAGATTTGTTGTATTGGTAACAGCCTAATATTGCAGGTTTAATGGAATCACTATCAGTATTATGAATAATTTAACTTGACATCTTTTGCATATTACATACTTTCACCCAGATTATAAAAGTTTAAAAACATGTATTGTCATAATTAAGCTTATGTCAAGTGATTTGTTTAGCTGGTTGTTGCTAAAGCTAGCCGCAAACATACGGTTTCCTGATCAGGTTTCTGAAACAGGGATTCAAATTCGGATACCCGAATGCACACTTTTTATAATAATTTGCTATATACTACACACATTCTTATATTTTCCGTGCAAACATAGTTCCCATCATTCGATTTGAATCTCGCCGGTGTGTTCCGAATGAAGAATGGACAAAAACCGAATGACGTCATTCCGAACGCAGCTGTCGCTAACATTCTGTATGTACCGCCGCACACGAACGGAAACCATTCTGAATACATCAGGGTGCCTAGTGTGAGTTGTTTTTATGTTAACACGATGGTTTACTGCGTTTGGCTCTCTGATTGGCCAAGAGCTTGTAGCGGGTCATACACGTGTCGGTTGCGTTAACGTAAAACAAACTCGCACTAGGCACTCAGAGCTAGGTAGACACGGTGGCTTTACCTTACGGACTGGTAATACTAATTCCTGATGAAAAACCTAATGTCTGCGCAAAGCTGGCTGAATGATGAATCTGAATCCCTGTTTCGGAAACCTGATCAGGAAACTGTATGTTTAGGACCAGCTTAAATTAGTCAACTAATCCCAGCAATTGACATACATTTGACTGTCAGCTAACTAATATGTGTAAATCAGCTTTTTCAGAACTAGGTGTTAGTCATGCCCCATTTAAATCATTGTGTTATATAATTATATATCATAGAAATAACTTTGAAAGATCTTTATTACATGTAATCTGTCAACTGTGGGAATGCCAGACATTATTAAAACCCTTTTTTTCTGAGGTTAATAAAGAATACCTCAATATGATATAGATAATATTTATTTTCCAGGCACAAAGTTTGGTGCAATCTTGGACCAACTGACGGATCGTGCTGGTACTGCATGTCTTATGATGACGCTTGCAACATTCTACCCAAAATATACTTTCTGGTTCCAAATATCCATGGCAATAGACATCACATGCCACTGGCTGTATCTTCACACTGTGACTCTCCAAGGAAAGGCCTCTCACAAGTTCATTGATATGTCAGAGAACCCTATCATGCGTATATACTATACCAATAAGATGGTGTTATTTGCTATGTGCGCTGGTAATGAAGCATTCTATGCTGCTCTTTATGTTATGTACTTCTACACTGGACCTACAGGTAATTGTAAAAAATTAATTAAATACAAAACCAATGTAAATAATGTTAATTTATGTGTGAGATTCACAGTTAGTTGGATATATATTATTCGCACTTAGCCTCACAATTGGGCAATTTTTTGTGTCAACAAATTAAATGGTTCTAATAAAAATGTATTACTGATTAGTCTACAATTGTATTGGAATTATATTTATATGTATGGGCAACACTATGTATGTGTCATGTGTATTTAAACATGCAAACTAGGTACCATGTTGCACACAACTATCTTTGACAATTATTCAAATTGAGTCACATTCTGCCAGTCCCTCCTTCATGGGCAGGTTTCCAGACTCCACTAAAGGAGAATTTCTTGGCTGAAACCCTCAGTAACAAGATGTCTAACTTTTCAACTGATATTTTCAATATATGGAACTAAATTAGAAAATCAAAACCTATATTTGTATTCACTTTTTTAATTATGTTACATCTGTAGTTTTAGAGATTTTTTATTTTTATTTTTTGTATCTTTGTGATATGGGACGTATACATACATTTATTTTTTATCAATACTATATTATAGGACTTTATATTATTATTATTCAAATTGATAAGTAACTTTTGAATATGAACCACTTAATTATGCTGAATTCTTCTATGAAATCAATCACTGCATGTGGTCTTACATATATTTGACATTTGAATGCATTAACATAAGCATTGATAATCTAACTACATCTTGTACAGGTGTAGAATAATAGATTTGGTTTCTATAATATTTACATAAGATGCTTATTAAAGACAAACAGTATAGTAGAGCAAAGATTTATTATATACATTAAAGGTATATGTTTTCTTGTTTACAGTTGCTGGTGTTGGCCTATATAAATTAATTGTGCTCCTCTCAGCTCCTATTGCTATTGTGAAGGCAGCTATATCGGTTCTTCAAGGAGTTGTCGGCGCGATGAATTTGGCCACTATTGACATCAATGAGAGAGCAGTTATAGCAGAAAAGCAGAATAATTAGACATGCCCCAAATCCTAGTCACTGATATAATCGTATAAATCCAAAAATCCTAAAGTACTAACCTAGTGAATAAGTATACTTGCATACAATATTTGAATGAAAATAAGCTATTTACGAATTATTTTGAATACAAAGTACACAATTAAAAATATCTATAAATATAATAAAATCGTAGGAAGGTCAAAACTGTACATTGAATATTTTTTAAAAGAATACTTGGGGCGTGATCTACAATCGATATCGAAGCCAAAACTATAGTTTTTAGAATTTTTGTCTGTTTGTCTGTATGTATGTCCGGGCTAAACTCAAAAAGTACTGCATGGATTTACTTCAAATTTTGCATGAATATTACTAACAGGTCGGGTCAACATATAGGCTACATATTATCATGCTATCACCTACGGGGGAGGAGCTGTGAAGCTTTATTTTTCTTACGCATTCTGTGACAGCGTGTAATCTAACGACGCATATTTAAATGTTTTTTTTGAGTAATCCATGCTATTATCTAGCTTTACACTATAAAAACTACCCCATTTAAGTAACTTGGGCAGAGAAAGAGAAATATAGTTGGGTTCCGCGGCGACAAACACTTTTTAGTTAAAATCTATGCGGACGAAGACGCAGGTAACAGCTAGTTCTAAATATAAGACTTAGTCAATCTAAAATATAATTAGCTCATAATTTGATAACGAACAAATTGCTTCTATCTTAATATTTGTTGAACTTTGCAACCAAAGTTATTTATTACAGACGATACTAATATATTTAAAGCAAATATTGTGCTTGCAATCAATTATGACTAGTGTTCAAATAGCCAGTGATATAAGATTATACATTCATAGTATAATGTTAATATTTGGAAGTGGTATAAAAACGAAAGGGAATAAAATAGTGAAATATATCAGTAAGTCACACACAAGATATAAAATATATTGTTTTATGCTACAACTTCAACACTTGTTTACGTCAAAGCTATGATTAATAACATGTCTTGTTGTATACTGTATTGTGTAAACAATCTTACATCATTCTTTATTTTCTTTCGGTGGATAAATTTAAGATGCATTGTGATATTGTGCTTTCTGTAACACTGTATCCTGCATGTGTATTCTAAGTAAACAATTTAAAGAATTGAATAAGCATGTGATCTTACACGGCAAACATTCGCTATTGGAAAGTTATCTCTATGGAATATAGCAACTGTGTGGAACATACTTATTACTACAATATAGCTGTTATATCGCACCGTGGGATGTTTAGAACACGGCATACCTATTGCATTGCATTTTCTTAGTCATAATAATTAAGCTATCTCTTATTTCTACCTTACCAAAAAGTGGAAATGTGATGTATCTACACTGAAAATGATTTTATTTATATTTAATTTTGGCAACACAAAATACAAATATTTTAGAGTCTCTAAATCAAAATCTTCTGCGTATATTTAGGCTATATTATGAATATGATCCTTTATGGATCTTCCAGATGCTGATAGGATTTTAGAATTTTCACCCTTAGGTCTACTTCTTTTCGTGTGGTTAGTGGGCAACCCATTGTCAAGAGTTGTTCAAGCCGCCCGTAGGCCTCTGACATGGCTTAATGACTGCTGTCAATTTGACAACAAACGGGACCGACATTTTACGTGCCCTCCGAAGCACGGAGACGCTCAGATGAAATACTACTAAACGGTCACCCATCTATAGTCTGACCGCATCCAACGTTGCTTAACCTCGCTAATCGTTTACCGATCAGTAAGTGCAACTGGCTATGAGCGCCTCAAAGCGGCCTTAGGTAAAGATACCCTTAGGTGTAAGAGTTTATTTCGTTGATTTTATAATCAAATAACCACTCCGAGTTTGTTGATAATTATACTGTTGTGGAATAATTTCGTATTAAAAAAACAGATTTAAAACATGTGACTTAAACGCTATTACATATTTCATTTAGATATCTAATTTTAAAAAAGGGTTGTTTAATTCAAGTTGTGTTTAAAATTACCTATTTTAATGTAGTAATTACCTATTATATAACGAATAACCATTCTAGTTAATTACTGACATGCCACCTCCCTAGCGATGATTATGTTTTTATGTACTTTTAAAATATATATTTTGTATTATATTTTTATACCTCTTGTTTGACATTTTGGTATTGTTATTCCATTGTTATTTTCGTATTAAGTGTATAAACATTTGAGATTTAAGTGTCTGTTTCATATACTACAAAATTTATATAAAATATAATAATTACTATACCATCAGATCTATATGAGCATTTCTATATTTTTTTGCCAGTCTCTTAAACAATGCACAAAAAATTTTTTTAATGTACTAGGACATTCTTTATAACAACAAATTGTTGATATAACTATTTTTGATTTTTTTACATTTGAATTAGTGTAATTTGCGGTATTTATTCTAAAAACTTAAAAAATCTTACCAAGGTAGACTAAAACGTTCCTGTTTTGTTATTCTTTAGGTGTTTAATATGGAACTATCAAGTTCAGACAATATTCTAAAATGATGAATTACTTACACATTTTGATGGATTTTATAAAAGTATTGCAAAAAATGGTGATGAAAGTAATATAATCGTTTAAAAAATAGTCTCTTAATATTTTTTTGTTATGTTAGGCTAAAAATAGTTTAAGCATTAATTTAATTTTTTTCTTTAAGGATCTCCAACAAAGACTGTACACATCCTATTCACAAAAGAAAATAACAAAAACAATATACACCAATCAGCCTGATGTCTAACGTCTACAAAGTTTTTGCAAAAGTCATCCTAGACAGAATAACCAAACCGCTGGACGAAAATCAACCAAGAGAGCAAGCTAGATTCAGAAGCGGGTACTCAACCATAGACCATATCCACACAGTGCGTCAACTATTCGAGAAAAGCAAAGAATTCAACATAACCATCTACTGTTGTTTCGTGGACTATTCCAAGGCCTTTGATTCAATGGAACACAACAAGATATGGGAGGCACTTCTGAATCAAGGTACATTAGAACTCTCAAAAACATACCAACAGTAAAGCTAAAATAAAACTAGAAAAGGAAGGAGAACAAATAAGCATCGAAAGAGGGGTCCGCCAAGGAGATCCAGTATCACCTAAGTTATTCACAGCTGTGCTGGAAGAAATATTTCGCCAGCTGGACTGGGACAAATATGGGCTAACAATCAATGGCGAGAATCTGTCTCACCTGAGGTTCGCAGATGACCTTATGGTAATCACAACATCAAAGGAAGAGCTTCAGACGATGTTAAACGACCTAGAAAGAGAGAGCCGCAAAGTAGGCTAAGCATGAACACAGAAAAGACCAAGGCCATTACAAATGGAGAGCAAGAACGTATATATTATGTAAACAACAACGAAATTGAATATGTAAACGAATATGTTTATTTGGGCCAAACAATCTCCACTACAGATGTAACCCCAAAAGAAATTGATAAGCGCATAGCAAACGCCTGGAAACAGTTCTGGAGCCTGAAAGAGGTGTTCAAAAATAAAGAAATGAGCACGAGCATAAAGCGTAAATTATTCAACATATACGTACTACCCGTACTCACATATGGATGCCAAACGTGGACTCAACAAATCGCACTATATGAAACTCGAGATCTGTCAACGCTAAGCTGAGAAGTATCATGGGGAAAAGACTGAAAGACAAAATAAGAACTACTACGATTAGGAAACACACAAGAACAAAAGATGTCACGATAACCATCAAAAAGCTCAAATGGAAATGGACAGGCCATACTATCAGAGGAATAGACAAGTAGTCGAAATTAGTGATGAACTGGTACACAGGCAACAGGAAAAGAAAACGAGGCAGACCACTCAGGCGATGGGTCGACGAAATTAAGGCAGTGGCGGGCGATACTGGGACAACACTAGCCAGAGAAATAGAAAAGTGGAGTCAGTTGGAGGAGGCCTTTGCTATAATAAAGCACACAGATATTGTAACCAACGAAACAACTAATGAACCTAACCATTTGTGAAATATCTGACAGAAGGCTTATAATAAATATCTAATTTAAAAAAGGGGTGGTTATTTCAAGTTGTGTTTAAAATTAGGTACCTATTTTAATGTAGTAATTACCTATTATATAACGTTAATAACCATTCTAGTTAATTACTGACATTCCACCCCCTAGCGATGATTATGTTTTTATGTACTTTTAAAATATATATTTTGTTTTATATTTTTATACCTCTTGTTTTGACATTTTGGTATCGTTATTCCATTGTTATTTTCGTATTAAGTGTATTTAAACATTTGAGATTTAAGTGTCTGTTTCATATACTACAAAATGTATATAAAATATAACAATTACTAAACCATCAGATCTATATTCAGATCTATCTATATTGTATTCTGTGAATAACGTAGTCGATTACGCAGTTGTTAGTTTAAGATTATTTCATATACTATGTATTACCCACTGTGTAATTATTTGTTGTTCCAAATAAATAAAAATAAAATATATGAGCATTTCTATATTTATTTGCCACTTAAAAAATGCTCAAAATTTTTTTCACTATACTAGGACATTCTTTATGCCAACAAATAGTTGATTTAACTATTTTTGATATTTTTTACATTGGAATTAGTGTAATTTGCGGGATTTATTATAAAAACTTGAAAAACCTTATCAAGGTAGACTAAAACGTTCCTATTTTGTTACTCTTTAGGTGTTTAATTTAGAACTGTCAAGTTCAGGCAATATTCTAAAATGATGAATTACTTACACATTTTGATGGATTTTATAAAAGTATTGCAAAAAAAGGGAGATGAAAGTAATATAATCGTTTGAAAAATTATCTTATTATTTTTTTTTACTTTAGTCTAAAAATAGTTAAACAATTTTAATTTTATTTAATTATTTATTTTCTTTATGGATCTCCAACAAAGGCTGTACACATTTTATACACAAAGAAAATACAATTCAAGACGTTTTTGGTCTGTGTATTCCTTCAGGAGACCACATCATGCGTTAAATACAGCGTCTAAATGTGGAAGTACATTATAAAAATTCTTAATTTAAAAAAATAATAAGATAAACATACAAGTACATGCATCAAAAAAGGATAAAATAAAGTTACAATTATAATTTTAGGTTTAAAAACAAAGATATTGTAGAACTATAGATGGATCATATTTTAGCAAGATCATAGTCATTATCGTTATCCTTTTCAACACCAACAAATTGTTATATGCTAGAAAGAGACAACGTAATCGCCCGCCCTAGTGGGTCGACACAATCTAAATGTCTCCATTTTAACTATACAATGCTTACTAATCAGATATTGTTCAATAGTGCGGCGCATAACCCGGCATCACGATTGTGTCGATGCAATACATATTACTAGCTGTTGCCCGCGGCCTAATTCGCGTGAATTTCGGATTCAATTTAGGAATTAATATTCACTATGTCTAACAGCAAAGGCCGATATTATTGAAACTTTCGCTTTGTATACCAAAACGAAAGTTTAAATAATATGGGCCTAAAATTCGTAACGGCAGTTAACGCGATTATGCATATTTTTATTTTTTACGTTTAAGTGCATGTCATTTCGATTAGGTTGTCACAGAATTATGGTGCAGCCTGGTTGCAACGCCTTAATTGCTTATTTCACATTGTGAACTATATATGTATAATTATATGATCCATAATTTGTTTTACTAATAACAATGACATTTAATTTTAACTAGACTGTTAAATTTAACTTAAATACAATTTTTTTAAATTGAAACTTTGTTACTTTATGACGTGGTATGATTGAACATGGCTTAAATTATCAGTCATGCATCTTTTCCCCATTTTATAAGAGAACTCCCTACCTGAGATAGACTTATATCGGTCATCGATGATTGCTGGCGTATTTTCCATCTCAAGAAATCATAATCTAAATAAATAAATAGCATATCATTATTTTCAATAGATCTTATTTTATTCACGATTTTACAATGCAGAATAGGATGCTTAAAGATATTAAAACCAACTCTGAACATAGGCTTACGTGTAAAATAATATATAACAACTTCAATAAGTTATCTATAATATGGGCATTCAAATACAAAACACACTTATTATAATATAATTTACGTTTATTTTTGGGTAAAACATGTTAGGTGCTACAAATTTAACTATAAAAAAATAACACTCCCAGGTTGCATTCCGGGAGTGCCGGCACAAGTGAAAACTTGAATATTAATGTTGTGCATTTTTGATATTTTGGAATGGTTAGGAAATAATTTTGCACTAATTGCTTTAATTATCAGTATACAAGTACTATTGTTTTATGTGGTAAAATACAATATTCATTTATTGCCATCGTACACAAACATGACAATTCTCAAATTATATTTCAAACAGCAGCTGTAAGTTATTAGTTTCATTTTATTTGCGTACCTAATAAACTTTTACGTGTATGAGAATTGAGGACCCATTTTGAACGAAAACATATAAAGCAGGACAGTGATGTTTTTATGTGGGTTTAGCATGATTTCTCGATTTTATTTTTGTATAAATTGTTGCTTTGAGAGACATTGTCACAATAAATCTCACAAAGTTCGGTTTCTGTTATTTATTTTAGTTTATGTGCATACATCTACGTATTTTACTGATTAAACATTACTACAGTACCCTTCCGTGTTCTACACCTACTGGCTCTTGACCACTGTTTTTTTACTGATGCGAAAGGGACATTTTGCTACCTGTAGTCTTTTTGAGAAGTAGTCATTCTGCGACTGAGCCATATTTATGTTGACCCAAATAAATTTAAGTTTAAAAATCAATGACGGATTGTTTATTTTTAAATAAAACCATTTTATTTATTAGTACATATTTATTAAAGTTATTTTTATTATAATTGCTTTAAAGCACACTGGTGTTCGAAAGCTAACAATTTGTGTTTTGAGAAACTTAAATGTTATTCATTAAATGCAAGATTTAATAAAGAGTTGCTTTTACAAATAAAAGTAATACTATAACAATTGTAAGCTGGCCTTAGATATTGAAACAATAATTTTATTTTATAATTGTGAATTATTATTATTATAAATCTTAATTATCCCTTCAAACTGCTCATGCCCGCTCTCATAATCTCGTCAACAAGAAGGAGGTTGCTGGCGATTACAGAACAGGAGTTAAGAATTTGCTTCTTTACAACATAGTTGTCAATAATACCCAAGTCAGTAGGTTTTATAGCTTCACCAGTACTCAAATCAAGACCAATAGGGTCAGGGCTTAAACGTGACTCCTCTTGCAGTTTAACAATAGTGTCTTGAGCATCATAACCAGAATTAACAGCCAAGATCTTTGGAATAACTAACAAAGCTTCAGCATAGGCTTGGATACCAAGACGGGCCTTTCCTTTGACTGTGTCTTTGTATTTCAATAGCTCCATGTTGGCTTTGATCTCAAATGCGCCAGCGCCGGGAAGCACACACTTATCTTCGATAGCGTTGTTGATAGCACGGAGCCCGTCGCGCACAGCGTCCTTGATCTGGGCAAGCGTGTGCTTGTTGGGTCCCTTGATAAGTATGGTTACAGATTGAGGGTTTTTGCATTGTTCAACAAAAGTATACTTTTCTTCTCCAAGAATATGTTCATAGACTAGGCCAGCAAACCCAAGGGACTCCTCACTGAGGTCATCGACGGAGTTCATAGCAATACCGCCACAAGCCAAAGCTAGACGCTCCATGTTACGCCTCTTAGCCCTGCGCAAACCCATGATACCCTCTTTGGCGAATGCATCGAGGGACAGAGGGTCAATACCCTTCTGGTTAATAACAACAAAGTTCTTGTCAGTGCCATCGCAGAGCTTCTTTTTCAAAGCAATGATCTAGAAAGAAAGTTAAAATTGTAGTTAGCAAATTAGTGATTCCAGGTACTTTGCTGGTAAAGATACTAAAAAGTGAGGTGTGGCATGATATATTTTGTTTGTAGTTTTATATTTTGGCAACTAAAAAGTGCCAACTGCATAACAATAGTGGGAGTGAATAACACAATGATATAAATAATTAATAAAGCACTGAGTTTCGCGACGATCGTAAAGCCTTACTTGAATTAAATACATTGACAAATAACAATATATTTTTGGTATGAATAGATGTATCGGATGGATACAAATAATAGGATTTGTATAACTTACTTTCTTGACTCTTTGGTCGATGAAATCCCTCTCGGCCGCCACTAGCTTCTCTCTGTCCTCAGCTGACTTGTAGAAGAAACCAGAGTTGACCTCAGTCTTCTCATACTCAAGTGAGATGTTGCATGTGAGAATGTAGGCGTTCTCAACGCGCTTTGGCATGTCAGGGTGACGAGTACCATGGTCCATTACCAAGCCTATAAATATTAAAGGGATTAAATATAATGACCACCAAAAAAGTAATTACGCAGCAAACTATGCTTACTAAAATATATAATAACGAGCACCTATATGCCTCAAATCACTGCATTCTGTCTCGGAAGGGTTAGGTTATGTTAGGTTCCTTCTTAAATCCACCCAAAAATAGACTTATTTTGATCTCTTTAAATATATTTTGCTGTGCAATTTGATGATCATTTACTATTTTTGACTGTTATATTTTACTATATCTGGTGATAAGTTAAACATAGGCCAATATTAAATATGCTCAGAGATGTGGTCGCTCACTATGGGCCTTGTCAGAAGGTTCAAGGTCACGTAAAGGGCGATGGAGAAAGCTACGCTCGGGGTTTCCCTGCGGGCTCGAATCAGAAATGAGGAGATTCGCAGGAAAACTAAAGTTGCCGACATAGCTCTCTGGATAGCCAAGATGAAGTGGCAGTGGGCAGGGCACATAGCACGCAGAACCGACGGCCGTTGGGGCAAAAAGGTTCTAGAGTGACGGCCACGCACCGGAACACGCAGCAGGGGTAGGCCTCCCCACAAGGTAGACCGACGACCTGGTAAAGGTTGCGGGAAGCGGGTGGATGCGAGTGGCCCAAGACCGGTCTGTGTGGAAAACCTTGGGGGAGGCCTATGTCCAGCAGTGAACGTCTTTTGGCTGACATGATGAATATTAAATAAAATGTACAATTTGGTGTTGACCCAATGGCATGACTACACTAATAATACCATTTTAAAAATTTAAAAGGAGATATTGACAAAAAGTAGCTTATGACCTGAATAATGGTAAGTCATTGCTTAGAGCAATGACTTACCATTGCTTAGAGCAATGACTTACCATTATACCATATACCTATAAAGGTATGCAATACCAGAGACAAACATATACATTGCTGACCCTAGAGAATAAAAATTTAAGATGATTTAAAGGGAAATAATTGTGAGAGGTGGCAAGTATATGTGAGCCTGTAAAACTCTTACTTACTGGCTTGGATTAATGCACAAACATTACTAATCTTTCACCAATATCTTGTAAGAGGGTATTACTTCCCTAGCCAGCTCATTCATAACATTACCAAATAATTAGCATCAGTGCAAGCTATAAAAAAAGAGTCTTTAAATGTATACAAATATAAAGTTACCTTTGACAAGGGTGGTTTCAGTGGCAGTCTTATGCTGCATCTCCATGATCTCCACCATGTGTAAATCTACAGGTTTGCCGGGCGTGCGAACAGTGAGCACTGCATCCACACAGGCATCGGTCAACACATCTGCTAAGCTAGCATGCACCTAGAGTAACAAATAAATATAATACAGCTTAGAAGGAACCTGGGCCATTAATAATTCCATGTCTTGTACTTTATTTTTTGTGGATAACTCTTCACATGCAATTTTATTTTAACTAGCACTTATTAAAAGCTAAGTAATAAATAATAATACATATATCAAGATTTTTATTTAATACTAGCTTTTGCGCGCGGCTCCACCCGCGTGGTACCTACATCAATAAAAAGTAGCCTATGTCCTTCCCCAGGTTTTAAACTATATCTGTACCAAATTTCATCTAAATCGGTTAAGTGGTTTAGCCGTGAAAAGGTAACAGAGACAGACAGACAGACGGAGTTACTTTCGAATTTATAATATTAGTAAGAAAGTAAGGATATGTTGTTTCAAAAACAATAATATGTTCCAATTATTAAGATAAGCTCCCAAAAAAGCTAAAGAAAATGTATTTCTAACTTTTGTTTAAATTGAGTATATAAGAGATTTATTATATACACAATAAATTGTTAACTATTTTTTGCATTAACAGTTCCCAAAACTTGCAAGGAAACCTGTATCTCTAAAGGCGTGTTTCCACCAAATTTCAGTGTTTCCAACTGTTTGCTACTCTCCAAAAAATCATCAACTTTTGTTTAATTTGTGTCCACATCGAGTCCCCAACAATTTGGGAAACATTTCAGTTGACAACAAACTGTCTCCACTAGCATCCACTAGGCAAAATGTCTTCGAACGATGATGATATTATGCAGGCAGCAGTATTTATTATTTTATGTAACATTATTATTTTTAACCGACTTCAAAAAAAGGAGGAGGTTCTCAATTCGTCAGTATTTTTTTTTAATGTTTGTTACCTCATAACTTTTGACTGGGTAAACCGATTTTGATGATTCTTTTTTTATTTGAAAGCTAGTGCTTCCCGTGTGGTCCCATTTAATTTTAATCAAGATTTGACCAATCGTTTTCGAGTTATCGTACGTATTTGACTACATTGATGATGTTCTCATTTTTGACAAGGTTCACTAAAAATCGAGAAATAAACAAAATTTGTGTGAGCCGCCCGCGCCGCGTCTGCGTCTATGTGTGTAATTGTGCATGCCAATGTTATGTTATGATTATAGTAAGACATCTCATGTTTAATTAGTTACAAACCTACCTTGGCTAACATTGTTTACAATTTTTGTTGCCAACAGTAGGTAATTATAGAAACTTTTGTCACCAACACGCGTTGACAACACAAAAGTTGTCAATTTTTGTTCAGTGGAGACTCAGCTTAAGAGTTCTATATACCTACCAATCTACAAAGGACTATGACCCTTCTCTACAATATTGAGGAGAGCCCTGTGCCATGTAGTGGGAAACTTTATAAACAGGTCTCATATTATTACATTGTGTTACTTCTGTCAACTGATAAGGATATTTTTTTTATTTTTTTTTTATTTTGCTCGTCAAAATGACCACACTCCACCTGATGGTAAGCAGTCGTGTGGTCTAAGAGCAGTGGCCACCACATCGCCCCCACAGTAGGCGAGGCGATGTTGAGGTCTCTACTTTGACGGCCTGAGAAGATGCTTTTTCACGCCCCGCTTAAAGAACCCAGGATTGAAGGAAGAAGGAAACACGTGCCTTTGGCAGAGAATTCCATGCCTTGGTCGTTCGGCAGAGATATGAGGACCCAAACTTTTTGGTACGCGCTCTAATCGACTCTACCGTGTAAGGATGGCATCTGAGCCCAGCACGCGTTGTTCTGGATAGGAAAGGGGAGGGCGGAATAACTCTTCAGAGCACTCCCCGTGGTATATTCTGTAGAAACATGCCAATGAGGCAATGTCCCTACGGAGTTGCAGAGATTCCAGTGAACTCGTGACCTCTGGATCTCCGATGATACGGACAGCCCGCCGCTGTAACCGGTCGAGAGCGTCCAGCAAGTACTGCGCGGAGCCATCCCAAAGATGAGAACAGTACTCCACGCAAGGGCGCACTTGTGCCTTATACAATAGGCACAGTTGCCCAGGCGTGAAGAACCGCCTCACCCTGTTCAGAACTCCGAGTTTTCGCGAAGCTTGCTTAATGACGCATTTAAAGCAGTTAACCATTATTTTTCATTTAAATAATTGTTTTTCTAGATTTTAGCTGTTAGATAATCTCTACCCTACCTTGTCAACTTTCATGGGAAGCCTGTATACGAAATACCACTAATTATTTTTCTTTATGGTCAACACATAATCAAAAGCATTGTTCAGGTTGATCTAATTACATTTAATATTCTCTGAGCACACAAATGGTGTTATCTGTTTATTAGCAGTAGCCTGTACAACATACTAGTACTATAGAAGTCACTGTCAAAGGAACATACTGTTTTATTATATTGGCTACAGATGGCTTTTGGTTTAACTTTAGCTAATAAATGAGTATAAGTATAACTGCTGCTATAGCAGGTATGAAAGTATAACAAAACTCTTCTTGAATTATGTTATTGACAAGTACAATAACAAAAATATATTCATAGGTTTCATATCCCGTCAACTGTCGATCGACCTCCTAGAGGTCTATGTCAAAATACGAGCATCTGTCGAGACGCCTCTAGGATGCGTCCGATGGACCTCTAACAGGCGTCTAAACAGATGCGCATATTTAGCATGTTTAAATTATGACTGATTTATCTAACCTTAACAAAAGGATATGGCAAAGACAAAGGATGGCATAAAATCACATGCTACGTATATTAAACAAATCAATATCTGTTCCTTGAAGTGACAGCTGCGCAAAGTTGCGGCCATACATTCGAGCGGATATTTATAAAATGTGGTGTGTAGTAAAGGATCTTGCAACTAGTATAAGAAATTTACCTTGGTCTTCAAAGATGTACGAGATACATCAAGCAAGTCTTCACGCTTAGCTTCAATGGGGATCTTCAGGGAATCCAGGACTTCTAGAGCTTTAACACGAGCTACATCAAATCCCTCTGTGAGAATCCTAGGATGCAAACCTGTATATGAAAATGTAGTTAGTAATAGTCATTTATTATGCTATAAAATTACAATCTATCTCTCCAGTATTCAGGCACTGGGGCCTAGTCATAAAGCTGTTTATGTTATCTGATTTCCACCTAATCTAAAAGTTAATAATGTATATATAATGTATGGAGATCAAAGTAAATTAATGATACATCTGGAGGGTGGACCCACCTTCACTGATGTAGATGTCAGCTTGTTTCAGCAGTTCACCAATAAGGAGTACAGTTGAGGTGGTGCCATCACCAGTGGCATCATCTTGCGCGGTAGAGGCGCGAGCAATCAAAGACGCAGTAGGGTGCTGGATCTGCATCTCGTGTAACAACACATTGCCGTCTTTAGTGATTTTGATGTCACCGGCGCCGGAAACCAACCTAAAACAATGACAACAAGTGATTTACCGTAAAATACAGCTTTATTGGACGAAACATTGAAATATTATCACACAAAATAACGTTTTATCACTAAATTACAATCCATTACTTCTAGACCAAAAAGAATAATTTATTAAGATCATATGACTTTTCAAAACTAAATTTATCGTAATCTAAGTTTTTTGGATATGTATAGTAAATGAAATACAATGCGATTTGATGAAAAATAAAGGGCTTTAGATATTAAGACGCTACTAATGGCTTAGTAAGAGAGATAATTACATTTTCATAGTTCCCTTAGGACCGAGGTTAGTTTTCATCACATCTTGAATTCCTTTTGCCGCTGAAATATTCACGGCTAAAGCTTGCGCGGCTCTTGCTAATTCAGCTTTAGGATTAAGCAAACTAATTGCGGCCATTTCTATATTTTATTTCACCGACAAAATATTTAACTCAAACACGCGGATGACAAAGACGCAACAAGACTTTTTTAACCGAGTGACGAACTGATGAAGTGACCAGGGGGGGGACACTGCCCAATAACTTTCCTATATCCAAAGATAGGACTGACATCTGTGTTTTTGGCCCCGTATTTGTGCTGTAAATCAATCGCAGCAGATGGCGCTTAAACAAATTTTTAAATTTTTATAAATTGTCAGTTCTTACCTATCTATACTTTTATATTTTTTTATTTATCTAGAATCATATTTTATTCTCATTTTAATAGTTTTATCATAAAAATGTAATAAAATACGAATTATTAAATATGTCGTTTAAAGACTATGATTCAAACATTGGATTTGTATGTCAGTCACAATATGGCGCATAGACTAGTATATATTATGATATGGCGACTGCATCTTGCCCGTGCGCACGTTTGTATATTTTTAGGCTGTGAAGGTCTTAAGTGCGTTGAGTCGAGCTCTGTGTTCCTCCACCTTGTGTCAATTAATCTTCCCATCGAAAACTGTTGTTATCAGTGTGCGATAGTGACGCTTTTAGTGTTTAGTGTTGTGCGGTTTTTCTAACTACAAAAATGCCGAGACGCTGCGAATTTCACTGTGAACCTAGAGTCCGCTGCACAGTTATATTTTAATAATCATAAACATAATAAAATGTTATTTGTTGTTGTTTTATTCTTATACTACGATATGCACCCTATACTTATTGTATTTAAATTGTTTTGTTTGGATCTATTTTTGTAACATTCTACTTGTTCTATTTGCAATTTTTATTTCCATATTTTTTATGTTACAAAAATACGATTGATACAAAACAAAAATACGAATTCTGGATTAATAATACATAATATAAATAGCTATAGGCATAGAATACGGAATAGCTATAGCTATGTATAGAAGGATTAGTTCGGGGCCAAAAGTTCAGATGTCGCTGTTTCAAAGATTTATACGCCCTATGTCAGATACGCAAAATGTAAGTTACGCATTATGTCAGATTCGGAGATTTCTTCGCAAAATGTCAAATTCGCAAATCGTCAGAAACTCATAATGACAAATACGCAGAATGCCATAAACGCTGAATGTCAGATACTCAAAATGTCAAATACGCATAATGCCATGATTACATGAAAACATAAACGACAGTCCTCAGACAGACATCCTCTTGGGATGGCAATAAAACACCATCTCTGATTTTCGTCAGTTTAATCATCCGCTTAAAATGCATAAAAAAACACATGGTAATTGTAAACAATTATTAATTTTAACTAATAAAATCAGCAAAACCTAAAGGTTACTACTATCGTAATGTCATTACAGTATACAGTAAAGAGTGGAAAATCATGTTTAAAAATTTTTATAGAAAGTAATTATTGATTTCAACAATTCAACAACAAAATATCAGCATAAAGCTATTGATATCAATAGAGTAAATGGCGGTATATCATTGACCTTTTATTAAAGCATTGACCTTTTATTACGCTTATTTATAGAAGTATTTCTCCACAAAACGTCACGGGGAAAGACCACACAAAGGCGGAGCAGGCGCGCTTATCTTCACCGACACCATCATTATTTGTACAAATGCTACAGGTGAAATTTCTCTAATTTCAAGTTTCCTTAGATATTTCCTATACATCCGTTCATATCCGATATCGGAATTTCGGCGGTTCTTTCGTCTTGATAAAAACAACGAATTTTTTATTTTAAAGTCAACACGTTTGGCCTCTTTCAAAATTGCATGTACAAAAAGAAAAAAATTTGGACGTTTAGGTATTTTAACGTTGAGCCGATGCTGCCAACCCTCAACAATATTGGTGGTGCGGTGCCTTGTTTTTGAACAACTTAATACTCTCATAGGAAACTTTAAAATCCATTGATTCTGAAAATATGATTTCAATTTAGTCAGATCTTCACTTTGAGGACACGCATCTAAAATAGAAATCCAGCAGACTCTTATTAGATCCTCAGGCAACAGAGGTAGGGGAGCAACCATTCTAGTAAATTTCCTACCTTCTTGTGTATCGTACAATTTAAGTTCTTTTGATTTTTTTACGGCTTTCTGGTAGTGGAAGTAACATCCTGATATATCAGCAGTAGGAAATACTTTCTTGACAACGTTAATAACTGCTATTTCATAATCGCATTCATAACTTCCAATACAAATTCCGAGTTTATCCTTTAGTAATTCAAAGAATCTAATATATGTCATTTCAGACTTGTTTGGAAGTAAGGGGTAAATCACAGGAACAACGTTAAGTGTCTCATCTGTCGATCCCAAGTCCAGATGTAAAGTGTATAATTATAAAAACGGCTTCGGAACAACTTTGAACGTACCATCTCCCAAATATGCTCCTGGAGGCCATCGATTACTTTTAATTACTTTTCTTGCAATACGCGAAGAAAATATTAAAATCTTCTCGTCACTTCCATCATCGCAGATGAGACAGTTTTTTCCTAAAACATTTGGCACTTGCACGTCAGCCAGTTTATCAAACTGCAATTTATTGGTACCGAGGAAAACTTTTTTAGCCCTATATAATGAATCTTGTGTTTGCTTTAGGGTAGGTATGTAGTCCACATAGTCGTTTCCTTTGGTTTTTAGTTCGTCAGTTTTTTTTCATAAATATGCTGCACTTGTGCCATATCTTCACAAACGTCATTTTTACACTTCTGCAAAGCTCTGAACACTTTGTTTTTTTTAATCCGCGAAACATGTATGATTTCTTTGCCGAATAATTTGATCTTTTGCACTATTTAAAGTAATCGATGCATTGCAGTCCGACCTATTAATGCAGCGCCAGTTTGTTGTTCCGCTTTTGTTTTTATTGTTTAAGTTATAACGATAACCACTATATAACACAGTTTTTTTCCTTTTTGATTCAGAGCAAATTGTAAATCTTCCTGAACATCCATGTTTTTTATTAGTAATACACGAACAATAATATCTACACAGCCGATAAGTAAATTGTGAATTTATTTTTAAAGTACCCTCTTAAATTGATTGTTAAAGAAACTAAAGTGCATTTATGAGGACAGATCAGAATGTTTCTGTGCATAAATTATAATTATTAAACAAATAATATACTGCTATATTAAACGGATTGATTTACAATTTGATTTAGCTTTGTCAAGGAAAATCATCTAATTATTACAACAACAATTAACAATATCAATACAACAACAATTAAACTAATGCAAAATCTCTACTCATGATGCCGAGTGTAAATACAATTTCGCATTTATAATATTATCAGGATAGGTTAAGATTAAGATAGAATAAGGATGCCTAGAAAAAGATTTCCAAGTACCGATAAATTGCACTTCACTTAATTGGCCAACGTTCAAGTGGTATACCAACGTACTTCAAGCAAACTTAAAAAAAAGCGAAATGTTATATTTGACTTTTTGTGTATCTGGCATTCTGCGTTTTTGACTTTTTGCGTTTTGGCATTATGCGTTTCTGACTTTTTGCGTATCTGGCATTCTGCGATTTCTGACAATATGCGTGTCTGGCATTTTGGGTATCTGACATAAGGCGTATAAATCGTTTCAAATAGGGTTGGCTGAAATTGACCATAAGAGGGCTCTCTTTAATAGAGTCAAGATGGCAGGTGTACCATAATGAATCGAGTAATAACATTCACCAAAAAAATGTACCTAAATTGTACTATTTAGTACCTCGGTTAAAAAAAATTGTACCTCCTTTAGAAGGAAACCACAGCTAAATTTAGATACACCCGCCATATTGACGTCAATATGGCGGGTGTTCTATAACATTTTATTATTTTATTAGTAATGGTTACATTACTAATGAAACATAATGACACCAAAAAAATGTACCTAAATTGCACTATTTAGTACCTCGGTTAAAAAAAACTGTACCTCCTTTAGAAGGAAACCACAGCTAAATTTAGGTACAGCAGCCGTACTGAAGTCAATATGGCGGGTGTTCTATAGTATTTTATTATTTTATTAGTAATCGTTACATTACTAATAAAATATAATGACACCAAAAAAATGTACCTAAATTGTACTATTTAGTACCTCGGTTAAAAAAACTGTACCTCCTTTAGAAGGAACCCACAGCTAAATTTAGGTACACCAGCCGTATTGACAGCCGGGACCAACGGCTTAACGTGCTCTCCGAGGCACGGAAGCAAGCGATCATTATTTAACAAATTAGCACATAAATTTTGAACATTCGAAAAGTCATTGGTGCTCAGGATTCGAATGTGAGACTGCATTGCAATCTGTTGGTCTCGCCTCGGGGCTTCTATTCGTGTTCATATAATTCGTAATTAAAAATATCCGTAAAATATTTCATGATAATTATGGTGTTTGCTTAGACACAAGACACGGTTGTTTTATTTCTCAGTACGAACTGATCAAGTGTGTATTTTTTTACTTGAGGTACTTTTAAGGTACATTTTTTTGGTGTTATTAGGTATATTTTATTAGAAATGGTTAAATAATAAAATATTATACAACACCCGCTATATTGACGTCAATACGGCTGGTGTACCTAAATTTAGCTGTGGTTTCCTTCTAAAGGAGGTACAGTTTTTTTAATCGAGGTACTAAATAGTACAATTTAGGTACATTTTTTTGGTGTCATTATATTTTATTAGTAATGTAACGATTACTAATAAAATAATAAAATACTACAGAACACCCGCCATATTGACTTCAGTACGGCTGCTGTACCTAAATTTAGCTGTGGTTTCCTTCTAAAGGAGGTACAGTTTATTTTAACCGAGGTACTAAATAGAGTAAATAGTACAATTTAGGTACATTTTTTGGTAAATGTTATTACTCGATTCATTAAGGTACACCCGCCATCTTGACTCTCATCTCTTTTTTCCCTATGTATTACTTTACTCTTTGGAAGTGACTAACAGTTCCCTATGTATTACTTTACTCTTTGCTAACAGGTATACTCTCTGGTATACTAATCTATGGAAGCACGGGCAGTAATCTTCGAAGAAAAAATACTGGGCTTATGTCTATGGGCTCAATAGTTGATTTTGACAGTTACCACACCCCCTTCCTTCAGTGATTTCCCCTTTGAGACCATGCCGCCATTTTGCCCCGATCGTATACAAGATTGTCTATGGTGTACGTCAATGTGCCAGTGCGTCCTCCTCTACCGCCATTACTGTTTTTGTTTTGATCGAGTGAAGTTTTACGTTGATTTATTTCCGTAACTTATCCTCTCAAGCTTAAACCGTAATATTGCATTGCAGCATGTTTAACAGGTGTTTTGTTGTGGGTTGTGATAGTAGACGGAAATCCGTCAAGGTATTTCAATTCCCAAAGACTGAGATAGGACTCCTTACTCAACTTCTGAAGTGTGTGTCTGGTGGTTAGCAGAAAAGCATTAGTGAGCTTCGCAAAATATATGTTTTCGAGAAGCGATTTATCACGGCAAAATCTCGTCTTCGCATCGGAGCTTATCCCACGTTATTCACTGCTAACGAGATTGCTAGTGGACTGCCCGATGTGCCTAAAGTATAAGTAGTTTTCTATACATTATCTGTGCTTGTCAAAATCGACTATTGAGGTTCGTAAGGCAATTTTTTTATCTATGAAGATTGCCATCTGATGCGTAGCATCTCTTCTTAATCTGTGTATGGAAGTGACCGTCGACCGACAGAAGAGCAGTGTTGCCAACTCTTGTAAAGTCGAGTCGCTAGATTCAATATCAAAAGTCGCCAGACAGTCGCTGAAACTGATTCTGGACTACAAAAAAAAAATGGTCAGCCCGCCACTCCACAGTGGGCGGGCTGACCTGTTTTTTTTTTTAGTAATTCACTACCATAAAGTCGAAAAACCAAACCATTTTAGTCATTCTCTACCGAAAACCTGGAGATTTTATAATTTTTTCCATAAATATCTCTTCGCAAT
Organism: Catocala sponsa; assembly: GCA_963564715.1. Taxonomy (NCBI): domain Eukaryota; kingdom Metazoa; phylum Arthropoda; class Insecta; order Lepidoptera; family Erebidae; genus Catocala; species Catocala sponsa. The sequence continues at coordinate 11,664,308 of OY751343.1, read as the reverse complement.
GTATGATTCTGTGTCGAGTTTACAAAAAAATTATTTATTTCAAGCCCTAAAATTGTTTTCATTTGTACTCCAAAAGTCACCAGATAAGTCGCTAAAATATTTTTAGCGACAAATTTTATTTTTTGTCGCTAAGGCATAAACGAAAGTCGTCATTTCTAGCGAGAAAGTCGCTAAATTTGCAACAGTGCAGAGGAGGCGACCAGACACCTATATATTATTTTAAGTGTTGCCAACTCTTGTAAAGTCGAGTCGCTAGATTCAATATCAAAAGTCGCCAGAAAGTCGCTGACACTGATTCTGGTTTGGTTTTTCGACTTTTAGTTAGTAAATTACTAAAAAAAAAGGTCAGCCCGCCTACTGTGGTATAGGTGGCTGTGCCACGGTGGGCCACAGTGGGTGGGCTGACCCTTTTTTTTAGTAATTCCCTACCTAAAAGTCGAAAAAGCCAAACCATTTTAGACATTCTCTACCGAAAACCTGGAGATTTTATAATTTTTTTCATATACAGTGTGAGTCTTTATAAAGTGCACATATTAAAAAGGGTGAAAATATAAACAATTTTATCGACGGAAAAAATGTTTAAAGGGGACATTTTTTTTGATAAATTTTACATTTATTGCAAAAATTGGTAGAAAAATGTTAAATTTTCTTCAAAAAATCATTAATAACTAATTTATGAGGTTTATTTTTCAAAAACATATGGCTTTATTAGCTCGGCCTATTATTCGAGATTATTATTAATTTTGTTTTGTTTTCATATCACATTTAGTTTAAAAGTAGTAACACTTTGTTTGCATAGGGTACCAAGACGAGAGTATAAAAAATTTAAAGTCCAAAAAAAAATTAAAAAAAAATTTAGATTTAAAAAAAAAAAAAAACCGTCGGTAAAATTGTTTATATTTTCAGCCTTTTTAATATGTGCACTTTATAAAGACTCACACTGTATATCTCTTCGCACTGTATAATTCTGTGCCCTAAAATTGTTTTCATTTGTACTCTAAAAGTAGCCAGATAAGTCGCTAAAATATTTCTAGCGACAAATTTTATTTTTTGTCGCAAGACATCCACGAAAGTCGTCACTGTCGCTAAATTGGCAACAGTGATTATTTTACTCTTTGAGGCGACACTAGTCTAGACAGACTAGGACAGGAATGCACGATATGTATCGAATATGTACGCGATATATCACTTCAATTTTTATTAGTAGCTGTGGTGATGATATCCATAGATAATGATATCTGAATTATCTGATCGTGATCAAACTTGCGACTTTCGAACACACACTGCGTTTGAAAACTAATCTTGCAACTTGCACTGACTTACTTTGGTATGTGATAATTTATTTATTATAAGCGTAACGATTGTTATTTTTTTATTATATTCATACGATTTTTAATAACATTATACAGTTTTATTTAGTTATTTATTGTTTAGTACCTAATATAAAAAATATAAATATTGTATGTAACGTTATGATTGATAGTCATATCTTCTAAACACAGCTGTCATGTATTATTTGTCAGATTTTGTATTTGACAGATCTGTGAGTCTGTCCCTGTCGTTCTACTTGCCACATATGGGGTACAAAAATAAAGTTCTATTTTAGTTCGTATTGCTATTTGAGATGAACTTACTAGACGGTGCGAGAACATTCTTTAAAACAGAGTATAAAAGGGCTGCCGAAGTATTGCTAACCTATATTTTGTAATACAAACGATAAGTCACAATGGGTGTCCATAACGAGGAAGCTGAAACTTATAAAAATAAGGGAAACGATGCTTTTAAGTCCGAAAAGTATGAAGAAGCCATATCTCTTTACAACAAGGCTATCAACCTTGCGGAACAAGACAGTCGCGATTTAGCCACATATCTGAAAAATCGTGCAGCCGCTTATCTGAAGACTAAAGAATACGATAAAGTAATTAAAGACTGCGATGAAGCCTTACGAATCGTGCCTGAAGATCCAAAAGCTTTATTTCGACGGGCTCAAGCTTTGGAATATTTAGAACGATTTGAAGAGGCATACAGAGATGCCAAGGCAATATTTACTGTGGATCCAAGCAACAAGGCTGTACAACCGGTGTTATCGCGCCTCCATGCCGTCGTGCAGGAGAGAGCCAGGCAAAGTGCCCAGACCAGTAACAAAGTGGAACAGATGTTCAAATTAGCATTTGACTTGCGTGAAGATACTGAAAAGCGAGAAAAAGCCATGTCAAACCTTTTAGTATTAGCCAAAGAATCTGCTGGTGCAGATATAATGCTAAAAAATGGTGTAGTTCATAAAATACAACAATTATTAAAAGTGGAGAAGAATTGTGATATATATGTAAATGCAGTGAGATGTATTAGTCAACTGTGTAAAAGGAGTGTAGACAGAACAAAGACCATACTTAAAATTGTTGGTATACCATGGGTATTAGAAATTATTGACAGTGATAATGAAGAAAGAGTAAATGCTGCCCAGTATTGTTTGCAAGTAATTCTGAACACCTTCTCTGGTATGGATACTAAAAAAGATACTAAACCTGATACTAAGTTATGTGAAGAGTATAAAAGTGAAATAGATACCTTACTCACTTGCTTAACATATTCTATTACAAATAGAGTAATCACCGGACGTGCAAGAGATGCTCTAATGGAACTAATTATGAGAAATTGTCATTACAGTGCTATAAATTGGGCAGAGAGATTTGTAGAAATTAAAGGTTTGCAGCGGTTGCTAGAAGTTTGCAGTGAATTAGAAGAGTACAAGTATGAGTCAGCAATGAACATTACCCCTTCATCCAGGACTATAGCTGCAGCTTGTCTGGCTAAAATTTATGAAAACATGTATTATGATGAGGCAAGAGAAAGGTTCAACAGCCAAGTTGATGAATTTGTTAAAGACAAACTGATGTGCCCTGATTTAGAGTCAAAAGTAAGAGTTACAGTGGCTATTACCTCTTTGCTCAGAGGGCCACTTGATGTTGGCAACTATGTCATTTCGAAAGAAGGTATCATAGAAATGATACTGGTCATGGCCCAAACTGAGGATACTTTACAACAGAAGGTTGCATGTGAGTGCTTGGTTGCAGCTGCATCCAAAAAGGATAAAGCCAGAACTATTATCAATAAGGGTGTTGAGATTTTAAAAAAGCTATATCAGTGCAAAGATGATGCTGTCAGAGTGAGGGCACTAGTTGGTCTGTGCAAGATTGGCAGTTTCGGGGGTGATGATGCGTCTGTCCGACCTTTTGCTGATGGTTCCACTAAGAAATTGGCAGAAGCCTGCAAAAAGTTCCTTGTTAATCCAGCCAAAGAAAATGATGTCAGAAAATGGGCTGCTGAAGGTCTCTCTTATTTGACATTGGATGCTGATGTTAAAGAGAAACTAGTTGAAGATAAACCTGCTCTTCAAGCCCTCATTGAGCTTGCCAAAACTGGTGACCAGTCTTGTCTTTATGGTGTTGTAACTACTTTAGTTAATTTATGTAATGCTTATGAAAAGCAAGAACTTATGCCTGAAATGATGGAGATTGCAAAGTTTGCCAAACATCATATACCTGAACAGCATGAGTTGGATGATCCTGATTTTGTCAACAAGAGAATAACAGTATTAGCTAAAGCTGGTGTAACTTCAGGTCTAGTTGCTTTGTCCAAGACTGAAAGCCACAACTCCAGGGAATTAATTGCTAGAGTATTCAATGCCATTTGTAGTCTGCAAGAATTGAGAGGAATTGTGGTACAACAGGGTGGAGCCAAGGTGTTAATACCAATGTCTTTGGAAGGTACCAACAATGGAAAGAAACAAGCAGCACAGGCTCTGGCTCGTATTGGTATTACAATTAATCCTGAAGTGGCTTTTCCTGGACAGAGAAATTTGGAAGTTGTCAGGCCTCTCTTAGCTTTACTGCATCCTGATTGCAATGCCTTGGAAAACTTTGAAGCTCTTATGGCTCTTTGTAATTTGGCTGGAATGAATGAATCAACTAGAAACAGGATTTTGAAAGAAGGAGGGTTGGCTAAAATTGAGCATTACTTGTATGAGGACCATGAGATGTTATTGAGAGCTGCCACTCAATGTATTTGTAATTTATTACAATCAGAGGAAGTTATCAAAACCTATGAGGGCAATAATGACAAAACAAAGTTTTTATACCTCCTATGTCAAGAAGAAGATGTTGATACAGTTATGGCAGCCTCAGGAGCTCTCTGCATACTGACGACAGCAAGCAAAGTTTGTTGCAGAAAATTATTAGATGTGCAGGTTTGGCCTGAGACCTTAAGATGTTTGTTGGCTAATCCTAACAAGGAAATTCAATACAGAGGTACTTACATGTTGTATAATATAATATCTGGTGACAAAGATGCTGCTGCAAAAATATTTGAAACTGATATAATGGAAATATTAATGGCACTGACTAAATTGGAGGATCCTGAGCTAAAAAAATCTATAGAGAATGCTCAGAAATGTTTGAATGCTGCTGAGAAAATGGGAGTCATTAGGAAACCAGATGAAAGTCACATAGTAGACCCATTTAAGGAGGCAGAAATTCAAGAATTGGATGAAGACGAAAATCAAGCTTAAGTAAGATAATTTAAGTATTGTTACTTTAATATTTTAATGTTATTAATACTAATTTAAAGTACGTAATTAGAATGTATATTATATATTGTTTGAATTGTGTTGTATTAATTTTGTTCAATAAAGATTTGGATAATAATTAATATTATAAAAGTGTATTAATTTTATATCCTTTTTATTGTAATGCATACTGCTAGAAATCACATGTAATGTATTTTGTTTATTAGACAACATAATATTATTTTAACACACAAGTTATTTTAGATTAAAAATATTAGGTTTGGGTGATTTAGGTAGTTAAAGTGTTCAGGTAAAAGTATAATAAACTTTTAGTTACTTAGTACCTACTTGTCGATCAGGCCTTACAAAGTTCCCATCTATCTAGTTTTAATAAGTTCAGCTATGTTTAGCTAGTAGCTACCTGCCTACCTATTCAGAAATCATACAATCAAGTATAACTCGGCAACGTAAAGTTGCTCAATGTTCACTTAGCTATCTCTCTTTCATATAACCTTCTCGCTCCCACTCAGTTTTAAAATCATAGACTAGAGCGGAAATAGCGCTCTTCCTGATTTTGGCGCACAGTCAGGATTTAAGTTGGCAACATCTCAATTGGAAACAATTTCCGTAAATTCAAAATGCTAGGAAAATATGAAAATATTAAAATAGATATACGTAAAGATAATAATGGTTCTTCAGCTACAAATTATATTATTAATATAAACAAAATATGTTCAAATTGAAACTGACAAGTGAGGTACTTTTACTTTTAAAGTATTGTACAAAAAATAAATAACATGCGAGTGGAATTAATTAAACTTTTGACTTATTTTAACAGGATAAATATTTTTTTATACTTAATTTAAATTTACCGCTTTTATATTTCAATATTTTCACAATGGAATACCGCGTCCTTCCCTCACCGAAATCCCTCCCTTTCCCACCATCTATATGTAAAGGTTTTTTATAAGGTCAAGATGCCGCCATTTTGTCTTAAACATTTATTTCTATAGAAATAGTTAACATTTATGAATATTAATCTAAACTGAGATATTGTGTAATTTTTTTCAATCGATATACATAATATCTGTATATGTACTTTTTTAATAACTTCAATAAACTATAACGGTTTCTCTCTTTCTTCAGAATATGACACGCTAAGAACCTTTTGAAATGACAGCTTGATTTGGTTTGGTTTCCGCTACTGTGCTGTTGTGCTATTTTTTGGTTTTCGATACGAAAATCCCAAGAAAATGTCGATTTCTACTGCTACAGGTATATATCCCATCATTAAAAATACGTATTCATATAAACCAATTATATTATTTATCTGTTTACCATCAAACCTGGTGGAGTTGTTTTTTCGGAGAAATGCCATGGAATCCCATATGGCGGTCCATACTCCACATGATTTAATGACGCTATTCGATAAATAATGAAATTTCTTTCTAGTATCAATTCAATAATGTATCAATTGAAACAGAAATCAGTGGGTTAAACCTGCAGTAGTGTACATTAAGGTTACTGCGATTTACTGGTCTTTCTGGCGTCTTCGTAATTACCGGACGCTCACAAGTGGCAATAGGAGTTAACTTTTAGTTATGTCATGTTGCTGCCAAATGTTTATAACGTGTACTATTATATTTTATTTAGGTTTTACGTACTGTATTTACTTATGGTATTAGAAGTATTCCAGTGCCATGGTGGGATAAAAAAGTTTTCAAGTATGTGGTATGTTCTTTCAGACGAGCGCACGGAAGGTGACGACGACACATCACAAGGAAGTCAACCCAAAGATGATAGCAGTGACTCTGAAAATGAGAATGAGCCTCAAAGCCAAAATGGTGGCTCACCAGTGCCTGAGGTTCATGAAATTACTAGTGACGACGATGAAGATTGTGTAGTGACTAACGATGACGATGAATCATCCAATTCAAGTACAGATAGTAATGACAGTTCAGATGAATCACAAAGTGGCAACAAAGCTATTGAAGAGAAAAAGATCGAAGAGCAACAGCTTGAGAATGGTGCTGATGAGTCTGATGTGGAAGAAGTTTCTATGGAGGACCCCCTCAATGAAGCCCCTGTCAAGAATAAACCCATAGTGGTCAGTGATACCAAGGGTTTGGCAGAGCTTGCTGCGAAGCAGTCCAAGCCAAATGGAGATCAAAATAGTGAGCCAACTGTAGTTATTATTGACACAAATTCTATATTATCTGGTAAATCTCAAAAACCAACACCAATCAAGCCAACAACAACCAGTGCTATAGATGCCCACAACTTGTGCCAGAGTATTGCTGCTCGTGGCACTACTATTACACCAGTGAGTGTTAAAAGTACCACAAAAGATAACACTAATAGTAATACCAACAACACCACACCGGCAGTAACTCCTCAGCCTAACATTCTCCCATCTCTCACTGATGATATGTTTGTAGTAGAAGCACCTTCCTTCATAGTGCCCTATGTCTATGAAAAACCTTCTGTTAAGCCTTTTAGGGAATTTGTAGATAAATTAGGCAAAGAATTAGAAGAATTGAAAATCAAAGAAGAACAAGAAAAAATTGAGAAAGAAAAGGTGGAAAGAGAAAGAAAGGAGCAGGAGAGGAAAGAGAGAATTGAGAGGGGTGAGCTATTAGAAGAAGATGAAGATGTAAGTGAAAAAGATAGTAAGAGTGCTGAGGAGGCAGCTAAGGAACAAAAAGCACTGAAAAAGCAGCAGAAACGACGAAAACATGAAGAGGACGATGACTCATGGGATGGAGAATCATCCTCAGGATCTGATGATGTCAGTGATGAAGATACTGTTCTCATTAAAGACAGAGACGATACTATTGATGATCTCAAGGATCCAATCAGTTTAATTGCTAAGGGCCTCAGTAGTGGGAAAACAGACACTTATTTTGACTGTTCTCTGGGGCAGTTTTTCATCAACATTGGACTGAACTTGGTTCAAGAATATGTACAGACTGATTTATTAAAACATCAAAATCGCAAGTTGTACAAGGAGAAGAAGTCTGGTCGAAGTACAAAGGCTACAGAGGCAGCCATAGCCTCACTTACCCAAAATTTAGATTTCAGTAAGAAAACAAATGCACCTTTTGCTCTTACACAGAAAAGGTGTGAGTTCTGTAGTTTTAAGACAGAGTCCATGCTAGTCATGACTCACCATTTAGAAGCTCCTCACATGAGAAACAATATCTACAAATGTAACTCCTGTGAGTTTGAAATCCGTAGTCCACATGACATATTGTTTCACATGGAGGCGGAACATAATATTAGAGGTAGGTTGGAGAGAGCACCTGCATACCAACAATGTGCAAATTGTCACTTTGAGGATAACAGCAAAACAAAATTAGCGCGACATCTAATTGCGTGTGCTAAGAAATTCAAACCTGATCTTAACTTGGCACCTCCATTAGAGTGGGAGCCGCCAGCGAAAATACCGAAGTTGACGCGGGCGCGTAATAATATGGTTGGGCCTTATCAGAGTAACTTTAATAGATCTCAAATGAATATGAATATGAATAATTTGAGTCGGCCACAGTTAAATATTACGAATGTATTACCTAACATACCAGTGCTCGGAAGACCGCGCGGTCGCCCGCCGATCACCGGACCGCCGCGCGCTACGCCAGTGTCAGGCCTACCTATTATTCGCAGTGGAGTTATGATCATGCACAATACTCCAGCAGTTGGTACAACTATTGCCAACTATCCTATGATACAAAACCAGAGCAATAATGCAACTCCTAAGATATCAATCACTCCACTTCCTCGGGCACCACAGCCATCATCTTCACAAACATCACAAAATTCCAAGGCTACCTTTGTCATCTGTGAAATCTGTGATGGTTACATTAAGGATCTCGAACAACTGCGGAATCACATGCAGTGGATACACAAGGTGAAGATTCATCCCAAGATGATCTACAACAGACCTCCACTAAATTGCCAAAAATGTCAGTTTAGATTTTTCACTGATCAAGGTCTAGAAAGGCATCTTCTAGGCTCTCATGGTTTAGTGACAAGCTCCATGCAAGAAGCAGCTAATAAAGGCAAAGATGCAGGCAGGTGTCCTGTGTGTGGTAGGGTGTATCAGTGGAAGTTGCTGAACCATGTTTCTAGGGACCATAATATGACATTGAAACCAGCACACCTCTCCTACAAGTGTACTGTGTGCACGGCCACATTTGGGATGTACAAACAGTTTGAGAACCATGTCTACTCAGCTCACAGTGTGGTGGCTAAACGAGTTATGGACAAGAGCAAGACAACTGCCCCATCAACCAAGATCCCTGACACAGATCCTCTTTTAAAACCACTGAAAATAAATGATGAGATTACTATCATACCACAACCTGCAAAATCGACTGTTACTATTACTGCTAAGGGCAAATAACATTAATAATGAAGGAGTGTGCAGACTGTACTGGCACCTTAGACATAATTCCGCTTCATCAGTGATGCACATCCACAGTTTCAAGCAGTATTGTGTAAATAAACTTATGGTATATCAACCTTATTTAAAATGTTATTGAAAACCTGAGGTATGGTGACAATTAGTTAATGAATAGTATTTTAACAAAAAAGTGAGCAGTTGTAAATTCAATGTATAAAACTATTGCAGTATAAGTACCTATATCTAACAACAAATTCTATGTTGGCAATAAGGTACCTATAGCTTTCCCTGCTGTTTCTATAGTATTCTGAGCACTATGTAATTGTTTGATTGTCACAAATTATATAAAACTGTTATTGAATATTATCGATCTGTATCACCTTTGCTGTATAGCTAATTTGTTAGATTAAAGTGAAATAAATGCAAATTTACGATACATATATACATATATAACTGTAAGTTTTATCTGCTCCGTAAGTATTTATTTATTTCAGTCTCATTATTGTTCTGATTGTAGCATACTTTCAGCCTTTATTTTAATTATTAGGCGAGTTAAGTTTACAGACATATTGTAAAAATAATTTAGGTAGATACTTTCCATTATGAGTGTATAATATTATTAAATCAATTTATGATTATAACAGTTAGGTAAGATTAGAATACAAATCGTAGACACTAAATTATAAGTGAGTAAAATACTGAGTCATAAAATCCCCTCATTGAATATTATGTATGTACTACAAAAAGTGTTATTGGATACTAGCAGAACCATTACAACTGACGGTCTTATTTATTTCTGATCTCAGGTCAACAAGATGGAGTGTTGATTTGGTAAAAGTTTACTGAATTGTTAATGTACTTATAGAACTGAAAATGATGTATTTTTTTTATTTAATAAAAAGGCCACTGTAATTGCATAATGCTTATCACTTTCATTTTTCCTTTATTAGATCTGACGTGGTGCCGAAAGTCTTAGTATATTTATAAATACTAGACTATAGGCACTACGCCTGTAAAGTTTTATATTTAGTCTGAAGAGATAGTTATAGTGATACAGGATTGAAAATAGGCGTGAGATTTTAATTTTCCTACAACTGTGCAGAAATACATATACCTATTTGGCATATTTCGCTGTTGCCAATTTAGCAAATCGAATAAAAAGTAGGTCAATAATATTATGCAGAATTCGTTTGAATATGCACGGAAGTAATATTAAATCATCTCCATTGCTATGCACGATTATATTGTTGTGAATAAGCCTCTAGCTCAATCTTGTGGTATCCTGATCGCCCGCATGTGCGACTATATGCGAACGCATCGCGTAAACCGGACACCGCGACTCTCTTTGGTTGACGTGTGATATGACGAAATCAATAAGACATTTTGCCATGATCCTCTAAAATCTAAATTATAAGTAGCATAGTTTGATGCTTTTATTAGTAGGTAAAATATTTCAAAGTTAGTTATGTTCCGCGATGGCATTAGATAGGTTCGTTATCTAATATCTACAGTTGTTATAGTACCTAGTTGTAGTTATATGTACTGTAAATACATATACTGCACACCTGCAAGGAATAACATCGTAAATCATTTTTATAACTTTTTCAGGAGAGCGCGTCAACGATTAAAAAAATTCTCTTGGGGTCCATCCTCAACCTAGCCAACACGTCGCATTCACCCAGTAGGTGCGATATGGACTCGTCCTTTTCACCACAGGCTCTGCAGATCGAAATATGTGCCAATTTCAATCTGCACAGTAAATCGTTGGCGCCAAAATGGCCAGTGAACGCTCCTGTGAGCAGGCGTATTTGGTTCTTGTTATACCCGCAGAACTTCCGGGTGAAGCCTGTAGCTCTGTTTGCAATGAATTTCTTGGAGTGTTCCAGACCCCTAAGGGCCATCCACTCTAGCCTGTATTTATCATTGCCATGTGCATTCAAAGCTGCCTTGACGATGCTCTCATAGAGTCCCACGAATGCCCTTTCTGGCTAATTCATCAGCCTCCTCATTGCCCCGCATCCCTGCATGCCTCGGAACCCACACCAGTCTGACTGTGTTCTTCCCGTCAAGTTTGTTAAGGGCCTTAATACAGTTCAGGACCAGTCTGGAGTCCACCCTATACGAGTCCAGAGCCTTGAGAGCAGCTTGACTGTTACTGAGAATATACACAGTCCTGTCAGTGACATTATTTATTGTTAATATTCCCTTGAGCATAGGCAATTATAGTGTGGCGTATGCGTATGTATACCTACCTATACGCACAAGCAACATATAAGTTTATGAGGAACCTGGAATTGAACGGAGCATCATACGTCTAGCCGCGCCGAAACCAAGCGGCGCGTGAAGGCGATCGAACGGAGCATCATACGTCTAGCCGCGCCGAAACCAAGCGGCGCGTGAAGGCGATCGAACGGAGCATCATACGTCTAGCCGCGCCGAAACCAACTGACGAACTAGCGACGCGCGAAGACGCCATCTGTTTTTATAGTGGCAGTATTTATGCGCATGCACACACGCCCAAGAATTCCCTCGTAAATGTTAGAATTTTGTTTACCTACTTGTCGCTGATTGGTGTAAATGATTATTGTACGCATTAGTGCTAGCGTTAGGTACTTGCATGAACAATAAATGGGATATAAGAAGGCTTAAAAATTTTAAATATATTTTCAGTTGTATCAGTCTACGTGTTTCAATATAACCCTAACGGTTACCAGCTGCGGACCTGGCTTATGCCCGCCGGCTGGTAATGCGTTAAATTGGTGACCCCTGACCTCTCATCGTTCTAGTGCTGTTGTAATATCGGTTCGCTGAGCCGACACCCAACCTCTGTTGGTTTTCGGCCAAAGCTAGAACGTACGAATACGCTACCTTATCGTCATGGCACAAGAAAAAGCTGAAGAATACACCGACAAGCAAGTAACGAACTCTTTACACGGTGATGTCGCAATCTCACTGCCTGCATGTCTACCACCATTCTGGCGTCAAAACTCACGACTGTGGTTCGTACAGTTTGAAGCCGCGGTCGCCGCCAGCAAGATGGGAGAAGAATAGAAATTCTACCTCGTCGTCCCGTTGCTAGGCTGTAGCGACCTAGAACAAATTGGCGACATCATATTGAACCCACCATCGACCAACAAGTACCTATATTACGCTAAAGAACAGGCTGATTTAGACGTACCAAGAATCAGACTATCGTCAGCTACAGAAATTATTCAGCGGCCTAGAACTGGGCGACATGAAACCTAGCCAGTTACTGCGTGAGATGCGCGATTTGAGCGGTAAATTACTAACCAACGAAGCTCTAAAAGTTATGTGGCTCAACCAATTGCCCACAAAAGTCCGCGCCGTACTCTCCGTGAACGCCGAATCGTCGCTAGAATGTTTAGCCGTGATGGTCGACAAAATGGTTGAACATTTCAAACCCGCAACAGTCGCCGCAGTCCACACTACAACCTCTACGCCGGCGTATACATCAAGCCCATTGTGTCTACATTGCCCAACTCGCCCAACTACAGAATATCTACAGTTCGACCTATTATACAAACAAATAGAAAATCTTACGCTGGAAATCGCCGAGATTCGAACCAATCAACAACGTGTGTCATTATGGCGCCACTCGTCCGCATACAAACAACTGATCGCGATCGAACTCGAGATATCGTTCCTACTCAAACTGCAAACCCGGCGATCCCAACTATGGCGATAAAGCCGGTAGATGCGTAAAAAAGAAATAGGAAAACTAGAAAATACATCGACTATGGCGGGCGTCGATATTAGCAAATCAAACTACTGCCTCTGCGTTATCGATCTTAACAACAGAGAGAAGTTTCTAGTCGACACGGGTGCCGACGTATCCGTATTAGCCGCAAGAAATAAGAAACACGTGAAGCAGACTGAAAGTACCTACAAACTGTTTGCTGGTTGAACGGTACGGAGGTACGTACCTACGGCGAGCGCACACTCGAGCTCAACCTAGGTCTACATAGAAGCTACAAATGGACATTTACCGTGGCCGTCGTGAAAACATCAATACTAGGCGCAGATTTCTTAGCGAAGAATAAATTACTTGTCGATCTACATCAAAGAAAACTCATCGACCGCATTACCGACCTCAGTGTTCACACTATCAGAATCCATAGCACCGAGGAAGCCGTATACGTTATCAGCCACCATCACGCCTATCACGACATCTTGAAAGAATATCCTGACGTACTGCGACCCATGTCACTCATAACTCCGACTAAGCACAACGTAACTCATCGCATAGAAACAACCGGCCAACCAATCTATTCAAGGCCGCGCCCTCTGCCGCCTGATAAATACAAAGCTGTAAATCGTCAAACAGTCCATGAGCCAGCCCGCTTCACGTCGTTATAAAAAGGATGGTTCGCTACGCGTGTGGCGACTATAGAAGATTGAACGCCGTTACAGTACCCGACCGCTACCCTATTCCGAGAATACAAGATTTTACGTACCAGCTACATGGGAAAAAATCTTTTCAAAACTAGATCTTAAAATGGCGTATTTATGGATACCTATTAAAAAAGAAGATGCTGCGAAGACGATCATAATGATCGTCTTCGCAGCATACCTTTGGCCTCTTCGAGTTCAACTGTATGACGTTCGGCTTACGCAACTCCGGCCAAACATTTCAACGTTTCATGCACGAAGTACTACGAGGGCTCGACGACAACGTATTCTGTTTCGTCGATGAATTACTAGTGCACTCAGAAAACGCAGTGGATCACAAGCGTCACTTACAACAAGTTCTCGAACGACTCGACAACTATGGCGTCACTCTAAACATCGATAAATGTGAGTTCGGCAAAGACAAGATACAGTTGCTTGGCTATGAAATTACACCGGACGGAATCAAACCCACAGAAGAACGCATTCAAGCCATACTTACGTTTCCCAAACCAACTACAGTGCAAGAGTTAAGAAGATTTTTAGGCATGATCAACTTCTACCGTAGCTGCCTACCCCATCAAGTCGAATACCAAAATTTATTAAACAAGTATCTACACAATAGCAAGAAAAACAACAAAACACCTATACAATGGACACATGAAGCTGAAACAGCCTTCGAACAATGCCGATCAAGCATTCGCGAGGCTACTATATTATCGCACCCGATACCTAACGCTCCGCTGTGATTACTAACCGCTGCGTCTGACACTAGCCTCGGCGCAGTCCTACAACAGAAAATAGACAACTTGTGGAAACCACTGGCTTTTTACTCTAAAACAATGAGCGAGACGCAGAGAAGATACAGTGTATACGATCGCGAACTTCTAGCAATGTATACAACTGTTAAAAACCTACGCCGGCTGTTAGAGGGCAATGAACTCACCATATCTACGGATCACAAACCATTGACGTACGCACTAACACGAACGCCGAGTAGCAGCGACACCCCGTGTCGAGATCGACAACTTCATTACATAAGTCAATTCTGCACTAACATCAAATACATTCACGGTGATAAGAACGAAGCCGCTGACGCGTTATCATGTGTCGCGGATATCGAACTACTCAACCCAACGATGGACTACGACAAGCTAACTCAAGAACAAGAAAACGACGCCGAGCTACATGAATGCATGATTAACCTCAGACTGAAGTTTTCCCGCGTAAACCTACCGGGAGTCAAGCGGCCTATTTTGTGCGAAACATCGACAGCGAACATTCGACCATACCTACCATTGCCTTATCGTGTCGCAGCCGTCAAAGCACAACACGAACTAAGTCACCCCGGCGTTCGAACAACAAGAAAAATAATGACAACAAAGTTTTTCTGGCCATCTATAAACAAAGATATAGGTATTTGGGCCAAGGCGTGCATAAGCTGTCAACGAGTGAAAGTTCATCGACACGTCATTAGCGAGTTTCAACAATCATCCCGTTTTGAACACATGCACGTGGACATACCTCCCGCCATCAGATGACTATAGATATCTAGTTACTATGATTGATCGCTGCACTAACTGGCCAGAGGTAATACCTACTCGTTACGTCACCGCCAATACGGTCGCGAAGACCGTATACGAGGTATGGTTATCGCAGTTTGGAAGTCCCCTGCGACTTATTACAGACCAAGGGAGACAGTTCGAATCGTCTTTATTTCAAGCTTTAATGAAGAAAATAGGCGTCACTCGAATACGTACTACTGCATTTCACCTGCAAGCTAATGGCAAAATCGAAAAATTTTACGATGGCATCGATCTCTGAAAGCGGCACTGATGGCAAGAGCAACCGACAACAGATGGATCAATGAATTACTTACAGTATTACTAGGACTTCGCACCGCCCTACGCGAAGACTCAACCGTCAGCCCGGCCCTGATGACATACGGATCAACGTTACGTGTCCCATCTGATTTCTTCGCACCTACCAAGCCGAACTTTGAAGATGCGGAATTTGTCCGTCAGCTGACTGAAACAATGTCGTCATTATCACCAACATCAACAAGGCGAGCGTCAATGTCAAACACATTCATGAATATACAAAGACCTCGGGACATATACGCATGTGTTTGTACGCAACGACATCGTGCACAGACCTCTCGTACCACTATACGACGGACCATATCAAGTACTTCAACGCAGTACCAACGACAAGCACTTCATACTGCAACTTCCGCTTCGCACCACAGTAATTTCAATCGACAGGTTGAAGCCAGCCCATCTACTCAACGAGGAAGACTCGCCAGAAAACACAACATCAACAAACACGCCAGCCCCGGACACATCACCCACACCAATGCGGACAGCTTTATCACCTTTACCGCGAAATTCCAACGTCCCCAGATCCGGCCGCGTGGTGAAACAAAACGTACGCATCGTTTAGGCGAGAGTGATGTGGCGTATGTATATACGCACAAGCAACATAATTATAAGTTTATGAGGAACCTGGAATCGAACGGAGCATCATACGTCTAGCCGCGCCGAAACCAAGCGACGCGCGAAGGCGATCGAACGAAGCATCATACGTCTAGCCGCGACGAAATCAACTGAAGAACTAGCGAAGTAGCGACGGCGACGCGCGAAGAGGCCATCTCTGCCGTGCAGGTCCTAAAACGCAGTAACAGGCTTTTTCACGTTTTTTAGTTGAATATTGAATTTTAACGGATATGCTATAAGGTGTAACCTAGTTTATGATACGATGATTTACACGATAAAAAAACCAAATTTGTGAAAGCAGTAACTAACTAAAATACAGATAAAGCAGATACGTCTACGATGACCCGTCACTTTACCAAGTTAAATGCAGTAAATATCTTTATTACCTCATAAAATATGTAATCTACACCAAAAAAATATTTAGGCATATAAACTAAAACGCAGTAAGCTGTTTTTGTACCAGAAATGTTAATACTGCATAGCTGATCACTGATTTATTTAATATGAATTACAGATTAAAATGCAGCAAATGCTTGAATGTGGTACTTTATTTGGTGTTAGTCAAGTAGATTTATTTAGTTAAAACCAACAAAATTGCAGTACGTTCATTAGATAATTACTGCACTATAGTCGGTATTGTTCTAAACGTAAAAAATAACTAAATGCTAGTATAACTCACTGTTACTGCATTATAATTAGTAACTTGATCAATGATACAAAATATCACTGCAGTCGAGATCATAATTTACTGCGTTCTAGTTAAGATCTGTCTCTCAATCAGTCGCGTGTCGTGCTGGAAACAGCGTATATCTAAAAGATATAGTGGAAATTATGGTAAATAGAGGGAACTACTGCCTTTATTACAAAACAGACTTTGATGTGGCAGAATACAGCCGATTGAACTGTTTAAAATCGAAAAAGCTTCCCAAGCCGGATAAAAGATGCACGCCCAAGGGATCACCGCTACGAGAAAGCAAAATATAATTAAAAGCTTGGGTCCATTGATGCCAGAAAACAGAATAAGCATTCTGAAAAAGCTTAGGATGCACCAGAAGCATTTGTTTTTGATATCGATATCAAATAAATAGCATCATTTCGATAGGTATTTTGAATTTATGATATTAGCACTCAGATCATTCGTAATTGTTTACACCACTTTAGATTACGATCAAGGAGATCCTGGCGAGTACCTTTGAATACACGACACATACGACAGAGACACAGATTGCAGAGGGACAGACAGCGTCAAAACGATGAAGATGAATAAGAAGATGTTTGGCGTAATTGTCTTTTCGTTGACGAAACACGGATTAGTATGCACCCTGATAACCGACGTGTCCGAGTTTGGACACGGCCTAGGAAACCCGAAAGGCAAAGAATTGCCACTGGAACCGTTCAGCAAGGTGGCAAATCGGTATGTTTTTGGAGCGGAAAATGATTACAGCTCGAACGCCTTTGATCCCATACCAAGGCTCTATGACAGCTATTTGTACAAGACAGCTATTATTGGTGGCCACCAGACCATTCAGGATAAATTATGGTAACCATTTCGTGTTAGTCGACGATAATGCGCCGGCACATCGAGCTCAACGAGAGCCTCGCTGATTTCAGCATGTATGGGCAGGCTCGACCGGGGAAGGACTACCCTCTCACAGTACCTACCCTACTGTTGTGTACCAGTCCCATTGTTGTGTTTCGTGCGGTGAGTGAGAGTGCCGGAGGCCAAATCACCCTTTCCCCTTTCCCGTTCCTTCTCCTTCCCACTTCCTTTCATAAAGGGTCGGCAACGCGTAAGTGATGCCCCTGGTGTTGCAGGCGTCTATAGGCTACGGTGACCACTTACCATCAGGTGGGCTGTACGCTAGTTTTCCACTCTAGTTGTATAAAAAAACACAAAACGCTGCCCTCCGGAAGTACGAAATCACGCGGTAAAACTGCCAATCAAGCACGCATGGGACGCTCTCAAGCGAGCTGTTTGGAGTCATTAGCCACCTCCAAGAACTCTGTCAGAGATCAAGGAAGCCGCCATTCAAAAATCGGACAGGCTACCTCAAAAGCTATTGGACAACTTGATCTACACTATTCCCAGGCAGATTTCCGCATGCGTTCAAGTTGAAGCCAGAGGAGGAGTCATTTTGTATTAAATTTCTAAATAAGCATATAAAAATGAATAAAATTATTTACTTTAATCAAATCATCGCATTTCTATAAATTACAAATTTTAAAGAAATTGGAAAATATATATTTTTTAACAAAAAGCAAAAATATATAGATATTTTCATATTCAATTTGTATGTTTTTAAATGTTAAAGCAATAAATAATGCATTCATTGATTATATTTTCACACGAGAAAAATTTTTCGACTTTTACAAGTGAACGCAGACTTTTATTGATTTGTGTAATAATAATAATCTAAAACTAGAATATTGTGTTCAGAACACCTATTATAATTAAGTTAGAATTAGCTTAAGTGGAAAAAAAATAAACGTTATTTTCATATTTACAAAATTTGTTACATATAAATAGAATAGAATGCAGTAAAGAAAGTCTTATGCTGCAAATTAGTCTGCAAAATAGCATATAAATCAAAAGGTTTTGTAGTATCAAGTATTTTTACCGCATTTTAATCTGGATATTATGTGTACCGTTTTGCGTGCAGTAACTGTTACGGTTTTTAAAAAAACCTTATTCTGAATATAATAAACTAAATAATATTTTGTTTTCTTCAAATTTAATCTTTGTTATCAGTTAGTCCTTGTGGCAATAAATAATCCACCATGCAAATTTTGTATTATAAAATATACTCAAAATGTTTTTCGCGGTTATCTCGAAACCACCTTTTTTCTCATACTACGTTTTAGGGTCTGCACGGCAGATCTCTTTTTATACTGGCAGTATTTATACGCACGCACACACGCCCAAGAATTCCCTCGTAAATGTTAGAATTTTGTTTACTTGTTGCTGATTGGTGTAAATGATTATTGTACACATTAGTGCTAGCGTTACTTGCATGAACAATAAATGGGATATAAGAAAGCTTAAAAATTGTAAATATATTCTCAGTTGAATCAGTCTACGTGTTTCAATATAATCCTAACGGTTACCAGCTACGGACCTGACTTATGCCCGACGGCTGGCCGCTTGGAAGACCGTTGCATATTTGTTCATGCTTTGGCTCACATTGCAGTCGTTGGCAGCGCCTGATCCTGTTTCCATTTTAGAACCATCAGTGTACCAGATGAGACAACCCTTGTCAGGGGATTGTAGACCTTGTCTCCATTCGTTCCTCGTGGGGACCTTTATTTTAAAATGTGCAATGGTTGCATTTTGTGGCATCCCATGCTCATAATCCTTCTGAGATCCTTTGAAATCTCCAATTTTGTGTGTCGAGTGACGCTCCACAGCCCATGCACAGATAGTCTATGTAGCACCTTTATCGCCTCTGACTCCACAACAATGTGTAGCGGCGTTAGAACCAGTAGGACCTCAAACGCTGCCGTTGGCGTAGTCGGGGACCCCCCTGTTATAGCCATGCAGGCCAATCGCTGCATAAGTAGAACAAATCATGCCGAAGAACCCGCTGGGCCTTCTCTATGGCTTTGTCTACATGAGGTTTCCACATTAGTTTGCTATCTAAGGTCATGCCTAGATACTTCACCTCCGTGGACCATTGTAACTCCGTACCATACATGTAGAGAGTTCCCAACCCTGTCAGATCCCTCTTCCTAGCAAACGGCACGACAATAGTTTTCCCTGGATTGATCGATAAATGATTGCTACTGCACCATTTTTCCACCATAATCAGGGCCTTCTGCATGAGACTAGATACCGTACTCGGGAACTTTCTATTGACGAGTATCACCATGGATGTGAAAAATGTAAGTTCAGAAATAGATTGAAAAATAAACAATTATAATTCATCTTTCTTAAAAGGTTGACGATTCATGTCTCATGATGACAGCGAATATAAAAAAGATTTTACTTACCCATATCTTAGTGTATGTACATTCTAACTAGAAAACGACACTAGAATACTTCCAGGAATCCTATAGCTAGAAGAACTATGACCATATTCCTAATAACGAGAGGGTTTTTTGTTACGAGTCACAGCTGTATACCACGGACCTACGTCGTGGGCTCACAACGGCGCATCTGTATTACCGAGGACCCCGCTAGCGGGCTTACTAGTAAAATGTGTGGCGGTATGGCGTATGAAGCGTGTAAAAGTTATGAGGATGCGAATGTGTTAATAATTCGTAAATATAAACATAACAATACAATCAATAAAAAAAATATACCTACGGCAGTCTTTGGGGACTGCCGATAGAAGTGAAAACTTTAATCCTTGATCATAAACACTTCTATAAAAACCAAAAATAATTCAAAAATGGAAAGCGTTCGGTGTTCGGTGAACGCTTTCCATTTCCATTTCCATGGAGTTCCATGATTTTTGTTTACCCAAGAAGTGCCCAAAGCGCCTAAGGAAGTTTCACTTCAAAAAAATAATGCACTTTATAAAATCATTCCTCATGTATTGTATGTACCTACATAATATGTAACAACTTCAATAAATATATATATATAATAAATAAGAATAGTCTACTTAAGCCTGGTACTATTCCCTATTATTTTCAGAAGTTAACCAATACCGAAGCTATTGCGACCAAATATACAACCATATGTAATAGTTGTAGATAAATCTATGGAATATTATAATGATACAAATTGTTTTCGTCAACAATAAATATCTATATGCACTCCATCAGAATATTGCAGGTCTTGTGAACAAATCTGACTTGCTTTCTATTTGTCTAGATGAGCTTTCAGAAAAAAAGCAAAATGTCGATGTGTTATGTATCACCGAACATTTTATGAAGTCAGGTCACGAGACCTATTTATCTGTACCAAACTATACTTGGACAGCGAATTTCAGTAGACCAAATAGTAAAAGAGGTGGATCCTGCATACTAGTGCGTAATGGACTTGTTTGGAAAGAGATCCCAGATGCCTCAATGATCTCATTAGTTAATAACTTTGAATGTTGTGCAATTGAGTTAATTCATTATAAAATAATTATTATTTGTATATATAGAGTACCCTTATGAAATATTAGAATATTTTTTTGTAAATTAGAGAAATTATTAATAAAAATTAGTAAAAGAAAATATGAACACATTATTTTAGCAGGAGACAGAAATATTGATGTTTACAAATAATAATGTTACACTTGAACTGAAATGTCTACTGAAAAGTTATAATTTATCCTTATCTATACAACAGCCAACTAGGTTAAAAAGTCAAACATGTTTAGACAACATTGCTCATAATTTTAGTAAAGGGTGTTAGACGAATTAGCCTTGTCTGATCATACAGCACAGTTGCTTAAGTGTCCCATAGTTCGAAAATGCATGTTTGATTTTTGGTATTGTCTGCAAAGAGATTATTCAAATGAGAATATTAAAAAATTTAGATCCTGTTTAGAAAAAATATCTTTCTCTGAGATATATTACACAAACAGCCCAAATGAAGCATATAATTCCTTCCTGGAAACATTTAAATTATTTTATAATTTATGCTTTCCTTCTGGGTATAGCACTATAAAAGTTAATAAAAAGTCTAAATGGATATCACGTGGAATTAAATTGTGTAGTTAAAAAAAAAGAGAACTGTTATGGCAGGCTAGAGTTAAACCTACATCTAGTAATAAATTAAAGTACAGTAGATATTCGAAATTATTAAAAAGAATTATAAACTTAACTAAACGATCTCAAAATATTAATAATATTAAAAATTCGAATAATAAAAATAAAACCACATGGCAAATAATAAATTCCTCTAAAATGCGTATCCCCAGTGATTCAATAAATAAACTTGTTATTAATGATAAAGTTTTTGTTGAACCACAAATAGTAGTAAATCAATTTAATGATTATTTTATTGATAAAATTGTACCTGGGTAGTTCTTCAGAGAATTTTCGATTTCTATTGGTATATTTCTGTAACCAACTAACAAAACGAACTGTAAATATTTTTTTGTATAGTTTAGCTTTATCCGTATCTGGGACAAATAATATTTTTGGAATAATTGCAGTCTAGGTACAAAACAAAAATATTTGAACTTCGTTCTTCTGATTCATATAACGCGTCCATCTGCCATTTTCCGGCACAATATGGTCGATGTCGTATTTTCCCTTTGATAAATCAATATAAATTATTATATTATCGAAAGGAAATAAATAGTCCTCTTACAAAAAAAAATGTTTAGTTATAAATACCTTAATGTGATTATAAATAAGTAAATAAGATGTGTCCGGCGTGTAATACTGATTAATATGGCGTAAGCTGCATTTGACCATACTTGATCGGGTAATAATAATGAGAGTCTGGCTTCCCGCGCGGGGGGAAGCCAGTCGTGCAAAGGACGAGCTAGGAGTACGTGTGGCTGGTTGGATTAGATCCCGGTGTTACGAAGGTTATTATCTGATTCATCTGTGCTTGGTTCAGGTGGCATTCTGATTACAATGCCTACTTTATAAAATGTATTTTATTGTTTTACAACTGCCGTCTTTGTTTCGAGTGATGCTTTTAAGTTATAGATTCGTGTAGAAAAATGGCAATACTAAAGTCTGTATGTACGATGAGTTATGCATGATTGTACGCAAAATCCTGATTCATCTGTGCCTGATTCGTATGGTCAAAACACCATATGTATCATAAAATAAATTAGTTCTTCCCCTCTCTAGCACGAAAGGAGCACTTTTCTTGCGTAATACTCCTTGTCCAAGTCAGTAGTTCTTGTCTTATTTATTATATTTACTTAGCATACTATTTTAAATAATTAAAAAGTCACAGGAGTATAAACTTATTCTACATAATAATATGACACTTTTGAAATGCCTTAGTCGTAGTTAATAATTAATAATTATTACTTAAAATTAACTATCATATCAGTGTATTTATTACTAACAATAATGTAATAAAATTGATATCGCTATTAATTAAATGGCAATTTCGACATTAATCTTCCTTATTAACAATCATAAAAAGTCAGTCTCTTTATAATTTCTGTTATTTTAATATCGCAGTTCACATCAATGCCACAAATTGAAGATAAAAAGAAGGAGAAAAAGAGACTCACAGAACGCAGAAGGATGGAAAAATTAGAAAAGATCCAGACAAGTGATCTCATTTTTGTTACTTTATTGTTAGTAATAAATACAATCATGTGATAATAATACGTAAAATACACTAATTAATATTAAGACTGCCTAACTAAGACTGATGCCATAAGTGCCATTATTAGAATAAGTTTGTACTCCTGTGATTTCTGAATTATGAAAGATTATAGCTAAGTCAATAAGTATAATAAAGATGACTAATGAGTTGTACACGGAAAAATTTAACAGAGAGAATAATATACTGTAGCAATTAAGAATAATAACTTTTTAGTACCTAAAAGAATTTATTGTATTACAAATATTAATTAGCAAAAGTTAAAATTTTTGTTTTAATATAATATTCTCGCTTGCCCACAAAATACAAGAATATACTGTTTTAGAGTTTCAGAAGTGTTTTACAAGAATTATTGTTGAATTCACCAGTTTTTTTTCGTAATATGATCATTGATAATTGATTGATTTAAAGAGATTATTGTAGTTGTTTAAATATGATTATTTTCGAAATAAAGTTTTTCATTTTCATTTCTGTTTCCGATTCATCTGTAACAAATTCTGATTCATCTGGGCTCAAAATATTTGAACGTCGATATCTTGAAAACTACTTTATAAAAACGAGTCCCTCATTCAAATATATGTTCTTTGGTATACCTATTTTCATATAAATATATATTACAGAGCTGAAAGTGAAATTAAATTTTGTCCAGATGAATCAGTCGAAGAATGAAATTTCGAAGAACTACCCACCTATGCCACAATCTGGACAAAAACCTACTAAGTACCTATATAGAAAACAATTTAAAATCAAAATCCCAGTACATCAAACGATATTTTAAATATTATTAAAGACTTAACAAACAAAAATAGTGTAAGGTATGATGAAATTTCTACAAAAATAATAAAATCAGTGGGAGATTTAATATCTGAACATCTCAGTTACATTTTAAACCTATGTATTGGCCATGGTGTATTTCCTGAACAATTAAAAATTTCTATTGTAAAGCCGTTACATAAAAAAGATAATAAGGAGTACATGCAAAATTATAGACCGATCTCACTTTTGCATATTTTATCAAAAATATTTGAAAAATTCATATATTATAGAATTTATTCATATCTTGAAAACTACAATATTTTATGGAAACAAAAAGGTTTTCGTAAAGAAAAGACCATAAATATGGCGATATACGATTTTTTAAATATAGTAATGATGAATATTGATAAGAGAATACCTATCTGTGCCATTTATTGTGATACTAGCGGACCCGACAGACGTTGTCCTGCATGATATACCAAGCGATTAGGATATTAAACAAAGTAAGAAATGTAAGACAAATAATATAATAATTTTGTTTTTCATTATTTTGAAATAATATAAATTTTTCTAAAAACAATTCGTTATAATCAATAATGTTTGTTTAATTTTATGTTAATGCGAGTTTATGAACAATATTTTTAGTCAATTCCTGAGGAGTATAAATGAATAAACTTGACGGTTTCCAACGCGAGAACACGCCACATATAATTGGCCATGTGAAAAGACCTGATTTTCTAGATCTATCCCACAAATCGACATTGACCTTGTGACTTATTAATAGTCATGGCAAATGCCAAGCGAATTGGAAATTGCAGACGTCTGAATGGAATGGGTGAGTCTGAAGGGATCATTGGGATTCGTGGCAAGAGAACAACTTCACCTTCAAATTTGCCATTCAGAATTGTAGCTTCAAGAACATTGCCTATTATTATCAAATTAGGTAATGACTTGTGTAGATTGTACCTGTTGCTAGATTTCTTTGTTTGATATTTAAATTATATTCATCTTCTCCTTCCCAAAATATCACTGTGTTATCTCTGCGTTGGATTCGTATATCTCGACGTTCAAATGCGTCGCCAACCATAACAACTGCAACTTCATTAATGGTCGGTGCATTATATCGGCCCGCGTGCTGCCTAGATGGTACTTTGTCTGCTTTGATGACGATTGTATAGTTGTCGTTCTGCAGTCTGTTTGAAACGGTATTAAACAACTGGACCAACTGGTTGTGATTCTATAAAAACGGTTCTAAAATACCCACAATTTCTCGCTCCTCCATCTGCTCGATATGGTTGTACTGGCAGCGTGCGTTTATTTGCTGCTCCTCATCACCCATGAAGTAGATTTGCAGAAATTTTGGATCGTTATCAGGCATCGGCATTAAAGAACCAATTTGATGATACACTTGGCCCTGAATCTTAAACGTTGATTGATAATTGCGACCATCCTCATTCTGAACGATTTTTGTTTTTAACAGGATAAAAAGTATCCTATTTCCGTTTCCTGGTTCTAAGCTAACTCCCCACCAATTTTCAGCCAAATCGGTTCTTCAGCTTCAGCAGTTATATATAGAATTTATTCATAGTTGGCTGCTTCAAGTACCAGGCAAGCATAAAATGGAAACACGTCAAGATTCGAATGTTTTAACAAAGCTTTATTTTTTTACTTTTTGATAGGATAAAAAGTATCCTGTATCCGTTTCCTGGTTCTAAGCTACCTCCCCAACAATTTTCAGCCAAATCGGTTCAGCCGTTCTTGAGTTATAAATAGTGTAACTAACACGACTTCCTTTTATATATATAGATGACACAAGCATTTGATTACGTCGATCATATTTTACTGAAAAAGCTTGACGCCTATGGCCTAATAGGTAATATTTATAATTTGATAAAATCTTATTTATCAAATAGAAAACAGGTAATTACAATAAAAAAGCAAAATCTCAAGACAAAAAGGGAAGATATATACCTATCTAGACAGCGTAGAATATCATTCGGTGTGCCCCAGGGCAATGTATTAGGGCCTTTGTTGTTTATGTTATAAGTATATAAACGACTTACCCAAAGCAATAAAATATCCCATAACACTATTCGCTGATGACATGTAACTATAGCTTATAATAAACCCGACTCATACGAATCTGATATTAATAACACACTCAGCTCAATAATTTTATGGTTAAATAATAATAATTTGAAAATAAATCTCAACAAAACTCAAATAATGCACTTTTGTCAAAGACAACCCACTTGTTATAAAATTAATATTAAATATCAGAATAATATATGTGCTACAAATAATGCAAAATTCTTAGGATTGACGATTGATAACCAGCTAAATTGGAAAGATCATATAGAGGCTCTTTGCAAAAAAATCAGTAGTTCGTCCTATGCTCTTCATAAACTGAAACATATAGTCAACATGGAATCTCTACTAACTGCTTATCATGGCATTGTTGCATCCGTACTTAGATACGGAATATTTTTTTGGGGCAACTCTACACATAAGGAGATAGCATTTAAATTACAAAAGAGATGCATAAGGGCTATGTTTGGGCTTCAAGTAACAGACAGTTGTAAACCTCATTTTATCAAACACAAAACTCTAACGCTTTCGTCTTTATATATATTTGAAGTCGCAATATTTGTTAAAACAAATCCTCATTTGTTTCCGAGTCTATCCAATGTTGTTCTCCGTAATAGGCGCAAAAATAATTTATGCATACGAAGAGCTAAAACTACCCTCATGTGGAACAGTATATTCTGTTTAGCTCCAAAACTCTATAATAAGCTACCGGAGGAATATAAACAATTAAATTTAAAACATTTTAGAAAAAAGCTAAATATTTTTTGTATAATAAATGCTACTCTATCAAAGATTTTCTAAATGACATGTTTTGTAAAATTTTATACTTACTTAGATTTGTTTTCGTATTAATTAATTGATTTATTTGTGTATTTATGTTTTTTCATAATATTTTTGTACGCCGATGGTATTGGCAAGACACAGTTTACACTTTCATTTGTTTTTTGTAAGACCTTTTTTATAAACCTGTGTCTAAAAAATAAAAATAATTTGAATTTGAATTTGTACTTCATTTTCTACATCATTATAGAAAATGAACAGTCGTTACATATGGGTAGTCATATATTATTTTTGAAGCTGAATTTGAATGTAGCATATCTTGTTGTAGTAATTAACATGTCTTTGAAATCAGTAGGTACTTTACATAAATCATATGTATTATAATAATTCTACATTTGTTATTTTTGAAGCTGACTTTTAATGTAGCACAGCTTGTTGTAGTAATAATTAACATGTCTTTGCTTATATATTTCTAAATACATACATGTCATAGATAAAATACACTCATTTATTTAGAAGGACATCGCTAGCTTTGATTTGCTTTTTATTTGTTATTTTAATAATTTAATAAATTGAATGAGTAAAAAGTAAATATACCTATAATTAGAGTTGGTATAGAACTAATCGCCTAGGAAGATTTTATTTTCCTAGAGAGTAGGTACCTATAATTTAAAAGTACATCGCTGGCTAACTATTGTAGTTGACGTTTATTTTTATAAATTCCAAAACGGAACAAATTACGTATTATAGGTTGTATATATTTCGGTAGAACAAATATAGAACTAATTATTTAGTGCATTCGTTAAACCGCAGGGTATGGTCAATCGCCAGATACAGACACATCTTGTCGTTGACTGTATTATAGATTACATAATTTTAATATTTAAAACATGCCATTAAGTGTGTGTTGGTGCTTGATTAATAGGTATTGTCCTCAAACATGTCGTTTCAGTAATAATTATTGTGGCTCAGAAAGTCAGAATAATGAGTTTGAGAGCATGCACTCTAACTCAGGCTACAAAAATAATACTCGACTTGTTTCATCTAGTAGTATTTAATAATTCAATGATATAAATTAAGATTTTACACAATCTAAGTTGTAGGTTTTGTGTTTTATAATAAAAGTAACGTTAGTTAAATTAATCGTTATACATAACATAAATATGACAAATGTTTAAAAGAAGTTAATTAATAACTTTAAACTAATTAACTTTACGATAATAATATAAGTTTAATTTTATATAATACTATTTGAGTTACTTTCTAAGCCTACTTGCCAGACGACAGAAGGATGGACTCAGAGGTCTATGAGCTCCAAGGAAAATCAAAATGACAAAATAATGCTCTTAAAATAAAAAAAGCTAGCGAATAGTCACGCGAATTATTAACATAATATTACATATACAGTGTGTCCGGGTACGAACTAGCGATATTCTAAATACTTATAAAACAACTATTTTAATATACAAATACACCATAAACTTGGGTCCAACACACCTCCACGCTAAATGGCAGCCATTTATGAAATTTCTCTACGTGTGTACAAAAAGCATCATATCTCTAAAGTTTTGGTCTCACTGCGATAAAAATAGGCTTATTCGACGGGTAATAATACTGTCTGTCATTTACATTAAACAATGTGTTTACTATCTACAAACTTACGAAATAAATTCGAAATTTAAAAAAAAGAGTAGAAAGAAATACGTAAATTAACAAATTATTGTAAATGACAACAAAATCACTACCCATAACCCATTTAATAATAATATAATAATAATATTCTACCACATACACACAACACCATCTAGCCCAAACTAAGCAGAGCTTGTACTATGGGTACTAAACAATGGATAAACATACATATATACTTTTTTTTGTAAATACATACATATTATACATAGAAACACCCAGATCAAGACAAACATCCATGTTCATGCACACAAATGTTTGACTTGTGCGGGAATCGAACCCGCGACCTCAGGCGTGGCAGTCGGTTACACTAACCACTACGCCACCGAGGCCGACAAATGTTTTTACTAGATCGATAGCTTTTGAGCTAAGCTATAATACAACATTAAATTTACAACTGTATGTCAATTACTTTAAGAGTTATTGTTATTTGAACATAGCGTATGCGCAAGCACAAAAGGCCTTTGTTGGAACCCTAAATAGGAAATCATTAAAACACTTATTATTTTTTTATTAAATACTTTTACAATATTGATACATAACTTTTTAATACCTAAAGCAGTTGCTCAAAGTGTCCACCTCCAGCCTGTAGACAGCTTAAAGCTCTCTGTGCCACCTGGGCAGTCGAGCGCCTGACCATGTCAGTGTCCAGTCTTATTTCTTCGGCGACTGACATAATTTTAGCGACAAGTTCTTCTCTTGTATTTGGAACTGTAGCGTAGGTACACCCTTTGCTTCATATTACCCCACAAAAAATTATCTAAGGGCGTCAAACCGGGTGAGCGAGCTGGCCACGCTACCATACCGCCGCGACCGATCCACGGTTAATTATGTTCATTTAAATATTCCCTCACTGCTCGGGAAAAGTGCGCAGGTGTCCCATCAAGCTGGAACTACATCTGTTGACGATATGATAAAGGCAGCTCCATGAGGCTCTCAGATAGCTGCGTCTCCAAGAACTCCAAAAATCTAGCGCCGTTTAATGTAAGAGGCAATTCCAATGGCCCTATCAAACGATCGTTGATTATGCCTGCCCACACATTCACCGAAAATTCGTGATGAAACGAACTTGGGCGCACCGCTCTTGGGTTTTCGGAGCACCGGAGATGGTCGTTACTGTGATTGGTAATGCCAGCTCTTGTGAAATTTGCTTCGTCAGTCCACAATATCATTTGTAAGAAATTACGGTCCTGTCTCACACTTCGATCCACGAACAAAATACCGATCTTGTGGCATTACCAGTTCCGAGTAAGTCTTGGACCCATCGAAAATGGTAAGGGTGTAATCCTTCTCTTTTTAAAATTCTCCACACATGCCACCTAGACAGTTGTAGTTGCACTGCAATCCGACTAACACTTAGTCTAGGATCACGGGTTATTAGCCTAAGCACTTCTTCTTCATCTTCGGGCGATACTAAACGGGCGCGTTCATTAACAGCTTGTTGAATGCCCCTTTCCGCTAACCACAAGGTTACAACAACAATTACAAAACAAAACAAACCAAACTTTTACCACCAAACCAAAATTTTTAAAGTTTGGCGACTCGGTGTAGGTCTATTGGGGTACCTTCGTCGATATTCTTGTACAGCCAGATTTGCACTCCCATTGCAAAAACCATACACGAAGTGTATGTCGGCAATATGTTGCGATGAATACTGACGATTTGCCATATTCGTATCACAGGATAATCACTAATACAGAACGTAAACAGCACGGGCAGTAAGTGAAAGTAGCGATCACAACGCAGGGCGAGGGACAACTAATTTAACTATTCATTATCCCTAAAACTATGTGATTTTGTTCTAGGTGGCACCAGTATGTCCCATATCGCTTACTCCCGCTGATAGGCAACAGTATTTCTATCCTATTCTCGAATGGAATGCAGCGAATGCTAGATGTCACTTAACAAAGGCCTTTTGTGCTTACGCATACGCTATGTTTAAATAACAATAACTCTAAGTAATAGACATACAGTTGTAAATTTAATGTTGTATTATAGCTTAGCTCAAAAGCTATCGGTCTAGTAAAAACATTAAATGGGTTATGGGTAGTGATTTTGTAGTAATTTACAATAATTTGATAATTTATGTATTTTTTCTACTCTTTCTTTTTTAATTATTTTTTTACATAAGTTTATAGATAGTAAACGCATTGTTTAATGTAAATGACAGACAGTATTGTTACCCGTCGATTAAGCCTATTTTTATCGTAGTGAGACCAACATTTTTAGAGATATGATGTTTTTTGTACACACGTAGAGGAATTTCATTAAAAAATTCAAAATGGCCGCCATTTAGCGTGGAGATGGGTTGGACCCAAGTTTATAGTGTATTTGTATATTAAAATAGTTGTTTTATAAGTATTTATAATATCGCTAGTTCGTACCCGGACACACTGTATATATTTAAAATTCAGCTTAACCAATATTATGTACCTAGGTCTGACGGAGCTAGGGTCTCAGTATCAATGTAACAGACATTACATTCGTACATTCATGGTACATATACATTCAGTAAAGAATAACGATACTCATTTCTCTAGCTATCCCAAGTGACGTTTGGCATAGACAAGAAATTAAGTACTTTAGTGTCATCAGCTAAATCATAAATCTCTATAATAAATATTACTTCATTCCAGAGAGTAAAGCAATGTTCATTCCTTCCTGTTCATTGATGATTGAGTCAGATTGAGTTCATTCCTATAAAAATCGCGCTGCGTGACTGTTCGTCTGCATTGCTTTGTAAGTTATTTTTTAACATCTTATTCTTGTTTAAATATATTTTGATGGTATCCATGTGGGAACGGCTAAAATATTTGCCGGTATAAGAGGTTATAATATTTGTGTTTGGGTATACCGTATAACCTATAGATCCAGAATCCCGTATGCCACGTGGTTACATGTAATTTACTATATTGAACATAATCGTTGCGAAATTACTCGCGTTACTGACCAAGCAATGTATGATTTGCTTGTGCGATAACCTGTGTATTTATTTTGTCGCCTACTTAGGTACTAGATAAGATTATTTGGTTAGGCCTCATGGGCGGCATATCCTTTTTGGTGAAGCAAACATCGATTATGTTCAATACGTCTTATCTTCAGATAAAAAATGATGAAAGAAACACGAGCCAAAAAGTGTTTATATGATTAACACATGATATTGAATGATAGGCCTGATTTTATCTAATAATCTCTATATCCTTTTTATCTATTTATTTGTATCAAGATTTAATCAAATTATGTTTTATTTTGCAGAAGTACTGGTTATTGCAGCCCTGCATAAGGTGATATCAGGTATTATTTTATTTTACGCTTTTGTATACTTGCATTATCATTATTTTCTAAATCATGCAAGGATAATATTAATATACTTTCAATTTTAACTTCTTATCTACTGTCTAGTCATTTGGCTAAAACCTTAGTCATTGATAGAATTAAGTATAATAAATGTAGATAAAATAAATCTGATAATATACTTGATTATGATGAAATACAACAAGAGCCAATGTTGTAATTATGATTACAATGTGATATTAAATGATAGGCCTGAATATCTCTATTTATTGATTCTAACAGTTCGCTTTTATAATAAATTAAAGAATTTAAAGATGTTTATATTGTTTCAGGTATGTAGCGGTACATTCTTCATTTTAAACCGATGTGTGTCTTTTGCACCTATGCGGTGCATAAATGCCAAGGCCTACCTTTCACTTTTTAAACAGATATTCAAAAAGTTAATCTCAAACAATAGTAGGTATTTGTGCCTAAAATAAAAGAAAAATAATTGTTATGTATTGGTATCAGTGTTTTATACAAATTCAAACCATTTCCTTTTGGGCTATAAATAGATCTTTCTCTACATAGTAATGGATTAATAAATAGAGTAGGTAAAGCCAGATATTGCTCTAATTATGATTGTCAGCTTCCTCATGTCCCTATATTGCTCTAATTTTGATTGTCAGCTTCCTCATGTCCCTAGCAAGCTATTAAATGTGTTCATAGAGGACTGGGATGTTATAGCGATAGATGTGGTAATAAAGCTGATCAAGTCCATGCACAAACATTGCTGAGCTGTTATTTGGGAGTGGAGCAAGACCTATTAGTTTGGTTTTTTATTTTTTTATGTTCATCTTCGCAGATCTATTGGGGCATCTGAAATTAAAGCATTTATGTATTTATTTTTTTATTTATTTGGACATTCAGTAGTTATTGCATTATTTTTACATAGGTAACTAAATAAGACCATATAATAACTAAATGCACAACATTTTAAGGGTGTCACAGCATGCATAATAAGATAATGGTGTAACTCCATTATCTTATTATGTTTAAAATAAAAAACCACAAATACTAATTAGTAGCAATTATGAAGAATTAGCAATTAGTTAAATTTGAACTATTT
Source organism: Catocala sponsa (assembly GCA_963564715.1). Classification (NCBI taxonomy): domain Eukaryota; kingdom Metazoa; phylum Arthropoda; class Insecta; order Lepidoptera; family Erebidae; genus Catocala; species Catocala sponsa. Next base: position 11,631,491 of record OY751343.1, on the reverse strand, counting down.
CAGGCAATGGTTGTGTTAAACTGTGATGCTGATGAGGTAGCAATAAGAATTAAGTAGGTAAACATTCGATTTTGCGTAGTGTATTCTGTTCTTATTGATAACTTTTTACTAAATATATTTTCTTTCACAATTTACTTGTTTTCTTTTTTCGTTCCATATTTCCTTCAAATATCAACAAATATTAATCGAATAATATAGAAACAATTTTCCCTTTTGGCGATCACATAAAATTACAAGGGGTCAATTACCTCACGTTCTGTATCCTCTAGGCGTGCTTGGAGCGCTATGTATATATACGGGCATATAATTATATCTATACTTTTATGCTGTGGTCATAGGATAGGAATAATCCAGCTTATTCCCAACGGCTACCACTGTCCACTGGTGGTCGTTGGGACAAAATGTTATATTTGTTCTCAACCGCCCTCAGTTGGGGGTCGATGAGACTTAACTGGTAAAATTATTCCCGTCGACCACCACCAAACTCACCAGCGGTGGCAGTTAGAACAAAATATTAAATATTGTCCCAACGGCCCCTATAGGTATTTGTAGGTAAATAAAATCAGTATTTGTATATTAGAAAAATCTCATCACAGCTTTTAGTCATATTAATACATATTATTGCATAAAACCATTGATACTATTCGTCATTTGCACAGGAAAGGGTAATAAAGTATGAGTAGGTAGTATTTAACTGTTCCTAAAAATATTATAAATTCGAAAGTAACTCTGTCTGTCTGTCTGTCTGTTACCTTTTCACGGCTAAACCACTCAACCGATTTAGGTGAAATTTGGTACAGATAGTTTAAAACCTGCGGAAGGACATAGGCTACTTTTTATTGATGTAGTTACCACGCGGGCGGAGCCGCGCGCAAAAGCTAGTACTACTTAATTGCACAGCAAAATATGCTTACTAAATTTCAAAGTGATCAAACTAAGTCAACGGAGCTCCGCGAAGCGGGACTCCTATTTTTGGGTGGGTTTATGTTTAACCTAACACTTCAGAGACGGAATGCAGTGATTTGAGGCGTATAGGTATAGGGTGCTCATGATATATTTTAGTAAGCATATTTTGCTGTGCAATTAGTATTTTTGGTGGTCGTTACATTTAATCCCATAAAGTATGTCTGTTACTTATCATGTTTTAAATTAAGGAGTTACATTCCAAATAAAAAGATATAGGTACATACGTAAGAAAATAATTCAAGTGAATCTATATTTTTGTTTACTGCCTCTGTGGCGCAGTGGTAGTGAATGCGACTGCTGTGCATGAGGTCTCGGGTTCGAATCCCGAGTCGGGCCAACAAAAAGTTATTGGGTTTTTCTGTCAAGAAATGTCAATAGCAACCCGGAGCTAGGAAGTTGGCGGTGTTAGACACCACCGTGCCTCGGAAAGCACGTAAAGCCGTTGGTCCTGCGCCCGATCTCTCTCCGGTCGTGTCGGATTACCGTCCCATCGGATCATGAGAGTTAGGGAACAGAGAGTGCACTTGTGTTTGCGCACACTTGTGCACTATAATATCTCCTGCGCAGATGGCCAGTCTCCGTTAAGACTGGCCGCCGTGGCCGAAATTAGGTCTGGAGGACATAATTATTTTTGTTTTATAAATAGAACGTACCTAAGCATTTTGTCTTACAGTACAAATTAGGTACGTTCTATTTATTACATCTGTTCTCAACCGCCCCCAGTCGTGGCGCTTGGGAACAAATATAAAATTTTGTCCCAACGACCACCAGTGGTGACCGTTGGGAATAAGCCCGTCAACCGCGCAGTCAAATAAAAGTTGTGAATATTGAAACAGAATTGGAATTGACTGATATTAATGATTCTACTTTCTAGCCGTGTCGCCATAAGACATAAGTGAGTACCTATGTACTCTAATTGTCTTTATTGCATTTGCTGCAGTTCTGAGATTACCGAGTAATATTTGTGGTTTATGTTCAGTGTGATAAATCCATAAAATTTATTAAGCTTCAATTATGTAAATAGTTACTTTTGGAAAATAAAACATAGTATTCTTATTTAGTCATATATTTAATATTAATTAAGCTTATATTAACGGGTCCTTATACAATAGTTTATATAATTTAAATATGTACAATATTTACACTTGCCTCTTTAAATTAAACTATTAACCTTTCCTTTATGAAATGCTTCTAATTAAAATATATTATAATCTATTTCACGTCACACTCTCGAATGCAGTCCACAGACAAGGAACTATTACTTGGCTTGTTCATCGCTGTCTTGATCAAGTTATCTAAGAAAGAAGTTGACTGCTGAGAGAAATATGTAAGTAGGTATAATTTATCAGTTGATTAAGTTTGTGGAGAACGTGACTGTTAACTTTTTCAGGTTTATGTCGTCGGGTTCTTGGGGTTAGGGATAACCGTGTTGTTGAGACGAATGGTGATGTCTTGAAGTCCCATATTAGGCAGGATGAAGTCTTCAATGGTGGACGCCGTACTTGAAGGACGGTCGAAAGGATAGCCCATGGGACGGCGATCAGGATACTTTCTGTCCCGAAGACCACAGAAGCTAGATGCTTCGATGCAGCTTGCTTGTACATTACCGGGTTGTTCAATCTGAAAAAATCGTACTACAAGTTAGTATCATTGTGATGTTGATCGGCTGATCATGTCGCGTCGTCTGGAGATAGGTACTGGATGGTAGTACTCCGACTACGAATTATCAATGTATTAATAATAAATATACTGTTTTTAAATAATAATAATTGAAATAAAGTACTTTTAATAAATATATATGTATTGGCATGCTATCTAGATATAGGTTGACTGTATAAACGATTAGGAGTATTAAGGACTGTATGCAAATTCCCTGCATACCTATACTTACCTAAGTAGTGTGGTGTACAATATAATATGTATGTATGAAAAATAGTTACTTACGGAATCCAATTCATAATTCGACAGCATTACGAATAGTTGATAAGCGACACCGGCTTCTGTGCCCTTGGGGACCAACATGTGTTGAGGCCAACCGCATCCGCAGAAATTAAACGCGGCTACGTCGTTTCTGCGGGGATCATTGCCCTGCACCGACAGGTCCCGGAAGGTTTGTTCGAATGGAATGGTCAGTGAAGACTTTGTGGAAAGCCTAATAATTGTGTTCTCGCCAGCTTTCACTGAAAAGTAACAGAAATTGTGAGTTTATTTAAGTACTTATATAAAGACTTGTTATAAGACAATTATGTGGTGATTACTCTACGGACAAGAGCTACGTTCTTAAAATTAAAGAGAATTACCTACATAAAATGTTAATTAGTTTAATAAGTTTTAGAAATTACGGTGAACCTTATCGTGTTCAATTAAGATGGACCTTATCTTTGAAATGTGTGAATAGACACACTTGTCAAAGATAAGGTTCATCTTTAAATTATCTTATATCACTACTACGATCTGTTGTACCATCAAAAATCATAGGTTTATTCTTACGTGGCTGTACAAATCTGTCCATTTCAATAAACATCTTCCTTTGCTCAAAGAGCGGCCAGGCTAAGTTGCGCTCATCGAACTTCGGTGCAATGAAGATACGGACGGTAGCGCGGCGAGCTGAGCCAGTGTTGTTTACGTTGATGCTAAAACCAAAAATGGTAGATAGTATTTAAAATAAAACACTTAGATACTTGTCAATGGCTGGCTAAAACATACAGGTATTCTTGTCCCAAACCTTTGCATCGTAGCAGAAGAATAGTTATCTACTATATTATTATAATTTAATTCATATAATTCACTTATCGTAGATAATTTAACAGCATCATATTCGGTTCCGAGATCAAACAATGACGTTAGAACCATTGACATTATCTTAGCTAGTTATAATTTCATAACAACTTACACATAACGGAATGGCCTATGATTGAGATGAGTGAAGCGCGCGTATATAGCTCCACGGTCGGTGAAGTCCAAGCCTCGGGACAGGTCTACGTCGCTGGACATCCAGAACGTGTTAAGAGTGTTCGTCTGCTTGTCGTCATTCTCGATTGATACTGACGTTACGCGAACACCGGGGTTCTCGAGCTGCAAGTAAAATTAAAAGGAATAATCTAAAGAACAAATTCCAACTAGGTATAAAACTTTTTATAGCGCGTTGTTTTTTTTTATTTTGTTTTACTTAGAGGCTTTTACCGTATAAAGGCATGCCAGCCTCATCGTACCCTAAATTACATTTTCCTTATGTTTAATAATTCGCTTGCCTTATTACTATGAGGGAGAGACAGACAGTGCTGCAGATACCAAGTCACAAACACATCTTGCTGCCGGCGATAAAGGTTCTGACAAAATTCTTATAAAAACCCTAACGCCATATTTATATAAGTTAAATTTCTGCATCACTCCCGCTCCCGTTAATTCTTGTCACATTCCATCAGTAGGTGTGGAACATCGTCTATCTTGCCACATACTTCACAATTAGGTGAACTGACTTTTTTCATAAGATATCCAAACTTTCGTGATGGAATATGACCAGAACGTATTCGATGCGCGGGGCTCCGTCGACTTAGTTTGATCTCTTTAAATATATGTTAGTGTGCAATTAGTATTTTTGGTAAGCATATTTTGCTGTGCAATTAGTATTTTTTTGCCGTGCAGTTAAATACTACCCATTTATAAGCTTGTGTAGTGTAGGTAATTTAGTATGTTTTATAAGTTATAAAACATAGGTACTAAATTTCCTACACTATTATTGTCCTTTCATTTAATAATTTACTAATAATTATTTATGTATACCATTATCATCAGTGTGCCTATGATTAGTATATAATATAATACCTACACCTATTATTATATCTTAGGTAAATCATATTTAAAAATGATCACTTTATAGGTAACCAGCGTAATATATCAATACCCATAATATCTTCAAATGCTCTCCTAGTTCATTTGTAGTACATATTATTATGTTGTTAAATATAGAAGCGTTAGTAGTAGGTATGTACATGAAGTTTATATATGTACCTCTGAGCGAGTGTACCGATTGACGTAGGTGGATTCCTTATGCCTTTGGAAGACATCGTCGATCCACGCGTGCCAGCGGTAGAATAACGGATCACGCATTGTGGTCGCTTCGTCTGCGATTACACCAAATGATTCCTGCAACGGTAAATATTATTAAAACTTGTACTAAATACGTTGCTTTTTAGTAAATTATATACGCTAATGAGGTATAAAATAACTAACCAGGTATCGATGCTCAGGGTCGTGCATGTAAGCTGAAAAGCTATGTCCATTGTTATGGATGCTGCCGTACAGCTCTAAGTTGGGTGAAAGTATGCTGGCCTCCAGCATGTTGCCGAGTTGGTCGATATCCAGCCGACTCGTCCTGCCATCAGACTGAAATGAGAAGGATAATCAGAATTTTGATATTTGGTGAGTTAGAAAGAAACTGCTACAAATATATATATAATAGGTAGGTATGTTATGTACCTAGATGTAGTATTCGTTTCTTTCAACGGCTAAGAAAACAGTTTTTAAGCAATGCGTATTCTAAAGTTCAACTTTTATAATAAACATATTATTATGCATATGTGCATACATGAAATATATTTTCAGTTATCAAGTAATAAGTGTCTCGTATTTTTTTCGCTGCAATATCAACCAAAGAAGTTATGTTGTTTTTGCTTACGTGTTGCACCATGCCAGTAGAAATAGCCTCCTCGATATTTCTACGCCAACGTTCCATATCGTCGAGAGTAACCTTTAGCCCGTCTACTGGACGGTTCAGGTCTTGCCAGGTCATGTTGGCCTGTCGTGGTGGCCAGCCTCGTGATGACGTCAGACTGTCTAGTTTAGGGTAGTACGCTTCCGGGATGGGTTCCCTCCAGTTGCTGAATTTCTTGACTCTCTTCAGCGAATTGCAGAGACGTTCGCAGTTGAAGCTGAAATAATAATACACATCCAGTAAGAACGTAAACGAAAATATTAAAATATGTTTGCAGCACTATTTTGTTATACAATACTTACCGAGCAATCATTTGTTGATGCATGTAGAAAAAGAGTTCACCACGACGATCTTTAGCAACAATGGACCTCTGTGAAGCATTGAATGGGTACACGAGGTGCCAATGCCAGTGATGCAGATTGATGCCGATGTCTTCACGCCAATAGGCGACACGATGCTCTTCTTCGAGATCAGAGGCCGTGTAGTCTCTTGGGATGATGATCGGCGTGCGCTAAAACATTCAATATCTTTAATATCTGAATTTTATAATAAGTAAGTAGGTACTTACGTAGGTAGGTATTTATCTAACAATACGGTACACAATCGTGAAAATGGGATAATTTAAGACGTCATGTAAGACAGAGCAAACTGGACGGACGCTGCAGGTACTTTGTTCGTTAATCTGTCTTATCTTAGAAACCCAGACAATTAAAAATCGATTATCCAGCCGCCGGTATGCCGCTGTGACTCAACAGGTTAAGTATAATTTAGCCTACTTATATCTAATTACACATACATATATAGTATTACACCTATATTATCGAAGGGGTAGGCAGGTTAGGTTTAGTAGGCATGCGTAAGATTTTAAATTCCACCTTATAGGGAGCCTATTGACGTCTACAAGCATAGTTTCAGACTTCGTGTTGGTACTGAGAAATTCTTATCAGAAAAACCCAATAAAACTTTGCCCAGAAATCAAACCCGAGATCTCATGCACAGCAGTTGCATCCATTACCGCTGCGCCACTGGGAAAATTACTATTTGGTATATCAAGAAAGTATCAGTGACATTTGAGAACATCTTTTTTAAAACACAACCCCCGTATTGGGAATAAGTCCTGTGTCCTGGGGGACGATACAAACATTTAAACAACGGACACGAAGAACACCCAGACTCAAAACACTGTTTTCGAACCCACAGCACTCGGCGCAGTGGCAGCGGCGAGGCGACAACTTAAACCACTACGCCATCCGTATATACGTGTGCCTGGTAGACATTAGGCCTGCTGCCTTCTACCTACGATCTTAAACCATAGGTAGTGCATCGTGAGTGTCACAATAGGCGTGAGACTATGCATTTCAGTAAAATGTTTGTTAGATGTGGTTGCCTGTAAGTGAATGAGCACAAGGGATGTCTGTAAATTATTATTTAGAAGTAAGAAATGTGTATCATTTGTTGGCGATCCAAATAAATAAAATAAGTACCTATTTAAACCGATTTCTAAACATTCACTATCGTCAGAAACTAAATGGCTAGCCCAAACGCCCAAGAGGCACTTGTAAAAATACTTGAGTATAATTTATTTGGAAATTATTTTGGTTGTCATCATAAATTATATAATTCCGTACATATTTCAATGCAATTAAATTTCGTTCCTTTCTTTGAAATATATGTATAAACTTTCAGTACCTTTTTTAGTAATATATAATTTCTTCGATATTTTTTATAAAAAAATGTAGTATATAATTATTTACACGTTAAAAATAAAAATGATTAATCAATGATTATACATAATAATTATTTTTAAAACTAAGAGTGAAAAGAAACTGAGAAACGGAACGCAATTATTTGCGAAAAGTCACGTAGGCCACCGCGCGTGTTTATATTTTGATTAAAAAAAGTATCTAACCTGCGAATGATTGTAGCGAAGTCACCGATTCGGTCATTTTAAATGAATTAAATTATGAATTTTGATTGTTAATGATGGAAGATTTCGGGTTGAGTCCAGGCGTTGTGGTAGTACGTGCCAAACCAGAAGGACAACGAAAAACATTTAAACCAAATATTCGTGCAGTGAATAAAATCCCTAATGAATTATTAAATGACCCTTTATTAAACAGAGCCTGTGAAGCGTTACCACAGAATTATAATTTTGAAATACATAAAACGATATGGAGAATAAGGTCTTTAGGTGCAAAACGTGTCGCTCTCCAGATGCCCGAAGGTAATATCAAGTGTTTCATGAATTTAAGACCATGAATCCGTGCTAGTCATGTAAATGAATATAGAACTTTACTATTGATTTATTTTTCAGGTTTAACAATGTTTGCGACCACGCTGTGTGATATAATAGAAACATTTACTGAGGCTGATACTGTGATAATGGGCGATGTGACTTATGGTGCCTGTTGTATTGACGACTTTACGGCTCTTGCACTTGGAGTGGACTTGTTAGTGCATTATGGTCATTCCTGCCTTATACCTATTGACCAGACAGGTGATATTAAAGTACTTTACATATTTGTTGATATCAAAATAGACCCCTCACACTTTGTAGAGACAATAAAACTAAATTTTCCGAAACAAACTGGTCTAGCTTTAGTTAGTACAATACAATTTGTTACAACATTACATTCTGTAGCAAAGAACCTTAGAAGTGAGGATTATGTAGTGACAGTGCCACAATGTAAACCTTTGTCACCTGGTGAAATCCTTGGTTGCACAGCTCCTAGATTACATGCAGATGCAGTTATCTACCTTGGAGATGGTAGGTTTCATTTAGAAGCTATAATGATAGCCAACCCTAAAATATCGGCATATAAATATGACCCTTATGAAAAAAAGTTTACTTCTGAAATATATGAACACAAAATAATGCAATCAAACAGGCATAATCAAATCAATTCAGCTAAAGATGCAGGCAGTTTTGGTCTTATACTTGGTACATTAGGAAGACAAGGTAGTACTAAAGTTTTAGGAAATTTAGAAAAACAAATTCACAATTCAGACAAAAAGTTTGTTAAGATACTTTTATCAGAGATTTTCCCTAGCAAATTAGCATTATTCGGACTTGATGCATTTGTCCAGGTAGCCTGTCCAAGGTTGTCTATTGACTGGGGAATAGCTTTCCCAATGCCTTTATTGACACCTTATGAGTTATCTGTATCATTAGGAAATATCAAATGGTTAAAAGACGATGGTACTTATCCTATGGATTTCTATTCCAATGACAGCTTAGGGCCTTGGACACCTAACTATAAACCTCTATTATGTTCAGGTACAGATAAAAAATGTGATAACTGTTGTGGTGGTAAGGACAAATAATGTTATTTACCGGAACATTCTCTGGGATCACAGCAGCCATTTCACGAGCCTGCTGAAACACTTGAGAGTCCATGAATTTTGCAGGGAATGTCTCTGCAAAGTTCTGAATGCGCACTTTCTTAGTATCATTACTGTGAAAAAAAAAGTGTTGTATTGTAATTTCAAAATAATAATTATTAGTACAGCCTTAGTAAAGCAGCAGTAGTGTATACAGAAGCTGTACTAATAACACTGCCCAACCTGAGACCTCATGTCTTAGGTTTGATTCTCAAGTTGGGCAGTGTTATTTGATTTTTCTATAAATAGAAATATAAAACATTTTGAGAACAGTGTATGTTTAATTACTTTCACCATAGCTTGTTGTTACGAGAGAGCTTTATCTGAACTTAAGACTATCATTTCCTAAAATAAATAAATATAATTCTAACAAACAATAATTTAAACATGGCTTGTTGGTTTTTAAATATAGATACTTATATCATTCTTGTTAAAAGGGAATTCAGACTTTATAATTTATAATACATTTTAGTAGCATTTCTGATATATCTGCCTTTTCACTTGAGAATAAATCTTTTTATTGACTTCATTAAATATTATAAGTTAACTTACCGATGCATCAAAGCCACTGCAAAGCAATAGTTGAAGAGTTGAGGGTTTAGGTTGGCTCTTGCGAAGACACATGTTGAGAGAAGCTCTTCCAGCTGGTTCTCCGGAACGTCTGGTAATGTAAATATTTGTTGATGTAATTGTGAATACCTTGAATAACTTATTGTTAAACTTATTAAATTTTTATAAGTATTTTGTATTATTACGTATTTTGTTCCTAATCCTAATAACATTAATTTCCTAAATCCTGAATTAATTTGCCAATAAATAATAATTTTATCTATAGTTCGTTATTAAGGATAAATATAATTCTAACAAACAATAATTTAAACATGGTTAATCAATAATAAAATCTATAGTTAGTTATAAAGGAAGAAGAGAGAAGAAGAGTTATTAAGGACATAACTGAACCATACACCTTTTACTTACCTACCTATTACAAAGTTAACTTGAAATAAAACAACTTTAATAAATTAGTTATTTAACCTAAAGACAGTTATTTGGCACATGATTCTATGAAAATTATATCAAACTTTTACTCTCTGTAGATAAAACAATTTGTTTCTTGAATATTGGAACCGGGCATTAGATACCTGATTTAGGGCTGGCATACAATTTTTAAACGCAAAGTTTATTCTGCGTCACTTACTCATAAGGACGTCAATGACTTCGGTAGCCATCTCTTGATGTCTCGGAAAGAAGAGCGAGAAATCTGAGTCTATAGGCAGTTGCGAAGCGATCTTGAATTTGGGCACTTTTGTCAGGTCCTTGAGCAGAATCCTTGGTGTGTCATCGTCACCGTAACGGTTGTTCAACTCTACACCATTGTTCGCGTATTCTGGGGGCTGTAATCGCATAGTATCATTATACAAACAGCATAACAGACAAATACATATAGACCTACATCCAATGTCTAGACATTTTATGTCTCTAAGACGGCTGCTACCAAACGAAAGGAGAGTAGGTGTGCAGAAACAGACAATAGCTTTTGTTTAAAAATGATGATTTAAGTACTAACCTAAAGCTATTGGTTGTTGGCGCATCTCTACGCTTTGGTGGAAACCGGGCCTTGGGAGTGATTTCTATTAAGAATTTATTTATTTTATTTTATTTATTATTCCAATTGCAAATACAGATAGGTACATGGAATGTTTAGTATGTTACATTTATCTAAAAATTTAAATCTTTCCTATTATAAATAAAATTAGACATGTAAAAAAATAATTTGATACAGTAATTTCAGGGATAATCCTGGTATTGCAGAAACTTTGCTTACATTGACACCATAAGCCTATATTATACTTGGATCACCCACCTGAGGATGCACGCATGTCAATCCTATGCGGGCATTCTCACAGTACTTGCCTAAAGTATATGAAATAACTTACCACAAACTGTTCTGTTAGCTGGAAGACAGCTTTTTTGTCGCCCTTTGGAGTGAGGATAGGCTCATGTAGGCGATCAAACAGCAATTCCAGATTATCTTCGACGCTAGCCATTTTAGTTAATTTATGAATAAAATAAACTAAAATAGAATATTATACTATACACACCTCACAGGAACTGTGAAGTGGAATGTGTAGTTCACATATTAAAGTCCTTTTATATAGAATGCATGTCTCTAGTACGGAGTGCAACATTCGGAGTGCAAAAAACCACACCGCAGGAACTGATAGGAGGATGAGAAATATATGAGCCCTTATCGAAATTAGACTATGAATCAAATAGGTATGTATCATTTATATATGTAAAGAAGTATTATTTTTATTGTATACCTACATGCATTGTTGTATCTATAGTGTTACAAGGTAAGAGGGGTCAGGCCTCTATACAGTGACGGCTTACATAAAGCTCTAGAATTATGTCTTCAAACCTAGCATTTTTAGGTAGGCACGGAACATCCACTTGCTGTTGATTTGAGTGCAAATGCCATGCCTCTCAAGAAATAGGTAATTGGTAGGTATCTACAAACAGACAAAACATTCGGTACCTACGTCTATCTGCTTTGCAAAGCTGTATAAACGAGCATGTTACGGGTGACCTTACAAACATACAATATAGCTAACACTTAACGAATGAGGACAAAGGAAGGAATGGAAGACGGATAAGTATGTAAGTTTCAGAAACTCTTTACCCACTGCGCTTAACGCACGCGCAGGAGTGTTACACTAGTTACTCTTACGGCGCCGGTTTCTTTCGTTAGATAAGGGGCTTGCAAATTATTGTTAAGTGCTCTAACGGTGGGATATGTCGCGTACCCATAGTTCCCTTGATTAATTACCTTTTCTCCGTTTTATGGAATTTATTTTAATCTCAACTCTCGCACAAGTAATATTAATATAATAGTCCTGTGTCGCGGGAGACTTCACAAACATTCAAACAATGGACACAAAGAACACCCAGATTGGAAAATATATTTGTTGATCACACAAGTTATTGTATCGCATGGGAATCGAACCTACAATACTCGGTACAGTAGCTGTGGCGACTGGCGAGGCGACCACTTGAGCTACTAAGTCATCCGTGCAGTCATATTATTCATATTAAGTCAATATGTTCGCTGCATTGTATCCTTTGCCATCGGAGGTTACTTAAGCTAAGCTGCGAAATATTTGGGCTTGTTTTACAGTCACGCTGATCGTCGGCGTTGACAGATCAATATGTATGTAATTAAAGCAATCGTTCCTGAGTCACGCCGATGGCTCAGCGCTGACATGCGTCGGCGCCGAGCCGTGCGTGGCCGTACGCATCTGCCGTCGGCGCCGCTGAGTGCTGACGCGCTTGCATAACGAGCTGTTTACACAAGGTCAGCAAGCGACAACACGCGGTCAGGTATCGACTTGTAGCTTATTAAATAGGATCGATTTCTATTCACTTGCAATATTCACAAACACTAATTAGTATTAGTGCTTAGTAACACTAATCTCACAGTTTACACATTGGGACTTAGGATTAGTGACAAGTACTAAGCACTTAGCTACTAAGCCCGTGTAAACCAAGCCTAAAGCAGTGAGAGTTGCAATGTCAACATAGATAAGAATAAGTACTAAAGTAAATGTCACGCAGAATGCACGCGCCGATGAATAGGTACTGTCATGTCGCAAAATCGAGATATACCTAGACACTGGCCGTGTCATCGATGAAGCAAGACTGATAAGATGTTTATGGGATGCTTCCGACCAGTTTTATAAAAACAAAGATGCACGAATGAAGGCTTGGGATGACATTGTAGTTGCATTAGGTTTTGGGGATGTATTACAAAATGAAAAAGACAATGGGTGCACGCCGTAACCTGCTACGGGATAGCTTATCCTGTAACTTCACTAGAAGCTCGTCGAAACTTTTTGATGACATTCGAAAGTAGTTAAAGAACTTGTATTCATCGGAGCTCAACTCTCCATCCTTCTCCCTAGCCTTTATTATTCCCAAGTCAATTGGGGTCGGCTTTCTAGTCTAACCGGATTTGACTGGATATCAGTTTTTACACGGAGCGGCTGCCACCTGAACGCCGCAACCCGAAGGCTAACAATACCCTAAGGCTAGACCAGTGCCAGGATATTTAGAGGGCACTGACTTCCCAATAACGACTGCCATAGATGTTCATGGTAGCCGGGACCGACGGCTTAACGTGCTCTCCGAGGTACGGAGCAGGCGATAATTGTCAATCAATACGCACATAATTTCGAAAAGTCATATATCTTCCGAAAGTCAGAGGTGCGCGACGTGGGTTCGAACCCGAGACCCTCAGCATTGCAGTCTGTTGGTCTCCCCACTGAGCTATCGCTGCTCAACTCTCCATATAATGAGATAAATGTTCCACTAAGTAATCTCTGAGCAAGAAACGGATGAACATATTGCATTCTTTTAGGTTGTCTTTTTTCCATAAATAATACGCAGGAATAGTTTTCACAACCGACATCGTGATGTACCTATCTGGCAGTAATCGGCATGAGACTAAAACGTCTCGAGCTGACAGGTCGGCGCTGACAAGCTACGTGCCGACGCGACGGTCAGCGCCGACGATCGGCGTGAGAGTAAAACCAGCCTTGATCTTATAGGCTCACTCATAAGATAGTTTAGGTATACGTATTACGGGCGAACCGCGATAATAGATACCTTATAGCCCAGCGGGCGTGTATGTGACTGCATTGCTATGTGTTAGTCTTGGGTTCAATTCCCGGGTGGGGCAGTGTTATTGGGTATTTCTATTAAGAAATTCTCAGTAGCAGTACCTACGAAGTCTGAAACTGTGCCCGGTAAATGGTAATAGGTAGGTACGTGGCATTAGCGTATGCGTATCTAGAGTTATGTTTCAGAGGATGAGAAGTTAGGCCCGGCTCCTAGACTGCGGTGGCCGACATGTAACGCTTGAATTTTGAATCAAAACCTAATAGAGGGTAGGCGCTAGATATTTCTGGAGTTAGCTTGTCCTCTTAGCTGGCGAAAAATATCTAAGTGTAATACAACTCTGCCTATCCCATCGGGATATAGGCATGAGATTTTGTATGTACCTATTTATATAGATTGCTATTAAATATTGTGTAACCTTACTTGAAATAAAAATGCTTATTTATTTTATTAAAAGCTGGTATTATTAGCCCAGCCAAGCCGCTAACTGAAATAATATATACATTACTGAAATACATAATAGGTAATAATAATTTATTTATTTTAGTATAAATTCTTAGTTTTACAATTGCATCTTAACAATAACATAGTGTACTTATAGATGTTTGGGTTAGGGGAGCGAATCCGTGAGGAAAGTATCCTTGCGGATTCGAGCCGTCGCGTCGTCGCCGGCGAACCGCGCGGCGCAAGCGCGCTTTCGCGCGCCTAATGCCGCCACAATGAAGACCGCGGGCGGGAGAACGGAGATCTCACGCCCGCCAGCCATTGAGTCGGTCCGACGCTCTCTGTAGTGCCGCGGCGGCGCCCAGGAGTCATATTCTGCTGGGTGAGTCGCTGAGATAGTCTCTTTTCCAGCGACCCATCCACTATACAAGGCAGCGAGTAGGCACACCGTGAGGTTTTGGTCCGTAGGTCCGAAGTACGAGAGAGCCGGACATAATCCTCTCGCCTCCCGTTGTGGTGATGGGGTATGCATCAGGCGCATTTACGCAGGTAATAACCCTCTCGCCTCCCGTTGTGGTGATGGGGTATGCATCAGGCGCATTTACGCAGTTAATAACCCTCTCGCCTCCCGTTGTGGTGATGGGGTATGCATCAGGCGCATTTACGCAGGTAATAACGCTCTCGCCTCCCGTTGTGGTGATGGGGTATGCACCAGGCGCATTTACGCAGGTAATAACCCTCTCGCCTCCCGTTGTGGTGATGGGGTATGCATCAGGCGCATTTACGCAGGTAAAAAAAAACTGTGTTCATGTTCATCACTATTTATCATCACTGCCTATGGTTGGTAACGAACCCAAAAATTGTTGATAGCATGTTCGACATCATACCCGTACGTTATTGTCGATTAGAATATATTTATTAATAATTATCGTAGTTGCTAGAAGACAAAGCTTAGTGCGCATTACGCTTTCTTAAACCTGCGAAATGTTAGGCAGAAGTTCATGCGGATGAATGGAAGGCGAGCTTATTGGGGTCCGACCGTTACACACCGTGGCACATTGCCAGATAGGCTGTAGGTACTTATAACGATCTACGTACCTATGTATTTTAATAGACGTTTAATATTCTTAAACGAGTCTCCTAAACTTGACTGCACGGATGGCGTAGTGGTTTAAATGGTCACCTCGCCGCTGCCTCTACGACGAGTGTTGTGGGTTCCCACACGGGACAAAAATTTTTGTTATTCACAAATGGTTGTTTTGAGTCTTGGTGTAGGTACTTTGTGACCGTTGTTTGAATGTTTGTAAAGTCCCCCGCTACACAGGAATTATTTCTAGTGCGGGAGTTGTCTTTATGAAAACAAAAAAATACTGAAGCATGTTTGAAATTTATATAGGTCATATACGTCTTTGCATTTATCTTCTGGTAAGTATTTAAAGATGTTAGGGTAACTACGGCATGTCCAAGAGAGACAAAAGAGCTGCCGTACGTATATAATATACATAAGGGAGCTTTACCATTTAAATATCCAGAACATACCTATTGTGCCGATACCGCGTGCAAACAATATTTTCGAGCGAACTAAAAAAACAAGGTCGTCGAACTATTTGCTTCACGGAACCTACCTAAAGTTAATCGTCATTTTCTTGTAGTAAAAACAAATATTTAATCAATTCCAAATATTATTGCATACTAGATGTTCCCGCGGTTTCACCCGCGTTTATCGTTACTGCGCCTCCCCCATGGGTCGTAGCGTGATGTTATATAGCCTATAGCCTTCCTCGATAAATAGGCTATCCAACACTAAAATAATTTTTCAAATTGAACCAGTCATTCCTGAGATTAGCGCGTTCAAACAAACAAACAAAGAAACTCTTCAGCTTTATTAATTTATTATATTGGTATAGATAGGTAGGTACCACATTACTATTATCCATATGTTGTTATCACTGCTTCGTTCATTGATACGAGTACCACCACATCCGTTAGGTGTTGATGTATTGTGGTTAAGCGACCGAAAGTTAATATTTCTGAAAAACATTATTATCATCATTGTATTGATCTATAAATAAAATCCTAACGTTTACAATAATTAATAATAATAAAAATATAATAATAATAATTTATTTGCGTAAAATGTGGTAGTTACAAAAGTAGGTGGTAAGTACATAATTATAGGCGCTGAGCACATTTCGCTATATTTAAATAGCATGCAAATTTTTATACATTTACACTTTTAGTAAATAGGAACACTTATCAAGAACACAGTACTTTACATAATGCAAATCATAAATCACTATATTTTTATAATCCTAAGATCAAAATCTATTTTAAACAGAACAGAAATATAACCTTAAATAGGAATCTAAAATAATAGATAAATTTTAAAAACTTGTTTTACAATACATTTCTAAAGGAATGAGAGGCAAACTTTTTAATAAATTCGTCAATTGAGTAGAAGCTCTCTTTTATTAACCAATTTCTTAAAGCTGTACAGAAATTACTATAAGGAAGGTATATTATTTCCTCAGGTAAAGAATTAAATATCAGCGGTGCCATGTACACACAACTACGTCTAAATATTTCTGTATGTGGTATTGGCATTTTTAAATAAGAATTAGTGACTTTACGCTTATTAGTATTATCTTTTCTTTCAAATAGTTCGGGGTTGCGTTTTACAAATTTTGCTACTTCATTTACAATTATTTATTGATGAATAAAACTGGTGCGGTGCGCGGTGCGGCGGATGACGAAATAGATGCCGTTTCGTTTCCTGAAAAAGTGAAAACTAAAATAACGTTGCGCCTGCGCAGTTAATATTGACTGCGGCAGACAAAAAAAACATTGTGTTGCCTTTTTGTAGTTAGCAGACGTTCCAGATCTATTAAGGCTTACTGTATTATCGGCAGGGCTTGTTCGTAGCACTTGCGGCATAGATACTTTGAACGGTTGGTATTTGCTAGCACACGCCTGATACTACTAGTACCTATAGTATTATCTAGATTATTTGTGCTGATACCATTAATGGCGCAATTGTTTATAACTACGGTAGCTGTGCATTCCATTTAAAAAACAACAATGTTATATTATGTACAGGAGTGTGTATTATGTGTAGGTATATAGCTATTACTGTAGGACTAGGTAGATAATTCTATTTTCAAAGAAAATAATAGCAGATGTTCTTTGAAGTTCTCAGCAGTGTTGCTAATCTTCTATATACTTATAATAAAACTGTAGAGAGGTCAATTCTGTACATTGAATATATATTCAAAATTAATATTGGAGGATGAATGGTGATCGATACTGATGACAAAAATGCAATCAGTAAATTTTTTGTCTGTCTGTCTGTCTGTCTGTATGTGCACGCATGGGTCAAAAACTACTGAAGGGATTTTAACCAAACTTGGTACGATTGTAGTCCATACTCCTGGGCAGGTTATAGGCTATATAACATAACGCTAAGACACATAGGAGCTGAGCAGTAACGATAAATTTAAAGCAATTCGGACGAAAATGCGCTTTCGAGCTCTTATCCTCGCATACGTTGATCATACACCAAAAGTATGTATTACAAAGATGATGGTCTTCAAAAGATCTACAAAAAAGTCCTTAATCTTTTATAAGTTAGCCACAATAACGTGTTTAATCGTTAGGCATTTCTTCAAAGTGTATTAAAATACATAAATATATTGTATTTCACATAGGTATATCTTTATCAAACTCCCATATTCAAAAAGTACACTTTAATATTTATATTATTAAAAAAAAATATAGGAATCGGTTTATAAACACACAAGATATAGATGAAATAAAACTTCCAAATCTCGCCGCGCCAGTATGGGTACGGCTATACGGTTGATTGTTGTTTAACGCGCGAAACGGCCATCCGCTGCATTTATAAAAAGGCGGGGGCGCTCACGCGCCGACTTCACTCACATTTTGTTTGTTTGGTTGAACGCGGTAATCTAAGGAACTACGGGTAAAAATTAGAAAAATATTTCAGTGTTGGATAGCCCATTTATAGAGGAAGGCTATAGGCTATATAACATCACACTACGACCAATAGGAGCGGAGCATAAATGAAAAATATTGCAAAAACTAGGAAAATTCTCTTATGTGAAGCAGACGAAGTTGCGCGGGTCAGCTAGTTAATTATATAATTATATCAAAACATATATACAATATGCATACATACATTATATTGCACGTGTTTTAAGATTCGAAGCATTGTGCATCAATGATTCGAAGATACCATCTATATCTATTGATCAAGTGTCGACAAGCCTCAAAATAAACAAAGTACCTATTCTCTACACTAGTATACCTAATAAAGCTAAAGAGTCTGTTTGTTTAAACAAACCCTTTAGTTTAAATTAGGTTGAGATTTGGATCTGAAAACTGATTTTTGCATTTAGGCTACTTATCATAACGTTACGAGCCATGGGAGCGGAGCAGTAATCGGAAAAGTGGGTGAACCGCAGGGAACAGCTTGTGAACACATAATTATTATGTTATGATATTATTTTGCTGTAGGTCCTACGTCTGTTTATTAGATTGCCAGTATTATAGGCGTTAAATTATTTACCTATAAGTTATTGTTTAATATAATAAGAATTCTAATAATTTATTCATATGCTATGTAGTGCGTGTAAAATCCTATATTCGAAGCCCGGTTCAGCCTGGTGGCTCGGTTTTCTCTTAGGAAATTCTAATTAGTATGAAGAGGTGGGGCAATATATCAGGTACAGTAGAGCCTAGTTGCTGAAGTAGTATTATCTTATCAATTCCTGCGACTTACCTATCCACCATTTAAGGCAGGAGTAGGCACACTGTAGTAGATTTAGTTGGTAGGGGATATCCGGGACTTTCTTTCTTTAACCGAGTGAGTCCGACAAACCCCCTCCGCTCTCCGTTGTAAAGGAAAGTATTGGGCCAGTCTACTATTAGGTACTTTCGATTAATACAGATTATCTACCAAAAATATATATGTGTTGAGATATCTTTGTCTAAAACTTCAAAGATATGTATAAATATCTTGGCAAACTGTATGGATTTGCTTAAGGTATTTTAACTATTTTAAAGTGTCCTAAAATCGCAGTAGTGAAAAGCTACCCCAATAGGTAGTTTTTTAAGATAACCTCCATCAGTGTTGGATTAAGCAAGCGCGGGGCCGGTAGCAAATTCTTTCGGGTAAGAGTGCTTGCATACCTACGTCAGACTTTGTAGAGCTGATTATTGGGCCGACTGAAATTCTACACATTTATACGAGCGACTTTTTTTAGAACTTGTACGTTTACCGTATGAAATTCGGTGTTTTATATACGCCAAGGAAATAGTCGGTTACCGATTGTCTGACGTGGATTGTCTTAGTAGGAAAAGTTGTAACATTTCACGTTTTTGTGATATCAAGTAAATTCAATATACTACATCTTAAGTAATAATTTTCACTCAAAAAATTACGCTCAGGCTGAGATGAGTGGGTTTAAATATACGAGACCCTCTTTCGCGGGGGGGCCCTAGCAATTGCTACTCTTGCTACGTGGTTAATCCGGCACTGACCTCCATATGTACCAGTAATATATCCTGTGTCGCAGGAGACTTTACAAACTTTCAATCAACAGACAAGGAACACCCAGGCTATATTTGTGCATCACACATATGCATTCGAACTCACAACACTCGGTGTTGTACCAAAAACCACTACACCGTCCGCGTCCGTGTAGGTTAACCCTATGTACCTATATCAATTTTAGTTTTTATCTAGTATTAGTTTGGTATTGAGATATTCAACATAATCCTAACTCAATTATAAAAGCGAAAATGAGTTTGTTTGTTACCTTTTCATGCCTAAACCAATGAACCGATCATTCTGAAATGTTGCATATACATTGTCAGGTGTACAGAAATGGACATAGGCTACCTTTCATCCCGAAAAAAAATTACTGTTCGCGAGGAAAACAACAATAACGTTCTTATGATAATAGATGGCGCCACGTGTCTTTCGAATCATGATTGAATTATATTATTACAAGCAGAGTACAACCCGAATTGATTGTCAAATTCTAAATTAACGCGAGCGAAGCCGCGGGCAAAATCTAGTATATTAGATATTTTGCGGTCTCAATTGAACCATTCAGTCACACAAGAAAATAACAATGTATTTATAACACATTTTTATTTTGCTACTAATATAGAGGTAATACTAATAACAAATAAACAACAATAATTATTGTCCTATTAAATTATAAGTTTTATTTCAATGAAGGTCACAGACTAGTTAGTAGATTAATTTACTTATTTTGTTTCACTTATTTATCTTTCAGAAATTGGCAGATTGTATCTAGGAATTTCTCTGGTTTTTGACTATGGACCCAGTGACCAGCACCTTCAATGAACACCAACCCAGCTAATGGGAAGTACTCTTGTATTTCCTTTAGATCATTTCTCCTGAAATATAAATAAAAATATTTACAAACAGATACTAGCACCTGGATACTTATATATATATAATTATAGCCAAATACAACTACCATTATAGTTGTATTTGTCTAGAGTCTAAACAAACATTTGATGGTGTCTTTAATGACAGAATGATAAAGGATCATTGTTTAGACTGAGCAGTGCCATGTCAAGCACATTGTCACCACTTCTTTTAAAATGGTTGGTATGGCAATCACTGATAACTTATTATTCATATGGTGAACTTGATGCTTAACTTTATGCTCAATTATAAGTTTCTGGACTTAATCCCTAGATCGGGCGGTTTTGTTAGGCTTTTCTTTAAAGTAATTTTTAGTATTAGCAAACAGTCTGAAATGTGCTTATGACAGGAATAGACCAAGCTTCTATTAAAGAGGAGTTAAAATATATAACTTGCACAATATAAGGATACACGTGTAAGACTTAGATGTCTTATGTATTTATGTACTTTTATTTTATAAATGTTAGAAGGTCAATATTTGAAAGCATACCCAATATAGTCTGACAGAGATCCTCCAATAAACAGGGTTGGTCCAGCATATTGAAGTCCTCTCAAGTTGGATGGAAAGCAAGATATATGTGACTGGAAATTGTCTTTTAATGCTGGTATGTTTACTCTCCAGGTATATGACCCTGTGTTTGTTTGTACCAAATTAGTTATAAGGAAGTTTCTTAAATTCAAATCAGGAGTAATACTCTTCAACTGTTCATCAGCCAATTTCCTGGCTTTAGACATTGCTATGCCCGGCCTGATCGCAACGGATGACATGGCATTAAACAAATTCACCATAGAGTAGATTTGTGGACTAGTTTTCACTGGTGAAATATCAACCACAATGAGGCTGGATACCATGTCGGACTGAAAATATTAAAGTTGGTTTTTATTATTAATTAATAATAATTTATTTCTCAAAAGGTTACAAACAGTATAAACAGAGAAAATTTACAATGTATAAACAAGTTACAGCATACATTTGTTAAAACACTGGTACCCAAGGTAAGACTTAACTTGAGTTTTGGATACCAGGGCTCTCTGGATATTAAAACTTATTTAAATATATTTATGTTGAGATGTTCATATGATGAGTTACTTATTTAGCCTGTTTTTTATTAAATGTGAGGTGATTTTAGTGTTCCTCAGTTTCTGCATAACTTCTATTCATAAGCCATTTTAATATTTCCTTTTTTCAGTGTGATTTAAGGAGTCGATAGATATTGCAATTTTTATTGAGGATATTATATAGGTGGCCACCGATCACTCTAAAATGTTGTGCAGCAAGAGTGGTCCTAAATTTCTTGCTTTGACAAACTTTATAGTAACTTTTGGATACAATTAGGATCGTATTCTAGGGAGATATGTTGACGAGTTACAGTTTCGAGCACAAAGATCTGTCTCACAGTTAAAGTCTGACATTCATTATAGAGTTGGATGGTGGGGTATCTGAAAGGTTTAAAAGTCATAACCTTGAGCACTGTTTGTTTGTGCTCGTTCGAGAAACAGCATTTGGGTTTTAGCTGCTCCTCTCGTCAGACCGAAATACAATAATTTATTATAGATCTGCAGAGAGCACAATATATCATTTTTAATGTACCTTTGTCAGCAGAATAGCGCAGCTTTTTAAATATAAATATTGTTTGTCTGACACGCCGAGTCAGGCAACTAATGTGATATTACCAGGTGATCAGATGATCAATATATACACCAAGATATTTAATATATGTATTTATATCTAATTAAGTCAGGACAGCTACAGGAAGAGGACGGTGTACTAGGAGGACAGGAGTGGGCTCTGAGTTAGAACATTTTTGGTATTGGTTGCGTGGAGATTGTTAGTGAGAATGTGAGATACATAGTTTTATTAAGATTGACGGTTAATAGGTTATTTGATAGCCATTGCATTACCTATTACATTGTATTTTTAAAATTATATCATTATTATAAGGAGAATATAATATATTGGTATTTAATTGTTAATATTCATACTAAAATTAAAGAATCTGTAAGGCTGCCATCACATTTTGTTTCTCCATGATGATTAAGTTTGGTGACTGACATGACTTTGAAATAAGTGTGGGTAAAATATTGTACGCGGACTATAAAACAGCATCCGTAAAATGTATGTTTATACCAATACCTATGTAAAATTGTATAACAAAACTACGTACAACTTACACAGAGCAGTGACAGCACCATAGCAGTGCGTCCGCCCATACTGTGGCCCAGGATCGACACTTTTGACAGCTCCAGCTTCTTCAGCAGCTTGATCACGTCATGCGCCATGTGTATATAAGTGTGTTGAGGTGAATGCCTACTGTCGCCGTGGTTACGCGCGTCTACGCTGATAACCTTCCTACCCGTGGTCCTATGGATAGCCTTGCTCATACTGTTCCAGTTATTCTTTGATCCCAGTAACCCATGTAATATTACAAGCGGAGGTCGAGTTGATTGCTCTGGGTGAGTTGTGCTCTCGTAAGACGCGTAAGCCAAGTCCACGGCTTCTGCATTTTCTGACGTGATATGTCTTTTCGCATATTGGGAAACATTTGGAACAACTCTAGGACAAATATTTAGACCACGCAGTATAATTTTGGGTGATTTATGATTGAGTAACATGTTTATTTAGGTTGTTGTAAAATTTTGAAGGTGACATTATTTACTTTTACAATGACAGCAATAACTGACAGTTACAGTTCGCATCACTGACAATATAATATAATAGGAGACTAGCTAGGTACGAGTTACCTATATCCTTAATTTAAAACTCATGGCACTAGTATGTATCTATTATTAGTAATTGTACAAATTCAAAGTTATTTCATGGTGCATGGTGGTAATTTCACCTACATACATTTCGAAAGATATTCATTAGGTATAGTATCGTCAGTTTCTCTTAGTGTGAAGATAATCTTATAATAAATTAACATCTTTGATTTTACGGTAATTTCGCGATCAGACCTGCTACAAGAAAGAAAATCATGTTGTTTGATGAGCAACTAAAGTTGAGTTAGGGGAGACCAGGGACAATTGAAACAATTTTCCATAAACCATGTGCAGTGCAGTATCTATAGAACACACATCCCTCATATTTATGTCAGTGAAAGAATAGTTATCTAGTTATTAAATTAAATGTGATATATGTCTCTACCTCGAATAGTTAACCTACAATCACCTATTAAACAAGACCGGGCACAGTGATTCTATTGACCCCACCCCAAAGACGGATGAAACAGTATGTAGGGATAATTATTGAAACACAGAAAATATTTTAGGAATTACTGAAAGTTTTTAATCAATCTTAACAAAATTCCTTAACCACTATGTTACTAATTGAGATTGTGACAAGTCAGTCTACTTAACATTAATATTTCAAAAATTATAAACAAAAACATTTTCAACATAAACAACTCTAAAGAACAATGCTCACAATGTATGAAAAAAAAACCCAGGCCCGGCGGAAAAGAAATGTATCTCAGATTTTGAGTATTAAATTGTGACAAAATATTATGTAGAGGGCGTTGTCGAAATCTATTTCTAAATGTCATAAATTGCTAATTGTTTTGTGTAAGGAGTTACACTTATGATTTAAAAATGGAGAATTCCTAAGAGACCTAAGTATGACATTTAGTCATATATTTTGACAATACCACCTACATAATCTGGATTAATAATATCCACAGAGTACTTTTTTATATCGCTACCATCTCAGCAAAAAAAAAGAATCGAGCAGAGAGGGCGCCTGACCTGCATTGTCTGGTATCCGGGTGGGCTGGAGTACCAGTTGAGACAGGTCATGCGTGAGAGCGAACGCATGGGCAGTTCGTCCCGCGTGGTCTGTTTTGGGAGAACCCAACCAGGTCTCATGGAGGGCATTGAAATCTCCCAAGAACACCAACTCAGCGTACGGAAACCGCTCCTGCGCGTCGTCTGCCGCCTGACTCAGGTAATTGAACAGTCGAGTTGTCTCAGCCTCTCCTGAATGGGATCGGTAGAGGCACATGTAGATTTGGCTGAAAGAGCCATGATCTACGTGTACCCAAAGGACAGAGAAGGAAGGGTCCTCTAGGCATTGTAGACGGTGACAGCAAATATCCGCCCTAACAAACAAGCATACCCCGTCTTTCACGAGGAAACACTCCTCTAGCACGTAGCCGGGATATTGCAGGTAGTTCGTGTCTGCAGGACGGCGTATTTGTGTCTCCGTTAGAAAAAGCATTGCCGGCCGAGCCGTCTCCAGGTGGTGATGGACGGCATTAAGGTTAGCGTGGAGTTCTCTGATGTTAATAAACTCCACGACACAGGAAGCAGCAGTGGGGTTACTCGCTGTGAGTGCATTCGCTGTAAATAATGATCGCAGCGACAATTCGCTGCCTCCCTGTCACACACAGCGAGTTCTACACGAGAATTTCGACAGTCTGTTGGTGCGCAAATTCAAAATTGCTGTTATTTGTGTCCCACAGCTCCTCGAGAAACGAAGAAGACGAAGAAACGAATTATATCGTTATTTCCCCACTTTAAAGAATCTTTTTTGGTTGACTCATCTTTATATACTCACTAGATGTTCCCGCGGTTTCACCCGCGTTTGTCGTTACTGCACCGCCCCCGTGGGTCGTAGCGTGATGTTATAATAGCCTATAGCCTTCCGCGATAAATAGGCTATCCAACACTAAAAGAATTTTTCAAATCGAACCAGTAGTAATCACGCAGAATAAACCAGGAGAAACATCGTTTGTATTATGTCTGTAATGGGTAATTATTTTGCTGCGATGTTATTTTAAAACTGCAACATCTCTTAGGATATTCATTGAAATCGAATGATGTACAGGGCAATTTTGTTTTAAATTAAATACTTGTGATGAATAACGTATTTATTGAAGTGAAACTTCTTTATCGACGTATGGGAGAAATTTTGCAGCAGCGTCACGTTTTTCGGTTACGCGCCATGTTGCTTTTTTATCAAAGTTTAGTATAGTGACGTAAAGAATATAATGTAATATATTTATAATAATAACAACAATATATTAGTTTTGAAGTTTGGTTTGAAATAAGAATAACAATATATTAATTTGAAAGTGCTAAAATAAAAAGACTTTAAGTGAATTTACAAGAAAAGTGAGAGTAATTATATATTTCGTTTTATAAATTCAACACGTATGAGCATGATTTTAATATTTATTTGAGGTTAACCTCACTTTTTGATTGTAAGTATCAGTGAATGTATATAAATCTGTTAAAATTAGCAAGTATTAATAAATATGACTGTAAATCTAGTGAACATTATTAATTCTAAAAACAATAAAAAATATAAATTAAATAATAATTTAAAAATAAAACAAAACACGATTAGAAAATAAAAATATGTATACGTACATCTTTTTTAATTATTCGTTTTTAATGATTTATTTATTCATTTTTAATTTTATAAAATCGTTGCATTTCTACAAGATTAACTGTCATCATATAATTGTATTACTTTGAAAAGATAATTCCAATTATTTATTCATAACTTGTGTAATTGATTAAGTCATTAAATATCTGCTTTGAATTATTTTTATTAAGTTATGAAATAAATATTGATATTAAAGTTAGTTAAATAATTTTTGTTAACTAATTAATGTCGTAAAGAAGTTTCACTTCTTACCTGTGTACTCTGGTACACACACACATTTATTTGGATAAGGATTAATATCATGTTTATAAAAATACCTTCGCAAATAATGCATTATTTTAGAACAAATTTGGTTAGCATAAAAATGGTTATAGTGAGCCAACCTTGAAAGATAGACATATGCTGTCGCGGACTTTTGTTTAGAACTTTTAAAGGGAAACAATTCTGTCATACATGATTTTTGCGAAACTTTAACTGTTTACGCAGCGCACGCAGCGGACGCTCTCAAAAGGAAAAAAATCCTCCGATTTTAACATTCTTCATTGGGGCTCCGCTCCTATTGATCTTAGCGTGATGATATATAGCCTATAGCCTTCCTCGATAAATGGGCTATCTAACACTGAAAGAATTTTTCAAATCGGACCAGTAGTTCCTGAGATTAGCGCGTTCAAGTAAACAAACAAACTCTTCAGCTTTATAATATTAGTATAGATATCTATGCAGCGACGAAACGACCTGTAGCACAGACGTGTCTAGTCTAGTCTAGAGCGGCACGCTGAGCGGAATGGCTATTCGCAGCGAGTACCCTGTCACACACAGCGAATACTCGCGGCGAATGCGCATTCGCCGAGAGTAAAATTGAACATGCTCAATTCAAATCGCGGCGACTGAATCTATTCGCAGCGAATAGCCTGTCATACATACAGCGAATAATCGCGACGAGTAGGCATTCGCAGCAATTAATCGCTGTGTGTGACCGAGGCTTAACCAAAAGACTAAACATGGCCGATGAAGCAACGAACGACGCGTCACAGACGTATTATGGTTTTCGAGAAATTGACGTTGTTGCAATCATGACGTGGTTCAATTGTCCCCGGTCTACCCTACTTTAGCGATATTCACATGACAAGGTCCGGGTTTCCTCAAGCTGTTTCCCTTTACCGTTAAAGTGAACGATAATTAACTATTTAAATACGCATAATATGTCTTTCAGAAGTTAGAGTTGCGCGCCTTGGGATCGACCTGGAGACCTCTGCGTGGCAGTTCAACGGTCTCCCACTAGGCTATTGATGCTATTTCTTAAGTAGGTACTTAACTTTTGTTAAGCCAAACCAGCCAGCCAGCAACTATGGTTGCTGGCTGGCTGGTTTGGCTTAACAAAAGTTAAGTACCTACTTAAGAATCTTTTCACTCTGTTTCACAATTTGTCACAATTTTCACTCTGTGCTATGGCACAGAGTGGAAATACTTCGATATACTTTAATGCTGTTCATAGCTGCGTGTGTTGGCTTCACGTCCATATTATGTCTACTTTTAGTTATGTTGATGATCCGCAGAGGCAACCATGCTTTTTACAGAAACATGAAGGTAATGTCGGGGTGCATTAATCTATATATATACATATATAAATGAATCCCTGTTTCCCTTGGCCACGCCAGAACTTGAAAACGACTTTACCGATTTCATTCATCTTTCTTTTTTAATTTGTGGAAGGTTCTTACGGAAACAAAATGCGCAGTTAATTGGATAATTTTAGAAAACTTAACGACTATTTTACTTCGCGGGTTTGACAGTTCGCACATTTAATTAATGTGAATTTAGCAGACAGCCGTTTTATTTATTTGTAACAAAGGAAAAGCCTATGGTTTTTAAAATTATCAGTCAGTATCAAGAGTAAAATAATATATAGGGAAGTCAGTATGCACCAAAGAGTAGAATAAATAATACGGAAAGTGTGCACTAAGAAATGAATTTTTAGATATATTCAATCGGACCAGGGCTGTTAAAATACATTCATTGCGGCGCATAAAAGACGATGATCTTTTTTTAATGTGGTCATTTGAACGGCCGTTTTATAATCAAATCTAGATTCATATGTTTTCTGATGTTCCTAACTTAATAAATGAAAAGACATTTATACTAAGCACTAAGGATAACTTCGAAACAGTACCTACTAAAACCTAAATCACGGCAAAGTTCTTGATCCTAAAGTATACCATAATAAATTATAAGAATCTATTAGATTTTTAAATCTCATCCCATATTTGGACACGGAACGATTGCTAAACCACGACCAGTGTAAAAAGGGGGTTTTCCAATGTTAAAACATTGTTATCTTTCTAGCATTTGTCCTTTCTCTCCCTTGCTATACAGTCACTTCTGTCTGTTGCGAAATGAATTGCATTTTACAAGTTAGACTCAACAAATAAGGTTACACCTAAGTGCAACCATGAAATTATACTCTCATCGCGCTCAAAGTTTTGTTACCAAAACACTTAATAATACGATTGCAGTTATGGACCAAAACCAATAAATTGTACTTATCATGGAAATCGGTCGCCATTTTAGGGGGTTGCGTGGGGTGGGGGAGTTTCCGCCCGCCGGATATACATGTAATTCAATATGTTTCTTTTTTTTAATGCAAGATAACATTTATTTCTGGCGGGGGCCACTCCTTCCCCTTCCATGTGACCCCCAACACCATCGTTACTCTGTAGGTTCTAGGTATGAAATAAAATGCAGAAGCTTCGATTATTAATTTAATAAATAAATAAAATAAAATAAAGAAAGGGTAATCAAACTTGCTTAAATATGTGACAACCATAGGTTTTTTTACACCTCCAGTGCTGCGGGAAGTGCAGCTCCTACCACGGAGCAAATACTAAGATTTGCTCCGTGAGCTCCTACACCTTTGCGTAACAAAGCACAGGCATTTGATGCGAGTATTGCGAGCCTTAGCAGCAATCGCAGCTTCGGCTTTTCGGCAAATCGTAACACAGAAACACATTTACGTAAACTCAATATCTTTGCGTAAACTCGAAAGCAACCGTAGACAGAGAAATGAGAATTTCTCTGTCTACGAAAGCAACGGAATAACGGAATGGCACATAACGTATCTGTCAAATTTTACATTCAAGATGGCCGCTTACGTTTCGTTTCACGCGTTTTGTTGGGTATACATCCTACTTAAAAATATTAAAATCAAGACATAAGCACAGTAAATATATAAGCTAAAGCAGTAGGGAAACTAGGCATAATTTTTGAAATAAGAACCTACGAACCAATGAAGCGTTAGGGTTGTCCTCGTAACTGATGTAATATCGAATACTTACATTTTTTTGACGTGGATATGTCTGTGTTGACGTTTGTAATAGGGATTATTTCGTAAATATTATAGGGAATACCTATTAATGCCATTTGCAATAAGTAAGCGAAGTTGGTAAGTATGAGATATACCAGGTACATCGATAATAAGCGGTGTGCGAAAAAGCATTAAGCAAATGTCATGACATAATAATGTTGTGTTAGGTCAGTTGTTACGCCCAGCAGTGTTCATGATGCCCAACAGTGGCCATGATGCCCAACAATGGATATGATGCCCAACAGCGGACATTATGCCTAACTGTGGGCATCATGCCCAGCAGTAGGTAGCAGTGGCCATGATGTTCAACGGCGGCAATGATTGAAAAGTACGTTAATTATTTATTAAAACATGTACATACTATATAATATATAGGTACAACATTAACCTAAGTAAATGTTTAAATATAATTGAAATAACATACAACTAATATACGTAATTAAAAATCATCAATATTTATAATCAGTGCTGGATGGATTTTGCTACTACCGCTATACACGTCAAACGTCTTTATAATTACAAATTATTATTTACTGGAAAATACTTTTGTCTGCTACGACACGTTAAAATTTAAAAATAAACCATTCATATTAAGCATATAAGTACGTTTATCAATTATTGTCTAGTACCCATAATACAAATTCTGCTTAGTTTGAGACTAAATGGCGTTGTGTGAAAGTCTGAGGGATATATTATATTATTATTTAATATTCCTCAGACTTTTTAAAATAAACTATCGGGAAGGAAGCACAGAGTACTATAAAACCGATTTTATATATTTTGTATTCAACATTCTAGCTATTTTATATGTTCAAACAACACACGCGTGGCATTTAAAAAATATTCGTATATTTGTTTTTTGCGGACAATTCTTGGTTCAAAAGATAAACAACGTCATATATAATATAATACTATACTAGTAACAACGTGACGGTTCGGCTCGACAATCGCGATTGACAGCACTGCGACATTCGCTTAGGAGTATCGTAGATGAGCGCGCCTGTGTGAGTGTTCCATTTCGAACGTTTGTTCGTAGTTTCCATACTGCTTTAGCTTATATATTTACTGTGACATAAGTATGAAAATTACGTTCCGTTTCACATTAGTATGCGAACTTTTAAAAAGTGATAAAAAATATATAGACAACTGCGGCAGCCAAAAATACTTTTTGGGTTGGAGACGAGGTCTCTTGAACCCCCTACACTCCCAGTATCCTCAAATTCAGGCGACTTGATTCTAAACCCAACTCCTTATTATTTCTAAAGGAAATTACGATTTACTAGTAATTTTTTAAACAAAACTACAAATTGTAACTTATAAATGTTTACTTAAAAATTCGTTCACTATTTTAAAGAAACCCATGGGATTTTCTGCATGTACAT
The DNA here is from genome assembly GCA_963564715.1 of Catocala sponsa. NCBI lineage: Eukaryota > Metazoa > Arthropoda > Insecta > Lepidoptera > Erebidae > Catocala > Catocala sponsa. The sequence continues at coordinate 11,600,699 of OY751343.1, read as the reverse complement.
TATGTCCCACGTTGTCAATGTACTTCAGTTCTGCTTTTGGGAAATACTTTTTGATGCCCGGCTCATGTGCCTTTCTGTAATTAAGTTGTTAGTTTATAACAATATCTTTATTATATATTGATAATAGAAATAAACGCGTTTAAGTTACGGTATTTGGCTTGAATTATGAATGTATGTATCTTACGGAAGATGATCAGATCGGCCACCACCAATGAATAACACCGGGCCTGAATACTGTTTGCCAGCAACCTCCGACGGAAATGATGCTATATTACCAAAGTGGTTCTTTAAAGCATCCAGGTTGTACTTCCACCCAAAAGATTTGTCAGTCCGTTCGCCAATGTTCATTATAATAAAAGCAAAGATATCATTTCGGGCTAATTCGGATGCCATGAATTTGTCTTTAGCAGCCTGTCTAGCTTTACTTATGTTATCGGCGTCTTGAAAATTCACTGATTTCATTATATCTACAAGTTTCGTAAAGAAGTCATTTGTCAAACTTAATGAGGATATCGGCGATATGTCTACAACAACCAAACTCGCCACTTTTGCGGGCTGTAACAACACATTAATTTATCTTAATACGATTAGCTAAGTAATTTCAATAAAATTATTGGTAAATAAAAGAGGAACTCGCTACGCATCCTCGAATTGCCCAACCCGAGCATATCATAATAGCATTTATAGCAGCATAGCAACAGTTGGGATGGGCAATCCGAGGCCGCGTCGCGGGTTCCTCTCTTTCCAATGATTAGGTATATTACCATGGACTTCCGCCAAGTACCTACCGCCTAGTTCAATTCAATATAAATAATTTCAGTTAAAAGATAGGTGACATCTTCAACTTTATCAGGGATGCGAATAACACTACTTGCTCTCAACAAGATTATCAATAAGATCTCTATTGTAAAGTGAGCTATATATCTATAAGGGTTAGTAAAAGTTAGATACACATTTAATTATCACAATAAATACACGCGAGGCTATTGAAATCAAAAAACATCCTAATTTCAATAGAGAAGATGGTTGGAATGTACCACCAGCTTGGGATCCAGTAATTCAAATAGTCAAACCCAAGAAGAAGCAAACCACAGCTAGACTTCATGATACTTTGAGCTCATTCTGTGTAAATAGAAACACCCATGATTAAATTATGTTCGGGTACTTTGAAATAACTACAATGGAACATTGAGACAACTGCCATCTTAGTCTCCCCGTGACCATGGCTGCTTAAAAGCAACCGAAACGTCGGGGAAAGTGTAAATATAAATAGTATAATAGTATAGTAATAGTATAAATAGTTTTAATAGTTTCAATAATTTAATTAGCTTAAAAATTAATAAAGTTTAATAGGTAGTGTAACAGTTTTCAAAATTTTGTAATATAGTGTCAAATAAACAACGCGATAAAATCCGTATATACTTAGTAGTTTAATTTCAATACACGGAGAGTGCACAGAGAGTGGTAGGTATTCCGAGAATAATCGTGTGTAGGACGTCACAGAATTCCGTTAATTACAATCACTTTAATAGATCAAAGACAATCAGGCTCACAAAATGTAGATAATCTCACGTAAATATCGCTGGTCGTAAAATATGGGTGTAATATATGTCTATTTGGCTACTAATTACTTAGGTGGGCGAAATATACACCTATGCGTACATCCTCGAAGAAGCTGATCCTACTTGAGTACCTATCGTGTTTTCGAAAAGGAATAGCGTAAAAGTAAAATATTGCGAGCTAAAGAGAAACAAAAATGAGTAGCTAACCTCTGTTAGTGACAAAGTCATTCCGGTTCTGCCTCCCATACTGTGACCGATAATGTGAGCCTTCTTTATTGATAATTTGTTAATCAACTGAGATACATCTGAAGCTAGATCAAGGTACGTATGTGAGCTACTGTGAGGACTATCGCCATGATTGCGAGCATCCGCCGCTACGACACACGCATTATTTGCCGAAGCTATCCTTTTACACATGCTTTCCCAGTTCCGCTTAGAGCCAAGCAATCCATGCAACACAATGATGTTCTTGCTATTCTTCGAAGGACTTGACCCGTGTATTTTGTAAGTTACGTCAACAGCGGATCTTGTATGAACGTTCCATATTTTCCTTTTTAATTTTTTGTATGTATCTAGGCAAACATAGAATAACCATTTCATGTTTGATTTTGTTTCAAATTATATTTGGTTTTGAGCTAAAGCATATGTACTCATACTTATAAACGCCTTTTATACTTTCACTACTTACAATTTTGTAACGTGAAAGGGAATAACTCGCCGAATAACCAGCCTCGTAAACAAATTACATGTTTTTGTTGATAATACACCAAATAATGTCAAATGTTATCACCATAATGTACATTTGCTACCATCATTGAGTTTAAAAAAACATACATTAACATGTCAATAAAGCGTCTCTCAATAATGAGGTGAGTATATTATAAATCGGTCAATTCAATGCCGTACAATAAATATACCTAATAATAATTAATTAATAAGTAATTTCTAATAATAGTATAGTAATAGATAAGAAGTCAACAATCAACAACAGTCAAATTAAATTAGATCCTGACATATCAGGTACATATACCTAATTAATAAATAAAAAAAATAATTATATAAGATTAAGATTTCGCATAGGAAATCGATAATATTAAAATAGCATTTATGCAATAAAAGATTTCTTAAATTACGTTTAAATACGTTAACATTAAAGTCCTTATATTTATTTGGTACTTTATTGTATATTTTGAGTGCCATGCAGAAAATGCTCTTGCCCAAAAGCGCTGCTTGCATACATACACAGGTTTATGATTACTACGTCGGTTGTGAAAAGAGACATCTGATAGTTTACTAAATTTTAATAATAATTGTGAATTGGTTTTCATAAATACACCTGTTTCGTAGATATATATAATGATGTAAGCGTTAAAATTTTATATTTTGCGAAGTACGGTCTGCAACTGTCTGTGACTTATAGACCAAACATTGCTCTAATGCAAACTGTGAGATGTACGCATTCCAATTTAATTTGTTGTCTATAATTAGAACATCTATGGCAGTCGTTATTGGAAAGTCAGTGCCCTCTAATATCCTGACACTGGTCTAGCCTTCGGGTTGCGGAGGTCAGATGGCAGTCGCTCCGTGTAAAAACTGATATCCCGTCAACAGTCGGTTAGACTAGAAAGCCGACCCCAAGTGACTTAGGAATCATAAAGGCAAGGGAAAAGAATTAGACCAAAAAACTTAGCATTATCAACAAAATGTATATTTTCATCTTTGTACTTAATGCAAAGTTGGTCTTCAGGTTAATTAGAAGCTACCGCACGATCTCGTTCAAGACAGCGAGTCTCCTAGCCGGATCGATGCCCTGGGACCTGGAAGCGGCGCTTCTGGTGTCGCTCTGTCATTAACATCAGGAAGCACTAGCTCGGGGCGAAGGACCAGGTCGTCCCGCTTTAGAGGCGGTGGAAGAATGGAGAAATCGACTTGTGAACGCCAGTGCCGGGCACACCACGATCATGGCGGTAAGTCCCGTTTTTGAGGAGTGGCTGGGGAGGCGGCATGATACCCTCACCTTCCGGTTGACACAGGTAATGACCGGCCATGGTTGTTTTGGCCGGTTCCTGTGTCGAATACGCCGGCAAGAGACGCCCAGTTGTCACCACTGCGGCGACTGCCGTGACGTTGTTGAGGACACGGCGCTGCACACTTTGGCAGTTTGCTCCACCTGGGCATTGCAGCGCCGTGAGTTGATCGCGGCAGTCAGATTGGTTGCTGTTCCTACGTCTCATCGGGCGCGCACGCTGGCGGCCGGGAACCGGTTTCGCGGGGTACTACGTCACAGCGACCGAACCTCGGCCGGCCGCCCGGCCCGCTCGCCACTCGACTCGCTCGCGTATCCTTACGCGCCACGCGTGCGCAACGTCCCTATTTTTTTGTATTTCATATTTTATTATAACAGTCTATTGCTACAAAATAGTTTCATTAAAACGCACACAACCCAGCCAAAGAACACCAGCCGCACAACTGGATCTAGGCATTCAAACAGTTGCCCTCTCGCTCCCGGCCGTAGTTCCGTCTATGGGCCGGAGTGAGAGGTAGTGGAACGCCGTCGCCTCCTTCTGTGAGAAAGTGATTTCCATCAAAGAGGCGGCGGAGCGGGAGAGGGAGCGTTTAAACCCTCTCTCCAACCGCAGAACCGGGCGCCGGAGGGCGCGAGACGACCTCCAGCCACCCTGAGGTTTGATCTGGGGGTGGCGGGCTTTGTGGGCCTGCCCGCCATCCGTTCAGCACCAGGTCCGAGAGGCGGCGTGCGTGTTCCCACGCGCGCCTCTGTGTTGTGTCCGTCTCCCCTCTAGGGGGGGGAAGCTCAGTAGGGTTTTCGTAATATTTATTTAAACGCAGTTACTCCTTAAATCTATTCTATTAACAATAAAAGAGTTCGCTGCGCTACATGGTCCTTCGAGCAAGGGCTACGGTTTCGCGTGAAAACTTTTTCGTGAGAACGTGGTTTGAGAATCCAGTTACGATCATGACGGCGGTTATATTGAAGTAGTGTGCTATATCGTAAGGCGATAACCAGGGCAGATCCAACAATTATTATTTTCATTTATTGTCCTGATTCTTCGTAAATTCAACCATAATGGATAACTATTTCCTCAACCAAGTTGAAATTTATGAAGCGGTTAAGAAACTTTTAACCAGCTTTAAGAGAGATGGCAGCGAGCGGAAATCTGCGTGTTATTTTGTGTGCGTCAGAGATTTCTCAAGTGGGAACTATTGCAATCGTTTTGGATAGATTATATGGCAAAGTTAGGGTATTGGCAAAGTTAGAGTTATGGCAGGGTAAGGGTTATGACGAGGTTATGGTTATGGCTAGGTATGGGTTATGACAAGGTAAGGGTTATGGCAATGGAAGGGTTATGGCAAGGTAAGGGTTATCACAAGGATATGGTTTTGGCAAGGCAAGGGTTATGACATGGTAAGAGTTAGGAAAAGGTATGAATTATGCAAGGTTGTGCTAAATGCGATAGTAAGTTTGTTTATTAGTTATACTTTCACACCTTAACTACGCGAACAATCATCATGGAAATTTTCATAGACATTGTCAGGGATACAGAATACGACAGGATACTTTTCATCCAGATAAAAGTAGTTACTTAAAACAACAAAATCCAGTATAATGTATACCTACCTGTATATCTAAAGAACAATAGCGAGGTTGGACCCACAAAATGTAAAAATTAACGAAGTACCGTGCAAGTTCAAATATACGTTAGTTATAACTATAGGTTTATAAGATTTTTAAATAAAAATATTGTGTTATTATAAGAAGGGAATTAATAGTTACGATTGATTTTAATTTATTAAAAAAATGAGTAATAAAATTCTGCACAATACAAAACGCAACTTGTGTGGGATTACGTTTCAATCTACAATACTTTATATTTGTTTTTACTTTAGGTTTGATTTTGAATAGTTATGGGTTTTTCTATGTTTAATAAAAAATAAAAATCATTTTCGACAGTAAAAACATGAATACTACATATGTAAATAATTATGTATTGCACGAGTAAAACGTCTACAAAAATATTAAATTATAAACTATTACTATACTCATGGTATAACGTAAAACGGAACGTTTAGCTGGCAATACTGTCTGTCAGTTGTCAAGAATAATCTGTCTTGTTTCATCTATACTAATATTATAAAGCTGAAGAGCACAGATTAGTATACCTGTGAAGAGTTTGTTTGTTTGAACGCGCTAATCTCAAGAACTACTGCTTCGATTTGAAAAATTCTTTTAGTGTTGGATAGCCTATTTATCGAGGAAGGCGATAGGCTACATAACATCACGTTACGCCCCACGGGGGCAGCGCAGTAACGATAAACGCGGGAGAAACCGCAGGAACATCTAGTATTATCATATTCCTATAATATTGTATCTTTTTTCTCCCAACTTCTATAAATTACTTTCTATTTGATTTTTTGTTAGTCTTATATTGTTCTACAACTATCAATGAGTTATCTTATGGCACGTTATCTATAAGATTGGGTCCCAAAAGACATGAAATCTGCCATTGTTCTTTTATATTAGTAGCAAAACTACTAGAGTTTCTAAATATAATCTTGTATCAGAGGTAATGTGTCGTAATAGGCTTTGCAAACATATTCACAATGGACAGGACTGTCGGCTGATCACGTACCTAAGTCACATCAACATTTGTGTCCGTGACAAAATATAAAATGAGGAAATAGTGTACCTATTCCTCATTTTATATTTTGTCACGGACACAAATGTTGATGTGACTTAGGTACGTGATCAGCCGACAGTCCTGTCCATTGTGAATATGTTTGCAAAGCCTATTACGACACATTACCTCTGATACAAGATTATATTTAGAAACTCTATTTTACTCAATACAACTATCGTTACAGGACTAGCCTAATACAATAGTGTAGTTATCTTATACATATACATGTATGATTATATTTATGAATATTGTATAATTATACCTATACCTACTAATTACTTACTATAAAAATGACAAACAATGCTACCTTTGTGAATTCACTCGGAGCACAACAGAATATATTGTCTGTTTCCTTAGCTATAAGGTTTAGAGTGTGAACGGCGCGCGTCAGTGGCTCCTCTTCCAACAGATTGGTACGCCCTCGCGGCTCGACCAGTTTGATTGATTTTCGTCGTCGCCACACATACCTATCTGGTACACACAAACCCAGCAATCTTAGTATTTGTATATATACAAATATACCCATTTTTAGGACCAACTCAGGAATGTCCACGCACAACGATATTTTTTGTCTAAATAATGCCCTAGATTGATAAAGAGAGCGGTGTGGTGATTGGTACTTAGGACCTAATTAATTATCTTCTAGCTTTTAGTACATTATCTACAGCATAATTATATTTATTTTCAATAAAACCGTTTTACATAAATTATTTAGAACTTATTAAATTTTATAAAGGGTTATGTTTTCATAACATTTCTGTAACAGGATTGCTTTTATAATAATAGCCTTTCGAACAATAATGCAAACGTTTTAATGTAATGGACTAGTATATCGATGCTGTTTCAAAAAAGAAATTGTGAGCTCTAAGAAGCTGCGAGGGTCCTCGTCTTGGACGTAGTGTCCCGCCTTACGAATGTACGTGACCACGGCTCTCGGGAACAATGTCCTTATTTCATTTAATTCGTCAGGCCTGTGGAAAGAATGTAAATTAATATTTTAACAGGCAATTATTAAAGATCTATGTGGTGGAGTGGTCGAAAAAAGTGACCTATTCAAAAACAAGACAGCGATTAACAAAAGTGGAAAACAAAATGTACTGCATATAAGAGTTCTGGCTTTTTTTTAGCAATAAATAATACAATGGCGCTCTTTAGGGGAAGGTTATGTCCAGCAGTGGACTATTATAGCCTGATGATGATGATGAATTATACAAAAGATTTTGCGGCAAACACAAATCGTTTTAATTATTTGGTCAATGTATACTCTTTACTTAATTTTAAGGACATTAGCCCGTCGCGTCCAGTTCAATACCGTCTATGAGTTACAAGAACGGAATAATGCCAGGAATTGGTTATCCCGATTGGTTTTATGAAAACCAATCGGGAAGTAGAATGTTGTGTGGATAAAAGCTTAGTCTGATTTTTCACCAACTGTTTAAGAAAATAAGATGATATTAAAATTATTAAGTCCTATTGTTTTTCGAAGTTTGCTAAAAGAACTCATTGTACGCTTTCCTTGATAAGTTCTAGTAATTTGACGAGTTTTATCTAATACGGAATACCTTTTTTACTATGAGATGGAACAACCCGTCTATTAAATAATAAAATATAAACAGATTGAATACCTAGAGTCAACGGCATGCTTATTGTATGTTATATACCCTTGCTTGCGGCGTTCAGATCATATAGGTATACCTTATATAGCTAATGTCGAGAACTTACGGGATAAAGTCCGATAACTGTCCACCGACGAATAGTGTGGGACCACTGTATACCATTCCCTTTGAGACTTTAGGGAAAGACACCCAATATTTGTAATGCTTAATCAACATGTCCAAGTTACACGCCCAGCCGATGGTGCCATCAGATTTTCGTTTTATATTGCTCAGGATATCTCTCATGACGTGATCATCTAGGACGTGTTTATGCAATTGTTTTCTCACTTCCATTTTAGCGACGGATACTTTTTTAGGACTGGTAAATTGGACAGCTCTTAAGGCCTGCAGTATCTTTGGCAGATACTCTCTAAAGTGTTGTGGTGTTGTCTTGGGAGATATGTCCACTACTTGTAATCCAGTCACTTTTTTTGGCTGAAAATGTAACGCGTTTTAGTAAAATACATTTAAAGCAGTTTGTAGCCTAAAGCCCTTTATTTGGTAAATCATTTGAGGAGATTAGGTAAATCAAAAGAAATCTTAACTAATATTATAAATGTGAATTTGAGTTTGTTTTTTTGTTCATTTGAGTGTTTGTTTGTTGCGCTTTCACGCTTTAACTACTTGACCAATTATCATGAAATTTCGCATACACGTTGAGGGCTAGCGGTACAGAAAACAACATAGGTTACCTTTTATCCAGAAAATTGTACTGTTTCTAACCTAACCTATATTTACACGAGCGAAGCCGCGGGCAAAATGTGGAATCTATTCAAATGCAACTTCTTAAAATTCTAAGTATTTATATTTTATGATTTATGCGTATATTTAACCTAAAATATAGACTACAAGTAAGGCACTGTGTCAGCATTATTTTACTGATAGTAAAATAAGACTTCACAAGGAGGATTCCATTTGCAGCAGAAAGTTTTATGCAAGTTAGTATAATATAATTTACAGATTGGACCATTAAGAACCTTAATTTTGTAACTATACTTTCATCAATCAAAATCATGATTCACTCTGACGATACATAATTACCTACCGCCATCAAAGCCACGCACATAGCTGTTCTGCCTCCCATGCTGTGTCCTATTAGACTAGCTTGGTGTGCACCCAATTTATCAAGCAAGAGTAGGACATCTCTCGCTAACTCTGAGTACTTGTGGGATTGCACATGTGGACTGTCACCATGATTCCTTAAATCGACGGACACTACTTTTCGTTGGGTAATATGAAGTATTGTTTTGCCAATACTTTCCCATTGCAATTTATTGCCTAAAATGCCATGGAAAATAAAAATTGGTGGTTGCGGTGACATCTCTGTTTTTTCGTAAGATATGTAAGATAAGTTAACGGGCCCTGTCTTTGAAGAGTCCTTCCGTATAACTTGGGAGAATAAATTGACTCGACGATTAACATTTAAACATGTATAAGTTTCATTCACTCTGCGCCAAAAGCCACGACATGAAAATATGCTCGATAGTATATAGATTGGCATGTTGATTTAGAAATAAACCAAATAAATTTATAACTTTACATAAATAATAATTTAAGTTTAAATAATTTATTTAATATTATTTTGAGAAAGGTTGAAATTGACATATTACTTTTAATGACATTACGCGCTGATTAAAAAATATTAAAACGCACAAAAAATATTCCAGTATTAATTTATGTGAAAACCGTATATTTAGGAGGAACAGGCTGCAGTCTACGAGGGGTAGGGACTAATAATACAAACATTCTTTAATAATAATAAAATTAAAAACATAGCTTTTATTAAAAGGATTATAATCATCTACGAACATTCACCAAAATTGTGTGTGAAAAAGTTTATACGTCTGGTTAAAGTAACCGAATTGGAAATATGAGATGATATTATTATATATTTATTATATAGATTAATTGATTTGTCTAATAAGATGTTTTACTTTTTCTATTTCCTAGTTAAATACTCTTTATAGTAAAAAAAAGTATTTATAATGTCTGTGAGAAAAAAATAAGATATTAGCATTTGAAAGTGCGTGACGAGTACATTTTAGAGCGCGGAGAAAGTAAATATTGAAAAATTTCTAAAAAAAATTCTGACGTAGCCTTGTGCGTGTTTTTCACGTATTTTATAGAAATACTAATAAATGACACTATCATAGTGATTTAAACCTGAAATACGATATAATAAAATAATAAAAAAAAAATATATCAAAAAAGGCGGAAAATCTGAGAAATGGTAATAGGTTATTTTGGGCTTCAGTTTGTTATACAACAATAACAATAGTCACTATTGTTTTTATTGTGTCTAAAAATAGAAAGAATAAGCTTTCCAATAATGTATTATACTTACATACTTGCCCTATAAAACTACAGATAACAGCGGAACAAATAACATAGATGAATGAACGTGTGGCGCAAAGTCACGTGACATGACAAAAAAATATTTAGAAAAATATTATTCAGTTGATAAATATTAATTCGAAAAGCTGGGTTCATTCTGAGAACATTGATATGCAACACAATATTTTAAATACAGGCCTTATAATAAAAAAACGGCAAACAAAACACGTCCCAACGCTTCGACCCCATATAGCGTCACCGGGGTTTGAGACTTGCTAATAAGAAAACTTATATTATGCTCCGCTTCCGTCGCGGCTTCAGGGTTAATAGTACGTAACTGTCCAAATATATGAACTATTTGAACTTTGATTATACTAAAATTTAAACTTTGATTGTATTCGATTAAGTGAACTTACCTACCCATTGTATAAAACTGTCAAAAGCATATAATTATACCTGCGACATGACAAAATTTTACAGAATAATGTTGCTAGAGCTACCCATTGACCTATTATTTTAGTATTACTTTTATCGAGCAATGACTTTGTATAATGGAAGTAAGAATTGTATTAAAACGTAGTAAGTAGTCAATCAAATGCGATTTGCTGATTCATATATATTTTCTATTTAGAGTACATAACTACATACCTCAAAATCAAATTAAATTTTATAAATGTCAGGATTCTGGCAAGTGAAATGTGTGTTTGTTCAGGTAATAAAGCATTCTACAGCAATATCCTTTAGTTCTGGCGATTGCTCCACAATATGAGTTTTATCTTAGACGCTGCACACATAGTGCTATCCAGAGATTCCTCGATATCGGTGTTGACTCGAGCGGATTGGCCACTTAGTTCCACCATTCTGTCTATTTCAGTCGTTAAGCAAGGTTGCGTTCGGACTGAAGGACACTACAGCTACGCGGTCTATCCGTTGTTGTCCAAACTTCGTAGGGGTGAGAGACTGACATGACAACAACGGAGAAATTTGAGGCCCCACTGCATGTATTATGGTGAGTTCGCTGAAGAGCTTTGTGAATTGGTAGTTGGTACCAACATCAGTGGTATTAATAGGGATATACTCGTATATGTCATCATAATTACATAATAATATACCTTCTATCACCGTCTTACTCGATACCGCAGTAAAACTTCGCCATTTAAGCTGGCAACTTTACCATCCACGCACAGCACGTTTCCAGACTTACCAGTGATCATCCCACCTGCTACTGCTGCTGTGTTTCTCGAGCCTTATGACTTGCCCTTTTTAAACGATATTTAAATGAGAATTATTACGGATGACAGCGGCTTGTCATTGCTGAAGTCTATAAATAAGTAACTTCAGGTTGGCTAGTAGTTCTTTCATAACTAGAGGGACAAAAATGTTCGATATATTCCGTATTGCACAATGTCGCAGATATGATTTGCTAAATATATTTAGCAAATCTTATCTATACAGTGGGCCGTATCCAGTATATATTTATAGGCGCTTGGCGTGGCGCAGCGGTAGGGAATGCGACTGCTGTGCATGAGATCTCGGGTTCGAATCCCGGGTCGGGCCAACAAAAAGTTTTTTGGATAAAATAACAATAATTTAATTATTCACAAGAATACGCAATTATTTTTTATCTTTTTAGTGCATTTTTTGTTTTGATGTCGGTTTTCTTTTTGTTAAAATTTTGTTTATTTCTCGGTTTTTAGTGCATCTGCAGTTCGATAACAAATTTTATTTGTCTGAATATGGGTACACCTACTAAACGCGCTGCTCATAATAATATGAGACAAACGAAGAAAGGGAGGAACGCCTCTCTCAAAATAGGAAATCTACCTCCAGGGCCATTTCAAAAGAGACTTGTGAAGAGCGCAAAAATAGGCTTTCGAAAATGCGGGCTTACATAAAAAATGTTTTAAACGGTATACAGTTTATATAATTTTTGGCCATAGTGCATCTCATGATAATTCCAAATACGGTTGGGATGATATGTTTTATTCCGAGGTTTCGGTGCCTAATGGCTTCAGCGTCATATTAAAAGTTGTATTATAGAAATCATTTTGTTATTAGCTTTTTTGTGTATATCTTGTTGAGTTTAGCAGTTGCACGTAATTTCATACTATTAAATGCTATCAATAACCAATTTGGAATTGTGTAATCAATACATATATATAATTATGTATGTGATGGTGATGGCCTTCAAAATAGAGACATCGGCACCACACACGTGCTATGGTGCCGATGTCTCTATTTTGAAGGCCTAAGGAGTTGTTTTATTACGCATCGCTGGAGGTCCCAAGCTGAAAGGTAGAAGGAAACACACAAACCACATTTTATATGTTACGTTTTATATTTACATCAAAACACCCTATTATAAATATTTCGGGGCAGAGTTCTTTATTTAGTTAAATTAATAAATTCAATTAATCTACTTCAAAACAATCATTAAATGAAATCATTACACAAAACGTAGTACACAACGTCAATGTAACGCATAACTATGTTTGTTTGTAAACGATACAATTGCTGATTTCTAAAAACTGAGCTAATTAGAGGTAACGCTTTATTTTTCCTGTAATTTATAAAGAACTTTAGGGCTCGGAGAAAGCGGGAAGCATTGTAATGTTTTTATAGATTCATTTTAATAATGTCGTAAGTTATTCAGCATAAACAATTACTGCTACAAAACTCCCAAGACATTCTTAACAAATGCTACATCGAAAGCGTCATTTGTGCGCTTATTTTGAGGACGTTTTCGTATGATGTATGAATTAATAACCCTTTCTTGCCAAAAAAGGTAACACTGAACTATGCTTTAATCCTATGGCGAAGGACTTTACAGCCATTGAAACAACAGACACAAGGATCACCTAAACTTGGCACATCGACAAATGGAGCACAAAGAAGTACCGTATGAGGATTGATATTGCCTTACTGCAAGTGCGCTGAGAGGTGTATTCGGCGTACTGGCAATATTAAAGCAAGCAATTAAACCACCACGCCAGCCATGAGTGTTGTGAATATTACTAGGATTAGATTGCAGCCACAGACTCGACCGCGTGGTATATCATCATCATCTTTAGGTCGGTATATAGTAACGCTCCGCCGCGACTAGACGCAGAAAAGGCGGCAGCGGAAGCGGGGAACACTGGTAGCCGGTGTTTACAAATTAATAAGCTTAGTCTTAAGGATGTTAGAAGTGCTCTCGACCGCCTTAAGCCGAAGCGATCTGCGGGCCCGGATGGTTTACCAGCGTTCATTTTTAAAGACTGTGGTAGGGTACTCGCGGAACCTTTACTTTTTGTATTTAACACTTGTCTTCAATCTGCGAAGTTCCCAGACAGGTGGAAGATTACGCGAGTCATTCCAGTGCCCAAGGGCAGGGCGGGACCTGACATCAGTGGGTACAGACCAGTAGCCGTTTTGTCGACGCTGGCAAAGGTGTTCGAGTCGGCCATTCAGCGCTGTATGCAAGAGCAAGTACGCGGACAGTTATCAGATGCACAGCACGGATTCCGTCCGGGGCACAGCACTGCTACCAATCTCCTGGACTTCATGGGACGCGTGGTGCCGGCTGTGGATGCTGGGGTGCAGGTGGACGCAGCTTATTTTGATTTTAGAAAAGCTTTTGACACCGTAGATAATGACATCTTACTGCGAAAGCTAGCTGAGTTCGGATGCACCCAGCATCTATTGCGGTTTTTCGCTAGTTACATGCAAGACAGGCAGCAGTATGTGGACTGCAATGGATGTGAATCCGATACATATTACACCTGGTCGGGGGTAAGTCAGGGCAGCAATTTGGGGCCTCTGGAATTCCTGATAATGATAAACGATCTGCCGGAAGTCGTAAGGCATGGCGTTTGTTTATTATTTGCGGATGACGTTAAGTTGCTGTTGGAGATTAGGTCCGAGTCAGATTGCAGGCGGCTGCAGGAGGATGTTGATCGCATAGTACAATGGAGTCATGAAAACAAGCTTTACTTCAACGTAACCAAGTGCTCGCTGATGAGTTTCACCCGCGCTCGGACACCTGTGCGCTATGATTATGTGGTGGACACGGCGCCACTGCAACGAGTCACCGAGGTGCGAGACTTGGGTGTTTTCATGACTCCCGATCTGACATTCCGGGAGCACATAAACAGAGTCTGTAAGAAAGCGTACAGAAACCTAGGGTTTATTCTGAGGCAGACACATAGCTTCACCAACATCACAGCAGTCAGGGTCCTATATGATGCACTAGTCAGGAGTCATCTTGAACATAGTGCGGTCATATGGGCCCCACATGAAGCGAAGTACGCGGTAATGTTGGAGCGCGTTCAAAATAAGTTTACACGCCACTTGTATAAAAAACTATATGGGGTATATCCGTTTTACCCACTGATGTATCCCACCCTGTTTGTCCTGGGCATGGTTGGTTACAATCAACTGCGTGTCCGACGAGAGTTTGCACTGGTTGCCTACTTGGTGAAGGTGCTTCGCGGATTGGAGAGTCACCCGGCAGTACTGCAGAGCTTGAGCCTGTGTGTACCGGACCGTTACGTGTGGCGGCGACGAAGCCCGCCTCTGCTATTGGTACCTACAGCGAGAACCAACTTACTCGCCAAAGCACCCCTAACCAGAGCTATCCGTACCATCAATGATCTACATGTTAACATTGATGTGTTTACATGTTGTTTTGGTGAATTCGCAAGGGAATTACTATTTATTCTATGTTACAAACAGAATAATATATAATATTAATTTTTACTTTATTTGAATACTTAGATGTAATACCGTGATTGTAAATAATGTAGTTTTTAAATAGTGTTTAGTTCTTAGCTGTCGTATTAGGATAAGTCCTGTAAAGATAGTTTAAGGTGTTTTTTAAATAAATAAATAAATAAATAAATAAATCATTGAAACATAGTTTATTACCTAAAAATAATAACGAAAGATTGATTGATGAAAGATTTTAGATTAGTGTACAAATTTTTGGAATCAGTATGTACATTAGTACAGAATTGAACTCCGATACATATTCTACCACATACACATAATATTCTATCACATACACACAACACCATCTAGCCCAAACTAAGCAGAGCTTGTACTATGGGTACTAGACAATGGATAAACATACATATACACTTTTTTTTTGTAAATACATACATTGTTCGGGCCAGTTAGCCTTCACACTTTACACTTTATGGTATTGGTAGAGTTGTAATGGAGTACGAAAGGAAAGAAAGCCGAAAGTTAGACACTGTATATTACTTAAGTTAGTTTAAAATTATTACAATGTAAACAACGGTGGCTTATCTTTCCTTGATAGTGTGTTGTAGATATAAGTTAATAATGTACTCGTTATTACTTGGTTAATAGCTTATTAATATAAAAGGTGTTGCGAAATACTTTATGACGCATGTTAGTATTGGACGTAGGTGCTGCGTCGGCACCGTTGGTAATGTACGGTAATGAACTCGTGACCCGTACATATTGGCAAACCCAAAAGGACAAAAGAAAATATAAGTTACTATCAAGAAAAGATAAGTCAGTACAAAGCAAAGAAATATCACTTAATCAAAGTTAAATGCGACGTTGTCCATCGCCGCTGTTGTTGTTGCTGGTGACGCCTGTCGCGGCTGCTTGGATGCCCTCCGCGTAGCTTCCTCGGGATGCTGGGACGCTAATTCAATGTCCTCATGTTGGAGTTCTTCTGTCTGTTTCTTCTTTTCTTTACAGAATACCAATCAGTAGGTTAGAATTGGGGGTTCTGTATCACTTGCTCTCGCTTCGCTCGAGCCGTGATACAGAACCCCCAATTCTATTTCGGTCCTACACATCGTATTGCAATTGTTGACTCATGCGCCGATGAATTGCAATGTGATTTAGAAACCCCAATTTTCTCGCGAGAGCAAGTGATACAGAAGCCCCAATTTTACAACCAAGAACGATTAATACAATGTGTATAGTAATCCGATTGCATCGATTCAGGTGCACGTTGATTATATTATTTTTGCATGAGACTGATTCATGTGCTTGCACATCCGATGAATTCCGCCTCTCAGATATCAACGGGTCGATGCAAAGCAGTAGGTAAGTATTGGGTTCCCGGATCGCATAAAATCTGAGCCCTAACTCTATTCGTACACATGTTGCTATTCAAATGTACAAAATGATGTACATTCGCTAGAAGAAATATTGAAGAAAATGTATGTCTAGATCTTACGATCTGGAAACCGCCAATAATTATATACTACTATCCCTCACGTAATATATCTATTCAAACACAATTTGACAGAGATTGATTTTAATAATTAATAAAACGAGTAGTTCATTGTCTGCACACTGTACAACTTCATGTTTTGCAGTACAGATTTGCTCAGCTTTTCGTTTTCGTTGGCTATAAAGCAGCTCCTGAAGCAGCTGTATTTGCTGATCCTGCAGTCGCTTAATCTTAAAAAGATCAGCTAGTCTTGGTTCTTTCTTTCCTTTTAGAATGTTCGTCTGTTGTTCAAGGTCTAATAAAACATCCTTTATATTCTGTTCATACTTTTTGATGGACAATGATTCTTTGTCTACTTCATTCATTTTAAAAACCAATTAGGTTTAGAATTATAATGAAAAGCAATAGTATTTTCTTTGAATTATTTTATGTATTTATGATAAGTGTATAATATAAAGGTGGTCGGTCTATATTATTACAATTATGAGAGTGTAATGAAATCTCATAGCTGATATAACCAATTTATAAATATTTATAAATAATTTTACAAAGATAAGTGGGAAGGAAGGGATATTTAAGGAGAAAAACGAAAAAAAATATGTATATTATACAAAAAGTTTATTATCAGAGCACCATATTTTTAAACACAAAACATTTTTCAAAGCACATATTGAGTTATGATAAATACAACTATACAAATCTTTAGAATATTTATATCGATCATACAGACTTAGAAAACTAGGACAGCCTTTATCTTCTAAATTGATCACATTACTATTATTATTATTATTTAAAATATTTTTTAACCATAACACTTTTTCACGACCTTTAATATAAATACATTTATCTTTTAAAAAATCTAAAATTAAACACTTATAATTTGAATATGGTATAAATCCTTCACCCCAATATATCTTCCTGTTACGTTCAATCCATGCAACTTGTCGTCTTTCTTGTTTAGTCAAATTGTAAAATGGAAATGGCGGCTTAATTAAAAACACTTGCAATTTATCACTACACAATATAGCAATTTCTTTTAGCACAAATTCATTTGTTTCCGTTTTAAAGCCTTGGACGTCTACAATGGCAGTCATGATAATCGACGCACTATGTTGCTCAGAGGTTTGTATTCCACAAGTCGATCGTTTATAATCAAACAATATGCAGTAGTGTTATCTGGTATTGGCTCTGAACATTCAATTTCCAAACGAACGTCTACTGGACCTGTTTTGAGAGTATCGTTTTGCCTTGAACAATCTATGATGAACAGAGGAGCCTTATCTTTAAAGTCCTTTAGATTAAGTAAGGGATCCGCTAGACAGTTGTAATACGACTGACGAAATTTCACATACATTTCGTATAATATACTGTATTTGTTTTCAGAAAAATTTAAACCTAATGGCTCATATGGATAATATCGTGAATTCAAGAAGAGCGTAACGTTTGTTACTTTACAGTGATCGAAGAGAGAACTATCTTTTATTTTATTACTTTTTCTATCACTTTGTAAACAGAAAATAACATATCTAGGCTTTTCCAATTGTGATGCAGTTTTAACTGACCATGAATGCTTTGTTGTTTTAGGTAGTAAAGGATACTCATACAAATCCCAATTTCTAAATGCTATTTGAATAGGTCTATCTTTTTCTAAATGTTTCAAAAGTGTCAGACGTTCTCGATCTGATACTTTTATGTGCGGTACTCTCCACTGTACTCTATCAAGATTTATTTGGAAGTGAGAAATATCATCCGTCAGTGTAACACTGTTTAAATTAGAGTTACTTCTGTTCAATATAAGTTCATGTTTACAATTTATCACAATCTTTTTATAATCCTCTGCAAAACCTAATATCTTATTTAATGGTATAACAGCGCTAAAGTGACCATCACTTTGAAATCCGTTTAAGTTCCAACCCCATAAGGCTGCAACTTTATTTTCGGCTTCATTTAATGAAACGTATGACTTTACGGTTGTCGTTATACCCGAATTTTTTATGCGATCTATTTCAATGCCATTTATTTCGTATCTGATATCTTGAAACAAGAACAAAACAGGGTTATTAGTAAATTTAACAGCTTTCTCAATCGGTTTTCCATCTTTTCCGAACAGCTTTGCGTGCCCCTCGATGTATATTGAACTGGCTGATGGTAACACGTATATGTCTTGCTGGTGGATGGGTATTCTAATCTCATCGTTTTCTCTAAAGCAATTGTTGTAAGGATTGTAAGAATGAATCTCATAACTTTCGATAGAAGTATCGAAGTGCGGTAAATCATTAATCTGCAAGTTGCTATGGATATTACATTTTTTGTCAGTCTAAACCTGAATTAAATAAGTTTAGATCATATAGGGGGCCAGACTGCTCCAAAAAGTTCATTGAAACTATAAGTCGGGATGTAATAAGGCTTTATAAACTAATGACAGAGATAAAACCCCTGATAATTAACAAAGATCAACAAGCTGCTTTAAAAAATGCTAAACAATGTCACATATGTAGAAAATCATTTAATGATACTGACTCAGTTGTTGCAGATCATGATCATTTCACTGGAATGTATAGAGGACCAGCACATAATACATGTAATTTAAATGCAAAATCTTGTCCATTTATACCTATCATATTTCATAATCTTTCTGGTTATGACTGTCATTTGTTTATAAAGGAGCTGTCAGCTGTTTGCGGTCGTATAAATCTCATTCCAAAAAACAAAGAAAAATATATTTCGTTCACAAAATTTATCCCGATTGATAAAAAAAATGTAGCACAGTTAAAGTTTATAGATTCTTTCAATTTTTTAAGTTCAAGTCTAGATAATCTTATAAAAACCATGAAAACGGAAGATTTTCAAAATTTACGAAAGTTTTTTAAAGATGATTATTTATTTAATTTAGCATGCAAAAAAGGTGTATACTGTTATGATTACATGAATTCATGGCATCGGTATAAAGAAACTGAATTGCCAGGTTCATCAAAATTTTATAATAAACTCACATCCCAATCTATTTCCGATGAAGATTATAATCATGCATTAAAAGTGTGGAATGCATTTAATATTTCTAATTTAGGGGAGTACACAGACTTATATTTGAAATGTGATGTCCTACTATTGTGTGATGTTTTTGAAAAGTTTAGAACGATGAGTTTAGAATATTATAACCTTGATCCTTGTTATTATGTATCATCTCCATCATTGAGCTGGGATGCAATGTTATTATACACTAAAATTAATTTGGACTTAATTTCTGATATTGATATTTATCAAATGCTAGAAAAAGGCATAAGGGGTGGCCTTGCCCAGTGTTCCTTAAGATATGCAAAGGCAAATAATAAATATCTTCCAAATTATAACGATAAGGAACCTGATAGCTATTTAATTTATCTTGATTGCGTAAATTTATATGGACATGCAATGATGCAACAGCTTCCTACTCGAAACTTTAGATTTTTAAACAAAGATGAAATTAATAATTTTAAAGTAATGCATATTTTAAATGATAGTAAAACTGGATTTATTTTAGAAGTTGACTTATGGTATCCCTATAAAATTCACGAAGCACATTCGGATTTACCATTTGCCGCTGAAAAATTTGCTCCACCAGGTAGTAGAAATACTAAACTAATTGCTAATCTCTATGATAAACATAAATATATCATTCACTATGTTCATTTAAAAGAATGTATAAAAAATGGACTTATTTTACTTAAGATATATAGAATACTATCATTTGAACAAAGTGCATTTTTGGCTCCCTATATTCTGTTGAATACTACTCTCAGACAAAAAGCGTCTTCCGATTTTGAAAGAGACTTTTTTAAAAAACAAAACAACTCTATATTTGGAAAAACTATTGAAAACAAAAGAAAACAAGTAGACATCAAACTAGTTAATGTATGGAAAGATATTTACAATAAAACTAACAAAATTTGTGGAGCTGAAAAATATGTAAGTGCTCCAAATTTCAAAAACGTATCTATATTTTCCGATTCTTTAGTAGCAATTCAGTTACAACAAACGAAAATCGTGCTTGATAGACCAATTTACATTGGTTTCACAATATTGGAATTGGCTAAGAGTCATTTGTATTCTTTTCATTACTCTGTGATGAAACCTCTATATCAAAATCGTATTCAACTATTTTATACTGACACAGACAGCCTTTTGTACTTAATATATACAGAAAATTTTTACGAGGACATGAAAAAAAATATAAAATACTTTGATACAAGCAACTTTGAAAATGGAAATCAATTTAATATACATAAAGCTAATTCTAAAATACCTGGATTTTTTAAAGATGAAATGGGTGGTGATATTATATCCGAGTTTGTAGGTTTAAGAGCAAAATTGTACTGTATAGACACACTGGCTTCTTCAGTTATCAAAGCAAAAGGTGTAAAAAACTCGGCCGTGAAAAAACTAGATATTAAAAAATATAAACGAGCTCTACGATACAATGAATGCTTAAGAGATGACATGTGTATTATAAAGTCGAAAAATCATAATATTTTTACTCAAAAAATTAATAAGCTTGTTTTGAGTAGGGATGATGATAAAAGACAAATAATGGAAGATGGTTGTAAAACTTTTCCTTGGGGGCATCATAAAACAGTATTTTAACTGAGTGCTATATAACGGTGAGTTGCACCATTTAACTATAACTATAACAAAGCCGTTAACAGTTGTCAAATTGTCGAAATGATCAATAGGCGATCATTTCACGGCTGGTTATGGATTGGTTATCGTTAAATGGTGCAACTCACCCTAAGATTGCAATGTATTAATTTAAGGTAAATAAGCATGTATAAGGCTAAATGTATTTTTATATTATATGAAATAAATGATTTGTATTAAAGAAAAAGTGTTTAAATGACTTATTTTATATATTCCTCGAATGTGAAAACAAGTAAAAAAAAAAAAAAACACTGTAATATTTTACAGTTTATCTTTGTTTTTTTTATATGGATAGGTGATTCGATTATGTATCTTTTAGCTTGCCGTACCTCAGGCGGGTAAAGCCCTTCTAGTCTAAACATGAACACGCACTAATTACCAACAAGTTATTGTTTCAATTTTAAAATAGGTAACAAAAATAGCAGACGAAATAATGCGAACATCCAAATTCCAAACAACAACGAAATGTCAACTTATGCTGTCACTTGTCAGTTCAGTAAATTGTTATCTGCCGATTGTCAGTGTAATATGGATTGCATTCCGTTTGTTATTGCAATTATAATATTTGTAAATATTATGATTTAATAAATAAGTAAATTTTAGTCATAATTTAATTTAATTATAAAAATAATTTAATTTTTTGGAGTCATAGACATATTTATGAACGACTTTGACGTGCCAAGTAAGATGTACTTTCGCATATTGAACCATAGATTACAGATTCAAAATATGGGTACAGTTCTAGAAAACTGTGACTATGGGCAGGCAATTGTTAATGTTTTTTTATTTTTTACAACGAATGAATGAATATGAATGTTTGAATGAATTCTAGGATTTCCAGGAATTAATTGTATTTTTACAAACAACTGTAACTTTATTTTATTTCACATAACGTTCACTTTATTTAGGTATTAATAATTTAAGTATCAAAATTAATAATAAAAATACAAATATTTCCATAATAAGTATTTATTATTAATAGTTATTGGTTAATAACACTATTTTCAATAATTAGGGTGACAGAAATTTCTCATTGGCCATTTTTAATTAATTTATTATACAACAGAAAAAAATATTTTAAATATTATGTAATTATGAATTATGGCACATTACACGGTAATGACTTTCCATTGATTTGTTAATAGATACACAATAATACACTCACAATATCTAATATAAATATTAATAAATAAAATAAAAAACACACACATCGCAAGGGTTACAAACAATCAGGTATAGGTACTTAATTTTTTTACTATCTTACCAACTAAATGTTCGGTCTCTTGCATAATATCATCATAGTCAGTTCGCACTAAATATTGTACATTTACACTTGCGCAGTCGGGATCACTACAATTTATTTTATTGTTATCATCCAAATTATGTATCATAATTTTCACAATGTGTCGAACACGTCCTGCATCTCTCTTTATGATATAGGATGTATTTTCCAGAGATTTTGGCTTGCTTTTTTTCTTTATAGTTTGTTCTTTTCGTTTATTTGCCCCACTCTTTTCACAAGCCTTTGCTGCTACTTCAGCATACCAGCTCTCCCTATCTTGGCCATAATAGAAAGGATTTGTGATTGGATTATCGTCATGTGTCAAGTTCTGAAAGAATATGAAAATTAAATTACATTAAAAACAAATATGGATAATGAAGTAAATAAAACATATTATATGAGTGTAAATTTGAAAGACCAGTTACTAACTTCATGTAAATTAGCTTGCTCTCGATATTCATCAGCAGTTAGAGCTATGTTGTCATCCTCGAATAAAACAGGGCATTGCGGGAAAGACATGATTCTGTAATAAAGAAAAATAATACATAAAAGGGAATTAAATAAATAAATATTAGTAAGGATAAAGAAAATACTTACATTCAAAAATATTATACACATCTACCTTATGTAAATGAGTGAAGTAAACTGATTCAATAATGAGTTATTGCATGCACATTGCATAATATTGGGGGTTCATGTTACTAATTGTGTGTGTCATAATATAGGTAATATGATCTCAAATTAATTATAATATTGGACAAGTCCAAACCTGATAAATTTTGAGTCATTGCCTAGCTCATATTTATATCTACATACCTACCTTGTAAGATGAAAATATAATAATAACCGCACCTGTAGTGATGAGTCTAGATAGCTCAAAATAAAGTATATATGTCTATGTTAGGTAAAAATGAAATTAATTGACAAGATGAAGTTGATCAAACAAGCCATATCACTTAACGTTAAAAATATAAATTTTGGTGAATCTCCTCAAAAGATTAGACACAGCGCTTTATTACCAAATACGATTCGCTGTATAATTTGTGGTCCCTCAAACTGTGGTAAAACAAACGTTGTGATCAGTTTGTTATTGCATGAAAATGGGCTGAAATTTCAAAACCTGTACCTTTACTCGAAGACTAACTTTCAGCCAAAATATTGTTTTTTACGAGAAGTATTAAGAAGAGTGCCTCAGATAAAATTCAATGAGTTCAATGACGATAAAGATGTCATATCTCCGAGTGAAGCTTTACCAAATTCTGTATTTATATTTGATGATGTCGTATGTGAAAATCAAATAAACATCCGTAATTATTTCTGTATGGGTAGACATAAGCAAATTGATTGCTTTTACTTATCGCAAACATATTTAAAAATCCCGAAACAGTTGTTACGCGATAATGCCAACCTTCTTATAATATTTAAACAAGATGATGTGAACTTAAAGCACATCTATGAAGAACATGTTAACTCTGATCTAACGTGGAATCAATTTAAAGATATTGGTAAAACTGTATGGAGTAATCCTTATAACTTTATTCTTATTAACAAAGAGTCATCATTAAATAATGGAAGGTACAGACAGAATTTTGATATATTTCTTAAATTTGAATGAAAGCAGATACGTGTAAGTATGTATATATAAATGAATTATATACAAAATTGCTAGTGTTATTCCTTTCTTAGTTGAACACAGTTGTGGTTCCGTAAAATGGAGAAAAGTATTAAATTGGAATTAATGAAGTCTGTTGACTGCATAAAAAATAAAATAAAAGAAATGAAAAATCAAGAACATGAAGTTAACTTATCCTTGGATAAAATGTTTAAACCAGTTTCGGAACCTCTAAAAACTCTTATAAATTCTAAACGATTAATAGAAAATATTAAGCATGATCAAAATGTATCTGAAGGTTCTATACCTATTGAATCAGATACAAATTGTGAAAGCACTTCTACTAAATGTGAGGATTTTCATGACGCTGATATAAATTTTACAAGCTCTCCTAAAAAAGAAGTAAAAGATAATTTAGAAATGTCATTAAAAAGTGAAGATGTCTATGGTATTTATGATGGTGTAAATGTACCATTTGGAATAAGAACCGACAATAAAACTTTAATGATGGGTAACTCCGTAGTATCATTTTCTAAAGTTCAAAATATTGGCAGCGATAACTTAGTTTTGGTTAAAATTGGAGATAAAAGTTATGATTTAACCCCTGGACTAAAAGAACTTTTACTGCGGAAAAAACCTGATTTAAAAAATATAACTGACGTTGATAGACTTGCCTACAAAGATATATTACATTATACCAACGCCCATAAGAGGGATTTTAATCCTAGCGGTCAAATAAGAGGTGACAAAGGATTCAAATATCGAGAAATAATCAGACCATTATTTTCTGAGACTTTGTTGGAAAACAATCAGAATAAAATTGGAGGCAGTTTGCCAATGCTTAAAACATATAAAAAGAATACTGACTTAATATATTGGGACGATCCAAATGAATTGGTTGAAAGATTAAAATTATTAATAGCTTCAAGAGATGCAGGTAATACAAACCATGACAATGAAATTTTATCAATAATTGAAGAATTAAAAGAAGCTAATATAATTAAGAAATTTAAGAATAAATACTGATTATCAGGAAGCTTTTCATTCAGTATTGCGATGTCATTCATTATGAACATTTAAAAAGTTGATATAAATATAAAAATTATTGTAGAGTTTACCCAAAATATGTATAGGTATAGACATAACAATATCTAAATAAAATATATACATATTTTTTTAAAAATGAGCAAAGCGGATGTGGTAAATGAAATTCATAAAAGCGCTAGGGTGAATTTTCCGCGAAGACAAGTTATTATGAAGGATATAGATGATCTATGGCAAGCGGATTTAATAGATATGCAATCAATGTCGAGAGAAAATAATAGTTATAAATATATTCTCACCGTAATTGATACATTTTCAAAATATGCTTGGGCGCTCCCTTTGAAAAGTAAGAACAAAGATGAAGTGTATAAGGCATTTGTAATTTTACTGAATGATAATCGCATTCCTAAGAATTTACAAACTGATAACGGTACAGAATTTTACAATAACAAATTTAAATACCTTATGCAGTCTTACAATATTAATCATTATTCAACATTTTCATCAAAAAAAGCTTCGATTGTGGAGAGATTTATAAGAACATTAAAATCTAAACTGTACAAAGAGTTTAGTTTAAAAGGTAATTATAATTGGATAAAAGATACCCTGGACAATGTTGTTCATAAATACAATCATACCTATCATCGCACTATTAATGAAATACCAGCAAATGTCAATAATGTAAATAAGAAAGAAATATTAAAAAGATTCAATAGATTAGTGAAAAAGCAAGAGAGTATAAAATGCAAGTTTAAAGTGGGTGATTACGTTCGTATCAGTAAGTACAAAGGAACATTCGAAAAAGGTTATACTCCCAATTGGTCAACAGAAATATTTAAAATTAGGTACAAGCAGAATACTACTCCTATCACTTACTTGATTGAAGATACGATCAGAGGACAGCCTATCCTAGGAGCATTTTATGAACAAGAACTTCAGAAGACAAATCATCCCAATGTATATCTAGTCAAGAAAGTTCTTAAAAGGAAAGGCAATAAAGTTTTTGTAAAATGGCTTGGTTTGCCTTCCAATGAAAATAGCTGGATAGATAAGACAAACGTGCTTTGAGATATAAATAAATCTAGGTGACTTGTTAAACTCCTTAATATATTATAAAGTGTTGAGTCTTTGGTTGGTCAGTCTTATGATGTGTATTGGAGAGAGTAGTCTTCTTAACTGGCTAATAAACCACCTACCTTTTGAATTACATTTGCCGGGTTATAATTATTGTGGTCCTGGTACAAAATTAATTGAGAGACTTAAACGTGGAGACAAAGGCGTTAATAAATTGGATGAATATTGTAAAGATCACGATATTGCATACTACAAGTCGTCAAACTTGGAGGATCGTCACAGCGCTGATCTAGTTCTATTAAAAATGGCAAAAAAACGATCACTTGCTCCTGATGCGAGTACAGGAGAGAAATTTGCAGCACGTTTAGTAAAGAATGCTATGTTAGCGAAAATTAAAACTGGCACTGGCTTAAAAACTCGTCGCCAAAACTCTTCACCAAAAATTACCAGTAGTAAAAGTCTTCAAAAGAAATTGAAAAATGTAATATCTGTTACGAAAAAACAAATAAAAAAATTAAAACCAAAATGCAAAAAAACTGCAATAGCATTAGCTATGGCTGCTGCTAGAGAATTAGCTAATGATTCATCCATTAAACTTCCTCGGATTATTCCAATACCAAAAACTGGTGGAGTATTACCTTTGATTCCTATTTTTGCTGGATTATCAGCTGCGGGAGCTATAGCAGGGGGGGCAGCTGGTATAGCAAAAACTATAAATGAGTTCAAGATGGCTAAAAAATTGTACGATGAGTCGAAGAGACATAATGAAAAAATGGAAGCTCTTTGCATCGGAAAAGGACTACATCTTAAGCCACACAAAGATGGCCTTGGAATTTTTGTATCAAAGGAAAAAAACTAATACATCGGCTACCCAAACGAGCTCTAACTAACTTCGACATTTTAAAATATGGGGCTAATATTCCCTACTTTAGAGGTGTCTTTATGAGAGATGAACTCCCTAAGCATCCTTATAAAAATGAATGTGGAGTGGTTAATTTAGATAGTTCTAAAAATCCTGGTTCTCATTGGGTAGCCTATGCAAAATACAGTGATTATATTGAATATTTTGACAGTTATGGAAATCTAAAGCCTCCAAAGGAATTTGTACAATACTTAGGCTCGAAAATCTACTATAACTATGAAAATATACAGGGTGATCACCCTTACAAATGTGGGCATCTATGTTTACTTTTTTTAACAAACTTTTGGAGTAGACATAGAATATAATAAACAAAATTTATGAAAAGTGTTCAGTATGCAACTATGTCTATAACTGTGACTATCTCTGGACACAAAGCAGAATTAGAGTCGTATTTTCAACCACCTCTTAGTTTATCTGAAAAATATGAGTGTGGTTTGCTGTACTATTCAGTATTAAACTCTGTATCAAATGTGCTTTCTAGTAATACTCCGTCTGTAATCAGAATTGAATGTGATTTAATATATGGTTCTTATACTAACGGTATACCAACCCATATTATTCATGAATTTGTACTTAATACTACTGCAGGACATCACTACCTAGAAACGCCTCAGAACATTATTTACTTCCCAGTGAACAAAAATATAATTACATCTATATCTATTAAAGTTGTTGATCAGTTCGGCCGCAGCATCCCTTTTATAGAACATATTCAACTACGTCTTCATTTAAGAAAAGTAAAATGATATTATACAATATAAAACCTCACCTCAAAATAAAACACCGTACTTCTTCTACAACCAGTAAGGTGCACAGACGTGAAAAAAAAGTGAACAAATTAACTAAAACAAATAAAGACTTTTTAAAAGCATTGGGTTTTAAAGTATGAATATACTACAGATTAATGATTTACCGCACTTCGATACTTCTATCGAAAGTTATGAGATTCATTCTTACAATCCTTACAACAATTGCTTTAGAGAAAACGATGAGATTAGAATACCCATCCACCAGCAAGACATATACGTGTTACCATCAGCCAGTTCAATATACATCGAGGGGCACGCAAAGCTGTTCGGAAAAGATGGAAAACCGATTGAGAAAGCTGTTAAATTTACTAATAACCCTGTTTTGTTCTTGTTTCAAGATATCAGATACGAAATAAATGGCATTGAAATAGATCGCATAAAAAATTCGGGTATAACGACAACCGTAAAGTCATACGTTTCATTAAATGAAGCCGAAAATAAAGTTGCAGCCTTATGGGGTTGGAACTTAAACGGATTTCAAAGTGATGGTCACTTTAGCGCTGTTATACCATTAAATAAGATATTAGGTTTTGCAGAGGATTATAAAAAGATTGTGATAAATTGTAAACATGAACTTATATTGAACAGAAGTAACTCTAATTTAAACAGTGTTACACTGACGGATGATATTTCTCACTTCCAAATAAATCTTGATAGAGTACAGTGGAGAGTACCGCACATAAAAGTATCAGATCGAGAACGTCTGACACTTTTGAAACATTTAGAAAAAGATAGACCTATTCAAATAGCATTTAGAAATTGGGATTTGTATGAGTATCCTTTACTACCTAAAACAACAAAGCATTCATGGTCAGTTAAAACTGCATCACAATTGGAAAAGCCTAGATATGTTATTTTCTGTTTACAAAGTGATAGAAAAAGTAATAAAATAAAAGATAGTTCTCTCTTCGATCACTGTAAAGTAACAAACGTTACGCTCTTCTTGAATTCACGATATTATCCATATGAGCCATTAGGTTTAAATTTTTCTGAAAACAAATACAGTATATTATACGAAATGTATGTGAAATTTCGTCAGTCGTATTACAACTGTCTAGCGGATCCCTTACTTAATCTAAAGGACTAAAGATAAGGCTCCTCTGTTCATCATAGATTGTTCAAGGCAAAACGATACTCTCAAAACAGGTCCAGTAGACGTTCGTTTGGAAATTGAATGTTCAGAGCCAATACCAGATAACACTACTGCATATTGTTTGATTATAAACGATCGACTTGTGGAATACAAACCTCTGAGCAACATAGTGCGTCGATTATCATGACTGCCATTGTAGACGTCCAAGGCTTTAAAACGGAAACAAATGAATTTGTGCTAAAAGAAATTGCTATATTGTGTAGTGATAAATTGCAAGTGTTTTTAATTAAGCCGCCATTTCCATTTTACAATTTGACTAAACAAGAAAGACGACAAGTTGCATGGATTGAACGTAACAGGAAGATATATTGGGGTGAAGGATTTATACCATATTCAAATTATAAGTGTTTAATTTTAGATTTTTTAAAAGATAAATGTATTTATATTAAAGGTCGTGAAAAAGTGTTATGGTTAAAAAATATTTTAAATAATAATAATAATAGTAATGTGATCAATTTAGAAGATAAAGGCTGTCCTAGTTTTCTAAGTCTGTATGATCGATATAAATATTCTAAAGATTTGTATAGTTGTATTTATCATAACTCAATATGTGCTTTGAAAAATGTTTTGTGTTTAAAAATATGGTGCTCTGATAATAAACTTTTTGTATAATATACATATTTTTTTTCGTTTTTCTCCTTAAATATCCCTTCCTTCCCACTTATCTTTGTAAAATTATTTATAAATATTTATAAATTGGTTATATCAGCTATGAGATTTCATTACACTCTCATAATTGTAATAATATAGACCGACCACCTTTATATTATACACTTATCATAAATACATAAAATAATTCAGAGAAAATACTATTGCTTTTCATTATAATTCTAAACCTAATTGGTTTTTAAAATGAATGAAGTAGACAAAGAATCATTGTCCATCAAAAAGTATGAACAGAATATAAAGGATGTTTTATTAGACCTTGAACAACAGACGAACATTCTAAAAGGAAAGAAAGAACCAAGACTAGCTGATCTTTTTAAGATTAAGCGACTGCAGGATCAGCAAATACAGCTGCTTCAGGAGCTGCTTTATAGCCAACGAAAACGAAAAGCTGAGCAAATCTGTACTGCAAAACATGAAGTTGTACAGTGTGCAGACAATGAACTACTCGTTTTATTAATTATTAAAATCAATCTCTGTCAAATTGTGTTTGAATAGATATATTACGTGAGGGATAGTAGTATATAATTATTGGCGGTTTCCAGATCGTAAGATCTAGACATACATTTTCTTCAATATTTCTTCTAGCGAATGTACATCATTTTGTACATTTGAATAGCAACATGTGTACGAATAGAGTTAGGGCTCAGATTTTATGCGATCCGGGAACCCAATACTTACCTACTGCTTTGCATCGACCCGTTGATATCTGAGAGGCGGAATTCATCGGATGTGCAAGCACATGAATCAGTCTCATGCAAAAATAATATAATCAACGTGCACCTGAATCGATGCAATCGGATTACTATACACATTGTATTAATCGTTCTTGGTTGTAAAATTGGGGCTTCTGTATCACTTGCTCTCGCGAGAAAATTGGGGTTTCTAAATCACATTGCAATTCATCGGCGCATGAGTCAACAATTGCAATACGATGTGTAGGACCGAAATAGAATTGGGGGTTCTGTATCACGGCTCGAGCGAAGCGAGAGCAAGTGATACAGAACCCCCAATTCTAACCTACTCCAATCGCTTTCTTAGGAGCCACGTAACGACTGCGATAACAACTATTCCTAATAACGTGTAACACACTATATACTGGTGTAGGTCGTGTGAAGAAATCGGCTCAGGTAGGACTTCATGTTCTCTTTGTAAGAGTAATCTTCTATCGATTTCTGCCGTATCTTCTTCAGATTTGTGACGTAGTATTGCCCATGGTTCATTGAGGTAACTTAGTTTCACAATATTATTCACCGTAGAGTTCAAAACAGGGATGTCAAGCTGGTAGTTCATCTTGATCTTACTATTGTATTTGTTGTGCGAATAGATGGTGAAATCTTGGAATTGTAATATACATCCTTGCGCTAAGTTAACTATGCCAGTCGAGGTTATAGTATATGACGTCACTTTACTGTCACATATTGTACGCAAAGTACATGTTCCACAGCAAACCGCCAGCCAGCTGTTAAGTTGTTTTAGCGCGACCCACGAGTCGACGCACACTGTTTCTACAGTGACACACGGTGTACTTGTATGATGACTTAGCAGTTTCGCCTCGCAGGGAGCGTTGATATGGTTCAAATTGTACACTGGCATGTTTTTGCTGTACATGTATACTCCAGACTTCAATTCCATACACTGTTTTACGTCTTCCTCGGTTAAAGATATGTAGGTGTACTGCTGAAAATTTACAGCGATGTACTGCGCTCGTATCTGTACGGTAGTTACGCTTGTGTTTTTTCTTACAGGCAGTGGATAGGCTCTGTATAGAAGGAATTCGTTGTCAGAAGTCAAGGATATGTGCACTTCGAAGAGAAAGTAGTCTGTAGTTACGCGTGCTTTCATGTAGAGCAGCTTGTAGATATCCTTAATATCTTCTCTGACGTTTTCTATCGGCAACGTTATAGACTTCGGGAGTTTACCGGAGATGGTATTCAGTTGTTCGGTCAATTCTAGCGGAGTCAGAAGGTGAACATGCACATGCCCTTTATAGACATTAGTTAGAGTATTGAAGAACATTTCTTGCATTGACTTCAAATTTCGTAATAACAAGAATGTAGCCAAAGAAGCGGAGTTAAAGTAGCTTGTGGCCATCACGATCTCCATGGCTGATTTCACACTGACAAAGTTTTCATTGGTTTCATTCATAAATTTGTCAATCATCTGAACCTGCCGGTTAATGTTATCTTCTGTTTTCTTCAACACCTTGTTCTCTAATTCTACAATAGACGTCTGGTTCTTCATAAGCTCGAGTAAGTAGTTCTCGTTGACTTGAACAGCCGCAATATCCCTCTGGTATTTTTCTGCAAAGTTCTGGTCTAGAATACCGAAGAGTTCGTTTGCGACGTAGCCGATTCCGTTGACCAAGCCTCGCCTTTTACGCTCCGACAGATGTTTTTTCGGTGCCAACAGTATACTATTGTAGTGGCGTATCATATCCATCTCGTGTGATAGTTGCACTAGAGTCGGTTTGCAGTATCTTTCATCGGTGTTTGTACAAAACTTTGTCAAACTCATTAGATAGTTTTCTACTCGTTGTACGTTGTCCCAGTAATTACTTAAATTATAATACATAATTAAATTCCACTCATCGTGAATAAATCGCATTTTGCCGAGTGTGTCATAATATATCGGGCGCTCAGGTTCCAAACTTGTAATATGAGCTCGCACCGCCTTGTTATTGTTAGTACCACGTGCGCTTGTTATCAATATAAACATTGTAATAAGTGTTGTAAACAATGTTGAGAAGCATTTCTTTCCGGTAGTTTTTTCCTTTGATATCCGTTGTTTGTCGGAGGTTGGCGGGTCCGGTTTGTTAGCCATGGGTTCAGTATTTGTTTCTCTTTCAGGTTCCAAAAGGGGTAGTGGTGATAATTTTATTATAGGTCGTTTAATGATACCAGCTTGTGTCTTTATAGTGGTAACTCGTACAAGACCGTCAGAACCAGGATGGACATCCAGGATGCGTCCCAAGGCCCATTTTCCTGGTGGCAAATTGTTGTCTTTAACCAACACCACGTCACCCACTTTGACGTTCTTTGTTTGTTTGTTCCATTTGCTACGTCGTTGTAATTGTAATAAATATTCATTAGACCAGGATTTCCAAAATTGTTGCAACATGTTTTCAGTAAGCTGCCATCGACGGCGTATGTCTATCGTTCTAATGTCACTGTAATCAGAAAGTGGTAGCGACATCACAGGGCTGCCAGTAAGGAAGTGTCCCGGGGTTAAACAATTGTAGAATTCTTCTGGGTCTTCTGTCACGGGACACAATGGTCTAGAATTCATACAAGCCTCAATATTTGTAAGCAGCGTGGCAAACTCTTCGTAAGTAAGTTTTTGCTCTCCCAATACGCGACGCAGGTGGTACTTCATGGATTTGACAGCAGCTTCCCATAATCCACCCGCGCTTGGCCACGCAGGGGCGTTAAAATGCCACTCTACTTCCAGCTTCCCAATTTCAGTAAAGAACTCTGGCGACAGGGCTTGTTGGAAGTATTCGTACTCATTTCGCAGCATCTTCGCAGCTCCAATGAAGTTTGTGCCACAGTCAGAGTAGACGTGTTTGGGTGTGCCGCGTCGCGCACACATCCGTTGGAAAGCGGCGAGGAAGTTTTCAGTGCTCAGATCTGACACGAGCTCGATATGCACAGCCTTTGTTGCCATACATACGAATATTGCTATGTACCCCTTTGAAGTTTTTACCCCTCTTCCCTTGTTAACCTTGACCTGTACGTGACCGGTAAAGTCAACTCCGGTATGTGTAAAGGGTCGAGATGGTGTAGTCCTTTGGTAAGGCAGGTCACCCATGAGTTGGTAATTTGCTGTAGGCTTATGACGATGGCACTGGATACAATGGCGTAATCGCGCCTTGACTGCTCTGTTACCGCCGACTATCCAGTAACGCTGCCTAATGTAGGCTAAAGTTAGTCGCGCGCCTCCATGCAGCATTGTAGAGTGCGCTTGCTCAATAAGTAACTCGCCCTCCTTTTGGCAGAATAACAGGATTTTTCATACTGTATGACAAGTTTGAGTTATTGAGACGTCCGCCAACTCGAATAATTCCAACTTTGTCCAAAAAAGGGTTGAGTTTGTAGATGGAGCTTCTTTTTGGCACAGGTTCCTTTCTCATTAGTAGATTGTATTCGGCTTGCAATTCAGTTTGTTGTACGCGTTTTATTATAATGTCCTTAGCCGTGGTCAGTTCGCTAGTAGTTAGGTATGTGGCATCTAATTTCTTGCCGATGCGTGCATTTGTACCGAAGCGCAACGCCCAGGCGACGACTCGTGTTACCCGGTGCAATGAACTACATTTATGTAATAATTCCATAATTATGTGTTCATCGTGATTTGTAGCTAGGGTTGTCACCGGTTGAAGTTTGATTCCAACGTTGGTTGTAAACAAACACACTGGAATTTTTTGAACTTCTTGTTTTCTAACGTTTGTAAAAAATCAGGACCATTCCACCATAGATTAAAGTTACGTAGTTTTGTAGGATACAACCCTCGGGAAGCGCAATCTGCTGGGTTTTGATCAGATTTCACGTAGGCCCAGTTTTCAGGAACGATGCTTCGTTTTATCTTAGTGTTGTAGCCACGCGAGTACCACTTGAGAGTCACACCACGCTTGTGTCGTTATTTCGTGGCTTGCATATGCTTTTTTTATTTTCTCTATCAGTTGTGCGAGTAGTAGCGCATCGCAAAGTTCCAATCTCGGCAGTGTAGTTTTTTGGGCTAACGGGGCAACCCTAGTCTTAGCGGCTAGCAAAGTTATAGTTGGCGTCCTATGTTCGTTTATAACACGACTATATACTACACACGCGTAAGCTTTCTCGCTCGAATCACAGAAACCCAGGAGCTGTATGTTTTGCTGCGTTCCTGCAAGCCACCGTTTGAGTTTGATGTTATTCACCTCAGGGAGATCACTTCGCAGTTTGAACCACTCTTCTTGTATATCGCTGGACAGAGCTTCGTCCCATCCGACTTTGCTAGTCCAAACCTTTTGGAATAGCAGTTTTGCTGCTACAGTCACGGGTGACAGCCATCCAAGCGGGTCGTATAGCTTTGATATATGAGACAAAAGGTTTCTCTTAGTTAGTTGTTTGTTTTTATATTCAAAAATCCAGTTGAAGGTAAATGTGTCAGTGCTTGGGTTCCATCCGAGACCGAGTGTCTTCCTAGACTCCTCATGCTTGAAATTAAAGCTGTTTTTGTTTGAAATTTGATCTACAGACAAGTCCGCTAGTAACGCAGGGTGATTGGCCGACCACTTGCGTAGATTCATACCGCCGCCTCTTAGTAAGTTTATCAGCGACGCTTGAAGTTGTTTAGCTTCAGGAATAGAGTTATGGCCGCTGATAAGGTCATCTACGTACATATCTTTCTGTAGCACATCAGCTGCTTCCGGGTACATACTATTGTCATCTATGGCTAGTTGCTTCAGAGTTCTCATAGCAAGCCATGGAGCACATTTCATCCCATAGGTTACGGTACAAAGTTTGAATTCCCGTAGCCTTTCGTTCGGTGAGTCACGCCATATTATTCTTTGCAGATTCTGTTGTTTTTCGGCGAGCCCAATACAGCGGTACATTTTCTCTATATCCGCGGTGTAGGCATATCTGTACGTTCTCCATTTCAGAATTAGGGTTTGGATATCTTTTTGTAGATTAGGACCCTTTTCTTGCAGTTGATTGAGACTGTAACCACTCGTTGTTTTTTGTGAGGCGTTGAAGACAACTCTCAGTTTTGTTGTTGCGGCGTGTTCACGCAGTACGCCGTGATGGGGTAGGTAGAAGTGCGGATGTCTGCTTGATGCGCGAGCCACCAGTTTCATGTGGTGTAATTCTATATACTCCTTTATGAAACTTCGGTACATATCTGCAAGTTTATTGTTTTTCTCGAGTCGTTTTTCAAGCTGTAGGAATTGTGAGACAGCAATAGATCTCGACTGTCCCATCTTTTGTTCATAATTAGGACTGAGAGGCATCTTCACGATATAACGTCCTTCGGACGCTCTTTTTACTGTCTTGACATAGTACTCTTCGCACTGGTCGTCCTTGTGGATGTCCTGAGTATCCTGAATGATATCTTCGTTCTCCCAGAACTTAGTCATCTCACTCATGTCAAATAACGTCACGTGAAAATTGAATGTTGGTAGTTTGCCACAAAGAATCCATCCTAGGTGTGTTTGTTGCGCTATGAGGGATTGCTGTTCACCTTTCAGAACCCCGTCCATTATGATGTCAGCATACACGTCCGCCCCAAGCAAGATGTCTATAGGACGTGACACATTATAATCAGCATCAGCTAGCTTTAAGTTTTCCAGATGTGGCCAGTTGGTTTTCTCAAACGTAGCACTGGGTAAGTTGTTGGTTAGTTTGTTCAAAATCAACGCTTCAGTTCTGAATATAAAATTGGAGTGTAAGGATTGGCACGTCAGTTGGATTCTTCCTTTACAGTTGCCGGACAGTTCGCCTATTCCTGATATAGTAGCATTCATTTTCTTCCTAGGTAATCTCAATAACTGCGCAGCATTTTCTGTGATTAGGTTAACTTGCGAGCCTTGATCTAGTAACGCTCTAAGTGTAATGAAAGTACCATTACGAGTTTGTAGTTTTAGTTGAACCGTTGTTAAGAGGACCTCCATATCCTTTGTTGACAAATGGTGATTCGATTGACTTGATGTTGATGGTCGCACACTTGATTTATTAGGTTCGTATTTAATTGTAGTTTTCTTTTCAGAATTGTGCAATAATGAATGGTGATTCATATTGCATTCCTTGCATGTTTTGTTAGATATGCATTCTTTATCGCCGTGGCTGTATAAACAGTTTTTGCATAGTTGTAATTTCTTGACTGTGTTGTTTCGTTGCCATACGTCTAATGCAATGAACTTTGGACATTGCATCAACACGTGACTTCCATCGCAGAAAGGGCATTGTCCGTAAGTGGCATGATATGTCTTTACAGGTGATTTGTTATAGTTGTAAGTTAATTTCTTCGTCAAGTTTTCCTTGTTACTGGACTTGCAGAAAGCTGTCCGTTGCTGGACATCAAAGTCTTTCTTGGGACGTCTCATTGTCTCATATGCCAAAAACTTGCTTTCTAGAAAGAATAAGAAATCACTCAAGGCTGGCACTTCTCTAGGATCTTGAAGGTCTTTCACGTAATCGTTATACGTAGTGTTGTCTAGTTTTTGCGACATTAGGAAAACGATCATTGGACCCCATGTAGACACATCCATACCGATGTTAGACAATCCACTTAAGCATTCATTTATGACGTCATGCATTTTCTTTAGGTTATAGGCGTCAACTTGCTGAATAGTCGGCAGGTGTACCATAGTACGCATATAAGATAGAAATTGCTGGCGCCGATTGTCATAGCGTTGGCTCAGTATATCCCAGCAAGAGTCATAGTTGTTAGCGCTAATGGGCAGATGTTGAACCAATCTTTCGGCTTCCCCTTTTAGCTTGGTTTTAAGGTGCTGCATTTTCTGAGCCTTGTTTATAGTCGGGTTATTGTGGACGGCCTCTGTAAAAAGATCTTTGAAGGAAATCCAGTGATTATAATTTCCTGAGAACTCGGGTATTTCAATCCTCGGGGCAGACTTCTGGTAATGCGCCATTGACCATATCTTGCTGTTTAGTTGCTTACGCATTTCATCGTATTTATTTTCAATGTCAATAAACATGATGTAGTAGTTTTCCTGAGAACCTCTAAGTAAGCTATCAAGCTCCCAGTGCAGCTTTTCAATACTCTCCCATTTCGATTTCAGGATGCTGAGATTGTCTTCTAGCTCCCATTTGTCGTTGGTAGTTGAAATACAGATTTTAGACATTGCGCGATCTATGGCCTTAAAATTACGCTCCTGTTTGCTCAGTAAAAGTTTCACATTCGTGTCTACTTCGTCGTCCAATGGGTCCGCCAAATCAAACTTGACAGAATCTTGTTCTTCAGTAAGTTGTTTTAATAAGTCCATGATATTACGTTTAGTTGATTCATACATGGCTTTAGTTTTACTGTAGATGTCTTCTGTAAAGTAGTTGATGTCTTTGTTTTCGATTTCCACAAGAAGAGTCGAATGTTGGTTTTCGAAGTCCGCCCATAGTAAATCGAGGGATGTAATCCGCTTGTTCAGGTATTCTTGAGTTTTTCTGGACGCGCTGTCCTTCTTGTAGTTAGCACACAAGGATTTTATGTTTTCAAAGCAAGCTTGCTGTTTTTGCATCCTGCTTATGTTGCACGATTACTCACAGTTATAGTTAAGTTGATGTTGTTCTGAGACTACTCCCAGTAGTACTCGACGATAGTTCTTGAGTTTGCTGATTCTTCCCAATCCTTCTTGACGTTCGTAAAAGAGTTGTTATATTCACGTACGCCGGGCCGGAATGGACACTAGGTATATTTAGTGCGCCTGCACCTTAGTTACGATATTAATGCACCTTCTCAATTCACTGGTGAAACCCGCTTGTGGGAGGCCAGCAAACCGATTGCTATCGTAACCGAGATACAAACACAAAAAAAATACCTCGCTTTCTCGAAGGACCATTAAATGTTCGGGCCAGTTAGCCTTCACACTTTACACTTTATGGTATTGGTAGAGTTGTAATGGAGTACGAAAGGAAAGAAAGCCGAAAGTTAGACACTGTATATTACTTAAGTTAGTTTAAAATTATTACAATGTAAACAACGGTGGCTTATCTTTCCTTGATAGTGTGTTGTAGATATAAGTTAATAATGTACTCGTTATTACTTGGTTAATAGCTTATTAATATAAAAGGTGTTGCGAAATACTTTATGACGCATGTTAGTATTGGACGTAAGTGCTGCGTCGGCACCGTTGGTAATGTACGGTAATGAACTCGTGACCCGTACATACATATTATACATAGAAACACCCAGACCAAGACAAACATCAATGTTCATGCACACACATGTTTGACTTGTGCGGGAATCGAACCCGCGACTTCAGGCGTGGCAGTCAGTTACACTAACCACTACGCCATCGAGGCCGTAAACACAAATTTGACCTCTCACCTATAGAAAATGAAGTATTTTTATATGGTACACTTATACGAGACATTTGAACTCGTAACCACGTTTATAAGACCGCGATGCAATATATTATTCACTACTAGCCTTTGCCTGCTATTCCGTACGCGTGGTATTTGGTAGTAGTACTAGTATAGTATTATATAATCTGTGGTAGTAGTTACTATTTTTCTATATATTTATGTACAAATTTATAGATATTTTGGAAGGAAGGAATACGGTAAGCGGCGCCGGCGCGGCGTATCAAAAATGTCTTATTATACTTACTCGATTTCTAGGCGGCGTGTTAAGATAAAATATGCACCAGATTTTAAGTTAGACCTTCAGCAATATAACTATAAAAACCGCATTGAATATTGTGCAGTTCTTTTTGCGCTATGCATACAAATATAAAGAGACTAAAAAAAAATTCATGGCTCTTATAAACACCTCCGACGTAATTTTCTTAAATGTCTCCGATGTACCTTCAGATATTTACCTGTTGCAATTTTATTATAGTGTTAGTAGTTGCTAAATACGTACTTATTTTAACAACTGAAGACTGGTGCAAAGGCTTATATGATGTGTGTCTGGGGAATCATTGGTCACCTTCAATTGGTCTGGCTGTTTACAAAACGTTTTGAAATAGTTCCATGAGTATCTATACTCATATTATAAAGCTGAAGAGTTTGTTTGTTTGTTTGTTTGAACGCGCTAATCTCGGAAACTACTGGTTCGATTTGATTAGCCTATTTATCGAGGAAGACTATAGTATACAATGTGTTTGGTGAGTGGTGTCGGAGATCTTAATGGCATAATATATGGTCATTTATATCTACAATCCATGCTTCAGTATTATTTTTTATGTTTGTATATAACATCACGCTATGACCCACAGGGGCGGCGTAGTAACGATAAAGGCGGGTGAAACCGCGGGAACATCTAGTCATATATAATAATCAAGACTGAGAATACAAGTACAGCTACAATATTCTTTTGAGAAATTTAAAGCGTCTGGTAAAGGTTACTGCCGACGGAAATTGTCTGGCGATATTGATTATTAATTCTGAACATCTAAAATATAACCTGGTAAAGGTCGCGGGAAGCGGTTGGATGCGGGTGGCCCAAGACCGGTCTGTGTGGAAAACCTTGGGGGAGGCCTATGTCTAGCAGTGGACGTCTTTTGGCTGACATGATGATGATGATGATGATGAAAATATACATATATTTTTTTATCACAATAAAAGTGAGTACCTATTCTTTTTAACTGCCTTTAGCACCTGGTAATGAACAAATGGCCGCCGCGCCAAGCTAGCAGGTATGCATACACTCACAGTATGTACCTACATACTAACACTACCTTATCCCATACATTTTATTTCAGAGAAAATAAGTAATGGGATCTTGGTCTATTAGCGTGCAGTGTTCTACAGGGTTCGCTCCCTGGACCGCTTTTGTCCAATAAAAACATAGGTATTTATATTTTAGTTTAATGTTTTGTGGTTTCCCTGTCATTTCTTACATCAACTCTTCGCCTAGCTACTCCTGTGTGAGTTGCACATTTAATGGAGCATATCAAGGCGCTGGGTGTTCATATGGTGATACGTAATAACAGGATTTTCATGGGTCTTGTCGCTCTCGTGTCATAGGCCTCATTTACGGGGACGCGGGGTGTAGCGCGTTGCGATGGGCGGCACGGCTCGCACTGTAATCAAATATTAACGTTGTATGAGTGCGTTTACGGAGAAACGAAGCGCGTTTGCTTGAATTGAAGCGTTTTTTGTGGCGGATGCCGCGGATGGCATCGACGCGTTTTATGCGGCGTTTATCGCGGCGGCGTACGCAGCGGCAATTCTCGATGAAGCGATGCCCGCGGCGGCGGATGCTTTAGCCAGTCTTATTTGGAAATCGCACAACGCAGACGTAAGTCTCCGTTGTGATCGACTGTTTTTGGGAGAAAATTATATGTTAAAAACTGAATTATTTAATATGTATAAGAAATGAGCCGCATCTCTATAAACAACATCGTATATTACTCTACGTTTGTGTTTACGCGTGTGATGATGCGAGCCGCTCCACGCGCCGCCGCACTATGGACTGAAAATCGAGTTCGATAGGATTTTATTTTCTCTTTTATATTTGTTTTTTGTTTGTATAAGCTTCTCATGCCTTCAGCAGTGATAGATATATATTATGTTTTTTGGAAATAAAGGTTATTATTATTATAAAAAAATAAATCCAGATATCTTCAAAACCGCTGTCTTAACCGTTATATCCTTACACATGGCTGTTGTACAAATTAATTTGTCATTTTTGGTGTATTTTATATAACCGTGACAACTGCGGTTTTATAAAAACTATGTATGTTATATAAAAAATGGCTAAACTAAAATTTGTACTTACATTCGGACCAATGGGTTTATAAACTTGAAATTTTTCAGAGAGGTGTCTGTATTTTAGAAAAACACTACTATATTAGCAAAATTAAGAAATATTTAAGCAAATTATTACTATTGTTTTTTCTTATTAATAATAATATTACAAGTTAGGTGATTAATTAAAATATATATAGGTATACATTTATATAATAAGATATACATTTAAATAATAATTTAAATTTAAAAACTATTTATCGTTATCAGAATCAGAATCTGACTCAGAGTCAGGATCTAAATGAGAATCATAAAAAAAATCAAAATCGCTCTCCTGAAGTTTCATCAAATCTAAGATAAGATAATATAAGATAAGATAAGATAATATTTATTTGCATAAACATGTGTATACATACAATTTCAGGCATGTAGGATGTTACAAGATAGGTACTTATTGTTCTTACATGTTTGCCACACCGTGGCGTACAAATGTTGTTTAATTTTATAGTAATTAATCATTGACAGAATTAATATAATAATAAAGTAAATATAGTTAAACATGTCTTAAAATCTTAATAAGGACATTAATCGAATTACAAATATGTCAAAAAATAATCAATACAATGT
The DNA here is from genome assembly GCA_963564715.1 of Catocala sponsa. Taxonomy (NCBI): domain Eukaryota; kingdom Metazoa; phylum Arthropoda; class Insecta; order Lepidoptera; family Erebidae; genus Catocala; species Catocala sponsa. The sequence goes on along the minus strand of OY751343.1, from coordinate 11,558,987 downwards.
CAAAATAATATAAAGTTTAAAAAAGACAAAAAAAAGAAAAATGAAATGTGTTGTTAAAATTAAGTAGTAATAAAAATGTTAACTAACTACTCAAATGCTATTCTTTTTTATTATTTGAATTAAAATATATATAATTATTATACATAATGAAAATGTCTTGTCATATTTTATAAAGTAGACTAGTTATAAAGAATCCTGTAGAAAATCGGTGACATTATAATACGCTTTCTCAGCCAAGAATAAATGACTATGGGTAAATTATCCAGTACTGGTTGATACGTACGAGAAATCACACGACTGTCCATAGGGTGACGAGCGTCAGGATACCGCTGGATGTAAATGCGAAGCGCCAACGAAGCATTGCCTCGTGCCTCCCCGTATGCCATGAGCATTTGTCCATATTCACGTGCACTAAATGGCTGACTCATTATTTATTAGGTACAAACACAACTTTGTAGTTACACAAAAAAGTTATAAACAAAACAAAAACTTTAACAAAATGTTATGAACACAGTAAATAAACACAATTTAGTACACAAAATAGTTATAAACAAAATAAAAAACTTAACAAAATGCAACGAAAATAGTAAGACTCGCGAATACGAGAGATTACGTCAAGTACTTCCGATTCCTGACAGTAGCGCGACCGAACTAAAGAATTCAAAAATAAATTTCTTTTGCAGTTGTAGTCATATTAGATAGGGATGAGATACATCTATCTAATTAAATAAATCCATAGTCGATAACTCTCATAAAATATTCTTATGAGAGTTATCGGCTATCGATTAATTTTATACTTATACATAGTAATAAACTGTTTATGGCTAATTCTATTAACACATTTTTGTTACAGTTTTGTATTTTAACAGTTAAGTAAAGATTTACTAGATTACATTACATTGTATGAATCGATGTGTACAAAAAGCTTTGTTTTAAAACAATTAGATGGTCTTTTACAATAATCATTATTAAAAGTGATTAAATAAACTCATACATGTACATTTACGATACGAAATATCAAAACAATTAATATTTTTTTACATTTAAAATGCAAATGGGTATTGTAAAGTGATAGTAGTACAACATTTAATTACAGGCTACTTTAATCATTACAATCTTTTCAATCTACGTGACTAATTTAATAATAAATAGTGCTAACACGTTCATGTAACCTTTACTTTTAAAAGGAAAACAACTATTTTATTTATTAACCTATCCCGCTTTGTTTAATACACTTTTTTCGATATCGATCATTGATCATAGATCTTCCCTAGTTCAGTGGTAGTAGGTACGATGCGGGCGGGTTTTTACACAGCACACTATTGCCGGTGCGTAAAAAAACTTTTTTGCGTTGGTCATTGCCTTGTCCGCGCAAGATCAGCTGATTGGTTCAACTGTGTTTATTTTGTATGTTTGGATTACATAGCTGTTTTTCGGTATTATGTAGTTTTTATTGATATTATCTAGTATAATGGGTCGTTTACTCATTATGTAATCATAATCAGTTAGAAAAATGTGAAATTTTGAAAGAAAATTCGATAATTTTCCGGTGGAAAGTTCCTACGTTTTCCAACTCAGAATGATGGTCCGAAGCTAGTATTTCAGTTTTCGGTGAACCGTCACTTACACCCTGTATTTAATTGGTTACGGTTTATTATTTGCCAGGTAGTTTTTGATTTATTATTTGCTGTTTTTATTTTATGATTATTCTGGGCCTTTTGTGTTAACTTAATAATTTTTCGATAAAGCTTAGAATAATTTGTAAACAGATTTTTGTTGTGTATAGTAGGTTGCCGTCTATATTGCCATAATAAACTACGTTTCATTTTGCTGCAAGTTTTTATACCACGCGACACCCATTTTGTTGTTTTTTTAAGATTGACCGTAATATGCAGCTTAGGAAAGCACTGTTGATATAATAGTGAGAACAAATCTATGAAATTATTATAAGCTAATGTGGGGTCTGTTGTTTCATATATTTCTGAAAACGATAAGCTACCAATATAATTTTTGAATTTGTTAATATTTTCGGTTGTATACTCTCGTTCTATCTTTCTCCAGCGACTGATACTACTTACTGTGTTTATTGGACATTTGATTATCTGAGCTGTATGGTCAGACAAGGCGAGTTCCAATACGGTAACCTTACAAGATTTACTGAAATTATGCGCAAAATTGTCGATGCACGTCCCACTCTTAAGTCGGGTAGGTTGGTGTACTGCTAGTTTCAAGTTAAAGCTTAATAATAGACATTCAAATTCCACTGACTGCTTAGTTTTTTTCATAATATCTATATTAAACTCACCCGTTAAAACTATGTTTTTATAACATTTTTTAATTAATTCACGCATCATTATTTCTAATATTTCAATACATTCTGCAAAGTTATTAACATTTGGCACTCTGTAAATACATACCAAAGCAGTCCTATACTTAGTCAGCTCAATTGCACAGCACTCAAAAACATCGGCTTTTGACATTTTAGCAATTTTAGGGAGTTCTCTCCATTGTTGTCCGTTCTTAAGGAGTATACATGCTCCACCTCGCTTACTTTCTTTCCGGCTGAAACATGCGGCTAAGCAGTAGTTGGGTAGATTGAGATATTTTTCATAGCCTTCTGCCATGAAGTGTTCCGTGACACATAATACATCTACGTGGATATTTTTTTCTGAGAGCTCTTGTAGGTTAACTGTAAGACAGTCACATTTCGACAATAAGCCTGCAATGTTTTGGTGCATAATACATAGTTGTCTAGTTACGAAAAAAAGTATAATTATTGGATTTGTTGTTTGTATCATTATCTATTTCGCCGTGTTCAAAGTCAATATTTTGTGTGATGTTAATAATTAATTCTCGTAAATCTTTAAATATAGTCCGTAGTCCAGTATTCTTAATAATTCCAGAGTATCTGCTAAACATACTGTAGTCGCATTTAAGGTTTAAGTTGCTGTCTAATAGGTATGCATGTCCATGGGTTAAGATATCCAGATATAATAAATTATTAAATGTTTCCACTCTAGTATTGTATAGGCTTGTATAGTTTGCATACTTGTAAGTCGGCAGACAAATTATGACATTAGTGTGTTTCATGTCCTGTAATATATCTTTTAAGTGAGAAATAATGTCATAGTAATTATTTGTAAACTTAAAATCCTCTTCTCCGAGAAATATGATGCAGAAGTCATTGATAGTAAAATTGTTTACTTTCGTTTTTATTCCGCATAACAGTTCTTTTGTGTTGCCGTTTGTTTTTAGATAGTGGCATATATCATATTTGTGGTGGAATGTATCTTCGGCTATAGAGAGCAAGTCATTTTTCTTATTAGTGCTTAGTATTGTTAATTTATGTTTTATGGTGTTAAGGTATCATTGAAAAGCTCTTCCTTTTTTCGAACGCATCATGGGTCTTGTTGCAGAAATAACTAGATTTGATGAAATAAGTAACATGTTGAGGATATTCTCATTCGAATTTTGTCTGTGTTTCTTTCGCGAATTGTGTTCCCTAAATCTATGAAAGTTGTTAAGTGACTCGGACGCTTCTTCTGATAGGCTCCCGATTGGCATAATTGCATTACTAGCAATAATATCTGCATAGCAATTTGTGCACTGTAGCAGGCATATGGTACCAACTATATAATTCTACATGGCAGCTGTAGGGTACGCATATTCTTTAAATTTTACAGCGTCAATAACTTCTCCTGAGGTAACTGCCTGTAAATTCACTGCAAGTCTACGAATTAAGTGTTCGTCTAGCCCAGTGATCGCTGCAGTTTTTTCAGGAAACTTGATTTTTTTTTTGTTGTATTGCCATCATTCGTTATACCGGATCCTTTTTTGACAATGTCTATCAAAAGGTTTAGCTCAGCTTTGCAACGTTCTTGTATAACTTTTTTTCTTGCTTGAAACACAACTTTTTCATCATCTCCTCGCACTGCCCATTTCTTAAGGTCAAGCCTATAAGCGATATGCAAAAGGCATTCCATGGTAATGATACGAGCGTGTAATGTTAATAGTCCAAATTTATAGGGGTCGACAGACACTGGTCTTTTCTTCAATCCAATTTATTCATGTCTTATGGTTTTGCTAAAAAAAGGTAGCAGTTAGAACTTGATTTTTCATCTGATAAGTAGGTTCAAATCTTTCCATCAATCATAAAGTACCATCGAATCCCCACTTGCATATCATAGTCAAACACTTGTCATATATAACTTAAGGCAAGCTTTCTAAAATTCTTTGCGCTGTTTTGTCAAGCAAACCTTGCAATGTGATCTTGGCTGAATAATCTGTAACGGTGATTATTTCCTTTGGCGGATAGCACTGTAATTTTGAGTTCTGTACTTTGTAATAAGAAGGATATATATATCCTTTGCACCTTCTCGCATGGCTGTTTCCCTCAAAGATATTTATTGCCATTTTAAAAGCTTTAAAGAAAGAAGTAGACCCAGCGCTTTTTCGGGCGAAAACAGAGGTTTAGATGGTTTTCTAATATTTTCCATAAATTTGTTAGCTGTTTCGGGATTCTTCAGCATATACTTAATTACAGTTGCAATGGTTCCCTGACATTGTTCTCTTAATTGAACTGCAGTTGCATACGCTAATTCAGTGCTATCGCGACCTTTCTGGTCCATTGTTCTTCTCTTTTTCTGCTGAGTACTTAGTTCTTCAAAAGGTTTTCGAGGTGTGGATTTTCTCTTTGTCGTCGTTCCAACCGATGATGTTGTTGATATCCAAGGTTCAGGACAGCTTGTTTTAGAACTTTTAAGTATTAGTCGTATGTCGTATACAACTAGGCCAGTCGATATTTGCTTTAAGCCAAGCTCCGTATATTTTTTTAAATCCTTTAAGTTCTTTGTGTTTTTCCACCTCATCATTGCAGCTCTCGTGAATCTTTGGCAAAAGATTTTCAAAGTCAAACTGTCTTCGTCATAGGCGAGATAACACTGAATTAAATAATTTGTCACTATCATTCTTCTTATCAGATTTTTTTAATATGACAATCGAAGCTAGATTTGTAACAAGACCCTCCAAAATATAACGTGAATAATTAAAATGCTCAAAACGAACTAATTAATAGAATATACTGCAGTTCTATTTATATGCAATATTTTTTTTTATTTTACGTGGGGGAATGCTTTGACGCATACCCCTCCGCGGGGGCGGGCGGAGGGGTTATGTCGGACTCGCCGGGGTAACAGAAAGATGTTAAAACGATAAAATGGACCTCCCGGAATACCGACTAAACCTACCACGGTGATCCTCGACAAACCACTATCGGTGGGGCCGCGCGAAACACTTTCACATGCGGTCGCGACCCCGCCGAGGTTACGGCCCGCCGTATGAAACGGCAGGCCACTACACAAATAGACCTACCCACTGGTCACCACTACAAAATAGCCCTACTGTGCCCCCCCTAGATGGGAGACGGACACGACACAGAGGCACGCGTGGGAACACGCACGCCACCTCTCGGACCTGGTGCTGAACGGATGGCGGGCAGGCCCACAAAGCCCGCCACCCCCAGGTCAAACCTCAGGGTGGCTGGAGGTCGTCCCGCGCCCTCCGGCGCCCGGTTCTGCGGTTGGGGAGAGGGTTTAAACGCTCCCTCTCCCGCTCCGCCACCTCCTTGATGGAAATCACTTCCTCACAGAAGGAGGCGACGGCGTTCTACGACCTCTCACTCCGGACCATAGACTAAACTACAGCCGGGAGCGAGAGGGCAACCAGTACGACTGCCGCGATCAACTCACGGCGCTGCGATGCCCAGGCGGGGCAAACCGTCAAAGTGTGCAGCGCCGTGTCCTCAACAACGTCGCGGCAGTCGCCGCAGTGGTGACAACCGGGCGTCTCTTGCTGGCCTATACGACACAGGAACCGGCCAAAACAACCATGGCCAGTCATTACCTGTGTCAGCCGAAAGGTGAGGGCGCCATGCCGCCTCTCCAGCCACTTCTCTAACACGGGACTTACCACCACGATCGTGGCGTGCCTGGCACTGGGGTGCACAAGTCGCTCCTTCCAATTGGCCACTAGGACCTGGCGGAGCTCGGACCTTGCCGCCTCGACAGCGGGAAGAGCAGGTCCTTCGCCCCGAGCTAGCGCCCCCTGGCGCCAACGAGAAAGCGACGACAAGAGCGCCGCTTCCAGGTCCCATGGCATCGATCCGGCGAGGAGGCTCGCAGCCTCGAACGAGATCGTGCGGTATCCTCTTATCAACCTGACGGCCATGGCGCGCTGTGGCGCACGAAGTGCCGAAATGTTGCGGGCCGTCAGGTTGTCCGCCCAAACTGGGGCCCCGTACAGGGCCATGGACCGCACGACTCCCTCGTAGAGCCTCCGGCAGGAGGTATTTGCCCCCCAGATTGGGCAGCAGGCGCGCGAGCGCACCTGCAGCGCCCCGAAGAATGGGGGCCAAACGACTAAAATGGGCCGTAAAGTCCCATCGGCTGTCGAACAAGAGACCCAAATACTTCAGGGTTGACCCGACGCCGATGCGGACCCCTCCTACCATGATATGGGCCCGTGGAGGTGGCCGGTTCCGAGGGCCGTGGAAACAAACGGCCTCCGACTTGGACAAGGCCATTTCGAGGCCCAACCGCCGGATACGATTGACGACTTGTGCAACCCCAGCGGTCGCCAGTAAAGCCGCCGCCCGGTGCGACTTACCCCTCACCGTGACAAGCGTATCGTCGGCGTAACAAATGACGCCGACGCCACGGAGGAGCGCACCTCGCAGCACCCAGTCGTAACCGATCTTCCACAGGAGCGGACCCAGAACCGATCCCTGTGGAACACCGCACGACATCTCTCGCCGACTCCAACCGTCGTGACCCGGGTAGACTACTACCCTCTCTGATAGATATGCCCCGACAATGCAGCAGAGGTAGGTCGGCACTCGATGAAAAATGAGTGCCTCCCTAATGCAACTCCAGGGCAAGGTGTTGAAGGCGTTCGCGATGTCCAAAGACACCGCGAAGACGACCTCGCCCCGGGACACCGCATCCTCAGCCAGGCTTCTCACGCGCAAGACAGCGTCAATAGTGGAGCGCCCACGGCGGAAACCATATTGGTTATCCGCCAGATTCGGACCCACTGAAGAAAGACGCTGTACGAGGCACTCCGCAATAATAAACTCAAAAAGTTTAGCCACCTCGTCCAGCAGCACAATGGGCCGGTAGGCGGACGGAGATTCCGCCGGGCGCCCCTCCTTCCTGATCAGGACCTTATAATGGCGCGGAAACTGGCCCTGCTGAAGACACCCACTGAGGAGCCCGCTAAGTCGGGGCGCGAGCTCCTCGAGGACCAGGGCCAATGCAAGACCTGGAATGCCGTCAGGCCCTGGGGCGGTGTTTTTCGAGCGAAGTCTCGACACCGTCGCTCGCAACTCTATCTGGGTCACTTCGAGAACCACGTCGTCGTCAAAGTCCGCGCTGGACGCCATGGAAGGGGCGGAACCATCGACGGAGGAGTGTGCTCCGCCCGTGAGGGGAACAGAGCGGCCACCACCTCTTCCACCAACTGTGGCCGGAGACTCTGGGACAAGGGGGGCGCCCAGGGGCGAAGCTTGCCCCTGACCATAAGGTATGGACGCCCCCAGGGGTTTCGGTCCAGAGTCCCCAGCAGCTCTTGGCGGGCCTGATGTTTGGCCCGCTTGATGGACATGACATCATCTTTAGAACCTTCTTGGCCGCTCTGTAGGCCTCGTACAGTTCCGCCTCCCTGACGAATATTGTGCTTACCTCCACCAACCCTCATTAATGTTATAATATTTGTCTTAACAACCCTAATGTCATAATACTAATAATAAATAGGTACTAATTACTTAGTAACTTCTGTCATCAAAATTAAGTTAATTTTATAATTAGGGTAATTAGATAATTCCTAATAGTTTAACGATCATTAACGATCATACAATAGTGTTAAAGACGAGTTCTTAGAATGCATAATTAAATATCACTTAAGTAATATTTTTTTCTCGATGTCATTGAATATATTTCTTAATTTTGCTAATGTAGTAGTGTTTTTCTAAAATACAGACACCACTCTGCAAAATTTCAAGTTTTCTCATTGGTCCGAATGTAAGTACAAATTTTAGTTCAAGAATTTTTATATACCTAACATAATTACGAGTACTTATATATTTTTTTATTAAAAAACTGCAGTTGTTACGGTTATATAAAATACACCAAAAAATGTAAAATAATTTGTACAACAGCCATGTGTAAGGATATAACGGTTAAGACAGTGGATTTGAAGATCTGGATTTATTACTTTGGCTCCATACAAAATTTAAATTTTTTCTTTTGATTATTTTGTTTACCAATGAAATGATATTCCTTATATGTATCTATCACTGCTGAAGGCATTAGAAGCTTATCACAAGCAAAAAAAATATAAAAGAGAAAAAAATTAAATGCCTATGAAACTCGATTTTCAGTCCACAGTACGCGCCGCACCGTAAACAGAAAAAACGTCCAACGGCCGCGACTCGCCATGCAACATGCGACGCGCGACGCCTCGCGTCTTCGAAATGAGGCCTTCTGAGACACATAGTTAGCCTCACATGAAATACCTGAACCTTGTCCTCAACGACTAATTGAAATAAGTTTATAACAACAATAATAGCATCTATAATGGTTATCTTGATAATATTTAAATAATGCAATCAGATATCAAATAGACGATTATCATGTCGTTACCGTCAAGTAAATCGTTACATAACAAAAAAAAATATCACTCTGTATCTAAAATTGTGTAAGTAGAATTAATTGTAACCATTATAACAAAACTATTAATTTTCATTGATTGTTAAAATAAAAATCTTCGGTAATAAAAGTTGTAAGCATTAAATATTATGACTGTTCAAACGATCCTAACTAATATTATAAATGAGTGAGTTGGTTTATTTGTTTGTTACGCTTTCACATCTTAACCGCTCGACCGATCATTATGAAATGTTGCATACATGTTGTCAGGGGTAAAGAATAGGACATAGGGTACCTTACACCCATGAAAAATACTGTTACTTAGCTAACCTAACTTAACCTACAATTACGCGAGCGATGCTACAACCGAAATCTAGTAATAATTATATAAATGTCCTCCAGACCGCATTTCGGTCACGGCGGCCAATCTTAACGGCGACTGGCCATGTGCGCAGGAGATATTATAGAGTACAAGTATGTGCGTAAACACAAGTCCACTCTGTTCCCCAACTCTCATGATCCGATGGGAAGGTAATCCTACACAAACGGCGAGAGACCGCAAGACCAACGACTTTACATACTTTCTGAGGCACTTTTTTACCGAGAAGACCCAATAACTTTATTTTGGCCCGATCCGGGATTTGAATCTGACACCTCATGCACAGCAGTCGCATTTACTAACGCTGCGCCACAGAGGCAGTTTAGAAACGATACGTAATATTACAAAGCACTGAAGGGGTCTAATAGTTAAAGGACTAATAATAGAGGATATCACATAGGTAATTTTATATTATTCGCGAGACCCACGTTGTTAACAGATACATAACACATAACCCTAGATAACAGACTATTAGTATTTTTTTTACAGGATAGGAGGCAAACGAGCTGACGGATCGCCTGTTGGTAAGCGATTACCGCCGCCCATGGACACCCGCAACACCAGAGGAGTCACAAGTGCGTTGCCAGCCTTTTAAAAAGGAGCAGGTACGCTCTTTTCTTGAAGGTTTGAATGTCGTATTAGTCCGGAAATACCGCAGGCGACAGTTCATTCCACAGTTTTGTTGTGCGAGGCAGACAATTTCTAAATAGGGCACAGCTGTGGACTGCCAACCATATCATTTAGATAGTTAGCAGTCCACAACTGGGGGATGAAAATGCTGTCGCGTAGGACGATGTCGAAAAGAGGCGGCAGTAGAGAATCGGAATATCGAAACGGGTCTATAAGATAATTTTCTGTCAGTCCTTAAATTAGTATAGTATTATTTATGAACATATATATTTAATAAGTATTGTTATAAACATATAATTTAGTTCCTAATTGTATACTGTAAGTGCCCATAACGTGTGGCACGAGTTTACTGTAGTCCAGACATATGATAATTTTATCTACACACAGTACTTAATTTAAGAGCTATACCAATTTATTTAAATATGTAATTAATAAATAAAATATAAAATACTAGCTTTTGCCTGCGGCTTCACTCGTGTAAAAGTAGATTAGGTTATATTAGTAAAAGTACTTTAAAAAAATAAAATATAGTCTATGTTACTCGATGATAATATACTTAGCTTTTAATGGAGAAAGATTTTTTAAATCAGTTTCGTAGTTTTTGAGTTAAATCCTTACAAACAAAAAAAAACAAATCTTTCCTCTTTATAATATTAGAATAGATGACTGTTTTTATACATTCTTTAATATTTATGGTTAACCTAAAGACTACTAAAAGTGTTTTTAGTATCATGTATTAGCTTTAAAATTAGTAACATTAGTTTTAAGTATAAGTCTCTTTAAAAATATGTTTAAAAAATGTTGTTGTTAAACACTTTTGTTTCAACAGTATTTGCTCAAGTGTCTGCTCCGGTTGTTTTAAAATGGGAGCGTCTCGGCCGGGGGCGTAGCGGCATAACAAATTGTTCACTGTGGGTGCGTGCCGGCCAGGGGCGCACCGGAATGGGACCCTAACGGCTGGACCCAAAGTAAACACTGAAATATTTTAATTTTTATCTATACTACTAATCTGGTGAATAGCCCGCAAAAGGCTACTTGCATGTTGCTAACCTTAAAAAAAGGAGAGATACTGCGTTTCCCGCGTAACGAACAAAGATTAAGGGCCTACTCTATCACCTTCAAACCTTATACTTGATAGTTGTGAAACTGGCCATAAGAGTCCTTTGTTAAAATTATATCAGCATTTTTGAGCGGCTTTCCATTTCACAGTTTAGCAAAGTAGCGTGCTTAGGATCAAACAAAATGTTTTTGGAGAGTAGATAAAGGACTTCGTTCGTTAATGCGTTATGCAGTGCGTCGAACTCGAAGTATGACACATACACTAACCGATTGGTCAAAAGGTTAACCCTTTGACCGCTACAGTCATATATACATGACAAAGCAAAATGTGTGCAGCACGCCACGGTCATGACTACATGACAAATTAAAGGATGAAATCGTAGCTTGGCGCCGAAAGCACACTTTGCTTTTTTGACGTGGCAGTCAAAGGGTAGTAGTAGTAGTAATAACAGTAGATTAAGAAAGTAACACCTATATATCTTGTTCTATTTTTTTTCTCCAATTTCACTTGTAGTTTGTGGATGATGATTCATAGTCTAAAGAAAAACAACACGGTCTTCACCTATTTTGTCAATGCGTTGTTCCGTTATTGCACGCGAGATGAACAAACACTTTCGTATTTATACCTAGTTACCATTAATTCAGGATATCAAGACTGTATTATATCAAATTAAAATCGGAATTTTCATTATATAAAATACTTATAATTTGTCGATATTTTACCTCCGTGTATCTGTAGGTAAATATTTACAATACCAAAATTATTATAAGGGGTAGAGTCGTAATATCCATTTCATAAATTAAGTCTCTGTTGAGGTACTAGTGTGGCACTATCAACTATTAAATCATGCATACACAATTCCACGTCCACATCTTCAAAAGGATGGCCAGAAGTGTATAAAATATTTCGCCAGCTATGGATTAAGATCCTTGATAATAGTTGTAAACTGCGTGCTACTACTCGACATTTCTTGGCAGAAAATGACATTAACATCTTGTCCGAGCCGGGATTCGAACCTCATTCACAGCATAGAACAGCCGTACTACACTGAAGGATTATTGATTTTCATAAAGTGGTTCCTGATTACTCATACTTAGATACATTGAATAAAGAATGATCATTATCTATTATTTAACAATAAAAACCATTGACAGCTACATTTATTAAATTTTAATTAATATAGAGTTCATTAAACTGCGTTGCAATCAGCTAAGGCAGAGGCGGTGGTAAGTGTATTTTAATTAATTCAGTTTATTTAATTCATTGACGGCTGCCGGTCGGCTAGGGTTTATACACAACAGCTTGAGCGCTCAAACAAGCTGTGTATTTGAATCGGAAAACACGTCGTTCGGCAGGTATTTCGTTTATTTTAATCTATAGTATTAAAATGCCTAATTTATTTAGCATCGTTCGGACGCCGGCGTCCAGACACAACACTTCTATCAATATTGTAAAGCAGAATATAACAGTGGGTGTACTTTAAACAAATTTTTATTTAAAAATAGTGCGTTACTTGAATAGCAGACGATTTTCAGCCGTGGAAATGATGATCATTCTCTCTAGTTATTAAGAGTTTTATAGTTTTTTGTCCATTGTGAATATTTCTCTAGAGGGGCTGGAACGTTTGACAACTGTTGGGTAAACATGGTCAACACATTCAAGTGAGTTTATCAGTTTAATATAATAATAATATTCTACCCATCTCTGTTATAATCAAACCTCAACGCTTTATTGATTAATACAATGTAGTAAAATCGTAAAAAGCTATTTATTTGAAGTGCCTAACTAATATATAAAATTTTAAGTAAGTACCTAAAATATTAAACATTAAGTATATTAGATTTCATTCACTTGAACTTTGAATATTATTCATAAACATATTTAACCATATATAATCCTACACATGTTTGTAATATCAATAATAATTATTAATAAACATAGGAATAATAAGATTTGCGTAAGAATTTACCCCCGTGAGCCAGCGTAATTTAATTTACGTGTTGCATTTTCCTTTCGTTCTATGGAACTAAATTAGATGGAACCAAACTAAGATTTTGTTGAACTTCAGGCTTACAAAAATATCTCTCGTGTATTGCTACGGATACCGGATATCTATGGACACAGTCTTGTTTTTTTTTTTAATAGATAAAAACATTGATTGTGTAACTACCAAATGCAATTAAGGGCAAGTTAATGTGTTTCTAAGTGGTTGAACATGATTTCTATTAAGTATATATACTTAACTCTGCTAACTATACTACTAATATAACGAAAGTGAAAGTTTGTGAACTTGCTTGGGTGTTTGTTATGTTGTATAAACCATTGAACGGATGTTAATGTAACTTGACACGAAGATAATATTCGCAGCCGCAGGCAGAAGATAATCCTAACTTCCTAACTAATATTATAAAAGCGAAAATGAGTTTGTTTGTTTGTTACCTTTTCACGCCTAAACCACTGAACCGATCATCCTGAAATTTTGCATATACGTTGTCAGGTGTACAGAAACGGACATAGGCTACCTTTCATTCCGGAAAAAATACTGTTCCTGAGGAAAACTACAATGACGTTCACTACAATAACGTTCTTATGATAATAGATGGCGCCACGTGTCTTTCGAATCATGATTGAATTATATTATTAAAGCAGAGTACAACCCGAATTGATTGTCAAATTCTAAATTAACGCGAGCGAAGCCACGGTCAAAAGCTAGTACAAAATATTCGACAAATAACTGTGATTATATTTTTGGAGAAATAAAGTTTGCTTTGTTTTGCATGTTACTTAAACTTATAAGTAAGTACGTACTTTTAATCTCTCTGCTTAAAACTAATTGCTATCGTCGATTTCTAGACTACTCGAAGATACAGGATCATTAAAAATAGTTTATGACACTCAATTCCTAAAGTGATTAAGTAAACTTTGAACAAGTAAATGATATAGGATTGTGTCATCTGAGTATCTTTATTTTCTTGATAATTGAACTGCGTAAGTATTTATTAGGTATACTTATACTGTTAACTTCGAGATCCTAACGCGCTAGTTTTAACTTAAAAATAGCGGGAGTGATAATTTCAACAGTAGATATTACTCTTTCGTTATTAAGAAATTTGTATATTAAAAACTTTAATGATATTACATTTTTATTTAATTATGCACTTGTGCAGACCTTTGGTTCTAAGACAAAGGAAATGCGAGTTGTATCAGCGTAGGGTTCTTTAAGTATAAATAGTTACCTTGAAGATATAAAACAATAGCCGAGAAAGTCTACTAGAGTGAGTTCGGCTGTGGATGCCGTATTCTGATGCTTGGATTATAATGGAAAACGAAAATGACGAAATGCGTATTCACGAATTTAGTACAAATTTAGTTATAGAATAGATTTGTTTTATAGGAAATGAATATATTTAACCTAAAAATAATTCAATAGAAATATATTACTGGCTTTCTTTTGCCTGATCTTTTGCCTGCGGCTTTACTCGCGTTATAAAAGATACCCTATGTCCTTTTCTGTCATCATCATCATCATCATTTCAGCCTATTGCAGTCCACTGCTGGACATAAGCCTCCCCCAGGGTGCGCCACAAGGCCCGATCTCCTTTTCTGTATTGCCTGTCAATGCGTGTGCGAAATTTTATACTGATCGGTCGAGTAGGTAAAGACGTGAAAGAGTAACAAATAAACAAACTAACTCACATTCGCATTTATAATATTAGTTATTAAAACAAATGCACTACATTAGCATATACCAAATCGTTGTACAGTTAAAACTATGTTATTATGTATTATACACTTACTAAAAAACATTAGGTATAATAACATTAAGTAGGTACAATTTATTCGTGACAGACCTACTTATTTACATGTAAATTTCTAAACGTAATATCCTAGGTATTTATAAATTACTAGTTTTCACCCGCAGCTTCGCTCGCGTAAATGTAGGTTAGGTTAGGTTTGCAAAAGTGATTTTTTCTGGATGAAAGGTACTCTATGTCCTATTCTGTACCCCTTGTCAACGTGTATGCAAAATTTCATGTTGATCGGTTGAGTACCTAGTTAAGGCGTGAAAGCGTAACAAACAAACAAACTCATTTTCGCATTTATACTCGTAATATTAGTTAGGATTATTATACATGATCCATATTCAGAGTCCAAATAATTCGTATAATTTTCTACATTATTTATTTATTTATTGGTTTACCAACATTTGTTACACTATACATGTTCAAAATTATATGCTACTAGTTTTCACCCGCGGTTTCGCTCGCGTAAATGTAGGTTAGGTTAGGTTAGATTTGCAACAGTTCTTTTTTCTGGATGAACGGTACCCTATGTCCTATTCTGTACCCCTAACAAACACACAAACAAACTCATTTTCGCATTTATAATATTAGTAAGGATATAGGTACTATCTTATTCTGAGCGTACAAAATCAAGCGGTAAACACAACATTCACAAACTAAAAACGTATAGGTAAGAAACAATGTCTTGTAAGTAAGTACATACAATATTGCATATTATATGTACTCACTTACAAGCCATTAAAATTAACATGTACTTTATAATTATAATGGTAATTATAGAAATTCACTTAGTTATTTGATGGACTTGGTGCTTGAATCCAGAAAGAGATGTGCCAAATATATGAATCTGGTGGGCAAATAGGTTATGAAGCCTGCAAAGTCTGGGAATTGGAGAATTAAAGCCTAAAACTGTTTTACGGTGAGGTGAATATAGTATCCTAACAGGATTTCGGGGATATTTATAAGTAGGGTTGCCAACTTTTATTATTAGAGTATTTCTGATTTCAAAGGAGGTAAATAAAGAGTACGGACTTCCAAAGAAGAGTATCATTTATTTTATATTTTTAAAAAGGTATTTTTGGGAACTTTTTGCAGCACATAACAATTTTTCATGGTTTTAAAAGAATTGTATGACTCCAAACATTCTCTAACTCTAAATTTATATAGATCAAGAGCTCATTTTTAATCAATTTCAATGAAGCTCTGTTTCTCTCTTTCCGCCACTTCACATTCATGACATGACCGAAAAGACTCTCTCAGTAAATGCTGAAGTGGAGGGAATAGAGAGTATGTAGCTAATAATTATTTTTAGACAAACAAATTCATCAGGACATTTTTTAAAAATAAATTGCCTTTTTTCTACAGTGGACTTTTGCGTAAAATCTGTGTTATTTAACAATTCACCTTGGAATTCTTTTAAAATTATAACGTCTGAATATAAACTGTCCATGTGTATGTTTAGTCTTCGTAAATTAATTTTAATGATTAAATTCAATATTAGTTTAAAAAACATTGTGTAAAAAAGAGTATTTCAGCATACTCTATTAGTGTTATAGATTATAGAGTACGCCTACATGATAGAGAGTACAATACTCTATTTTAGAGTACGGTTGGCAACCCTATTTATAAGGGACATTAAGTTTTATTTGTTCAAGTAATTGGGGCCAATTAATTAAATTATTTAATAGTTTGTACAAAAATAATAGATCAGATCAAATGTCTCTGCGTGATTGCAATGATCTAATACTAAAAGCTTCCAGCCGTTTAATGTAATTGCGGGTTCTTCGATCACCCGTCGAGTAACTCAAATGATTTAAAAACCGCTTTTGTATACGTTCTAATCTAAGCGCATGTGTTGCGTAATGGGGATGCCAAACAACAGAACAATATTCTAGTAGGTACACACAATTACCTCCAAAGCATTTCAAATGTATAATTTTGTTATGAGAACCACGACAGATCTTAAACGACTAAGCACATATTTGTATTTATTTATGTCTTTGGTTCGTCCGCAAATGGAATATGGTTGTATGATCTGGGACCCTTATTATATTAAATATGAGCCTGCAATAGAGACAGTCCAACGTAAGTTCCTCCGCACAATGCAGTACAAATGTCGCATCGAATGCCTACTTTATAAAAACGCGTTGAATAAATTTAAATTATTAACATTGCGCTCTAGACGCTTGTTGCTCTAAGGAATGATGCTCCATGGACTAGTGCATAATAGGTATGATTGCTCCGAATTGATAAATAAAATATGTTATATCGTACCTAGGACAGTGATGAGAAGAGAGGCGCGGTCTTATCCACTATTTGCTACGACTCCCTGCCGTACAAATACGGGTGAGAGAGCGCCGCCCCGGAGGCTGGTTAAAGCTTATAATGAGAATTCCAACGATATAGATGTATTTGCCCTGTCTAAAGCCAAATTAAAAAACAAGTTATTGTGCGCCTTGCTCAAAGCATTTAATTATTATAAATTATAATGTATTAAGTTTTAGTTTTTGAATATAAATACTAGATTTCGAAATAGCGAATAACTGTATTGTTGTTATATATTTGTGTACTTAACCAAAACTGTATCTAATATAAGTTAGTAATATGTGGAAACGCTGTGGATTGTACATTTACCCATAGCATACTGTATACCTAGATTTAATATACAATGTACGATTGTTTGTTTTCCCAAATAAAATAAAATAAAAAAATAAAATACACTGCTAACGAAACAGTTGTACAGGTATATTTTAGTTTTAGGCTTACGAAAGGGCTTTGCAGTGCGGAGAATAAATCCAAGCGCTTTCGAGCCCTTTTTTATAGTAACGTCCATATGTCGAATAAAAGTAAGTTTTTGAGCAAAAAGAACCCGTAGATCTTTAATAACGTCTACTTTGTTTAGGCAGTACCATTCATATTGTATTTTGAATCAATAATATTCAATTTCCTGGTAAGTACAATCTGATCATTATGTAAATGTGTTTAATAGTTAAACATCGAAAGCTGTAACTTTTGATACATAATAGCTAAGATTTTATAACATCTACTATTATGACCACTATAATTAGCGCACTATAAATGCGTCCAAATACGAGTATGTTTCTTTGTTGAACACCAAATCCACAGCTAGTAGGTAGTCTCTGCCTCCATAATTCCTCTGCGACACGAGGATTAAAACCATAAAGGGTAGTTGCCTATGACAGGTTTCTGTACATTATTTTACACACCTGAGTAAATGGCAATCACAACAAATCATTCTGCGCAAACTATATCAAAATTGGTTGCAAAATAAGTATTTAATTAATATATTTAATTTGGATATAAAGTAAAGTGAGGGTTTCTCGTGATCTCCCTCGGACATGGGCAATGCTTTAAGAGATGATGGTAGAGACCTTTGATTCCCTTTGCCAGGCAACAAAAAGAAGCGGATATATTTATCGTTGCACAAGAGAGTATGGAAGTATGGGATCCCACTCATACCTGGGTTTGCTCCCTAACTGGTCAACTAGGGAAACACGTCAACTATACAAACTACATAACTTGTGTTCTGTTTCTGCTGAGAGTAGATTTGTATTTCAAGCACCTTAATTTTTTAAATTTAAATACAATACCTATATTTAAATTATTCATTTTAAAACCTAATAGCACCTTGATAAGTTGGTGTACATAATAATGATCGCATACCATTGAAGAATCGGTTAAATTGACTGATTGGTTCGTTAGTACGATACTTTTGTTTTTATATTATTTCTCTTCACATTTAGATTGGCCTGACTATTGATTTAATCTATGTAGGTACAATACTAGAGAAAATTAAAAAAATATATAGGTTATATGTATAATAATATATAAGTTATATACACGTTAGAGAGCATGTAGGTACTTAAATGCGGTTTACAAATAATCCGGTTGAGTATTCTCATCTAGTGCTCAATAACCCAAAGGTTTCATTTAAACTATTTTACGGCATACAGCATAGTTATAATAATAGTAAGAAATAACATAGTTTCAATTACATTTTGTGGATAAAAAACCCATTTGCTACAAAGTATCGAATAATTAGATTAGTATTGATCCATGCCTATACACATAATCAACAGTGCCGGATTAACCACGTAGCAAGAGTAGCAATTGCTACGGGCCCCGTGCAAAAGGGGGCCCCGCATATTTAAGCCCACTCATCTCTGCCTGAGCGTAATTTTTTGAGTGAAACTTATTACTTAAGATGTGGTACCTATATTGAATTTACTTGATGTCACAAAAACATGAAACGTTACAACTTTTCCTACTAAGACAATCCACGTCAGACAATCAGTAACCGACTATTTCCTTGCCGTAAATAAAACAACGAATTTCATACGGTAAACGCACAAGTTCTACAAAAAGTCGCTCGTATAAATGTGTAGAATTTCAGTCGGCCCAATAATCAGCTAGACAGCTCTACAAAAAGTCTGACGTATGCAAGCACTCTTACCCGAAAGAATTTGCTACGGGCCCCGCGCTTGCTTAATCCGGCACTGATAATCAAATACATTTATAATCGTTTACTTATTGTCAACACTTGTATTTTGAAACCCATTAGAATCTCTTCTAATGTCTTTGTATGTATATACAGGGTGTGTCGTAAATAGTGGTCCAGAGTAAAGGAGTCGATACACTGTATTCTTATGTATCACATACCGAAATTTTAAGCATTTTCAGTTAAGGGTCACCTAACAAAAAATAAAAGTTCTTTTTTTAAATTTCTGCACCTTGCTTCACGAATTTGGCTGTCATTTCAACAAATATCAATATTTTTTAATTCTGTTTTTTTATTATTACTCTTGAATATGTGTACTATCATATCCAAACCCTTTTTTATGTTTTAAAGTCAAAGGTACTTAAAGAAATTAATCTGTTTCCAATTTCAATACTCATCTTCAGCAAATCATATGAATTTAGGGCCATAAAAAATATGGTTAAAATTTCGGTATGTGATACATAAGAATACAGTGTATCGACTCCTTTACTCTGGACCACTATTTACGACACACCCTGTATGTATATAATTATATTTTACAGGACCTACCTATCGACAATATCACGATAAATATTATAGAAGAATACTTTTACATAAATTACGCAATAAGTTCGCATCATATCATTACTATCACGAGTGTTGTTAAACATCTGGCAGGTTTATTATTAAATAACTAGCTATTACCCGCGACTTCGTCCGCATGGAATTTAACAAAAAAGTGTTTGATCAGTTCGCAGAGATTTTTTCTAAAATAAAAGTTGCCTATGTTACTCCTTATAACATCAGCTATCTGCCAGTGAAAGTCCTGTCAAAATCAGTTCAGCCGTTTCAGAGATTAGACGGAACAAACAGACAGCCAGACATATTATAAGTACCGTATACCTATATTTTTATAAGCATTTAGTAATAGCAATTATTTTGACATTACAAACAGACATTTCAATTTTATTTATTTGTATGGATAAGGCTTGCTACATCCCGAGAATACATGTAATAATATAGTTATTTTTTAATATCGTAGGTATTTAAAGTAGATTGCATTAATTACAGTCAGAGATCATTCACAGCCGCAGTTAATTTATTGTATACTTAAATTTAAATTTAAATGAGCATTTCCATAGTCAATACCTAATTTACAAGTCGCTGCGTCATATAAAATGCTCGCGCTGTTCTAGGTGCAAGAGTCATGTCAGTGGGCATTAAATGATTTCATTAATTATTGAAATAGGTTTACACCGTAGCTGTACCCGTGTGATATTCGAATTATTTAGAGTAAAGTCTAATAAAGATCCTTCTTTTTTAAAAAGACAACTCCCTCACTAGAAATAATTCCTGTATCGCGTGGACTTTACAAATATAGAATATTTGCAAAGTCCACGCGATACAGGAATACGGACACAAAGAACATTCAGACTCGGAACAACCATTTATGGATCACACAATGTTTTGTCCCGTGTGGGATTCGAACGCACAACAGCACAACGCACAACGCACAACTCGCTACAGCTACAGTGGCAGTAGCGAGGTAACCACTTAAACCAGTACGTATATTTTGCACCTCTAACCGGCGACACAGTGATGCAGGCGCTAACAGCTGATGCGATTTTGCTGACATAAAAAAAAAACCAAATTAAAAAGTAGAAAATAATTTAATAATTTCAATGTAAAAAAGCGTGGGGTTGGGGATTATAAAAAATATTAAATTATTTTCTACTTTTTACATTGATTATTATATATCAATGACTTTTTAGTTTGGTTTTTTTAATAAACCGTGTTTTTAGTTTTTTTTACTATTTTTTTATTTATAGTTTTTCTAAACTATTGTATTGTCCTCGATAAGAGTGCAAAGTTTCAAATCAATCCGTCGTCGGTTTGAAAGGGGTGAAAATCACGTTCAAAGATTCCGTTACATAGATACATACATACCAAGCTAATAAAAGCGTGTTAATAAAAAGAATAGATAATATGATAACGCATACTGAACATTAGCACAACAAAATAAATAATCAAGATTCGTCATGGCGATGTCTTGCTAATCTTTTATTTAAATAATTGCGTTACCATTAGTGTAGTTGGCATGAATATTTCGTATGTTCACTAATGTGTATGCGTGTATATGTGTGTAGGAAATGTGCTGCAGGCACAATTATATTGTTGCACTGATTTTAAGTGATCATTCTCATAGCGTAATGGAAAGAATGCTACGATACGATACTGTGTTCTGTATTGACTCTACTATAAGCACGGCAAGACTAATCATACTTACAGCGCGCTACGTAGTCTGCGTGCCACTGAATTTCGCGTTGAGTTGCTCTTTCCCCGTGACGTTTGATCAGGGTACAGACTAACCTATCGCGAAAGTAGCAGCTGATATAATTTTCTTAATAATCTAGAAATTAGAAGTTACATCTCATTTCTTAACAAACATTTAAAAGTGGCTCCTTATTAAAGCTCTTTACCATTGTACATATAAGTACATTGTACATATAAGTACATTGTACATAATATATTTCCTCTATCTTCAAGACCCGAGTAGATAGAGTTTCCGAGGGAGAATTACGGGTCTCTCGCTTAGGATCAGGGTACTAAGGGGTCAGGCTAGCCCACTGCGCCTCGAAAGGCGTGTTCTATCGGCCGCCGATTAGAGTGCGCGGTGCCTGACATTGCGGTTGGAGTCGCAGTGGCTATGTGGGTAGCCGCAGAGTACGGCATGTTTGCTGCTCGGCAAGCACGTGGCGTTCGAGCGTCGGACTCATGTGCGGCTAGTGCGAACCAGACGGTCGCGCAAGCTACGGAGTTGTCTTTAGCGAAGTGGCAGTGTGGTTTCACTGCCACAATGCATCTCGGGCGCTTGCCTGCTCAGCAAGTAAGAGTCATAACTCGAGTGACTCGCGCGGTACCCGGTTATAGGCCAAAATGGGTGGATGTACGTCGGGAAGTGAGCGTGCCTTATACAGCTCCGGTACCATACTGGAGATATGGGGGGCGGCTTCTTCGTTGGCCTCAGCGAGGATATCGTTGGCAACTCAGAATTCGCGAGTGGTAAGCGACTTTATTGCTCCGGTACCTATCTGGACAATAGATAGTGTCACTTGGGCACGAGGTAGCTTGGCCTAGCGAGAACCGGGTCTCAGGATTTGGGGACAAGACCTGTCTATAACTGGTCCCTCAAGGTGCTTTCAGGCACTGGAAGGTACAGCGGCTCTCACTATATACCGAAAGGTGGGTAAGTGGGAACGCTATATCATAAACTTGAGTCGCCTGTAGAGGAAGGGTCTGTACATATACGTACCTACTTATAGCCAACATAAGTCAGTAGATTTTATGAGCACAATGGCTTCTGATAATATTGTATGATAAATTAGCGACCGGCCCCGGCTTCACACGGGTAGTACAAAACATTAAAAAATTATACACCTAAACCTTCCTCATGAATCACTCTGTCTATTGGTGAAAACGGCATACAACTCCGTTCAGTATTTTTTGAGTTTAAAGCGAACAGACGGACAGACGCGGCATGGGACTTTGTTTTATAATATGTAGTGATGATGACAATAAAAGTGTATGTTTTTGTTTTAGCGACCACAGGCAGACAACATGGGTACGCTAATAGGAAACATAACAAATTACTATCGCTATGTTAACGAAGATCTCGCAGGTAAGTCTACTACTACTACTTTGTATAGTATTTGATTAGAAATTGACTTTTAGAAATTTAAGTAGCTCAGACCTGTTATGCTGGCTTAATTAAGTAAGATAATTACGATTGATTAAGCTGACCTGAAGATTAGCCTATGTAAACAAACATATAAAGACTAGAATATAATAATTGTAGTTTATGCCTTGTAGCATACCTACAAAAAACGAACTGTGCTTAATACAAGTCATTGAATTTTATAAATATACGAAAGTTTTTTTCGAAAATGTATGAAGTATGCCACTGCGCACTAGGCCTGTTGTGGACTGTGGCCTGACCCATGCAATACACCGTTCTGAGAAGAAGCCCATATCTGGATATGGGCTTCTTTTCAGAATGGCGTATTATATATTCATATACCGAAACAACTATACTATCATACTTGCGCTACTTTACATTAAAGAAGACGAAATCGATCAAATATTTATATATGTTGATGCCTGTAAATGCACTTCGTAGCGATTTAAATTAAAAACACAAACATCAATAATGTTTATTATCTCGCCATAGTAACAGAATGAAGTATACCATCTGCTGACTGTTCCGTTCTGAAAGTTTGCCAACAACTATGCCAAAACTGACATTTATATCCATTCTTCGTTATTTCCAGACCCTCGGACAAACAGTTTCTTGCTGGTGTCGAACCCGATTCCGATCTTCGTGATAATGTACGTGTACCACAGATTCGTCAAGTCCTGGGGCCCAGCCTTCATGGCCAACCGCCAGCCTTACAACCTGAAGAAGCTCATCATTGTATACAATGTTGTACAAATAATGCTCTCAGGATATCTGGCAGCCCAGGTAAGTGTCGACGTCAACTTAACAGACTATCTACCTTTTTCCCTGTTAATTATTGCGATAAAATAGTCCAGGTAGGATGTTTCATTTAATTCTCTCCGTAAAATCACAAAATTATTAATCCATATTAATCTTACTTGCATGCATATCCTTTAAATAGCTTTCCTTGTTCCCAAACTCCGTTTTTAAATATTAACTATAATAATAATAATACCGGTCCACCAAATGCCCATATATTAGAAACCAAACGTAGCAATACTCCTACGGGGTTAGTCCCATTCGCCACCCCTAGCATAAATATCCCATTTGCCATTGCGGGTGGCGCAGCGTTGCCTCCTGCGGTGGTGAATGAGATTTTTGTTTTGGAAAAAAACGAAGTCGCCACTGGGGATGGCGAAACGGTGTCAATTGGAACATTGTTACGTAGAAAATGTCCAGTCACTGCTGGGAGTCAATAGTTACTTTATCATAATATTTTAAAAGGCTTTTTCTTTTTTTTCCATGTTTGGTCGTTTTAGGGAGAAATAAAAGATGTTTTATTAATGTGATGTTTCAAATGAAATTGGTTATAAAGTATACAATTATGAAAAATTTAAGTAGGTAGGTATCTACTAAAACTATTAATGATTTTTGTAATAAAGATAAATCGCCGATGACTTACAGCAAAGTTATCTTAAATATTTATTATACATACATACATAGATTCACGCCTGTTTCCCAGAGGGGTAGGCAGAGACTACGGATTTCCATTTGCTACGATCCTGACACACTTCTCTGGCTTCATTCACTTTCATCACATTCCTCATACACGCCCGTCGATTTAAGGAGCTCTTAGGGATGAATTATATTAGAGCGGACCGTGTCCGGGCCGGGTCGGAGCCGGGGCGGGGCCGGAGCGGAGCCCGTCCGTGCTGTACGTTTATATTACACCGAGTGTTAAAGGGGTTATAAGAGCTGCTACAGTCGTTTCAATGTAGCGTAGTGATGTGAATAATTCCCAATTTAATAATAATGGAGTTTTCTTTACTGGAGATGGCAGCTATTGCGATAGCTATTGATGAAGTGGGAGCAGAAGCAAGGAGTAAGAAGAACAAGGTTAAACGAAAATGGAGCGTGCATCCGAGAAGGCGGAAATTTGACGGAAAATTTAATACTCTATGTTTACTTACCAGACAATGAAGATAAATTCTTTGGATATTTTAGAATGTCCAAAGAAAACTTTGATATTTTATTAAATGAGCTAAAGTCCGCCCTTACGAGACAGCAGATAAGATTCAAGACATCGATAGAACCTAAACAACGATTAGCAGTATGTCTCAGGTAATACTACAAAATAATTATATACGATATAAATAATACGTATCAACAAAAGTTATAAATACGATATAAATAATATGTATCAATAAAAAGAATGTGCGTGGTCCCTTCCTAAACATTCGACGTTCACTGTCCGTAAGCAGCACGGAAGAGTGTTCGTATTACAACGGGACGTGCAGGGGACGGAGCGGGACCGTGCAACAACCGTCGTCAACAAGCGTCGTCCGCGCTCGGACGGGACACGGATCATGCACTGTGTGATATAAACTGCTTCATACAAAATGTATGTAACGTTTTAAATCCGTGCCCCGGCCCCGGCCCGGACACGGCCCGGTCTAATATAATTCATCCCTTAACCTGGCCTTTGTACAGAATACCTCCGATCTGATCGAGAAACGTTCGCCTAGGTTTTCCTCTTGTGACTGTTCCATTCACACTAGCCTTATAAACTTTCTTAGTCAGTCTTTCCTCGTCCATTCTTTCTACATGTCCAAACCAGCTTAACATACCCTTTTCTATTCTTGTCACTATATCATATAATTATATTATGACATCACAAAAAATAAAATAAATACATTACGTGTGAACAATAATATTAATAAGGGTCATGGTCTAGTGCTCATGCTGGTAGCTGTTAACAAACGATGTTTTGATATGAATAGTAAGCTGTTCGTGCACTAATATAAAAAACTTAATATTTTAATTATATTTATTACTAGATGTGCCCTGGGTTTCACACGCGTTTATGATTACTGCGCCGCCCCCGTGGGTCGTAGCATGATGTTTTATAGCCTATAACCTTCCTCGATAAATAAGCTATCCAATAAAAAATATTTTTTCAATTCGAACCAGTAGTTCCTGAGATTAGAGCGTTCAAGCAAACAAACAAACTCTTCAGCTTTATAATATTAGTATAGATATATATGAGTGAGAGATAATCCCATTCGCCACCCCGGGTGGCAAATGGGATTCTTTCTATTAATATAATAATAATATTCTATCACATACACACAACACCATCTAGCCCAAACTAAGCAGAGCTTGTATTATGGGTACTAGACAATGGATAAACATACATATATACTTTTTTTTTGTAAATACATACATATTATACATAGATGTGAAAATATCCCTTTCGCCACCAGAGGAAGGAATGCTGGGGGAGGCAAATAGGATATTTTTTTTGGAAAATGTCCCATTCGCCACTGGAGGAAGCAATGCTGGGGGTGGCGAATGGGACTAAACCCCCTACGCTGGCTGCGGCTAGGGGCGCTGTCGGTGTTCCATCCCACCTTTGATTAAAACTCTTGAAGGGTCTCTTCACGTTGGACCTATGTCTCCGTGTAAGCCTCCCAAAGCTTCTAATATAATATGTTAGAAAATACCTGTGATAAAAGAAACATAAGAATATTAATAAATGAATTTATTCTTTCTCACAAAAGTTTCTTATGCTGGTTAGCAGAGATGCCACAATAAATCAGGTAACTTTGTGAAAGACTGGTGTCTGAAGTTGGTTTAAAAAACCAAGGCCCACCCGCAGTAATGAATCAATACAAGGCTAATTTTGTATGATTATGGCGTTTAAATGAATGAAATTGAGACACAATAATAGAATATAAAGAAAAATTATAAAAATGTAGTTGAAAATCGGAGCCTATTTGTATATGTTGTAGTGAGAGTGTCTGAATGTGTATATTTAGTGTTTGGAGTGTGAGAGCTCATGAGAGCTCATGTGATTGTGGTTGGGATGTGCGAACTTCATAATAGGCATAAACTAACTGTAGGGCAAAGGTTCTCAGTAGCCTGATAGTCTAAGTTTTTAAGGTACTTGGTAATCGATGTTTTACATGTTGATTTTAATTTGAGAATAGATGTTTAGGTTTTATTTAAATTATTTTATTAACTGATTCTACATTTCATAACTAAAGGTGAAGTTGTTCACAAAATATTTAATTCTTCATATTATTTGCTAATCCGCTCAAACCCCGGTGACGCTATATGTATATAGCGTCGTCACGTTTGCACCCGTCAAACCCCGGTGACGCTATATGGGGTCGAAGCGTCGGGACGTGTTTTGTTTGCCGTTTTTTTTATTATAAGGCTTGTATTTAAAATATTGTGTTGTATATCAATGTTCTCGGAATGAACTGAGCTTTTCGAACGAATATTTATCAACTGAATAATATTTTTCTAAATATTTTTTTGTCATGTCACGTGACTTTGCGCCACACGTTCGTTCGTCGATGTTATTTGTTCCGCTGTTATCTGTAGTTTTCATAGGGCAAATATGTAAGTATAATACATTATTGGAAAGCTTATTCTTTCTATTTTTAGACACAATAAAAACAATAGTGACTAATTTTATTTTTGTATAACAAACTGAAGCCCAAAATAACCTATTATCATTTCTTAGATTGCCCGCCTTTTTTGATATATTTTTTTATTACTTTATTATATCGTATTTCAGGTTTTAATCACTATAATAGTGTTATTTATTAGTATTTATATAAAATATGTGAAAACCACGCACAAGGCTACGTCGAAATTTTTTTAGAATTTTTTCAATATTTACTTTCTCCGCGCTCTAAAATGTACTCGTCACGCACTTTCAAAATATCTTATTTTTTTCTCACAGACGTTATAAATACTTTTTTTTTACTATAAAGAGTATTTAACTAGGAAATAGAAAAAGTAATACATCTTATTAGACAAATCAATTAATCTATATAATAAAGATATAATAATATCATCTCATATTTCCAATTCGGTTAGTTTAACCAGACGTATAAACTAAAATATACACGTAAATGCGATGATTCATAACACTTATCGTAGCTTACAATGTATACTTCTAAGAAACACAAGCTTTGTTCTCATAACTTTGGGTTTCAAATTATAAACATCTGCCGGCCGCCGTCTTGAATAACGCTCAAGTGGCCTTAAGTGGCGGGCGCCGCGTCACGCGGGGTTTGTTGTTGTTTACATTAGCGCGCGCGCGGGGTCTGATAGGATAAAGTCAATCATATTTGTATAAAACTATTTATTTCATGTATAAAACTTAAGAGCCTTTTAAAAGTCAAGCCGTTCAAGATGAGCTGTTTTAAACGCTACTATTGATGTAAAGCTTAGAGAGAAAGGGTAAATAGAGATTCCTAGTTAAAACAGTAATTTCCTTCCCGACCATTATTTGAAGATCTCTTCCTATAGAATTCCAGGCTCTGTTTGCTGGTAGCGACAGGTTCACTATGGTGTTTTATCTCTGCACTGACAGCAAGTAACACTGGTAGACGCTGAGGAATTATAGACAACGCACGTACAATAGCACATACATATGTAACATAGATAAGACACTATATACTGAGATATGTAATAACTTACCGTAAGTCAGGTAGCATGCTTATTTGTCAACCCAATGTCATTAGCAATCAAGAGTAGGTTGACATCTCGTCTTCCTTTTATTTTGTTGCAATTGTGTTGTTGGTATATCCATATTGACATTGTTTTAAAACCGCTTTTGGTCTTAAAGTGGCATTCCAATTAGTAACGGTAACAAATTGCAAACAAAGGTAATCAACTAGTCTAATTGTTTGCCGGATAAAATTTGCGATGAGACCCCCCTTACTCAACCAGCTTGTGAGTGCAGAAGTGTTATATTCTAACTCTACATTTTAGACTAAGTACAATAACAAATAATGATTAATGCATCGTCTATCTATTGTGAGTTTACGAGTCATATTTTGGCTTAAGCTCTATTCCATATCTTATTTTTTTTTATGCCATTGTTGGCAGACGAGCAAATGGCCCACCTGATGGAAAGTGGTAACCGCTGCCCATGGACTTTAGCAATGTCAGGACACAGCAAAGCCGCTGCCTACCGTGAAAGAAGAATTCTCTTTAAACCTCGTTTGAAGAAGGACGTATCATAGTGCTCGGGAAACACCGAAGCAGGCAGTTCATTCCAGAGCTTACACGTACCTGGGAGAAATGATCGCTGAAAGCGTACCATCTTGGATTTGAACGCTTCTAGGTGATATGGATGAACCCTGCTTCGTTGTCGAGTGGTACGGTGATAGAAAGAGGCCGCTGGTACCAAATCAAACAATTGTTCAGAGCACTCCCCGTGAAAGAGTCGGTAGAACACGCAGAGAGACCCAAAGTCTCTTCGTTGCTCCAACGACTCCAATCTATCCGTAAGATTGGGATCATCGACGATTCGAACTACCCGTCTTTGTAGGGAGTCAAGTGGGTCAAGCTGGTATTTGGGGGCCCCTGGCCAGAGATGTGAGCAGTTTCCACGTGCGGCCGGACCTGTGCTTTGTAAAGCACAAGACGTTGACCTGGTGTGAAGTACCATCTCGCCCTGTTCAGTACACCCACCTTTTTTAACCCACCTTTTATAACTCTATTTTCATAAAAGAATACCAACGTTGTCGTTCAATAATTTCTTCTATTCCAAACTATCCAGTAACGAAAACTACAAACAACTCAATAATTTATGCGTTCAAATCACATTCCTTTCACTGTGAAGTATGTATGCCTAAAATAACATACCTAGTTAGACTACATAAACAATAGCGGTAAATCTAAATAGGTAATTATGTACCTTTTAATATATTCAAAGGTCACTGAACAGGTGTGCGTTACAGCAGCAAAATGTTGTGCTTTAGAGAGGTGAGAGTATAATAAATAATAATTAGCTCATTGAGAAGAGTAATTTGTTCACTAATAGCAAAATTTGTTCAAGTTGTAGTTGTAAAGTTATTCGAGAAAAACAGATTTTGCTGCAGTAATGTTTGAAACATTAACCGGGCAACATTTTTATTTTGTAATTCGTAACAGCCCGGATATAAATGCATGAATAGATAGCTTTTATTGCGTATTAAATGTTTGTGAACAGCAAAATTTGTGTGTAATCACAAGTTCTTAGGTTATTTAAGATTTTGCTGCTGTAACGTTTTAGGATTGCCTGAATCTCAAAAACGGCTCAACGTAGAAGTTTGAAAAAAATATCAACAATAGATCTTAATTAGTTCAAATTTGTTTAAACATTAGTTTTTAATTAGTTTGATGAACACCAATGTAATTAAATGGTACCGTAATTCAGAAAAAAACGGATTTGCATGTAAACCAGTACACTTACAATCAAATAAAAAGTATCGTGTACCCTTGGTACCTACACCTCTATAAAGACAGTAAATTTAAATTATGTGACTACGTAATATGAAGATACAAAGAAATTGAATTACATTTTATATGGTCTGATTTAAACGATCGAATATGTAATATTGTGGTATAATTGACATAAAATAGTTTCCTTTGAGGACTTACTATGTGCGGAAAAATTGACTTCGAGATCATTTATTATAGATAAAGGATGGAAAGTATACAAAACTTGGGAGGTTAGTCTTTCGTACGGAATTATAAGAAACATAGACCTTGAATTATCGGATGAGGAATTACTATCTGCTATCAAAAGTAAGAATTATTGTGAGATTTTATCGGTAAAAAGGCTAAATCAAAGAGTGTCCGAATCCGAATGGATTCCTACCGAGACAGTACGTATACCTATATTATTATTCGCGCGCGGCATATATTAAATTGATTAACATTAGAGTAAATTTTATATTTCCGTTAACGCAATGTTTCCGCTGTTGGCGCTTCGGCCATCCTAAAAACTTCTGTCCATCTATTAAAATTGTTTGTTCAAAGTGTGGTCAAGATCACGCAAATTGTGACACAACCTTATTTAAATGCGTGAATTGTAAGGAAAATGTGTATATAAAGGAGAAAAACATAAGGAGTCTAATGTCAGACTTCAATAGTACATAACGACGTGCGTTAAATATGTATGTACCTCCTTTCTCACCACGACCCAATGTGCAATCTGAAACCATGATTCCTATTCCTACCAATGCTATATATAATGTCATATCTCAAACGCCGTCGAGTGTTCCAACCTATGCGACCATTGCAGCGGGAACAAATAATAACCTTAACATGTCAAGTAATACAAGATTGCAACCTTCTAAGCGGAAACAACGTAATTCATCGGAGCAGATTACATACAATTCATCTCTTCGACCAATAGTATAATTTCATGTGTCTGCAAGATTTTTCATTCAATCCTAAATAGGCGATTAGAATGGTTTTGTGAAAGGAAAGGATTATTTTCAGAAGAAACAGTAGGATTTAGGAAATCAAAATCTAGCCTAGATAGCCTACACGATTGGTTACGAGAATTCAATCAGGTTTCTCAAAGGAATTGGTGACTGTGGCATGCTTTGTCGACATTGACAACGCGTATAATTATTTAAATATAAATTCATTATTATCAATTCTAGATCAAATTAGTGTAGGATCTAAAATATGCAATTATCTTTGGAACTTTCTAAGTTTAAGGAACTTAAAAATTAAACACGATTCTGCTTTTATCAGCCAAACTACTAGCCAGGGTCTAGCGCAAGGCGATACACTTTCCCCATTATTATTCAACATTGCAACATATACTATTTGTAATTCTATTAAAAATGTATACGTATCTCAGTATGCCGACGATTTTGCTATTTACTGTACTGAAAAGAATGTAGAAAACGCTCGTGTGGCGCTCCAGGGCTCATTAGACTTACTAGTTAATATTTTACAAAATTTGGGTTTGATCGTTTCGCCTTCCAAGAGTGAAGTCTGTATATTTAAGAAGGGAATAAATAGGGACAATTGTTGTGTCAAAATATATTCTGAACCACTTCGAGAAGTGGTAAACGTAAAGTACTTAGGTATATGGCTGGACCGTTCCCTAAGATGGACTAAGCATATAAATGAATTATACGAAAAAATGCATACTTTATATTCTGAAAGTATTAGCCGGATCTGGATGAGGGGGTGTACACCCTCATCTAAGACGCCTGTATATGTCAATTATTAGGAAGTCGTCTAGACTACATTAGCTTTTTGTTTGACAATGCCTGCACATCTAACTTATTCAAGTTAGACAAAGTCCAGAATGCAGCTATACGCATAATCGGTGGTTTTGTAAAAAGCACTCCCATCCACGTGATGGAGAGTGAGTTGTCTAGTACTCCCTTAAGAATTCGCAGACTTTTTCTTGGTGGCAAATTTTGGCTTAAATCGATGTCGGTGTCTAACAGTATTTCAATTAATGTTTTAGAAGAACTAAAGTTTCTCACTTCACGCAGATATTGGCGACGTAAAAAAAACCCACTCTTATTGAGTTACATTCAAAATTTTTGAATATTGCTATAGATTCTAGATCATGTTTGGATATGTTTTCGTTGGACCACTGGAGTAGCTTTAATGAAATAAGCCATAAAGTTAGGTATAACATCGAAAGCATATCACGTACTAAGAGGGATTATGTACCTAGTTTACTACGCGAAAAATGTTCTTTATAAATATGATAATCATTATAAAATATATACAGATGCATCAAAAGAAAATAAGTCGAATATGGGTATTGCTATTTTTGACCTCCAAACTAATTATAGTCTACAGTACAAAATTGCTCATAGTATATGTAGTACTTTTCTTGAACTGATTGTTATCTTTAAAGCCTTAGTATATATTGAAACAATAAATTATAATACGATTGTAATCTTAACAGACTCGAGAAGTGCTTTGCAACATGTGGCTCGGTGTACCTCTTATTTAAGAGGCACTCCGATAGCCTACGAGATTATAAAACTTCTGTTTAACCGTATAGCAAATTCCAAAGAAGTAATCCTTCAATGGATTCCTTCACACATTGGCCTTGAAGGCAATGAAAAAGTAGATACGTTGGCAAAACAGGCGTCTAGCGAGGGCATACCGATACAAAGTCCATTGCCTTTTTTCACTGATTGTTCATCTAATTCGTGAACATTGTTATGATCTTTCGAAGACTTACTTTAATGAGCGATCACTGGAAAAAGGCATATGGTACAAGACGTTTGATGATTGTACACCGACCCGACAAACCTTAGTTATAGCTTTTAGACTGCGGTCCCGGCACGTTCCACTTAATAAATTTGGTTATATTATGATGAAAAAGTTTCCATCGCTTCTCTGTTCAGAGTGTGGCTTATTAGAAGATGCGTTACACATCATGTTGGAATGTGTCCGGAACGAGGATATTAGAAATGAAATGTTACTCATCACTAAAGATTTGAGGGACCTGGGCACTTGTAACAGAATTTTGGCCTACCCTCTATCTGAGGCTGCTACTGCTGTATATAAAACTAGATGTGCCTGCCCGCGGTTTCACCCGCGTTTATGATTACTGCGCCACCCCTGTGGGTCGTAGCGTGATGTTATATAGCCTATAACCTTCCACGATAAATAAGCTATCCAACAAAAAAGAATTTATCAATTGGCTGCTTTTCGAAATAACTAATGTTGTTATGTATACTGTGTATAGATTCCTCCTCTTTGCATAGTGAACTATTTGTTGTAACATTGTGATTTAATGGGGAGCTTTGGTCACAATTTATGCAGGTCAAATTGTTAACAATTGTAGCCATATCTATACTGTCTCTTTTCTTCAAGAATTCGAACCAGTAGTTCCTGAGATTAGCGCGTTCAAACAACCAAACTCTTCAGCTTTATAATATTAGTACAGATTACTGCGTACTTGAATGTTCTGTTTGGTTTGAGTGACCCACCGACCTATTTACCAATGCGTCAAAGTACTGATAATTACAATACCTCATTGCTTACGTTAGGCATAATTAAACGGACAACCGCTTTAAGAATACATTAATACCAATACTGGTCTGTACAAAAACTGTTTGTTACAATATTCAAATCAATGAAATTCTTTTACGCGTCATCTTTAACATAATACGTATACTTATTATATCTACCTAATAACTATAAACTTTATTTTATTTTATTATTTTTACTCGTAATAATTTATATGTTATTCTTTATAAATATTAGACATCAATAGATAGGTTTATATATATACGGTATTTTTTACGGATTAGAAAACATTTAAAGCTCAAAACGTAATCATGCAAATGCACTAACTATGACATTAAAACATATATTAATATAAAATTTTAAATTATTATAGTTATACAAATAATAGTATATACTATGTAACATAATTTTAAATATAATAATAGTGAGTAAGTGATAGGTGCTCACAAAATATTAACAACAACTCAAATAGAGACCGTCTGGATACGGATGTTAAATAAATATTGCAACTAGACGTGACATATTTATATGGATAAATATAACAATTATTATGATGCTTATTCCACAAAATTACTACTAACCTACAATAGTAGTCTGAGGTCGCGGGTTCGATTCCCGCACAAGTCAAACATTTGTGTGCATGAACATGAATGTTTGTCTTGGTCTGGGTGTTTCTATGTATAATATGTATGCATTTACAAAAAAAAAATAGTATATATGTATGTTTATCCATTGTCTAGTACCCATAGTACAAGCTCTGCTTAGTTTGGGCTAGATGGTGTTGTGTGTATGTGGTAGAATATTATAAAAAAAAAAAAATATATTATTATATTTCGAGTTGTGCAAAAATAAATAGCCAATTTCCTCAAATATTCACGACCTATTCACTGTATGCATGCCGTCTATCTGACCCTAACCCCGTATAGATGATAAAAATATGCGAAATGATGATGTTTTATCGTACAAAGTATAATCGTTCTCAATTTATTATAGCAATAGAAGTAGCTACAGAAATGTTTACCTAATCACAGTTATAGTGATTGAGTAAACTTTTAATTTAGAACTACAGTTTTGTATAATCCAAGCCGCAACTATAAAATAGATAAGTACTGGTGCTGATTGCGTTACAATGCCATTTGATTACAAAAACGCAAATTGCAAATCGTGAAAAGCTGGTAGGAAATGACAATTAACTTATTGGGCCAAGGCAGAGGATACGCACGCTGGGCTGCCAAGTTCGTGTGTTGCACCGGTTCGCGCGCTTATGAAATACTTATTTACTGTTTACATATGTACCTACACACGGCTACACATCAAGTTAGGCAACCTATATACGCATAACTACGCTATATACAAAATAGAGAATTGTCGGAAAAGGACAGTGCATATTGGTGTCGATGTCATGGTAAGGATAGAGCGTAACAAAAATATAACGCACTCTCTCGCACGATTCGCATCGTTTAACTTCTAATAGTTCAAAGCCTAAACAGTCTAGGTTGATGCGTCGCGCGTCGCTGTGTGTACGTAACTAGTTGTTTTTGTTGCGCTTAAGACAGGGAATTATCATAAATCCCTGTCTTATTAATTCGTTTGGATAATGATCGGTATTATGGCATTGTAACAATCTTTACGCACTGTTATAATGATTGGTGAATCAATCAATCAATAAACCCGTTGTAGTTCACTGCTGGTCAAGTTACTTGCATCTTGCGCTACAACAACTGGAGATAACATTAATAAAAATGTGTTCAGATCTTACCACGAAACAAATTGCTAATAGCAAATAAAAACTGAGAAATAATTATTTTTGTCTATTTTAGAAAACACTTGTTTCAGTAAAATTAACTTTAACCGCCATCATGATTATGGTAACCCTAACAAAACTCTAACACGAAAGTTCAGGATACTTCTTTAAATTAATTTCTAGCCAAGGATATCATAAATAAACCATATTTATTCATCATTTTGTGCCTCTTTTAACAATTACCTGAAACCACAAAACGACGGCATCCGCGTCGGATAGTTACAGAAGCGGGAAAATAGTAAAACAAAATTAAATGCTACAAAAACTATACGATTTTACATTTACAAGCGCTTCCTCTATGGAAAATCGTAGCATTGTTATAACAATGCTACGATTTTCCATAGAATTTAGCTCAAGTTACTATACTTACTTAAGTGCATTATTTTATAAATATTTTTTAACAACAACTCTCCCTCTTTATACATATAAATCCTGTATCGCGAGAGAATACACATTCAAACAACGGACTCAAAGAACACCTAAGGCTGGTTTTACAGTGCCACTTTCGCCAGCGCGGTACGTAAGTGTCGCGGGCCACGAGCTTTGAGCGTCTTGGATCTTTACATAGTAAAACCAATGCGCGCCGATGGCCCGCGCTGACTGCAACTCGGCCGCGCGTTTCAATCATCATCAGCAATCTAGTGGCATTGTAAGGATGTACTTGTAAACGCCATCGTCGTTGCCTTTTTTCCATAGGTTATATAATAAAACAATCAATAGAAACTTTATCGCGACTGTTCGAGGTGGCAAACCGCGCGGCACTAAACTCGTTTTATTGTTTCGAACTGGTCGTCCGCGCGAGTACGGGCCGCGCTTACCACCCGCGCAGGCGATAAGCGTCACTGTAAAACCAGTCTAAACTCGGCACTGCTATTTGTGGAGTACACAAATTTTGTTCCGTGTGGGATTGGAACACAAAACACTGGCGAGGCGACCACTTAAACTACTAAGCCGTGTAGTCAAAGTTCCACATAGCTTTTCACGGATATACTGTCAATGTATCTACGGAAATACTGTAGGTACCTACTGATAGACAAGACGTTTAATGCTAGAACAATTGCCTCCGTGGCGCAGCGGTAGTGAATGCGACTGCTGTGCATGAGGTCTCGGGTTCAAATCTCAGGTCGGGCCAATAAAAAGTTATTGGGTTTTTCTGTTAAGAAATCTCAATAGCAGCCTGGACTTAGGAAGGTGACGGTGCCTCGGAAAGCACGTAAAGCCGTTGGTCCTATGCCTGATCTCTCTCCGGTCATGTCGGATTACCGTCCCATCGGATCATGAGAGTTAGGAAACAGAGAGTGCACTTGTGTTTGCGCACAAGCTTGTGTACTAGGTATAATAACTCCTGCGCAGATGACCAGTCGCCGTTAAGATTGGCCGCCGTGACCGAAATTCGGTTTGGAGTACATTATATTATTAATGCTAGACAGATTGTATGTTCTGTTACTTGTTTACACGGAAGGGCTCGTATTTCTAAAATTAAATCTTTTCCGCCAATGTGAGATAGGTACTACCTGGAAACGTAACACAACATTTGTGCAATGAGAAAATGTTATATAAGCTGATTACACACCTATGTAGGTACATGCAAACATGATATACAGGGTGTAAGGGACGGTGTACCGAAAACGTTGCACAATCGTTTGTCCATAAGTACACAACTGAATGGAAATGTCAATTCAAAAATGAAACGTACGATTAAAGTTTTATGCTAGTACATTGTAATTTACACTACGCAATGTATCGCTACCAATGCAATGTGTCCGCCCGCGCTATCGTATCGCGCTTCCCGCGCACCAACGCTACGCGCGCTCACATTATCTAACGGAGCCCGGATCACCTATTTTAGTGATCTACTACAATAATAATTTAAACGTTGTGACTAATAATCGGATTGTACAATTTTATTATTGTACTTACAAAAAATTTGAATAAATTGAATAACGTCTTATAAAATTAATCTTATATGCACATTTCGTTAATGACTATGGGTAAATTATCCAGTACTCGTTGATACGTACGAGAAATCACACGACTGTCCATAGGGTGACGAGCGTCAGGATACCGCTGGATGTAAATGCGAAGCGCCAACGAAGCATTGCCTCGTGCCTCCTCGTATGCCATGAGCATTTGTCCATATTCACGTGCACTAAATGGCTGACTCATTATTTATTAGGTACAAACACAACTTTGTAGTTACACAAAAAGTTATAAACAAAACAAAAACGTTAACAAAATGTTATGAACACAGTAAATAAACACAATTTAGTACACAAAATAGTTATAAACAAAATAAAAAACTTAACAAAATGCAACGAAAATAGTAAACACTCGCGAATACGAGAGATTACGTCAAGTACTTCCGATTCCTGACAGTAGCGCGACCGAACTAAAGAATTCAAAAATAAATTTCTTTTGCAGTTGTAGTCATATTAGATAGGGATGAGATACATCTATCTAATTAAATAAATCCATAGTCGATAACTCTCATAAAATATTTTTATGAGAGTTATCGGCTATCGATTAATTTTATACTTATACATAGTAATAAACTGTTTATGGCTAATTCTATTAACAAATTTTTGTTACAGTTTTGTATTTTAACAGTTAAGTAAAGATTTACTAGATTACATTACATTGTATGAATCGCTGTGTACAAAAAGCTTTGTTTTAAAACAATTAGATGGTCTTTTACATTAATTATTATTAAAAGTGATTAAATAAACTCATACATGTACATTTACGATACGAAATATCAAAACAATTAATATTTTTTTACATTTAAAATGCAAATGGGTATTGTAAAGTGATAGTAGTATAACATTTAATTACAGGCTACTTTAATCATTACAATCTTTTCAATCTATGTGACTAATTTAATAATAAATAGTGCTAACACGTTCATGTAACCTTTACTTTTAAAAGGAAAACAACTATTTTATTTATTAACCTATCCCGCTTTGTTTAATACACTTTTTTCGATATCGATCATTGATCATAGATCTTCCCTAGTTCAGTGGTAGTAGGTACGATGCGGGCGGGTTTTTACACAGCACACTATTGCCGGTGCGTAAAAAATCTTTTTTGCGTTGGTCATTGCCTTGTCCGCGCAAGATCAGCTGATTGGTTCAACTGTGTTTATTTTGTATGTTTGGATTACATAGCTGTTTTTCGGTATTATGTAGTTTTTAATGATATTATCTAGTATAATGGGTCGTTTACTCATTATGTAATCATTATCAGTTAGAAAAATGTGAAATTTTGAAAGAAAATTCGATAATTTTCCGGTGGGAAATTCCTACGTTTTCCAACTCAGAATGATGGTCCGAAGCTAGTATTTCAGTTTTCGGTGAACCGTCACTTACACCCTGTATAAAAAGATTATTGAAGTTTTTATCACAAAACAACAATATCAGTAACATTTCCTACAATACAAAACATCCTGTTTACCGACATTGTCCGGTGACGGTAAAATATTATAATTCTAACAAATGCACTTGAAAACAAACGATAAAGCATTTTAACTTTATAATAATTGCATGGTAAAGTGTGGTAGAGAGGCCAGTGCATCAGTGAGGCAATCAATCAATTAACTAAAATCAAATAGTTTATTGCGGATTATAAAAAATATGTGGCGTAATTAAAATAAATTAAATAATTTAAAAATCGACGCTGCTTGCGTTTCCATGCTGCATCAAGACATATAAGTGTGCACAGTGGGCAAGGATTGAATTAGTTGACTTGATCCTAACTAATAATATACATGCGAATGTAAGTTTATTTGTTAATGTAGTTTTCGCGACTTAGCTACTTCACCTATCATCAAGCAAATTTGCATACACATTATGAGGGATACAGAGAAGGACATAAGTAACCTAGTATCCAGAAAAAATACCTACCTACTGTTCTGAAAGAAAGCAAAGTTTAAAAATAATTAGGAGATCTCTCAGCCTTTGGCACTAGTTTCCTCGTCTTTTATGGTCAGCAATAACTAGATTTAAACCCATGAGTTGACATGATTTTCATAATACCAAAGGAGTATTTAATTAACCTAACTCAGGGTGGAGTACTCTCACCACTCTTATGATGCTTGGTAGTCAATTCACTTTTAGAACAACTCAACAAAGGTCCGTACTTAACGGTCGGATATACGGATGACTTGGTGATACTCATCAATGGAAAGTTCCCGAGTACGGTATCTACTCTCATGTTTATGGTGGAAAAATGGTGCAGTAGCAATCATTTATCGATCAACCCAGGGAAAACTACTGTCGTGCAGTTTACTAGGAAGAGGGATCTGACAGGTTTGGGAACTCTCTCCATGTATGGTACGCAGTTACAATGGTCCACGGAGGTAAAGTATCTAGGCATGACCTTAGATAGCAAACTAACGTGGAAATCATATGTAGACAAAGCCATAGAGAAAGCCCAGCGGGTCTTCGGCATGATTCGTTATACTTATGGAAAGACCTGGGGGCTAAAGCCCAAGGTGGCTATACACGATGATGATAAGACCCATACTCACGTATGGAAGCATTGTCTGGTGGCCAAGAACTAAACTAGCTACATGCAGGAACGCGCTGTCGAAGTTGCAGCGATTGGCCTGCATGGCTATAACTGGGGCGTTCCCGACTACGCCAACGGCAGCGTTAGAGGTCCTGCTGAATCTAACGCCGCTACACATTGTTGTGGAGTCAGAGGCGATAAAGCCGCTACATAGACTATCTGTGCATGGGGGGCTGTGGAGCGTCAACATGCCGGTAACTCGACACACAAAATTGGAGATTTCAAAGGATCTCAAAAGGATTATGAGCATGGGATGCGACAAAATGCAACCATTGCACATATTCAAAAATAATTTTAAAATAAAGGTCCACACGAGGGCCGAATGGAGACAAGGTCTACAATCCCCTGACAAGGGTTGTCTCATCTGGTACAATAATGGTTCCAAAATGGAAATACGATTCAAGCGCTGGTATCTATGCGAACGACTGCAGGTGAGCCAAAGCATGGGCAAATATGCAACGGTCTTCCAAGCGGAAACCAATGCTATAATTGCTTGTGCTCAGGAGAATATTAACAATAATGTCACTGACGGGACTGTGTATATTTTCAGTGACAGTCAAGCTGCTCTCAAGGCGTTTGACTCGTGTAGCGTGGACTCTAGACTGGCCCTGAACTGTATTAAGGACCTTAAGGAATTCATTGCAAACAGAGTCACAGGCTTCACCGGAAGTTCTGCGGGTATAACAAGAGCCAAATACGCCTGCTCACAGGATCGTTCACTGGCCATTTTGGCACCAACGACTTCCTTTGCAGATTGAGATTTGCACACAATTCGATCTGCAGAGCCTGTGG
Source organism: Catocala sponsa (assembly GCA_963564715.1). Taxonomy (NCBI): domain Eukaryota; kingdom Metazoa; phylum Arthropoda; class Insecta; order Lepidoptera; family Erebidae; genus Catocala; species Catocala sponsa. The sequence goes on along the minus strand of OY751343.1, from coordinate 11,518,226 downwards.
TGAACAGGACGAGTCCATATCGCACCTACTGTGTGAATGCGACATTGGCTGGATTGAGGATAGGTCTGATGGGATTGGCCATATCCAAACCCTTAAGACTTCAGGCTTCTCCCTCTGAAGTGTACGCTGCGGCTAATGCAGTACATTCATAAGGAGATAGCTGAGGGGTAAATCTTCGGGCCGACACAAAAGATCCCACTGGGTCGAAGTGTCGCCGGTCTGTACTGACTGGCCCCCACACACAAGATAAGATAATTACGTAACTCAAAATCAAAACCGTATCTAACGCTTCAACTGTGTTCCCTTTTAGCCCATTTCATCTCTTCATGATTTAATAATAAAATATTTTTTTATTGTTTCCAGTGCTTAACGAGGTTATACTTACCAGGCTACTACAGCATGTGGTGCCAAAAGATTATATATGAAGACACGGAGCTAGAACGAGTTGTCGTCAACCGGGTCTGGCTCTACTACATGATCAAAATCATTGACTTGATGGACACGGTAAATCACTTATAGTTTATTTTGTAAACTTATTATAAAATCATTCATCCATCTACTGCTTTCAGACTACATTCGTGCTCTAATTATTTTTCAACTTTCTAGTTATTTTTTTATTTTGCACAAACAATTACATTATTGTAATAATTAACATGAAATAAGTAAGTACATACCAAAAAAAAATTTTTACAACAATTAAAAAAAAACAATAATGAAAAATGTACATGTTTCTCCTTCGCTTCGGCAACATGCCCAGAAGACATGCAGCATTGTCACGTTGGATAGCGATGCTTATTGTTTGCGCAAAGAAAATACCAGCCATTTGGTCTCGCGCGGCGTTGATTAAACGCTCAGCTAGATCTTTATAAACAGACCTAGCACTTGGACCCCAAAGCCCCCGTTCTCTAATAAATCGCGTCTGTATATCTTTGAGAGGAGAGGCAGTGTATTAGGGATCCTCTTTTGTGCACCTTAATACATAGTTAGCATTTAACCTATTTTTGTCTATGGAGCACATTTGCAGAATCTCTACTGCTACTGAGAATTTATCTTTAACACAACCTGGGACCAAATCTGAGACTTCACGATTGCACGGCTACATATACCGCGGGAGCAACAAAACAGTCTACGATTCAGCAGTGTTCTCATAGCTAATTTGACTCTGGTCAGACACACCCCAACCCGCTAGTGGTTGCGGCGATGAATTACACTCCATCTAGGATGTCGAATGTTAGGAGACCTAGGCACATCTTAGACGAACCAGACGATAGGATTACACTCGCTCAAGACAAAGCATACACGGCTCGTGCAGCCATACAAAGTCGTCCGCAGTTTCGCCCTCGCCGCAGAGGTCGGAATACGCGTCGTATTAACGTTGAACCCGCGGATCACCTTAGATCCACGTTGCCGACAACGCCCCAAGCCGAGGTCCGTGGTAGTCGGCCCTTGGGGAATAAATTGTCTATTATGTTATATATATATTGTCTAGTTTACTTGAATGGGTTGGGTGCCTTCTGCGCTCACCCATAGTCCGCGTAAAGTTGTAAAGACTATCTGAGGCCAACAACTAACAGAAATACAAAAAAAATACACTCTCACCTAACCTACTATGTAACCAAAATTTATTTAACTTAATTATTCTTCAAGCCTGTATAATGTGTGTCTATATTATTCGCAGCTGTTGAAAGGTTAATTAGTTGAAACAATAGTTAATTAATGTATGAGACGTTGACTTGTACTTTTGTTCAAAAGAAAACTATGTAGAGTGGAATTTTTAATTTTTAACTTTATTACCCGCCGCATCGCCCGCTTGGAATAAGTAAATACTTATTATGATAAATTATGTTAAAGAGTAAACTATGTGTTTTCCATGGTTCTATCTCTAACGCTAAACCTGTGAAAATGTGACACATAGACAGAGCTACTTCCGAAATCAGAATATTATTAGTATGGACTAGCTGTTACCGATGACTTTTGTCTAATGACTTTAATAAAGCGTACGTACAATTTTCTTTAAAACTGACGTACCTACCTACCTATGCCCAGAAAAACATACATACATGGCCACGTACCTGTACTCTCGAAGAGGAAGGCATAGGTGCATAAGGCACTCATTTCAACTTGTCTGACCCGGAAATCGAACCCTTGGTCTCATGCACAGCAGTCGCATTCTACCGATGTATTCGAAATATTGTAAGTCAAAACCCGCGCGATCGCTAGAACGACGATGCACTGACGCACACTGCTATGGTCGCTGTGTGCGTGAACGTTGAGTCTTGCTATACTACTCGGGAACAGTTTGATACTTTCGTGCTATTTTTTGCATTATAATATTCAACTTATCATAACTTTAATTATTAACTTTTTAACTGATTATGTAAATTAAGGTACGTTTTGATAATATTGTTACACCCAGACTCAGCAGTTCCGTCTAATAATTTATTACAAAGCCATCTATTGACGTCTTCCGGAACTACGTAGTAGGACTAGTACATAGGTACACGAATAATAGAGATAACATTGGAACATTCTCGAATCTTCGTACTGTTTACAAACTGGGTATGGCGTTTCTTGAAAACTCCACAAAAGCTTTAACCGCGAATAAAAGGGACAAGGCTAGCGCTCGCCGAGTCAGTTTACAATCGTAAGCGGTCAAGTATTCATCGAAGCGAACGGAAGCGAAAATACTACGGAGTTTGCAGCAGTTATAGTGTTTGTTGTGTTTTAAATTTAATTGTGTGCCTGAATAAAACGTGTTTCAGTCGGTAATATTGTTTACATTTTTATCCGTCGAACCCAGCACGTAACAAATTGGTGTCAGAAGTGGGATAAGAATATGCCAGTACTACCGAAGGAGGAAGTGGAAGGGGTGCGTACCAGGAACCAGCGCCAGCAAGATGTGGACCAGAGGCGCTTTGAAGATACCCCCTCGCCGTCATCAGGTGGACCACGTGACTCCGCGGCTGCAGCGGAACCATCTAGTACAGCTCCCTCGTCGGTGACTCCTGACCTCGCGACCCTGATGGCGTTTATGCAGGAGCAGGCACGCCGCCAGTAGAAACACGCACGCCGCTTCGAGGAACAGCTGCAACGCGAAAAGGAAGAGGGTATCTGCCGCCAGGAGGAGCAACTGATGATGTTAAAAGACCTCAGCGCAACGGTTGGCAAGGAGTTGAAGGAGGTGAAAGAGCAAGTCCAACGCCACGAAAGTCGCATTGCCGAGTTGGAGAAAACGATACGTGGGCTCAAGGCTGGAGATGGGATCGTGACATCTGCGGTGGTGGTGCCCTCACCACGAGGCTTTAAAGTCCCACCATTCGATGGCTCATCGTCATGGTCAGCCTATAAGATCCAGTTCGAGGCCGTCATGAAATCGAACGGGTGGACGCAAGAACAGGCCCTGACTGCTCTCACCTTGGGACTTCGCGACCAGGCCTTGACTGTGTTAGAGGCGCTTGTTCATGACGTCACGTACGAGAAGCTGTTGGAGGCATTGGAAGCGAGATATGGCGACGCACACCTGAAACACGTGTTCGCGCCCAGCTGAAAGACCGATCGCAACGTGTTAGTGAAACCTTGCAGCAGTGGGCCTTGGAGGTGGAGAAGCTGGTTCGAAAGGCGTACCAGTCCTCACCTGTGCTCATCGACGGGCACTTCGTTCAAGCTTTCACCGACGGATCCGAGACTTGGAGGTTAGGGCCGCAGTGAGACTCGGACATTTCAAAAACTTAAAGGATGCCCTAGCCCACGCTTTGGAGGTTGAAGCAGTGCGACGGGATGATCGAGTTCACTGTATCAGGGAAGTGTTGACTTCAACCCGGTGCTATAGCTGCGGCGAACGAGGCCACATCAGGTTGAGCTGCCCGAAGCGAAGGAGTTCACGCAGCAAAAATCCGTCGCCGGTAGGAGGAACACCTGATGTGAGTGCCGAGTAGCAAGTACGTTTTATCATCCATAGTTACCAATATACCAGTCCATCAAAAACCCATACCTATAGCACATATATTAGAATCCATACGTAGCAATAGTCCTACGCCTGCTGCGGCTAGTGCCGCTGTAGGTGTTCCATCCCACCTTTGATTAAAACTCTCGAAGGGCCTCTTCACGTTGGACCCATGTCTCCGTGCAAGCCTGCCAAAGGGCCGGGTATTTTACTAACGTATTAGGAATATACCCGTGAAATAGAAACAATTAATAATAATTTATTTATTGATTACAGTGGTAAAACATACCATAGTTAGCTACATGTTGCTAATACTAGGCACCGAAAAGTAAAACAAAATTCAATAAATGAACTGACGCCACAACGATATCCACTTTTGTTAAATATATATAGATGAAGTTATGTTCCATGAAATAAGTTTTAAGGGGCGGGGCATGGCCTGTGCGCCAGCGTCCTGTACAAGCGATTTTCGACCTAGAGGTGGAACACCGGAGTTTTGGCCGATTGTACATAAATATGTGTTAGTATTAAAATATTTTCTTCTGAAAAGTTAACAACCACTTAATGATCGGCACATTTTAAAGGCATATTAAATTGTAAAAAATAAGTCAAATACTTTAAAATTATAAACGTATAACGCACCCGCAGTGCAATTAAGGCATAAGTAGATACAAGTAAGTAATACATTTAAGTAAGTAGGTAGTAGATGAACATGGATGTTTGTCTTGGTCTGGGTGTTTCTATGTATAATATGTATGTATTTACAAAAAAAAAACATGTATGTATGTATGTTTATCCATTGTCTAGTACCCATAGTACAAGCTTTGCTTAGTTTGGGCTAGATGGTGTTGTGTGTATGTGGTAGAATATTATATTATTATATTATATTAATTAGGCTGGTTTGTTTTCGCAGATCGAATAGTCTAAGCCAAGATACACAAGCTCAATTATTTCCGTTGTGATTTGGAAAAAAATTAATGCTTTATACCAAAAATCATCTGTCGCATCGTAATGAGTTTGAAATTTTTCTATCATATAGATAATAAAGAGTACAATAGAGTCAATAAAGACAATAAAGTCTATAAACCTACTTAAATGCTTAAAATTTGATAAAATATACTTTCTTTCTTGTGTCTTTGTTCACAACAAAAGTTTATAAAAGTGTAGGTACTTTTATAAACTTTTGTTTACTAATAAATATATCAGATCAAACAGTAATTTTACTCTCTTTTAAAGTTAGCATATTCTTCTTACGCCTTTATTTCACTGAGGTTGCGATAAGTAGGTAATCTGTTGGGCATGAGGTACGAAGTGAACGTGACGAAACTAATATTCAGCCGTACCTATCTGTTTATAAAATTAAATGGATATAACAAAGCTAAAAAGAACTCTGTTGCAAATCCCAAATTTATTTTCATTGATTGGCGTAATGCAATATATACTTAAATGAGATGTTGTACAACAGGTATTCTTCGTGTTGCGGAAGAAGTTCAACCAAGTATCGTTCCTACACGTGTACCATCACTTAGGAATGTGTTTACTTGGATTTATCGGCACTAAATATGTACCAGGTACGTCGTTTTATTCTAATTATCATATTTAGCGTTAACTAGATACAAAAAATCGTCTAGATTAGAAACAAAAAATGCATAAGATGGGTATTATCTTTCATTTCTGATCCTGAACATTGCAAGGCTTTTAAGTGTTTCTATAAAGATATACAACTAATAATACCTGTATATGACTGTGGACTGCTCCGATGGCGAAGTGGTTTAAGTGGTCATTTCGCTACTGCCACAGCGTCGACTTTTGTGGGTTCGATCCCACACGGGATAAACATTTGTGTGATGAAAAGTAGTTGTTCCAAGTCTGAGTGTTGCAAGTGTAAATGTTTGTAGTCTCCCGAAAAACAGGAACTATTCCTAGTGCGGTAATTGTCTTTTTTAATGTGTAAATAAAAACAATTTATACGTAGGCAATGAGGGCTATCACGTTTGGATTCACCGCTAGAGATGCTAGTCAGGGTACTCAATCTTAGTACATTATTTCATGACTTGTCGAAAAATAATAGTACTAAATTATGTTGAACAGAAAAGAATAGAGAACCCATGTACATTTGTACGTTTTTAACTTAGTAGCATTATAATGTCTTGCTTTGGTATCAGGCATACAGATGGCACTACCAGCGAGAATATTATATCAAATCTGGAACACAGTCGTTTGGCGGAACTTTCAGTGTATTGCCACTACTTCTAAAACTAGCCGCATTATCATTTTAAACATGCTAAAATTTTATTTTTATATGGTAGATTTCTAATCCATGAGAGCTATAAGAATGCCATGTGATTGCCCTACAAATTATAGTTTTGATATGAAATTATTTTTTGTCGATTAACAAGATTAACTAAAATCGATAAAATATTGAAGAATATGGAAATGATAATAATCTTAATTTTTTTACGTTTATTTTAGTAGAAATTATAATCTTACTGTCAACCACACCGCGCCGTTATTATTAATTCAATTTCATCTTTTGTTTTGTTGACTTTGTTGTGAATTTGTTGACTGATGTTTTTGAATTGATATTACGGAGTAATTGTATTTCCTAGTCCTAGTCTGTTGAGTTGAGTTAAGTGCTTTGTCCTTCTCCTCCAGATTTACGTCGCATTGTACGAAGTTGTTCCGTTTTTGTTTGAGATAGAGACTCGTATATTTTGTGCTTTTGTGTTTATATTAGTGGATTGTAGACATTATGGCAAAGACATTAATAAAATATTAGTAGGCGAGAGATTCTAATGATGATGAGGATGAATATCAAATAAAAGCCTAAAAATACTTTCACAAGTGCTTTAAAAGATGAAATAAATAATTATTTATAGTTAATTATTGTTTTATTCCTGAAAACCTCAAGTGACAAGATGTATTTATCGTTAGCACTTTCTTTAACTCTGTAATATAGACAGTTGAAAATAATGCTAACGGTAATAAAAGAAATATAATATACATGTAAGTAAGGCCTGGTACCTATCCGTACACAAATTATAGGTAGGTAATGTAGGTATAGTTAGTATATTTACTGGAAATAGTTCGATCTCAACAATACAGGCGGCAGTAGTGTCGCGATGCTTATTTCAGGGGCAGAGAGAGACCTCTATTCCCTATATAAAAAAGTACTCTGTGATGCTAGTGGATGGTAAGGTCTAGACGTCAAACTTTATAGTCACTTAGACAGTAACCATAGAAACCGTAATTTAGGTATTACGGCGAAATACGGCTTTTGACAGCACCTGTGACAGTGTTGACAGGACCTTACTCGCAAGGGGCGCCGCCTGGTGAGCACAAAAACGATAGCCCCCATTATACAGTACAAGAGTACTCATAGTACAAGCTTTGCTTAGTTTGGGCTAGATGGTGTTGTGTATATGTGATAGAATATTATTATTATTGATATCTATGCTAACAATAAAAATCCTAAAAGTATAACTTCGGGTTAACTGGAATGTTTATATGGAACCACAAACTATTGTCATCATCATGTTAGGTGTACACTTTACTGTATGTAAAGTACACACGTGTAAAGATAACAATCTGTGCTTAAATTTGAATCTGAAATACACTTAACGAAATGTTAATCATTTGACATCCATAGGTAGGTATAGTAGATAATATGAGCATACCTCAATATTAATTTGACGCAGTTATGAAGGCAGATTCTATAATATTAAATCTGTATAGTTCCGATTATCTGCAGTTGCCAAGAGCCCTTTTGTTTACGGAATTGTGATGACGGGGTTTTAGTACAGACTTTATAAAAGTGATATAAAATAATTGGTTTCTTTCCATCAGGCGGTCACGGCGTGATGCTGGGCTTCATCAACTCGATGGTACACGCAGTCATGTACAGCTACTACCTGATCTCTATCGTACGCCCACAGTGGGTGCGCCATTGGTGGAAGAAGTACATCACACAAATGCAAATCGTAAGAAGTGTTATATTATTTATATATGCACTTTCAGAAGCATAGGTATTCACTGTACATAAAAAATTTTGTGACTTATCTTTTACAAGATTAACAGCGGCTAACCCTGCGAAAGATGTGTTACTAAAATGTAACAGATTTTATTATCATTTATATTTGCCAATATGTCTAAATGTAGATTTATTATTTATTTTAACTTTACTGTGGTCTTTGATCACGATTGTGTCGCCGCTGCCAGATTGCCTAATGTTCTAGATTCGAACCCCAAATGGCAATTGGTTTACCTACATGTGTGTAAAGTAACACAATAATAATCCCTATTACGCGTGCTGTTTTTTTTTAATATACAAAATTCTAATATCTGACTAAAATCAACTTTATTCTTTATTCAATACCAGCTTCTGCCTGTAGCTTTGCCTGCGTGAACTTCATAGAAACACATATTAAGTATAATCTTAAAAAGTATTGTCTGTGGAATTGAATATTTAATTCAACGGTTACAAACAACAAGATTGCATGACAAACGATTAAATATCTCTACAAGATTTCACATTTATGTTAAGACGAAATGTGTTGGATAATAAATATTGTGTTTTTACATTTGCAGTTGCAATTCCTATTGCTGATCCTACACTTCGGGCACGTGATTTTCGAGCCATCATGCGAATACCCCAAATGGGTCTCTATCATGTTTCTGCCACACAACATATTTATTTTGTTCCTATTCTCAGACTTTTATATCAAAGAATATATTCGAAAGAAAAATAAAAATAAGACGAATTAGTGAAGTAGGTACTTATTATATTTAATACAATGACTTAATATAATTATTTTGTAATACCTAATAATAATAAATAACTATTTAGTTTTATTTATAAATTATGATCATACTGTGTTTTATTTTACCTTTTTCTTTGATACTCATATAATATAGGTATGTAGGTACGTGTATGTGTTAATAGTTAGCAGGGAATAGAAAAAGACAGGTATTTTATATGTGTTAAGGTCTCTACGCTTATCATATTTTAAGGCGAAACAAAAAGGCGGTAATATTATCTAAGCGGCCTACTTTCGTATATGATGTTATGACCCTCCCTTTAGACACGGTATCCATCGTATACGGTGTGCACAGAGTACTTTTTTATATAGACGGTGTGATATATAAAAAATAATTGCCTTTCGCAATAAATAGATGTCAAACAAAAAAAAACGTAAAATGCGATTTTTTAGGTAGAAGGTGCATACATACATTCAAAGTCTGTATACTTATACCTGATGATAAAAATGTATTACATCCATATTTAATGTCTTTATGCGTTTGGTACTATGTAATAGGAGGTATTAAGGCTATTGCTGTTTAAAAAAGGAAAAATAGGATTAGTGTTCTCTTGTATATATCTACCTATTTATGGATTCTCGCATACAAAAACCTCACTGTGCTCATTTCATGAAATTAGCTTCGCCGGTTTTAGCTTATGGTTCGGTGATAATTAATCAGTTACCTTAGACCTATAATGGCAAGTTGAATGGACTCAATAGGATGCAATCAAAATTAAAATAACTTATACAGCTTAGAGTGATGCCCCATTAGTGCGTTGCGTTCCGTTGTCGCAGCGTCGATGCTGCGTAGTTTTCCATATATTTTTTGGGACATGCCACATTAATGCATTGCGTCGTCGCCCGCGACGTTTCAACGGATCGACGGACGAGAGACGTAGGGTGATACGCTGCGTTGTCGGAGCTCCGGTGCGACGACGGACAGTATTCCACTGCTAGAAAGTCGTCTTCTAGCGCTGCGACGTCGCGGCGTCGTGCGTCGTCTCAACGCAGGTGTGGCATATAATACGTTGATCCGCTGCGATGACGCAACGCAATGCACTAATGGGGCATCACCGTTAAGATATGAGTATTATATACGACACTATTAGTGAAAAGCCCTAAAAAACCACTTATAATCATTCAATCATATTGTAGTCTGTGGTTGAAGTTAATTCTTGAGTGGATTTTATACTCAGTCTGTGGATTCTTTTCTTGTGACGATAACTGACAGCTGACATTGACATAAAACAATAGTACAAGTATGTACGGCTGTGATGTGAATAAAATTATATTACCATTCTTTGTTTTGATTACGATGAGAATTTGTGAATTTAATATATACACTTGCTTTTAGGTGTTATATATTATTTATTAGAAACGATTTAAGATTATTTAGCTACTCTAGAATAATGTCTGAGAATAACAAAGAACCAAGGCCTGGAGCAGCAGCTTTGGAAAACATGAAATTGTTGAAACATGAAAGCAGTATCTTCAAAGTTCCTAAAGTACCTACAAAGAAAAATACAAAGAAAGCTGAAGTATTAGATGAAGACATTTATGTTGAAGTAAGTATTTAAAACAATTCTATAACTATAAAATAATATGTAGAGTAATTCTACATAACCAATATTATGTGTATGTGTTGTACCTCTCATAGTTTGTCCAGCACAGGCTGGTTGGTGGACCATTACAGTGTACATCTGTACAGCTGCTCTATACAAAACTTAGAACTAAAATTACTACCTATTATTATAACTATTATTGTACCTACAAACAATAATCAAAACCCATCAACCACATGACATGCCCCAGTAATTATAAGTGCAAAACATGTTTGATATATCAGCCAAAAGTAATAATTCAATATTGTAAAATGTTTTAATTAATATGCAGCTACTTAGCTGTCAAGGAACCTCTGTACACTTCATCTGGTATTTTTGCTCAGACGCCAGAGACAATCCTTATTGTTTTATGTTTGGTTTCTGGTTGTTTGAAAAGTTTCTTTTTTTAGTAGTGTATTTAGTACAGAACCTGTAAAATTTTACTAGTCTACAAGAGTTGGTATTGATAGATGTATGAAATATCTTTTGCCCTAATAGATATGTATTGAATTGTTAGTCACAAAGTATTGTTCCAATTAAAAAGAAGATAACTAATAATTCTGTGTAATATTGACTTGTATCTAAAATCTCTTAAACAAGTGATTTGTAGGATATAATCATTAATTGAAATATTTCAGGGCATTGCAAAGATTATTCAAAGAGATTTCTTTCCTGATCTAGAGAAGTTAAAAGCACAGAATGAATTTTTGGAAGCAACAGAAAACAAAGACTATGCCCGGCTCAGAGAGATAACTAGAAAGTACAGCGGTACCAGACCACCTACTGAACCTTGTAAGTATGTTGTTTATCATAGTATAGTACACTAATACCCCGAAATTAAGCGATAGACAGGATTGATAACCAAGTAAGCCGAATTCGCGTAAGTCGGGGTATAGTTTAGCATATAAATACATTTTGGATTTTACTAATATTAAATCACTAACTGCCGTTATTGTGATTCAATTCGACTCGCGACTCAAAGAATCTTTCTCCCGCAATAGTACCTCAGTTCCTGAACAATAGTGTAGGGACAATTAGTCTAAAATCAATATTTGAAAATTGTACGATGATCAAACAAAATACGAATCGACGAGATTTGAAAATCACGTAACTCCGAGTTTGCGTACGTCGGGATAGCGTAAGTCGTGGTATTACTGTATATCTTCTGGAATTGCTATCTAATATCAATTCATATGCTTATTTCAATTAAAAATGTTATCTTACTAATCATTAGTCAAGATTAAATTACTAACCTGTTCTTGTCTTACATGTTTTTTTAAATTATTGTGTGATCATCTTATTTACAGCAGCTATTGTTGTCAACACAGTGAACAAACAGAAGTTTTTATTCCTGACTAGTTTTCACCCTCGGCTTCGCTCGTGTAAATGTAGGTTAGGTTAGGTTAGGTTTTTCGCATTTATAATATTAAGGTCTTAGCATACGTGACGTGTTTTTTCTCGTGGCGGACGGAACGGGACGATTTCTTGACCTTGACAATGTCGCATTTAAAAATATAACAATAAAATACACGTATTTTATTGCTATATTTTTATTTCATGTTGATCGGTTGAGTAGTTAAGACGTGAAAGCGTAACAAACAAACAAACTCATTTTCGCATTTATAATATTAAGAGCCATTTCACAAAATTACGCAAGTGAAGTTTAGACAGTACGGTGCGTCTAGGAGCGTCGTGGTATAGTGCGACCGTGTCTACACTTAGGTTTTGATACTTTTCTTGGTACCTATTGCTTGAATTGTATTAAACATACTTTTGCAATATGTAAGTTTTCAAAACAAATAACGTATTTGTATTAATAATAATTATAGATAATTTTTTTCTTTTTGTTAAAAATACAACTCCCTCCTGCATTAGGACTAAATCCTGTGTCGCGGGGGACTTTACAAACATACAACTAACGGAACAATTAACACCCAGACTTGAAACAACAATTTATGAATCACGCAAAGTGTTTTCTCGTGTGGGGATCGAACCTACAATACTCGGCGCTGTGTCAAGCGACGAGGCGGCCGCTTAAACCACTACGCCGCGCCGCCGCCGTGCAGTCAATATAAATAAAAAGTCTAGATTATTTAATTTTTAGTTTTATAATAAAACATAGTATAGGAAAATATAAGTTTATAACGTTATTTCTATTTAGTGAAAATTTCTTAGCGGGTAATTGAACTCAATTTTATAAACAACTAGACGTGGCCGAATCTGATTGCTTATTAGATGTACTTAACACAATTTTCAAACTCGTCACAATTTACTATCTCAGCGTGTAATTTAAGTGGCCGCTTTTCCTTTGAATTTAATTCAAATAATTATATAAATTTTATATTATTTGAATGAACTATGACTGATGTACAATAAAACATAAAACTATTACGTTTACATAAACTCATATTTTCTGTTACCGATTTTATTACAGCCTTTAAGCGAGTAATCTTACTTCTCCATGTAAAATTAAAAGTATCTTGACAATCCACACAAAAAGTTTCAGCAAAATCAATGCAGCCTAAGAAATATACAAAGTTATTTTATCTTTAGTGCAAAGCTCTTAGGGGTTAACTTTTGTTGTGGGATTTTGGAAAAGTCACGAAAATATAATCACCTGTTCCATATAAAATTGAACTATGACACCGACAAAATGTATGAAACAACTGATGTAGTCCATAATGATGAGTACAGTTAAAGAAAAAATAACGTTGTATCATTTATACAGGATGTTTTGTAGGTGATCGGACAATTTTCGTGTTAGATTATAGTTACAAAGTAATAAAAACGTAAAGACTTAATTTTTGAAAAATAATGTGTATCTATTACTTATAACTTATAAATACCGAGCGCGCGCAAGAAACAGTTCAAATAACTAGTCCAAAACAAAGCGCCCGCAAACCCGGGCAACAACCCCTTGCTTTTATATTGCTAGAGTGACCACGCGTTACGTAACTTTCCACGAAACGCACGTTTTTAGGGTTTCGTAATAAACTACAAGGAACACTTATAGTTTCACCATGTCCGTCCGCGGCTTAACGCAAAAACTATAAGCACTAGACAGCTGAAACATGGTTATATATTGTAACCACGCGGACAAAACTGGACAATAAAATTTAAAAAAGTGATATAAACTGGTAACTCCCATACATCTAATGGAAAAGTGTTTTTTTAAATTTTCTACAACATTGTATGGGTTATCGTTAGCAAGGTATTTTAAATACAATAGGGGTTTATTTTAACCGCTTTTTTATTTAGGGATCCGTTTGTGAAATATAAATACACGTTGTATTTTATTGCTATATTTTTAAATACGACGATGTCAAGAAATCGTCCCGTTGCGTCCGCCACGAGAAAAACACATCACGTATGCTAAGACCTTTAGTTAGGATTGTCAACACTGTTGACAATGTTGACATCAGGGTTTTACTGATTAGAAATATTGCATAAAAGAAACCAGATTTAAACATAGAGAATTTTATAGTTCTATTTATCATATTTTAGTAAAATAATTAATAAGGTAATATTAAAATTCTTCATTTCAGATAATTCTCCAGCTACATTTGACACACCACATCTGGATGGATCACTTACTCCATCAGAAGCAGCATTACAGGGAGAAAGACTTGACCCTGAACATGAACCTAACTTGCAGGATAAAACTAAGGATATTACAGACAATCATTCATTAGGTTTGTTATATCATGATTTCTCAATTAAAATTAGTTTCACAGTAAATTCTTACAAGTACATAATTTCTATAGTTTATGAAAGCTACATGTAGAGCATGTTCACATTAGTTTCTGATTGATTCAGGCTTGAAATTAATAAATTTCGAATACCAAATGTTACATTGGAATACATTGATTATTATATTATTAATTTTTATCCTTAGATCATTAAATGTATAATATCGGAATTGTATTATTTGATGATTTTACTTGTCAAGTAGATGTACTGCTAAATACCTGAATGCTAACTTTACATTTATAATCTTTTGCTACTTATACATGAAATATTATAAATAAGATATTCTTATTCTGAGAGATCGATATCCATGTTTTTGACATTTGAGTGGGCAGCGTGGGACGTTTTTCGAGCAGGCTTAGCAATGCACATATCGCATCAGGCTTCTTGGATGTACCTATGTTTACCATATAAGTAGCATAAATATTATTAAACTAATACGGTAATTAAATCACATTTTTCAATTTAGGTCATAAAGTTACATTATCTAAACTATAAAATATATTTATTGAAATGTACTCAAAAATAAATAAGATACAAGCATTTCAAATCTGGTAGCAGCGATATTTGTCAAATAAAAAAATGACGCAAAATACAAACGATGACACTATTTAAATGCATCTGTATAGATAACAAGAAATCCTCACAGCACATCCACTTTTTCTTATATGCAAATAAAAAATGTTAATTATTCTCTAATTTTGCAAAAAAATTAAATAGAGGTTTGCACGAAAAACAATTGGATTCTTGTATGTAAAATGATGCACAAAATCAACCCTATTGTTAGACACAAAAGATAAAACATTTGCGCGCGTATGCCTTTTTTACAGATTTCTATCAATCCTACTTAAAGGGTTTCTAACTATATAATAATAGAATTGTAATATGATTCTACCAAGTAACTTAAAAACACTTAAAATATTTGAATAACTTTTTTTTTTTAAGTGGAGTTATGCTGTGACGCATATCCCTCGGGGGCGAATGGAGAGGTTATGTCGGGCTCACCTGGTGAAAGATAGAAAGTCCCAGGTCCTACCGACTAAACTTACCACGGTTTTTTTTCACACAGTCTATGGCCGGCGCGCAGCGATCGCTTGCGCATTTCTCCTGCAACCCGGACAGATCTTGGCCGCCACTAAATCGTGGCGGCTTCGTCAAGTTAACTTTCCCTCCTCTGGAGAGGCACGCGCGGAAATTGACGCGCCGCCGTCTCAGGCCTGGTTCTGCACGGGCAACAACCTGCCCTAGGTCTAACGCCCAAGGCTAAAATATTTAAATAACTTCCTACCCTATTGTCAGACTCGTTCCTGTCGAGTCACACGAGTGAAGACAATGCGAGCTACGACCGCGTCATCGCGTTGGAAGACAAAAAACGCGCCGCCAAACTAGCGACACAACTACAGGCTGAAATCACCTCCGCGGAGAAAGCTGATGCGGCACTCGCGCTGCCCTCCATCGAACAGCAGGCCGACCAGACTGAGAGACCACATGAGGTAAACATTTTGGTCAGTGGCTACGAAACGGGGCACTATGAAAAAACATGACTTAGAAAATTTTAACAAAAAATATCGCCTTATCAAGCCTTCGGGACCCGGTGGGAAGTGGGAGTAGTAGAGTGGGGAACACCCAAGGTCGGTGACATTGACTCCAAGGTCAGTGACCTTGACCTCAAATACAGTGACCTTGACCTCAAGTTCTGTTAACTTGACTACAAGTGCAGGGTTAGAGTGTAGCAAAGGGTGTGCAACTTTTTAGGAATTGTCCTGTATCGTCACCCGCGTATTGCAAAAAGACGAAAATATTTTCTTCAGCGTTTAGAAAATTTGGTAAATTAAGTTTTTTTAATATTCTATTGTATTGAGGGGTAAGAAATAACCATCTTTCGCTCTTGTAATTTTTTTTTGCTATTTCTAATAGTTCACGACAAAAGCGATTCAAAGTTTTATCGTCGTACTAAAAACGCCAATTATCTCACAAATCACCTATCCTAGTCAAAAAGTGACAAGACGTCATTCGGCTTATTTTAGTCGTCTTATACGATAACATTAAAAAAGCAATGATTTTAAGAATAAAATTTTTACAAAAGTTTTTAATTCGTGTGAGTCGCCCACGTAGATCAAAAGGACTTTTCCTTAGTGTTTTGAAAATTTGGTAAATTTAATTTTTTGGGTATTCTATCTTATAGAGGAGCGAGAAATAACCATCTTTATCACTTATAAATTTTTTGCTATCTCTTATAGTTTCACAGCAAAAGCGATTCAAAATTTCATCGTCGTATTAAAAATGCCGATTTTCTCACAAACCACTCATCATAGACAAAAAGTTCCAAGATGACTTTTGGTTTATTTCTAATCGTTTATTAGAATAGAATAAAAAATAACAACAGTTTAGAAAATTTTAATTTTCGCGAAAAAGTTCTTTTTCTCAGTGCCCCGTTTCGTACACTCCAACCGATAATTTTTTTATTAAATTATTTTACTGACAAATTTTGGATCAGCTAGATTCCAATGTTCTGTAGAAATGCCCGTATCAGGCACTTTATATTAATATATTGTTACTCTTTGTATTAGCCCAGATAAACCTACCGACCCATACATGGGTATTGAGAATTAAAAAATTACACCCTAATTATTTTATTTATTTAAACAAGGTTTTACATCTTTTTAGAAACTTTAGTCGATAACTGTTAATTGTAGTGACAAATAATTTCTAGTTGTTTCTTGCAAGTGAAAAAATCTGAATTGGAAATTGTAAGGTAAGTTTATCCTAAAAATACAAAAATAACAATAAAAAATACGGAACATTATAATATTTATATTGCCAACAAAATTGTAATTATGTTGTTTTCACTTTTATTTAGCCGTACATTCCATGAACCCATACATGGGCCCGTCGGCACAACCATAATACATTTGAATTTTTGAGTAAATTGACTTGTTTTTGTTATTTCAGATAAAAACCGTTAACGTTGCACGAAATTTTAACGTTTTAGACTTCGATCAAATATACCATAGATGCATATTCTCATACAAAAACCGCGTCAATATGTGTCACTGACCAGTACTACTTACTTATAAGTGTCTGCATTTATTATGCAATCCAGGAAATAAACCGGAATAACCATTGAACTCCCACTGAGAAACATTTTGTAATAGTTTAATTAAAACGCGTCCTAAGTGTGTTAATCGCGATACGCAAGCGTACTAAGTATATGGTACGGTCTCCACCCGCTAACACTACAGAAAACTCATCGAGTCGACTACTATATAAATATTTTTTTGTAATGAAGAATTTAGATATATATTTTTTAATTTTAATAATTTATTTATGGTAGGTAACTTTAAGGAAGACGTTATATCTATACTAATATTATAAAGCTGAAGAGTTTGTTTGTTTGTTTGTTTGCTTGACCGCGCTAATCTCAGGAACTACTGGTCCGATTTGAATAATTCTATCAGTGTTAGATAGCCCATTTATCGAAGAAGGCTATAGGCTATATATTATCACGCTAAGATCAATAGGAGCGGAGCACCAATGAAGAATGTTTCAAAATCGGAGGGATTTTTTTCCTTTTGAGAGCTTCCGCTGCGTGCGCTGCGTAAACAGTTAAAGTTTCGCAAAAATCATGTATCACAGAATTGTTCCCCTTAAAAAGTTCTAAAAAAAGTCCGCGACAGCATATGTCTATCTTTTAAGGTTGGCTCACTATAACCATTTTTATGCTAACGAAATTTGTTCTAAAATAATGCATTATTTGCGAAGGTATTATTATAAACATGATATTAATCCTTATCAAAATAAATACGTTATTCATCACAAGTATTTAATTGAAAACAAAATTGCCCTTTACATCATTCGATTTCAATGAATATCTTAGGAGATATCGCAGTTGTAAAATAAAATTGCAGCAAAATAATTACCCATTACAGACATAGTACAAACGATGTTTCTCCTGGTTTATTCTGCGTGATTACTACTGGTTCGATTTGAAAAAATCTTTTAGAAATGAAATGAAATTAAATGATTATTTATTTGCATGAAACATGGTAGTAGGTTGTTCAAATGTACATGATAAAAAATGTTCACATATTTCGCCGGTTTACCCGACATGCAAGAATTTATAATAATTATAAGTAGCCACAAACTTTAAAAATCAATACAGGTCTTAATATTAAGTACACATTTTAAGGTCATGTCAAAATAAAATTAAAAAGTAATGTCGATAATTCATTTAAATACAATCAAAATAAAAAAAATAAAAACTAAAATTATATAATGTCAAGTAAAATATCAAATTATGATTTGTAATAATTCATCTACCTTATAGAAACATTTCTGTAATAACCAATCATTTAGTGATTTCTTGAATTTCCCATTTGGCAATTCTCTTATATATTTTGGGATTCTATTATATATTTTAACAGTTATGACATAACAATTTTTGTGAGACAAGGCAGTTTTTCTCATTGGCATTATCAGTCTTGATGGATCTCTTTTTTTGACTCTAGAGACTAGTGTTGGATAGCCTATTTATCGAGGAAGGCTACAGGCTATATAACATCACGCTACGACCCACGGGGGCGGCGCAGTAACAATAAACGCGGGTGAAACCGCGGGAACATCTAGTAACTTTATAAAAAGCAAGCATATAATATATTTATATTAAACTAGGCCAATAATTTGCAGTACTAATAATTATGCTCACCTTCCTCCATTGTATTAGATAATATTTCTATGTGTATTTTCTATGTAGTTTCAATAAATAATAATAAAACTATATACTCGTAGATGGTCGATTTAGCTAACAAAACTAGATATATTTTACCAGTATACTTTCGTTGATTGTAGATGCTAAAAATATAAATTATAACTGTTCTATCGTTGAGGAAGGCGGGACTAAGTTAAAAAATGAACAACTTTACTAAATTAATGTTTTTATGTACCTTTAAACAATATCAACTTATTTAACAGTTGCCGCTTAGACCGATCTTTCGTTTCTGTATTTTTAATTTTTTAATTTCGCAATCGTTATATTTTTCCAATTAAGATTTTTATTAACGTTACCTTATGACAAATTCCGCTAGAATTGGTTGGTAAAATTCGTCATCTCGAGCTATAATACGTCTTCATTTCTTTTTTTGCATTTTTCACTACACACTTTGTCATCGTGAAATTTGTGACTGCTAGTGCGGTCGTAAAGTGGCGGCGAGCAAAATTATGCATACGACTGATTTATGCACAATTTGAAAAACGGCCCCAACAGACCGTTTTTCAAGCGACGATCGTGCATCTATGGTATATTTGATCGATGGTTTTAGATAATAGTAATAATTGCAATCTCAGATTGCATCACATTCGAACCACCATATAACGCGAATGCTGCTGTTACTGAGGAAGATTCTGGAGAAGATAATATTACCATACACAACTTACTAGGTTCTATCTTACGTACACCTGCAGAGGCTTATTGGGGTTCATTATATTGAGGCTGAATCGTAGACTGAAGATAATATTCCTTTGGCTAGTTTACAATAGAGATCTCGCATTGAACAGCAAATTCAACAGCCAAGACCATCTATATCTACCGTACTGGTAGATACTCTAATTCATCCTACATCTGTGTAAAATATAACCTAGCATTAGAGGAATCGACACAGTCTAAATGAGTTCCCTAGCTTTCAACCTTTAGAAACTCCCAAAAAATCTCCAATAAACATTTTGAGCAATTATTCAACGAAGCCGTTATACTATCTGGAATATACGAATCTGTACGCTTCACAGAAAAATAAACCAGGCAATGTAACTGCGAGTGAAAAGAAATGCTTTATTGTAGAACTATGTACTTTATAGTGGACTATCGACCCGCCCGGCTTCGCACGATTGTACAAAACCTTAAAAAAAATTTAACACACTAATCTTCCTCATGAATCACTCTGTCTATTGGTGAAAACCGCATGAAATTTCGTTTAGTAGTTTTTAAGTTTATCGCGTACAAACGCGGCTGTGGACTTTGTTTTATAATATGTAGTGATATGTACCTATCCTTACCAAGACGTCATATATATTGGGAAAAGTTGTCTGATTGTGAATTTTCTCTTATGAAACGATCTCTATCTCGTAACAGATTTACGTATATCATAAACCATTTACGCTGTTGTGACAAATCCTTGATACAGAGTTGCAGACCCAAAGTGATAAATTTACTCAAATAAAGCCTTTATTTAGTTTACTAAATGTTGTTCTCCAAGAAAATGCACCTGTTGAAGAGATGCATAGTATCGACGAGGCTATGATTCCTTATTACGACGGTCATAGTTGTAAGCAGTTCATCAGGGATTCAATTACCATACTGTATAAAATTTTCATATAGATTACCTTATTAACTTATCCTTACTTCCATACTAATATTATAATTTCGAAAGTAACTCTGTCTGTCTATCTGTCTGTCTGTCTCTGTCTGTCTGTCTATCTAACTATCTGTCTGTCTGTTACCTTTTCACGGCTAAACCACTCAACCGATTTAGATGAAATTTGGTACAGATATGGTTTAAAACCAGGGGAAGGACATATACTTTTTGTTGATGTAGGTACCATGCGGGCAGAGCCGCGCGCATAAGCTAGTTTACTATAAAAAAGTTAAATTAATACATTTATTTCAATAAAAAGTGTTTTATTTGTATTCCCATGTATTGGTCAAAGCATTTAAGTAAAAAGGAGTGGTTAAGCCGACCGAACCATATATAGGATATCTTTTGCCCGCTTTTCCGGAAATGACAAAATTTTTTATTAATTTTTCCTATGACGCTGGAGCTATATTAAAGCATATATCAGAAAATCTCATCTTTCTAGGGGAAAAATAGTTTTAGGCTTATCTGGGTTAGTATGTTTTATTGTCGTATGGCTGTGTATCGATATTGTTAATATTGATACATCAGCTAGTCTTGCTATAAATATTGTTACAAGGAAAAATATATTTTTTTCTATTGCGTAATTTAAATTATCTGTTAAATATTGACCAGTGCGTCTCTTATAGGCTGCAAGTCCTAAGTCATCTTTTAAAATACGCGACATCGTTCTAGGTGCTATATTCATTTCCCGGGATAAAATCTGTTTTGCTTTTGGACAGAATTTCTTCGAATTATTTTCTTCACTGCTTTCATTGCCTTTTCTGTACGAATCGGTACGAATACTACGTGGACGGACAGATATTTTTCTGTCACAAACAGAGGAGGTTTCATTGCACCTATCAATAGCCCGGTACACAAACATTCGACTAATACCAAGCGGATGGAGAGTTTTAAAAATTGCATTTAGCTCCATACCTACTTTGTGTAATGCTATCACAGCAATTCGGTTCTCTTTGTTACCCCACTCCATTTTAAGGTCTATCCACACATATCAGGGCCGTGCCTGGGACGTGACAGGGCCGTGGCCGTGCTAAGACCGTGCATCCGAATCCCCTCAGAGTATTTCTGTTCACACACTTCAGGAATGTTACCGGACCGTGGAAAGACCTTAAATCTGTGCCTCTCAGTCACCATTTTGTTTTTGTATCAAGTATCGCTTCAGTGTAGTGTAATGAAATAGGAATCACAATATATGTACATCATATCTTCGTTTAATACAGAGGAGTTGATTGCGATCGCAATTGCCCTAGATGAAAAAGAAATCGAAGAGGTATATGAGAGACAGAAAGTGGTTAATAAACGTGTCTGGCTATCAGAGTTGTGGCAAGACAGAGAGCTACTGGGAGAATTTCACACAATATACAGAAAACTAACAAAAAATGCCATTGCTTATCATGATTACTTAAAAATGTCCGAATCATGTTTTCATCTACTGCTACAAAAATTACAAAATGGCTTACAAAAAAAGACAGGCATTGGAGAAAATCAATTACACCAAAGATTAGTAGTCTGTTTGAGGTAAGTAATTTAAAAAAAAAACAGCTAACCTTTATTTGAAAATTAAATATAAATTATCCTGTGGGTAAATAGTTAATTAACTGTTTTGAGTAAAAATAACAAATATTGGTTTGATTTTACCAATATTAAATTTGTTTTTTTACTTATCTACAAAATGCACAATATAGTCCCTTATATTAATCAATTCACCTGAATCTTGTCCTGGTGTTCCTTCGGATTCGTTTCAGTTTCGATATTAGCATTTGGCAGTACAACATCCAGGAATGGATTTTGTGTGTTATCCGACTGTGTCATATTGGGTTGCATCGAATCCATTTCATTATTTTCTACGATTGTAGGTAATTTCTGATTTTCTATTGACATTTTCATCTCGTACTTTTGCACAATTGCAAATATTTAAGATTTTGCTATATTCAGATAATGTCCTCCAGACCGAATTTCGGTCATGGCGGCCAATCTTAACGTAGACTGGCCATCTGCGCAGGAGATATTATAGTGCACAAGTGTGTGCGCAAACACAGGTGCACTCTCTGTTCCCTAATACTCATGATCCGATGGGACAGATAATATGACACGACCGGAGAGATATCAGGCGCAGGACCAACAGTTTTACGTGCTTTCCGAGGCACGGGGGTGTCTAACACCGCCAACTTCCTAACTCCGGGCTCGTATTGAGATTTCTTAACAGAAAAACTCAATAATTTTTGTTGGCCCGACCCGGGATTCGAACCCAAGACCTCATGCACAGCAGTCACATTCACTACCGCTGCGCCACGGAGGCAGTTTAAACTCAGTGTAAATTCAGATAATATGGCGTCAAAAATTTTAATGTAGGTGCAACACCTAAAAATTTATCGACTGGATGTTCACTCTTCGATTGATTCTTTTTTAAAACATATTCCACTAACGATGCTGCGCTGCTTCTAGCCTGACTGGATTCATTTTGTTCTGGTGTACCTAATGATCGCAACGATGATGCTCTTGAAACTGGTGATTCAGGATTAAAATTGAGATTATTCATTTGAGATGTGGATAGCCTTATCAGCTGCTCAGCTAGAATTGATGGAGTTTCAGTGAACATGACACCTCGGAAAAACTTGTCCATGCTTGATTGTGGCCTTGTCTCGAACGATATGGAATGTTCATTATTGTTAGAAAAATCTTCTAAGGTGTCATCTGTACCACTAAGGTTGGTCTTTGTTTCTCGCTCTTGAAAATAGGGAGTTAGACAAGACAACTGCTCGTGATATTTGTATTTGTTGACTTTTTAGAACTTTGGCCACTTTTTGTTTTGGCTTTATTTAGACTTTTTTATATTGGTCTCGAATGTTACACTAGCGAGATTTGCACGTAGATCCTGCAAATAAAAAAGCCCTCCTGTAAAATCAAACTTTAAAAGCAATACTCAAAACTTTGCTAATTGCTGTTTTTATTAATGATAGATTAAAATAGATTGTATATTTTTTTAGATACCTTACTACCGGCGACTCATTCAAAACTATGGCTATTAATTACCAGATGGGTCCATAGCACAATACAAAAGATTGTTATGGAAACATGAAAGTTAATCTATACTAATATTATAAAGCTGAAGAGTTTGTTTGTTTGTTTGTTTGTTTGTTTACTTGAACGCGCTAATCTCAGAAACTACTAGTCCGATTTGAAAAAATCTTTCAGTGTTAGATAGCCCATTTATCGAGGAAGGCTATAGGCTATATATCATCACGCTAAGATCAATAGGAGCTGAGCACCAATGAAGAATGTTTCAGAATCGGAGGATATTATTTCTTTTTGAAAGCTTCCGCTGCGTGCGCTGCGTAAACAGTTAAAGTTTCGCAAAAATGATGTATGACAGAATTGTTCCCCTTTAAAAGTTCTAAAAAATAGTCCGCGACAGCATATGTCTATCTTTTAAGGTTGGCTCACTATAACCATTTTTTTGCTAACCAAATTTGTTCTAAAATAATGCATTATTTGCGAAGGTATTATTATAAACATGATATTAATCCTTATCCAAATAAATACGTTATTCATCACAAGTATTTAATTTAAAACAAAATTGCCCTTTACATCATTCGATTTCAATGAATATCTTGGGAGATAACGCAGTTTTAAAATAACATTGCAGCAAAATAATTACCCATTACAGACATAGTACAAACGATGTTTCTCCTGGTTTATTCTGCGTGATTACTACTGGTTCGATTTGAAAGATTCTTTTAGTGTTGGATAGCCTATTTATCGAGGTAGGCTATAAGCTATATAACATCACTCTACGACCCACGGGGGCGGCGCAGTAACGATAAACGCGGGTGAAACCGCGGGAACATCTAGTAACTGATATTTTAACAGAGGAAATGCTACCAGTCCCCACTGAAGAGAAATGGAAATCTATAGCCAAAGAATACAATATGTTTTGGAATTTCCCCAATTGTTTAGGTGCCCTAGATGGAAAGCACATAGCACCACCAAGTAGTGGATCTTTACTTTAACTACAAAAAAACTTTTTCAATCGTTTTATTAGCACTAGTTTATGCAAATTATAATTTTGTTATCGTTGATGTTGGTGCATAGTTATGGGAAAAATAGCGACGGTGGGATTTTCGCTAATTCTAACCTATATAAGCAATTAGAAAAAAATACTTTACATATACCCGAAGACATAGAATTACCAGGCACAAGAAACAAAGCACCTTATGTTATTATTGGTGACGAAGCTTTTCCCCTCAAACGTAACTTAATGAGGCCATTTCCTGGCCAGAATTTAGATGAATCCAAGAGGGTTTTTAATTATCGCCTGTCTCGAGCTAGACGAGTAGTGAAAAATACATTTGGTCAGTTAACGCAAAAGTTCAGAATTTACAATAGACGAATACACGCCCTAACAAAAAATGTTAACAACATCATTCTGATGACGTGCATTCTGCGTCATTTTATAAAAAAAAATTACAAAGAATCCAATGTAATTTCCACTACCAAATGATGTAGTGGACTTGTCAATACAAGGTGGATATGCTACAAAGAAGGCTTTCGATGTTAGAGAACTGTATAAAACATATTTTAACACTGTAGGCATCATACCATGGCAAAGACATCGCATTCAATAAGTTTAATAAAAATATTTTACTTACTCTCGCAATTTAACTTTTGTCCGATTTCATTCCATATATTATTTTGAGTGAGATAATTCGTACATACGTACATAGATTCACGTCTGTTTCCCAGAGGGGTAGGCTGAGACTACGGATTTCCATTTGCTACGATCGATCCTGACACACTTCTCTGGCTTCATTCATTTCGTACAAAAATCGTACAAAACGCTATATATGCGTACCGCCTCTATTAAAAACTCGTCATTCATCTTTTTTTAAGTAAAGAACGACTACGTGCATTAGAAATATAGGCACACCCGCTCACGTCAAGGCGTCGGCCCAGGCACTGAAACTCCGTCGGCCGGCCCGGGAACGGACGTGTGTGAACGAGTTCATATAAAATGTACACACCGATATTTTTTTGAGCTCCGTCCACGTCCCGGGCACGGGCCTGGTAATATGTGTGAATAAACCTTTAATATCACAAAAATATTTAACACCGGTTGGTGCGAAAATAAGAAAACACAATGAATATTCATATAAGACTGACAGATTCCAAATTCAAATGTAATACTTAAATTGTTGATTAATAAATAGTCTAACTAATAATTAATACTGTTTCGTTTCATTTAGATTATAATTTTTATTTCAGAGAGGTTTCAAAGCTTAAGTGCGCACACTTGACCCACATGTCTCTATGTATTTTTTAAATTGTAACTGTATTTATGGCCAGACTAAGTAGATGTACAAAATTATTATAACACAGAACGTAGAATAAAGATAGAAAGGTCTTATTGACGGGACAGGCGCGCCAAACGTTCAATTGTTTTCGTCCATTGACAATCCCGCTAGTTGTGTTATATACCTGTAGTGAATGAGGTTTCCAAATTTGCCCGATGCGCTGTTAGTAGGGTGCTGAATGTACCTACTATGTGTCCCTTACACAGGTGTATAAATATAAAGTAGTGTGTGTATGTGTCAGCTAGACACGTGGCGCTACAAGGCGCGCAACTACATAATGTACGTGCCGGACGGCGCCGCGTCGCAACGCGCGCCGCGCCCCGCCGCGCTGCTACACCACAACACGCGCCTGCGCTCCGAGCCCTTCGACCACGCCAAGAACAAGGAGGCCATCTCCGCCATCGCCCGGACGCAGGTAACATTATCTACATAATGTACGTACCGGAGGGCACCGCGTGTACTCTAATCCTACCACATGGTGTATAAACGGTACGCGGAGGGCCTACGTCAGTCGATGCCACAGACAAACATGGTCGCGGATGTTCGAGAAGGCGCAGTCGCGAGGAAGATGTTTGATTGCACGCTGCTGTCCGCTGGACTAGATTCTACTTCTTCGATAGGTTTTTAAACTCATACCATCACATAATGGGAATATGGAATGGGTTTATCTACTTATGATTTTATTTAAATTTAAAAAATGCTCGAGCTTTTATCGCTCAATATGTGTTGACCCTTATAGGTACATGAGAAAATAATAATGAAAATGTTATATTGTTTCCTATTTAATTTTAGGATGCAAGCGTAACAGGCAAAATAGGCGTCGACGGTGTGAGCATATGCACGGAGAAACCAGGCGGCGAGTACTCTTTCGTAGCGACGCCGTCCCCGCGGCCCGGCGAGGGGCCCGACCAGTCGCCGCTCATGACCTGGGGAGAGATTGAAGGCACGCCCTTCAGACTTGATGGCGGAGATACACCACTGCCCGCGTATGTACCTTCTAGATGTATTTATAAATATACGATCTTTAATTATGTAATGTTAAAACTAAAATGATTGTAAAAATGTATTAGAACTAGCCGCAATATACATATACCGCTGTATAAATTATTCTGCTGGAATTTTGTAATACACATTACATGATGTGAATCAGAGTTACTGTTAAAGATATCTAACAGTTTGTGTTACGAATGACTATATAGGTAATATTCTTGTCAATCCCTTGAGCCAACCTAACAAACGAGTGTTAAAAACAAAGATATTGTAGAACTATAGATGGATCATATTTTAGCAAGATCATAGTCATTATCGTTATCCTTTTCAACACCAACAAATTGTCATATGCTAGAAAGAGACAACGTAATCGCCCTAGTGGGTCGACACAATCTAAATGTCTCCATTTTAACTATAGAATGCTAACTAATCAGATATTGTTCAATAGTGCGGCGCATAACCCGGCATCACGATTGTGTCGATGAAAAACATGTTACTAGCTGTTGCCCGCGACCTAACTCGCGTGAATTTCGGATTTAATTTAGGAATTAATATTTACTGTCTTACAGCAAAGGCCGATATTATTTAAACTTCCGCTTTGTATACTAAAGCGAAAGTTTAAATAATATGGGCCTAAAATTCGTAACGGTAGTTAACGCGATTATGCATATATTTACCTTCTAAGTGCATGTCATTTCGATTAGGTTGTCACAGAATCATGGTGCAGCCTGGTTGCGACGCCTTAATTTCTTAATTCACGTTGTGAACTATATATAATTATATGATCCATAATTGGTCTTACTAATAACAATGACATTTAAATTTAACTTAAAGAATGTTAAATTTAACTTCAATACAAAATCTTAAATTGAAACGTCATTGTTACTTTATGACGTGTAATGATTGAACATAGGCTTAAACCAAAATGTATTTTACATGTATAGCATCCAATACCTCTAAATTGTCAGACATGTATCCCATTTCCATTTTATAAGAGAACTCCCTACCTAAAATAAACTGACATCGGTCATCGGTGATTTCTGGCGTATTTTCCATCTCAAGAAATCATAATCTAAATAAATAAATAGCTCATCATATTTTTCAATAGATTTTTATTTTATTCACGATTTTACAATGCAGAATAGCATGCTTAAAGATATTAAACCCAACTCTGAACATAGGCTTACGTGTAAAGTAATATATTTGTTATTACTTATTATAATATGGGCATTTAAATACAAAACACACGTATATAATATATTTTACGTTTATTTTTGGGTAACAAGAAGAGCATGTTAGGTGTTCAAATTTAACTATAAAAAATATAAGACCAGCACTATTTTAGAATATAAAAATTATTTAATCTTTTAGGATAGGAGAATAATCACAGATACAACCACACATTATAATAGACCGGACATAACTATATTCGACAAACTAAAAAAACCGTTTCTAACATGTCCAAATCTACCATTACACTTTTATAAAAACCCGCACCTCTTTCCCATGCAAATTTCTCAATATTTCTTTATGCTAAAGGAATCAAATGCTTTTTACTCCGTTAAAATAAGATGGTGACCATAAATAACAAAAACTTCATAATAATAGTTTTAGGGCATTTACAGTACCTGTACTATCAAGAACTAAGTTAGATATTGTTCATACTATTCATCAAATATGTATCAATATTATGCAGATTTATTTTGCATTTACTGGCTGACACGATAGTGGACGATTAAGAAATATTGTCGGCACTGCATGCGAATGAAGAATCCGCCTCTGATATCCGTCACGAAAACAAGATTCTTTAAAATGTAAAGAGCGTATTTTTGTGTACTGTGGCCGTCGCCATTCATCACCTCTCCTTACATTTTATCCATACCCTTCTCCTGACTTGAGTCAGGATCAACGAAAAATCTGTAAAATAAAAATTATGTAGTCAGCTTTTGTATGTTTCTATTAATCATTGCCAAAAATAAATAAATATGTTTACATATTTAGAACGAAATTTGATTAGGTAACCGAAACTCTCCTTCAATATACCTGTCAATATCGATATACTAGAAATCTAATGATCTCTGGCTCAGAACAGCCACAACACTATGAGGTAGGTAAAATGTCAAAAACACCCGGTCACTGTTGTTTTATTGTAATTTCAACATGAAAATAGCAATATAATCACAAAATTTACGGTCCGACATAATATGTATACGTGAACTATAATTGATCTTTAGTTACGATATGAACTAAAACGTACGAATTACTTTTATAAAATACAATAATCTTATATCGTCTTACCGATGTAATGATATATTTCCATTATTCTCCGTCAAAAATCCTGTTCGACTTGAACAACCGGACACTGTACACGCCATAACTATTATTTAATAGTGAAATATTGTTGAAGGTCTCAAAATCTAAGATATTTTCCAAAAATCCAAAGTATATTCTAATATTCTATCACATTCTCATAATTATGTAACACAAACAGTAATGGCTGTCAACAGTAAGTGGCGCGCACGGATTTGACACAAGTCGAGCGTCTATCGTTGATCTCTTTTTATCACCCGAAATGCTTGCATTAGAATGACGAGTAGCGCTTATGGTAAAATAGTTCAACTTAAATATGATCCATCTATATCTATAGTTCTATTATACAAATATCTTTGTTAAAATACGTTCACGTTGATAATAAAACGGATGGGATTGAAAAGCCACGACACAGCTACTGCGATTTTATACATGTTTCCCCACCTTAATAAAATTTTAGATTCGGTATTTTTTATACTATACCTCGTCAATTTGGTAACTGTTGATTTTCCATTGCCAACGGTTACCTAGATTAATTAACCTCTGAGCCTTCTTCGAAGAGGTTAATGAAAACACTTTGTGAGTCTGTCTGTTAGTGACAGGCATGACTCCGGAACCACTGGACCGATTGACTTGTAACTTGGGGTCCTACCTCGGTCGAGTTTGAATATGGGCCCTGTGGGTCAAAAGACCCCCGAGATATAGGGGTCACAAGGTTACATGTATTTTAAATGCTTTTACTTAAGACTTTGTAACTTGGTGTGCAGATACCTTGGGGTCATACCTCGGTCGAGTTTGATTATGGGCCCTGTGAGTTAAAAGACCCCCGAAATATAGGGGTCACAAGGTCACATGTATTTTAAATGCTTTTATATTTAAGACTTTGTAACTTGGTGTGCAGATACCTTGGGGTCATACCTCGGTCGAGTTTGAATATGGGCCCTGTGGGTCAAAAGACCCCCGAGATATAGGGGTCACAAGGTCACATGTATTTTAAATGCTTTTACATTTAAGACCTTGTAACCTTGGGCTCATACCTCGGTCGAGTTTGAATATGAATATGGGCCCTTTGGGTCAAAAGATTGAAGAAGACGTCATTTATTTTCATTACATTTAAGACGAATATAAATCCTGGGTTTCTACACCCATCTCGTTTTAAAGATGCTAAAAATACCCGATCGTATACCTATGATGTTTGTCGTACAGTGTGGGCGCAGGCGCAGCGTATCACATGTTGGAGGGCGGCGCGCGCGAGCGCATCGCTCTGCAGCTCGCCGAACAAGTAGCCAAGCGGCGCAGGCCTACTACGCCACGGGTCGCACCACCCACACCGAGGTAACACACTTGCCTTTAAATCTAATTGAATACTATATAATATAATATGACATACCATGACGTCGCCGTCGGTATATACCAGACGGGATAGGTAGTCTGTCATGCCCATAGGTATGTCGCCAGTCATGATTAGGTGGATCTCACTTTGAAGGGCAAGCCGGCGTTGGTTCATCGGACACTATTCACGACCAGACACCACACTTAACAATGCTCGTTTATGGAAGTGCATGACACGGTCTCTGTCCCACTCCTATTGGACAAGCTGGAAAGATTGGGTATCCGTGACACACAAAATAAATTATTCACAGACTATCTTACCGGCAGATACCAAAGGGTTAGGGTTGGTGATATCGTTAGTGACGACATGCCCATTGTCTTTGGTGTGCCACAGGGCAGTGTCTTAGGCCCGACACTCTTTCTTTGCTACATTAATGACCTGTGTAATCTAAAACTAAGGAATGGAAAAGTTGTAACCTTTGCCGATGACACCGCATTGATATTTCATGGTGATACCTGGGATGATACCCTTAACATTGCACAATCTGGCTTCAATGCGGTGTCCTCATGGCTAAGAAATAACGGATTGACACTTAATGTTGGTAAAACTAAATATGTACCCTTCTCAATAAAAACAATTCCGTCAAATACACTTGGTGATCGCGCTATTATAGCTCATACCTGTCTAACATATGATTCTTGTAACTGCAATAACCTTGAAGCTACTTCCAACATAAAATATCTTGGCGTAATAATAGATAGCACTCTAAGCTTCAATTACCATTTAGATCTACTGTCATCCAGAATTCGTAAACTATTATACGTCTTTAAAAATCTACGTCACATTGCTGATAAAAAGATAATCAAAATGGTTTATGTGTCTTTATGCCAGCCTATTTTGTCTTACTGCGTCACAGTGTGGGGTGGTGCCTGTAAAACTAGTTTAATTAAGGTGGAAAGAGCACAGAGAGCAGTTCTTAAGGTTAGCCTTTCACTCCCTTTCCTACATCCAACCAGAGATCTTTACCAACTCGCTGATGTCCTGACGGTGCGCCAACTATATATCTTAAATACCATTCTTAAACAGCATTCACTTCTCCCATACAATCCCTCGATTTCAAATAAACGACTAAAATATAAAGTTTGTCCTTTAACTGAGAATCGGTGGTCAACAATGTTCTCTGGCAAGTTTTTCGGCTTTCTGGGAAAATATCTATATAATAAAGTAAATGAAAAGTTACAAATTTACTCACGTACAAAATATGATTGTAAAAGAACAATCTGTTGCTGGTTAAAATCCCTCAGCTATGAGGAAACGGAAAATCTTCTATATATTCCCTCATAATTACTGTTTCCATAAGACATACACACACACGCACACACACACACACACACACACAAGCACACACACACACACACACACACACACACACACACACACACACACACACACACACACAGGTCACACTCACACAAAATACATCATACGGTACTAATTTCCTAACCACACACACTAATATCACATAAGCACATACCAAAATCACCTACTTGAACTCTGGCTGTCCGGAGTTAGGAGAGGCTGGTAATCTGTCATACAGGTGCATCCTAGTACAGATACCAGTCTCTCACGCAGATTTCACTTTATAAGAAATGTTAATCTTAGCCTAAGATATATATACTTTTTTCTGTAAATTTCTGTGTGAGAGAGGAAAAAATAAATGCTTTATTATTATTATAAATGACAATACGTCACCAGCAGGCATGAAGCAGACCGTATCCAGTCTTTTATAGGGAAATAACATCAAACGCTAATATCATGTTTCTCACTAGACTTTTGTTATGAAATACAAACCTTTTAAAAATGTATTATGTAAATGTAATATTGTCTTTCTCCAGTTTCAGATCGAATACGGAACGTCTAGCAAGTATGTCACCAGCAGCGAGAAAATTAGCAGCGAAACATTTACTGTCACCGAGAATGAGACTCACTACAAATGATGTTGGAATTTTGTCACACACTACACCGAAGAGAACGCCCACGTCACAACGACCTCTAGTGGCAACACCAAACGTCAACAAATCGGCAACGCCACGATCCCATACAGCCAGTAGTACTGTCGCAGCCGCCACAGAAGACAATAATCTCACAGATAATCTACTACAGATCAATGTTGCCAAACGAACGCGATTAAAAGCTGCGGATTTCTTCCAAGTATGATAAATTACGAAGAGAAATAAAATACGTTGTATCTGTTTACATTGCTTTCATTATTAAACAAAAAAAAATATAAATACATAGATTATATTAAACAAATCATCATTAATAAAATTTCCTAATTGCATATTACAATTAAAAGCTGGCAAACTCCAGTTTAAAATTATTATTATAAATAATAAAAAACAAATATTTTATGTGCAAATATCGTATCGGTAATACTCCTTATCATTATGATAAATATAACCGTAGTCCATCGACTACATGAATGTGTCATTCAACAACCTACCACCCTGTACAATTACTGTCTTACAATAAAGGCTACTATACGACAAAATACAAATACATATACAGTTTTGCATAACCAAATAAAAAACTCGGCCTTCCCTCAAACTTAATTTTTGGGCACTTGCTCAGTCAGCTCGATTGATTCGGTTCATTTTAAATCAAGTTCCACTTGGTTAGATCTTGTAGGTCCTTCATGCAAGGCGTCAAATTAGAATTCTTAACGCCACTTCAGAACGTAGTGTGGAGGTCTCTTTGCTCGTACACTATACGACTGCTTACCATCAGGGGAAATGCCCTTATTTTAAATAGTATTAAAAAATAAGTTTGTTTATCGTCTAAAGCAAAACTGACTGTCAGTTCAAACTGTTGAGACTTGCTTCTCAGTGTAGCTCTGAATTACTACATTTTTATATGCTAAGTACGGATACATAATTATCTAAGTTATATATGTATATATTCTGATAAATTTAACTCCTATTAGTCTGCAGATACATAATATCTTCTTTGATATCGTTTAACAGATGCCAGTGTTTTCTTACGACTATAAGCTTTATCTTTAATAACTTAATACATTGGTCCCACCACGTGTAATAATGATTAAATTATCTACTTATACTACTACACACCAGTAATAAAGATAGCGATATGAAAAATATAAATTATTGTCACTAAATAAACAAATTATTTGGTATAGTCTATGGTCCGCTGATTGATATGCATTTAATAAACCAGTATAAACGTAGGCACATCTTAATATTGTTTGTTTAAAAAGTCGGCGTTAAAAAATAAAGTTAAACATAATTGTATCACTATCAAAATACTTAATTTATCGTTTATACTAAATTAATACTATTGGTCACCCCGTCTGGCAATGAGGTATTATAAGCAAGAAATTTTTAAAGATGCATTCAGATTAGTCTGTCGCATTCGCTAGCAAAATTATCGACGCACACGCACGTTTGATCGGCAAGAAGTTTAAAAACTCATGGTGCATTCAGTATAACATCCGTTCAACATAATATTTCATATACATATGTGTAGGTAAACATTATCAAACAGAGGTTATAAATAACAGCTATATTTCGAATGTTATGACGTCCGAGACTTACTTGTTTAAAAACCCACTAAGACCCGGCAATACGAGTCGTTGTAGCTACGGGCAGCTGTTATGTTTTGACATATTTTTCATAGAATATGTTTTAAATATTACCTGTGTAAAACGACTCGTTTCTTGAATATAAAAACCGGGCTTAAGCAAAACTATACCATCAATGCACAGCGTGATAAGAAATTAGGTACGTAACAAAAAACGTAACTCTTTCATTGTGACTCGCGAGTTTTCGAGTGTCATGTAGGTACTTTAGTGCAGACATTCAAAAATATAATTACGATGAGCATTTCATACTGTCCGTGTCAATATGAAGTGCTCTTATTTCGTAATTTATTAATTATTAGGTACAATGTAATCTGAAAGCACCTTTGAAGTGCTCTAATACGAAATATTGTACTCTGTAAAGGTGTATTAATACCTTTAAATTATACCTACCTACTAATACGATTTTATTGCGGTTGACCTCCAGACCAAATGGGTATGTAATGTCAATAGCGTCACTCTGTCAGCTTTAGCGGCCTTGCGTCTTAGTCATTAACCATGTCTAAACTCACATTATAAAAGCTTATCAAATTACATGATAAATCCAGTTCTGTTGCTTCTGTATAATAAAATACCACGGCAATACGATCATATGTACTAACTGTTAAAAGTAATACTACCAAACTAAGCTTAGCGCTGCTTTGAAGAACGATTCGGGTTCCTTTGGCTTATAATAGTCGACATTGGGCTTAGGTTTAGAATCATCGATGGGGTCTTCCTCGAAAATATTTACAAGAGATTGCTTAACACCGAATCTGAAGAACGCTAGATATGGGAAATATCTCATTAAAAATAAACTAAAGTGAAAGTTTAAGTTGAAGTACAGTCGGCCCAGCCATGAAGTGTAAATGTTTATGTATAGGTTTAACAGGAACAGCTTGTATTTTGCTTTAAAGTTGAGTTGCTTGTACGCGGGCGCCGTTTCGATAATGTCGAAATCATTGTAGTACAGGAGCCGTGGTGGACGCTCTGGTAGACCGTCCAATGCTGATGGACACATCAGTTCTCTTGTGTCTACGCCTGAGGACAAAATAATTATCTATAAGATACTTTTATTCAATTATTCGTCGCAATAAATAGAGAATAGATTCTTAGCCTCAATAAATCGAGTCTTTCGTCGATTCACACCACGGGTTGTTCGCACCACGGTGTGAATCGCAGAAGGACCCATTTTGAATTAGTCGTTTCGCACCATGGTGTGAAACGGTGAATGCTTTTTTGTACTTCGTCGATTCGCACCATGGTGCGAATCACCCAAGAACTATTTTTGACTTCGTCAATTCGAACCTGTGTTATTTTACTACTATTGAACAATCTCGCATAGCTTTAAAACGTATGTATGCGGCCAGCCTTGGCCGCATACATACGTTTTCCGTATTCGATTTCCGCATTCGTTTCCCATATTCGGAGCTCCGAAGGCATGGAATCAATATAAAATACACTAACTGCCGCACACGTCCGCTTTTTTTTCGAACGGAAAAAATTCCGTATGTACGCTTCGAATGCAAACCCGTGCGTTCGGAGAAACCATTCGGAAAAACCTAATGACGTCATGCGTAATGCAGACCTTGCATACATTTTGTTTGTGTCGGCGCCGGCGCACACGTTCGGAAATTCTCATTCGGAACCGCGCCCGCGCCGCGCGCATCGTACGTACGTAAACGATAGTTATGTGTGAGCTTGAAACATTAATATTGTCTATTGAAAAATACCCTTGCTTGTGGAACATACATGACAAGGACTACCACAACAGAGATATAAAAGACTAGATGTTCCCGCGGTTTCAGCCGCGTTTATCGTTACTGCGCCGCCCCCTAGGATCGTAGCGTGATATTACATAGCCTATAGCCTTCCTCGATAAATAGGCTATCCAACACTAAAAGAATTTTTCAATTCGGGCCAGTAGTTCCTGGGATTAGCGCGTTCAAACAAACAAACAAACTCTTCAGGTTTATTATATTAGTATAGATTTGGCCTGGGAGCAGGTATTTAAAGAGATATAGTTTATACTATTCACATGATTTCGTTTAAATATGTTTGTTTTATTACTGTTGATAACTGTTAAATATTGTTATAATTGTTTACTATTGAAATGCAATTGCTAATAAATCATCGTCCTCCATCGACGTGCGTTCACTATGCTATCACTATCCGTACTGACAGTATACATTCCGAATGAAGAAAAACTAACGTGTGCGCTAGTCTCACGGAATTCCGAATCGAGATTACGTGTTAGGAAATCGAATACGGAAAACGTATGTATGCGGCCAGCCTAAAAGTGTTAATACACCAATTTATTTTTATTTATTAATCCACTACTAAGCTATCGCTTTGGAGATTCAAACTATGTTTCATGCTTAGATGCAATTTCAAAATAACAATTCTTTGGTTACTAAATAATAATAATAATAAAATATCTATACTAATATAATAAAGCTTAAGAGTTTGTTTGTTTGTTTGAACGCGCTAATCTCAGGAACTACTGGTCCGATTTGAAAAATTCTTTCAGTGTTAGATAGCCCATTTATCGAGGAAGGCTATAGGCTATATATCATCACGCTTAGATCAATAGGAGTTGTGCACCAATGAAGAATGTTTCAAAATCGGAGGGTATTTTTTCCTTTTGAGAGCTTCCGCTGCGTGCGCTGCGTAACAGTTAAAGTTTCGCAAAAATCATGTATGACAGAATTGTTCCCCTTTAAAAGTTCTAAAAAAAAGTCCGCGACAGCATATGTCTATCTTTTAAGGTTGGCTCACTATAACCATTTTTATGCTAACCAAATTTGTTCTAAAATAATGCATTATTTGCGAAGGTATTATTATAAACATGATATTAATCCTTATCCAAATAAATACGTTATTCATCTCAAGTATTTAATTTAAAACTAAATAGCCCTTTACATCATTCGATTTCAATGAATATCTTAGGAGATATCGCAGTTTTAAAATAACATTGCAGCAAAATAATTACCCATTAGACATAGTACAAACGATGTTTCTCCTGGTTTATTCTGCGTGATTAGGTACTACTGGTTCGATTTGAAAAATTATTTTAGTGTTGGATAGCCTATTTATCGAGAAAGGCTATAGGCTATATAACATCACGCTACGACCCACGGGGGCGGCGCAGTAACGATAAACGCGGGTGAAACCGCGGGAACATCTAGTAATATATATTTCTTTTATATGATTATTGATTAAAGATAATCAATATTTTGTCATGTGACTAAAAGAAACTAAGACGACAATAAATATTGTTTTCTACAACTGGTTGTTTCAATAAACTTTTTCTACGCGTCGTCCGTTCGTCCGTCGTCCGTCCGTTCCCACCGTGGTGCGAACAACCCGTGGTGTGAATCGACTAAAGACCCAATAAATCAGTCAAACAGTTGTTTATGCAATAATAATAAAGGCTTTCTCTACATATTGCGGTTCTTTCAATAAATGCACGGATGATGACAGTATCATTTGCACCTAGTGCACTTACAGTTGCGATACCAATTAAACCACAGGGTTTAATTGGTATCGCCACTGTAAGTGCACCAAGTATTGTAGTCTCACCCGGTTTCTAAATTGAGAATTACATGTTGAGAAAAACTAGTTAAGTAGGTATTATTTAATGTTTTTTTGTTTACGTATCAAGTTTACTTAAACTGTAAAGTATAAAATTTTCGTAGGTATTTAAACATCGTATAGGTACTTAAGTAAAGGTTTAGCTAAATATCAGTTTAATGAAATTCGAGTTTGTAAAAAACACTTGAGAATAATCAGTTTAGATTTGTTACTTTTCTCAATACAGAAACTGGGATTTCAAGTATAGAGCTAGCCTACGGGAGAGATCACTGATCACCGTGACTCGAGTTAGAGTTCAAGATGCAAAAACCTAATTTTAAGTATAGAATGGTGAATTGTTCTGCAAGATTACATTAAAAAAATAAACCTACGTAAATTTTAGAGTAAACAAGACTAAGTACCTATACCTACTATAGAGCGCGCGTATTTAAGTAACAATAATTGTAAGCAGCTCTTTGCATGTATGAGCATGGCAAACACATTATAATGCATCTAATCATAGGCACATATTCTAGGTATTTATTTCCATTTGTGTGTAAGAGTCAAGAATTTTACGAAGCAGTGTAGTGTACCTAAGCTGCACGAACCTGCTCACGTTCTGTAGGTACATTAGACCGCGAGTTACTACCTATAATAATATGCTATTCTATAAGGTTGTGGGTTCTATTGACAAAGATAATTTTTCTAAAAAATTCAATATTTGTATAGTATCTTGCGAGGCGCGGCACATAGGTAAACTTGAGCACCTCACGTATCTAAAAATAATAGGTATCGTATCCAAATGTATATATATCGATCGTGTGCGTTACCGCAGCAAAATGTTATGCTTTAGAGAGTTGAGAGTATAACAAATAATTAGTTCATAGTGAAGAGTAATTTGTTCATCAACATCATCTTAGCCGAAAGGCGTCCACTGCTGGACATAGGCCTCCCCCAAGGTTTTCCACACAGACCGGTCTTAATTTGGTAATTTGTTCAGTAATAGCAAAATTTATTCAAGTTGTAGTTGTAAAGTTATTCAAGAAAAACAAATTTTGCTGCGGTAATTTTGTAACGTTACCCTGGCAAAACCTTTTTCATGAAATCGTTTTATCCCGGAAATAAATGCATGAATAGATAGCTTTTGTTGCGTATTAAATGTTTGTAACAGCAAAATTTGTGTGTTGTGGTTCTAAAGTTATTTAAGTTTTTGCTGCGGAAACGTTTTGGGATTGCCCAGATCTCAAAAACGGCTCAAAGTAGAAAATTTTAATAGAAATTTGAAAAAATACCAATAAGAGACCTTAATTAGTTCATTTTTGTTCAAACAATAGTTTTTAATCTGTTTGATGAACACCAATGTAGTTAAATGGTGCCGAAATTCAGAAAGAAGCGGGTTTGCAAGTAAACTAGTATACTTACAATCAAATAAAAAGCTGTACCATGTACCCTTGGTAGATTATGTGACTCTACGCAATATGAAGATACTCTCAACTCTCTAAAGCACAACATTTTGCTGCGGTAACGCACACATGTCGATCACTGAAGAGCGTCGAACAATCTAAAATACTCTCAAAAAGATCGATGTGACAATTGTGTGCGATCAGTCGTCATGTCAAGGCCAGTTTCCCTACATCATTAACTACTCGAACTACGGATACTGTTCGGTATCGTACAGGCGACCCAATGATACCGCTTGGTAGGGAGAATATTCAATTATGACCTACATACTATAAATATCAGATCATGCGTGTGTGCTTTATGCAATGAAGGAAGAAAAAGCAGATGTATGACGCTAATTATTTCCAAATACATTCTTTCATACACGTGTATCAATCATCTTAGTATCCTAATCCTAACACTTTAAAATTATAATTTAATAGCTTTTGCTATCGGCTTCAATCGCTCGAGAACAGTAGTTTTTCGTGGAATAAAGGTACTCTATGTACTTTTCTGTACCTTTTGCATGCTAAATTTCATGATGATCGGTCAAGTATTTAAGGAGTGAAAGCATAA
Organism: Catocala sponsa; assembly: GCA_963564715.1. Lineage (NCBI taxonomy): Eukaryota > Metazoa > Arthropoda > Insecta > Lepidoptera > Erebidae > Catocala > Catocala sponsa. The sequence continues at coordinate 11,478,522 of OY751343.1, read as the reverse complement.
CCAAAAAACATACTGACATTTTTGCATTTATAATGTTAGTTAGAAGGATTTTTACATGTCAAAAGTGGCGAATTAGCATAGCCCGCCTGCTAATAAGCTGTAAATGTAGTCTTTTGCAATACGAACGTTGCCGCCCTTAGAGAAAATGAAAGTAATAGTATCTAGCTATCACTTTCATTTTCCTTAAAGGAAACATTACATGGGTCTCTTGAACTGTTACTTGGCGTCCTCAACGTAGAAACAGTGATTTCTCTCTCTTACGCCGATTGGTAGTCTTTTTCTTTAGAAAATTCCCGCAGTAAGATTGATTCCTGTATCGTAAGGGACTTTACAAACATTCAAACAACGGACACAAAGAGCATCCAGTCGTCAATCATCATTTGTTTATTATCCATATCGTATTAAAACAACTGATGTACCTACTAAGTAGGTACCTACACCTACACTTATCTACTTTTTATACCACTTCCTACGGACAAGAGGGAAAGGCACAGTAGGTATGCGCAAAATTTCAAGGCAGACATACTTCTTATAAATAGTTTATTTTTATTCCGACGACCATTGTGTAATAATTTAAATAAGATTTAAACGATTATAGTACGAGATAAAAACAATGTGAAAATGTGTTAGCCAAGCATTTAGAACCAATAACAATAATTTGTGAAATAAGATCTATCAATCAAATAGGAATACACAGTTTGTTTAATATTAATTTATTTTTAGTAATATTTAAATTATTTACACAATGATTTAATTGAGATGTAGTCTGAAACAGGTTCAACCTAATTCAAGCAACCAATTCATAATAAAACTCACGATAAAAATCTCAATGTCGTACATTTATTAAATTAAGCATAGATGTAATTTTATTGCATACGTAGATAATTAATTAATATTACAAATGCGCTGTGTTCGTTTCGCTTTCACGCCTTTACTACTCGAACGATCATAATGAAATTTCGAATACACTTCGTCAGGGGAACAGAAAAAGACATAGGGTAACCTTTTCATCCAGATAAAAGCACTGTTACTAATCTAGTAAGCCGGCTAGACTACTATTACTAAAAAGACTCCTTTTACCTGTATCAATAGATTTTCCATTCAAACATTTGTAGATCTTGCACTGAAGCTTTATCCTGTCCTCCTCTGTGTATATGTATCCGGGCACATCAGATATAGACCGGCACAGGTACAAGAACCCGTCTGTTTCAACCGTGGGGTTAACGCACCAGATGCCGTCAAGCATCACCCTGGCCATGTGCTCGAAATACTCCGGGACGTTCTCTAAGCAAGGAGTGAATACGCGGTCTTGGAGCAATTGACAGACTTCGCGGGTTTCGTAGAAGGTTGGGCGGCAAATGTTATATCTGAAATCAAAAATAAATATTTTAAGAGGCGTATATAATATACAATGGCGGTATCCGTAGTAGCCGCACATCGCTGTGAGAACCAGGTCAAACGTATGCACAACTAGCAGTTATAAGAAAAAAAAAAAGTTATTATTATTATAAGTTAACAGTTGGATAATATGTTAAAAATCCAGAAAATAAAGACAATATGCAATATCGCAGAAAAGATATAGAGTAGGTGTCATTTAATGTATCATAGCAGCGTCGCATCCTGGTTTTGTAAAGGGGAGTAGTAAATGGTTAAATTATAATGAATTGAATCATAGTTCGTTACATGGCACAAATCCATTCTAAAGTTGTTAATGATTGAGAAGTCTTCTTTCCAATGTGATTTTTACAATTATTTACAACCTAAAGGTGCGTTGTAGTTAGGTAAATATAGAATAGAAAAAGGCTGAAATAACGAACTCCTTAGTAGATGGATAATAATAATAAAAAATAAGTCTTAATATCCATTTCCTCTCGTAATTGTCAGTATTGGCAATGCGACAGTGCATAGTCCGAACTCCATCATGTGCGGCACATGGTAGGTTCCTCTTACAACTATTACTAGACCCGCCCCGGCTTTGCACGGGTAGAACAAAACCTTAACAAATTATTATACACCTAAATCTTCCTCATGAATCACTCTGTCTATTGGTGAAATCTGCATAAAAATCCGTTCAGTAGTTTTTGAGTTTATCGCGTACAGACGCGGCGGGAAACTTTGTTTTATAATAATATGATAAAATGAAGTGATTTTACAATGATAATGGTAATCTTTGTAAACCGTCTACATAAAAATTAACTTCTTAATTATCTTGCCACATTAGTGATCCCTTTTCACACAAGCGTACAATTTAACTTAAACGTAGCTAGTAGTAAATAGCGGGAAAATATCTCGTCATGAACAGTGCTAGTGACCTAGAACTGTAAGTCAAGTTCAATGGAGTTCGTTAATTTACAAAATCAAGTGTCGCTGCACGCGTACACATTGCACGCAACAATACTATATTTAAACAGTTCACACGAACACTGGCGGTTGCTCGGCGATTTGAGACTGTTATAGAGACCCAGTATTGCAAAATATAAGGTGTACTACTTAAGTTTTATTTACGCAAGTACGACAAGTAAGACAGTAAGTCTGCCATGAAAATATCGATTCGAAACTTCGGAACAGACGAAATAAATCTTAGAGAAGTTTCATCAAATTTATTTCTTTCATAATGCCATTACCCACTCTAGGGCAATCAAGGGGGTAGTCCCATACCACCACCCAAGACCAATTTCTGAATAAATGTGTTGGAACACATTTAATCAGAAATTACGTTAATCAAAGGCGCACAGGATGCAAGCATTCCTTAAAATATATTCCGCTATTAAAACTTGTAATAAAGAAACTGATATATCCGCAATATACCAAAAGCTCGAACCATTAATCGGAAGGCGTTAACTAACACTGAAGCAAAAACCTTACAATTGGATACAGGACATACTCAAACATCGAACACATATATATTTTATATATTTTACTCACTGTCCTAGAATTACATAAAAAATTAAAATTTGACTCCCCACTTCTTATGAAAAGACACAATCACTATGTCATCCCTACCTGCATCGTTACTACAACATTCGCGAGAAAACAATTTGATAGGCAATCAGCCCATTTATATAACAAAATAAATAAAATATTACATATATACTCTTTGACATATCATGAGTGCAAAAAAACATTAATGCTTTGGCTTAAAATTTTGAATTTTGGTAGTACTGAGGAATTATTGAATATAATTTCATAATAATTGTTGTCCTAATAATATTGCATACACACTTACACACTCACAAATACACCCTCATACACATACACACCTTCACACACACACACCCGCACACACACACCCTCACACACACACACACACGACACACATTCACACACCCACAGATATACTTACATATATATACACTTATTTACTCAACAAATTTAATTATATATCTAAGTATATATATTATATTTATTAACCATTTGTTTAAAATATTGTGCAACTTGTGCAATTATATTATTATTGTAATGTGAAGAGCGGGGTCTCCTAACACAGGTAATGTTTACTTAAAAGGAGTACCCCAACTACTGATTATAAAATAGCTTATAAGAAAACGATAATAAACAATTTTTTTTTTCTTTTTATATAAAAATTATACACACATGCTAAATCTTGAAATGGAATAACCAAAGGCATTGAACACCTACTAAAGAATTACTTTTTCAAGGAATAAACCAATATAATATGTAGGTACTTAAAAACCTCACCTGTCTTCCAGTCCGATCATTTGTCCAATAACTCTCCAAAAGTAATTATACGCATCCCAATCTCCTGCCTTCAGCTGTCGAATACCGAACTTGTCTGGCTTTAGCATACTAAAGCCAATGAAGCCAAACTGCGTGAGAGCGATGTCTCTCTGAGAGACCACACCGGTACCCTTCAGCTTAGAGGAAAGGCTGGCGCGTAAGTGTCGACTCCGAACTGCGTACAGTGATTTCCATGATCTGATAAAATATATAATGCAGGTCAATGACAAGGAAACGCTCTATTGCCAAAAATACATAGCTCTTAGATGTTTTCGGCATTGGATCTGTATGCCATGTGAATAAAGTTCATATAATATGCAAGTATATAGTCTGCCAATCCGCAATGGATCAGCGTGGAGAAATAAAGCCTAACCCTTTCCACACTGAGAAGAAGCCCGTGCCCAGCAGTAGAACAGTTGATGTGCGGGTCTGATATTATTTTATATTATAATCAGCGTTTTGATACATGTATGGATGCTATATGTTAGTTCTTTCGTGCTGACTTTTGCGTATATTTATCTCTGCAGTGCAGTTACTGTTACATGCAAAGGATTTTTAATATAATTTAAGTATACACGTACTTAAAGTTGAACTTCATCATTACATTAGTGATTTCTGATCATTTCCAGGTAAAGCTATGTGGGATATCATTCTAGTTTTTGAAAAACGCCATTATAACAAAAAGCTATACTCACATGCTACCCGGCTTCAGCTCATATTCGAACCAGGAGACGGTATGAAGCAGGGTGGAGAGATACCGTCTGTACGCGGTGAATACCGTGGAGGAGCGCCGGGATCCCACCAGCACTTTCAGGATGGACGGCACCGCGAACACCGCCACTAAACCCAGCAACATCGTCGACGAGAATGAGAAATTGTGCGAGAAGTAGAACTCACGACCCCTGGACACAGAAAATGGAAATTTAATTCGAAGTCTCATCTGAAGGCTTCAAAACAAACGCTCCAAGCATATACTCTCAGAGTGTCAAGAGGCAGCGTCGAAAATGTATCTAAAACCATGGCTATGAAGTTATTTCTTATGACGTACGTATTAAGCATCGCCCTGAGCGGTATTTTCAAATCACGATGGCTTAAGATCACGAAACTTCCGCTCGCTTGGTTTGAGGCCCCGAGTAAGAAATACTTCTCGAGGTTGTACCAGAAGTAAATTATATCTTATAATACATAGCTAATTCGTTGGTCCAGTAACACAAGTTTTATCTTCAAGTGCGTCTGTTGATCGTGATATATTTAGGCCAGGCAAAATGTCGGCTTTAGCGTCTGTAAAGCAATGCTCAGTCATTTTAAAATAAATAGTAATTATTAATACAGCTTAATTCGCTTGAAAATAAATGTCAAAACATACCTCAGCAAATTAAAATTAAATTAATAAAATTGTCAGTGCGCAATATCGTAAACATCGTTTTTATCTGTTAGTGAATATTTCTTGTCTGTTCACATTTTCCTTCACAATGGCAGAAACAATATAGATGTAGATTTCAATTATAAATTAAGAAAAATAACTTAGTTAATGTATTTAGATAGATATGTTAGCTTTTGCCCTCGACTTCGTACGTATTTATCTACATATATCTTATTTACATATTTATATTCGTAATTATTTATATCTTTCCTTCTTTACACGTAAGATGTAGGTAATACTAGATTTCTAGGCGGCGGCGGACCAGATGATAATGCATAAGATTTAAAATTATACCTCCAACCAATCTTTGAAAACCAAAATCACTTTTGTGAAGTAGTTTTTGCATGATCCGCGTAAATATACAGACAGGCAAACAAATCTAAAAATAATGTAGACATCGACCAGTTACATTTTAATCTAAGTATACTAATATTATAAAGCTGAAAAGTATGTTTGTTTGGTTGGTTGAACGCGCTAATGCGCTAATGCGCTACTGGTTCGAATTGAAAAATATTTTTAATGTTGGATAGCCCATTTATCGAGAAGGGGTATGTAGACTATATATATAACATCACGCTACGACCAATAGCAGCGGAGCATTCATGAAAAATGTTGCAAAATCGGGTAAAATTCTCTTATATGAAACAGACGAAGTTGCGCGGGTCAGCTAGTATTTTACAGTAATACAGATAGCTATATTAATTTGACTGCATAGACACTTTGTTGATGTGTAAGATGTTTCTTTTTTTTTTTTTTTTTTTGCTCTTCGTAAACAAAATTTTAACAAAAAAGAAAACCGACTTCAATTAAGAATATTCTAAAACTTAAAATGCACTAAAAAGTTAATAAATAATTGCATATTCTTGTGAATAATTAAATTATTGTTATTTTTGGAGTTGGTGTCAGCCGCCCGCGCCGCGTGCTGCGTCTATGTATGTAATTTTGCATGCCAATGTTATGTTATGATTATAGTAAGACTTCTCATGTTTAATTAGTTACAAACCTACCTTGGCTGCTTGCTTGCTTCCCATGTGGTCCCATTTAATTTTGACCAAGAGGTCAAAATTAAATGGGACCACATGGGAAGCACCAGCTTTCAAATAAAAAAAGAATCATCAAAATCGGTTCACCCAGTCAAAAGTAAAGAGGAAACAAACATTTAAAAAAAAAAAAAAAAAAAAATACAGTCGAATTGAATACCTCCTCCTTTTTTTTAAGTCGGTAAAAAATGACCACACTCCACCTGATGGTAAGCAGTCGTGTGGTCTAAGAGCAGTGACCTCCACACCGCCCTCATAGCAGCCGAGGCGATGTTGACGTCTCTACTTTGACGGCCTGAGAAGGTGCTTTTTCACGCCCCGCTTAAAGGACCCAGGATTGAAGGAAGAAGGAAACACGTTCGGCAGAGGTATGAGGACCCAAACTTGTTGGTACGCGCTCTAATCGACTCTACCGTGTGAGGATGGCATCTGAGCCCAGCACGGGTTGTTCTGGATAGAAAAGGGGAGGGCGGGATAAGGTGGAATAACTCTTCAGAGCACTCCCCGTGGTATATTCTGTAGAAACATGCCAATAAGGCAATGTCCCTACGGAGTTGCAGAGGTTCCAATGAACTCGTGACCTCTGGATCTCCGATGATACGGACAGCCCGCCGCTGTAACCGGTCGAGAGCGTCCAGCAAGTACTGCGCGGAGCCATCCCAAAGATGAGAACAGTACTCCACGCAAGGGCGCACTTGTGCCTTATACAATAGGCACAGTTACCCAGGCGTGAAGAACCGCCTCACCCTGTTCAAAACTCCGAGTTTTCGCGAAGCTTGCTTAATAACGCTCTGGATGTAGGTTTTCTGATTAAAACAAGTAGGTATAATGTAATTGTTAATAACAAGTAACTTTGGACTTTAGAGCTGATCTTTGTACTTTGTTTAAGTTAACCAATTTTAGCAAGTTTCAATGCCAAACGTGAACGTTTGTAAAAAATATTGCTCTTGTCGAGAAGGTCAAACAAATCCTTATTAATATATAACACATAATATTATAAGCACGCAAATGAAAAAGTAAATACATATTTGTTTGTTACGTTTTAAAGGTTAAACGCCTGAATCGATTTTAACACATTTTGGTGTAAATATCTAAATGGTAACAACAACATAGGATTACTACTATAGTCACGGTAATGTTAAGAATTAGCCAAATTCGTTCTTCAGAAATTCAATTATTATCGTAACAAATAAAAGAAACAGCGGTGTAGGTACACCTGCGAAAATGTGACAAGCAGCCACGTTTCTTTCCATGCCCGTAACATTGATGTAGAAACATCTCTGTGGGAGGTACTAACCTACTTGAAAACGTTGATCATAAACATTCGTTTGACGTTTTCGACCTTCACATTCCATTAGGTTTTTATTGTTATTAGAACGCAAAGAAGTATAAGAACAACATTATTTAGTCGACCTCGATGGCGTAGTGGTTAGTGTAACCGACTGCCACGCCTGAGGTCGCGGGTTCGGTTCCCGCACAAGTCAAACATTTGTGTGCATGAACATGGATGTTTGTCTTGGTCTGATTGTTTCTATTTATTTATTATTATATTTACAGAAAAAGTATATAATATATGTATGTTTATCCATTGTCTAGTACCCATAGTACAAGCTCTGCTTAGTTTGGGCTAGATGGTGTTGTGTGTATGTGATAGAATATTATTATTATTTGTTCCTCTTTCATGGGTATTTCCCTATTACGTTAGGAAAATACTCGGCACTTTGAGAGGCTTACATGGAGACATGGGTCCAACGTAAAGAGGCCCTTCGAGAGTTTTAATCAAAGGTGGGATGGAACACCTACAGCAGCACTAGCCGCAGCAGGCGTGTCCAGGACTATTGCTAAGTATGGATTCTAATATATGGGCTATGGGTATGGGTGTTTGATGGACTGGTATATTGGTAACTATGGATGATAAAACGGCGTCTGCTCTGAATACTCTAATAGCATAAATCGAATGGACAGACGGTGACTCGCCAACTCACTAGATATGCCCCCTGAATAACTACGATAGGCATACAAGCCAGCATCAGAGGGCAACACCGGTGCGTGCGGCTAGGGGTGTCGAGCGGTGCGGCGCCGGTTTCACCATCACGGGTCTCGTGACAACGAAGACCCGGAGCGGGTTTACCCGTAGTTATGCCCTTGAAAATGACACTTCCACCCCAAAACATATAGCTCTAGCGGCTCCCCTCCGACCTGCCGACCAAGGCAAGCCAGAGTTGAAAGTCCTACGGGCGCTCTTGAAGTTCTACCCCAGCCAACCAGTAACGGCAAGCTGGGGACGAGGCCCTAACCGACTCTTCGAGGCATTCAGGACCGCAGTGTCGCCACTCACATTCAGCTCGCCACAAGCTGTCCTGTGGTTTGTGCGCTTTTATTTAACCTGGTGATATATTTTTTGTTCATATCACAAGGCGAAGGTGGTAGTTTAAAAGCTAGTGTACTGTGTCCTCCGATATCGATTTAGTCTCATGATGAAATAACGACTGTCCCAGAGGGGTATTATTATTGTTAACGTAATGTATTTTAGCAATCAAAATCAAAACCTAGACTAAACTTTGTATCAACGGCATATTGAATATCTCGGACAGGAAACTTCACTTAACATCGAGACAATCTCGCGACGCGTCGGTACACAGCGATTTAGCGTCTGGTAGCTTCGTAATACAAAAATAATATAAATAAAACTTTGCTGCCATACTACTCGTGCAAGAACTAACCTTATATGACTAGGCAAGGACAAAGACAAAGATATTTATTGCATAATTGCTTTAACCTTTATGCACATTTTAAATCACTAAATAATAATTGTAAAGACAAGAAATCGTATGAATTTAATTTTCTACTAGTTGTGGACCTAACTTCAACCTTATTGGACTCAAAAGATAAACATTTGCGCGCGAAAGCAGTTTTGTATCAATTCTACCTGTTAGTAGAATTGGCATACCGATCTACCAAGTAACTTAAAACACTTAAAATAGTGTAACATCAAAGAGTTGTATCGCAAGGTTTAAGATAGCAGATAAGTATACTTTTAGCCCGTAAATACATACATAGGTATTGTATATACGTGTGCGAGTTAGCGAGCAATAATTACATACAGAACAAGTTAATAAAAGCATATTAAAAAGCCGATTCAAAATAAAAAGTAGTCTTATCATTTAGGTATAATTAATTAAGACTAAGATCTATACCGGTTTGAAACCATAAAGCTTGTATAACTAATTGTATCTTGTTGGTAGTGGTCCTTATAATTATAAGTTTCAACCGAAATAGGATGTAGATTTAGGTACAACACAGTAGGTGGAAGATCTACTTGAATTTTTGTCGCGCAAATCTTAATTGGAAAGTAGATCAATGTCGAGGCATGAGGCCAATAATTATGTACGCATGTTATTATTGATAGAACCAAAATATTTTCTTCTTCTGACAAATAACTTGTTTTGTACATTCATTATGACTGGCAAGTCTTACAATCAACCAACCCAGATTGACTGGACAGTGGCCAAATCCATGGTCACTGCTGACCGAATATCGTGGGCGATAAATAGCTTCCAGCCCTTCAAATCTGCGGGCCTGGACGAGATATTTCCAGCTCTCTTGAAATGGGGACAAACAACAGTTGTGTCACACCTGCTTAACATATACGGAGCATCGATAGCGCATAACTACATACCTCGCCAGTGGAGAGAGGTCAAAGTAATTTTCCTACCCAAACCGGGTAAGTCAGACTACATACAGGCGAAATCATACAGACCGATCAGCCTAACCTCTTTCAGGCTGAAGACTTTATAGAGACTAGCTGATCGGTATCTAAGGGAAGGTGCTCTAACACTCAAGCCACTACACCGCCAGCAACACGCCTATAGGAAAAGCAGATCAAAGGAATCAGCGCTGCACTCTGTTGTAGGAACAATAGAAACAGCACTATCTCACTAATTAATGACACTAGGGGCCTTCATTGATTTAGAAGAAGCTTTTGATAACACAAAATTCAACAGTATCAGCCAGTCACTTAGCACGTTTGGAGTTGATAGAACCACAAGTGGCTGGATCGATCAACTTTTAAAGATGCGGGCCATACAATTCATGGTGAACTCTACCACGAGAGGCATAGTAGCGAAGCGCTGTCCCCAAGGAGGAGTACTCTCGCCGCTGCTATGGAACATCGTGGTAGATAACCTGTTAGAACGCCTTAATAGCAGATGCTACTACACGGTTGGCTATGCGGACGACATAACCATTCTGATCAACGGCGACTCAGAAAACATAATCTGTAATCGCATGCAATTAGCCCTCAGGATCATGGAACAATGGTATAACCATCATGAACTGACGGTGAACCCGACTAAGACAGAACTGGTCCTTTTCACACATAAAAATTCAGTTAACTAACATGCCAAAATTATTTGGAACGGAACTTACCCTATCGCAAGAAAGCACGTATCTGGGCGTAGTACTCAACCATAAGCTGAACTGGAGTAAGCACCTTAACACGAAAATAACCAAAGCATGCACAACATTCTGGCAATACAGAAGATTAATAGGCAGAAAATGGGGCCTCAAATCATCTATAACCTTATGGCTCTACACGGCCATAATACGCCCTATGATAACATATGGCGCCATAGTTTGGTGAACCCGCACTCTTCTAAACACAGTCATACACAAACTACAAAGCCTACAACGACTCGCCTGCCTGGCGACGACAGGCTGTATGAGAACAACTCCCACGACAGCGCTGGAGGCCATATTAAACCTCAGACCCCTACACCTCATCATACAGCAGGAAGCAGTCACAACTGCCATACGGCTTGAAAAGGTAGGGCTCTGGAAACGGGACAATAGGATAACTTATGCACGCTTAAAGGAGTTAGTATACAACTAAATTCCAATGATAGCGGCGACATGTGATATCATCCCAAAAACTTTTGTTTTCGACAAAAAACCACATCCAACTTCATGAAGAATTTAAAGATAGCTTTGGTATACATGAAGTGAGAATATACACGGATGGATCCAGAACAAAATCAGAAACAGGCGTCGGAGTCTTCTCTCACGGCCTAAACATCAATTAGTCGACAACCCTGGGAAACCTCAACACTATCTTTCAGGCAGAATGTGTTGGAATCACCCGGGCTACAACAGCGGTTACATCAAGGGGTATAAGCGATAAGTCGATACGCATTATCTCGGATAGTGCCGCGGTACTACAAGCTTTGAAAAGCAACTGCTTTAACAGTGGACTCATCCTGGAGTGTCACCGTGAGCTGCAAAGGATTGCAACAAAAAATTGGGTAACCTTGCAGTGGATACGCGGCCACAGCAACTCTTCTGGCAATGACGCTGCAGACCAACTGGCAAAGAGGGGATCGAGCATTAAAATGGTAGGACCCGAACCAATTGTCCCGATTCCCTTCTGCCAACTCAAAACATGGTTATGCGACAAAACCACGAAACTACACGAAAAACAATGGCCGAAACAAGAGAATGTAAACAGACAAATGAAAACCCTTCCATCCTTAGACTTACATCTGTTACGCAAACAGCTACGTTCTTCAAGGAAAAACCTGCGACATCTAGTGGATATAATAACAGGCCACTGCTCACTCAACAAACACCTATTCAACATCGGCATCACTGGCAGCCACTTATGTAGAGGCTGCATGGAGACCGAGGAGACACCGGCTCACGTGCTGCTGTATTGCGAAAGCGTGAGCGACCAACGGGCGAGACTACTAAACAGTCCGGAAACGATGAACTGCGCAACACCGGTCCCCTATTATCTTTCTGGACGGAGCTGGGATGGTATGAGTAACCGAACAACTTTTCGCGTCGGTCACTTACGCACAATGGCCCAATTGTGGGGCTAAGTGCGGATAACACATGTCCAACTAACTAACTAACTATGACTGGCAAGTCTGTACATATAAAAAATAATTGCGTAATTTTGACGAGTGCGCCATACGACACTGCCTCGTGATTTTATTTAATATCCGTTGAATACATACCTAGTTATAAATTATCCTCGTCTATACCGAAGTTACTGAATGCCTCGGTGACAGAAAAATAGTTATAATGAGCCAACCTTAAAAGATAGACATATGCTGCCGCGGACTTTTTAGAACTTTTAAAGGGGAACAATTCTGTCATACATGATTTTTGCGAAACTTTAAGGCGAGGATTTCCCAAAGTACAGTGTTATCTAGCGTGCTTAAACGCGTTTTATTTGTAAATAACATAGATTTAAATTCTGAAAAAAATATATGTTATTTTACAGCATTAGATCTTGATTTGTCGGGCATTCGAAACACGATTACTGACATTTTATACGATCGAAAAAAATCGTGAAGATAGGTCAGATTTAAGCATTTTTCGTGTTTTATTTGAGTTATATTGGGAATTGAATTTTCAAAAATATACCAAAAGAAAGGTCTTGTAAAAACGGTTATTTGTCGGGCATCACAATATGCATTATATAATATACAAAAATATAATACCGACAATATGTGATTTCCTACTAGCCGCCGCGCTCTCTTTAGCGTCTTGCACTCCCGAGCGGGATGTAATGGGGACAGGACGTATCGCTAGTTTGCAGAGCGCACCGCATAATTACAAATAATTTTATAGTCAGTTACGAATGTCATCACTTATTGATAAATATATTATATCTAGGTTTAGTTTGTAAATAGGTATTATAAATTTTTAGTAATAAGAGTGTATATAATTAGCATAGTTTTGAAAATATCGTTTTGATTATTAGACGAGATAATGGCCTTGATAACAACAGCATAGTTAGGTACCACTTACCAGTGCAAGTCCATTATTGATTTGTAGATAAAAATGTAATGAATAAAAATGTGAGATGTGCCTAAAAGCAATACGAGCGAATTTTATAGGTAGGTACCTGCCTACCTAAATAAATACAAATATTATCCGCAGTTATACCTGCGCGTTGTGGTATTTATGTTTACTGCACCACCCTCGTGGGTTGTAATGTTATTTGGTACTAGATGTTCCCGCGGTTTCACCCGCGTTTATCGTTACTGCGCCACCCCCGTGGGTCGTAGCGTGATATTATATAGCCTATAGCCGTCCTCAATAAATAGGCTATTATGAGATTAGCGCGTTCAAACCAACAAACAAACAAACAAACTCTTCAGCTTTATAATATTAGTATAGATAGCTGACCCGCGCAACATTGTCTGCGTCACATAAGAGAGAGAGTGGATCGTAGGCACCTATAATACAATTTTAAAGGAGCTGAATCTTTCTTTGTTAAATCCACGAACCACATAAGAACCATTGAACAACATTTTATAAATATACCTACAGTGCTAATTTAAAATCACGCAAAATAAACCAGTAGAAACATCGTTTGTATGTCTGTAATAGATAATTATTTTGCTACGACGTTATTTTAAATCTGCTATATCTACTAAGATATTCATTGAAATCGAATGATGTAAAGGGCAATTTTGTTTTAAATTAAATACTTGTGATGAATAACGTATTTATTTGGATAAGGATTAATATCATGTTTATAATAATACCTTCGCAAATAATGCATTATTTTAGAACAAATTTGGTTAGCATAAAAAAGGTTATAGTGAGCCAACCTTAAAAGATAGACATATGTTGTCATGAGCTTTTTTTTAGAACTTTTAAAGGGAAACAATTCTGTCATACATGATTTTTGCGAAACTTTAACTGTTTACCCAGCGCACGTAGCGGTAGCTCTCAAAAGGAAAAAAAACCCTCCGATTTTGAAACATTCTTCATTGGTGCTCCGCTCCTATTGATCTTAGCGTGATGATATATAGCCTATAGCCTTCCTCGATAAATGGGCTATCTAACACTGAAAGAATTTTTCAAATCGGACCAGTAGTTCCTGAGATTAGCGCGTTCAAGCAAACAAACAAACAAACAAACTCTTCAGCTCTCAAAGTTCTTCTTCAGCTCTCAAACTCTCAAAGTTTCGCAAAAATCATGTATAATACATGAGAGCTTCCGCTGCGTGCGCTGCGTAAACAGTTAAAGTTTCGCAAAAATTATGTATCACAGATTTGTTCCCCTTTAAAAGTTCTAAAAAAAAGTCCGCGACGGCATATGTCTATCTTTTAAGGTTGGCTCACTATAATCTTTTTTATGCTAACCAAATTTGTTCTAAAATAATGCATTATTTGCGAAGGTGTTTTTATAAACATGATATTAATCCTTATCCAAATAAATACGTTATTCATCACAAGTATTTAATTTAAAACAAAATTGCCCTTTACATCATTCGATTTTAATGAATATCTTAGGAGATATTGCAGTTTTAAAATAACATCGCAGCTAACTAAGTATAACAAAGTCGCGGATTAAAGTCAGCGTTAGCCCAAAGTAACTATTCCACGCGGACGAAGTCGCGGGCAGAAGCTAGTATTCAATAATCCTATTGACTATTACCACACTATTACCAAACATGGAATACGGTTTGATTGTTATATTTACGTAGTTTTCATAGACACTTAATAATATTATTATCGTATTATCTATCACTATTACGCCTATGAAGAATGCACTAGTGTCACAGCTTAGAAATGTTCTACCCAAACCGAGTTTCAGTATCCCTCTACCCAAAAAAGGCATTGCAAGAAAGCAAATTAAGCTATTAACGTAAAAATTACAAGCAGTCAAAGTTCAAAAAAAGTTGACACGGCCGATAATTGGTGTCACCACCCTACCTACGTCACCGGCACTCACGAGTAGCATAGCGCCCGACTCATCGTAATTATGGACGTCGGCGTACGCGCGAACCGGTGAAGCGGGGGCCCCAAAACCTTTGAGCGCTCGGAAATCCTCGCCTTAACTGTTTACGCAGCGCACGCAGCGGAAGCTCTCAAAAGGAAAAAATACCCTCCGATTTTGAAACATTCTTCATTGGTGCTCAGCTTCTATTGATCTTAGCGTGATGATATATAGCCTATAGCCTTCCTCGATAAATGGGCTATCTAACACTGAAAGAATTTTCCAAATCGGACCAGTAGTTCCTGAGATTAGCGCGTTCAAGCAAACAAACAAACAAACAAACTTCAGCTTTATAATATTAGTATAGATTTTTTAAAGAGACATTAAAATGTAGATAAAATAAATGGGAATTCTACACGTGTTTAATGTGATAAAAGTTACAGGCATCAATCATATTATAATGATTCACGCCTTATTAGTAATAAGGTATTTTGTGCATGTATGTTATCTACAAATATCTCTGAAAGCCTAAGATGCTTTTAAATCAAAATCAAAATCCATACAGAATAAGCAGGCCAATGCGCTAGCAATGACATTTATTTGTACAGCAACAAGACTTGATAAAAATAGGTTGTAAAATCAATATTGTTTTATTATAAAGCGAACCGACATACATATACTGACATAACTAATATCTTACTTATTTTGTTCTGTTTTGATACGTTTTTGGATTGCAAATTATTAGTACCTATTCTTGTTAACCCCTCCTAAGCTAGAATGTTTGTGTCAGAAGTGGTTCCACAGACTGCAATGAATGGGATTCGAAACCACGATCTCTCGATTGTAGGTACAAAACTTATTCACTGCTTGTTAAAGAACTAAAATATAACGAACTATTTTTCGTTTTATTCATATTGCTTTTTAAATATTGATTTAAAAAGCAACGAATACAGGGTAAAAGTGGGATAGTTGCCCTAGGAGTATAGATGCCCCGAAACATGCATTGAGAATCTCGAACATAACACGACCGCAGTTATTACTTATATTCAAAGGTTGGAACCCCCTGCCCTTGATACGCGAGCATCAGCCGCGTGCATTGGATGTTTAGTGCGTAGTAATTAGCTGAACTCGGTCATAGACGACGTGAATTACGAATTCGACTGTTTTTTGAGCGTAACTTTTCATTTCACAGATAAGTTAATCTTATTTTTTGATTTTTGCATTTATATAGGTACTTTGATTATTAATTGTGAGTGACGGTTTTAAATTTTATTAAGCGTGTGTTTATTAAAAAATATAACGGCGTCTATTTGATTGACGCCCCGATTTCTCGTGAGTATAATGCCCTTAGGGGCAACTATCCCCATGGCTTTGGCTGAACTTTGCATGGCGTTTAATTACCGTTTTTATTTTGAGCATGCCTCTTAATTATACGAGATAGATTGGCGCTCGTCCGCGTGCTGAATGGACACAAGAAAATTTAGTAAAAGATTTGGATAAAATGACGAAAGGCATCTTACCTTACTTTATTCGGGGGCCGGTCAGTGTAGACCGGCGACACTTCGACCCAGTGGGATCTTTTGTGTCGGCCCCGAGATCAATCCCTTAACTATCTCCCTATGAATGTACTGCATCAGTCGCAGCGTACACTTCAGAGGGAGAAGCCTGAAGTCTTCAGGATTTGGATATGCCAATCCCATCAGACCTATCCTTAGTCCAGCTAACGCGTCACATTCACACAGTAGGTGTGATATGGACTCATCCTATTCATCACAGGCTCTGCAGATCAAATTGTTTGCCAATCTCAATCTGCACAGGAAGTCGTTGGTACCAAAATGACCAGTGAACGCTCCTGTGAGCAGGCGTATTTGGCCCTTGTACCCGCAGAACTTCCGGGTGAAGCCCGTGGCTCTGTTTGCATTGAATTTCTTGGAGTGTTTCAGACCGCTAAGGGCCATCCACTCTAGGACAAAAGGCATTCTTAGCATTAACGAAAATAGCACGAAGATATTGAATTCCATCTAGAAAACTAAGAAGAAGATATGCAAAAATTGATAAAAGAAATTACCTAATAACTTTAAATTTGCTGTTTGGCTGTTGTTTTAATTACCTGTTCTATTGAAGGCGGTGGTTCTAATCGCCCTACTGGTTAACTTTTCATATAAAACACATTGTCATATCGTGAAAAATCAACTTCCTGTATACAGTATCAATGGATGGAAAGTTAATATTTATTTATAATTTAAATCTGATGCAGGTTTATAGAAAAAGTTATCAGTAAGAAGAGTAGTTTCACCCCCTTTAATAGTGCCGGTAATTAAAACAAACATTCTGTACAATAATGTACACACACACACACACACACACACATACATAATATATTATTAAACCTATAGGTACCTAGTTTACTTATAAGATTATAATGATTAAAACAAAATTGTTGTAACTAGTTTCCTTTCAAGCCATTTTTAATTTCTTTTATCTAGAGACGACAATGCGCAAGATTTACATATTATATTACAAACGATCTTCTAATAATCACTTACGAAATAATATAGAAATATAGAAACAGGTAAGTACCAATACATTTGATTACAAGGCGATCTAATTCGAAACTAATCATACAACAATGAAGACACTTGAATAATAAACAAATTTTAATTTGAGGAGAAAGAATGCATAACCTTACAAGCACAGATCCTACTAAATTAAAAACAGACTACTAGAAACCTTAAACTACTGAACCTAAGAATGGTTTTTTTATAAGTTCAACATCCGCACTGCAAGTCTAAATGACTTGTATCGCAGGGAAATTTACAAAGATTCTAACAACGGCCGAAGAGAGCATTTAAAGTCTGAACAAATATTTGTGGATCGCACAAATTTTTATCCCTTGTGGAGATTGACAACACTGCAGTGGCAATGGAGAGACGACCATAAACCTTTAAGCCATACGTGCAGCTATGTGCACACAATCATTAAATATGACAAGGTATAATTATATACGAAGATCCGTAGTTCACTGCCACATATTAAAACAATTAAAATCGTAATCAGCTACCTATCTAATTGTTAGGACATAAAACGTACCTATTAAACTTCTTCTCATCGAAGTCTTTGGGTAGTTCCATGACGAGTTCATCTGGTTTGCCGCTGTCCGACGGCTGTTCCGCCGCCACTTGTGTTAACAGCCCATCCACGAACTCTTTCGCTGCAACAAACAAATTATTGTTTACATAAACATTTATGATTAATCAATCCAATTTAAGAATACCAGACACTAAAATATCTATAGTGTCTGCCACCGGTATGCCGCTAGGGCTCAATAGATTAACTACTTATAAGTTATATGCCGAATAAAAGAAAAGGATAAAAAGGGAAAGATTGCAGGGCGTCGCGAGACTTTTTTTAAATGACAACTCCCGCACTAGTTATAATTCCTGTGTCGCGGGGGAATATACAAATATTCAAACAACATAACACCCAGACTCAAACAACCATTTGTGGATCACAAAAAGTTTCGTCCCGTCTGGGATTCGAATCCACAACAGCCGACGCAATGGCAGTGGCGATGCGACCACTTAACAGGTTCCCTGTCCGATGAATCACATATGATATATAACAATAGATTTTCTATTGTGTCTACCATGGGACAGCGAAAGTATTTAGCCACAACGCCATCCATGCAGTCAATAGTAGACTAGGGCAATGGTGGAGTCACGAACCTTCGACTAGATCAAAGAAACAATCCTTCCTGACTAATTTGTTTGTTTGCTTTTTACGCTGTCGCGCCTTAACTACACGACTTTGCATACACGTTGTACCTTTAATCCAGAAAAAAGTACTGTTTCCAAGAGAATCATTAGAATTTAATAAAAACAAACGTTATCTTGATGTCCATAAACCAGGTCTGGTAGAACGAGTCTCCTAGAAAATAAGACTGGTCACGCCCTTAATATTTCAAGACCACAATATAGTAAGACCCAGATTTAGTCGAGGAACGCTCATAGCATTCACACAAATATTGTAACCCACGAATCGAATCTAACCAAAATGGATTGTTGCCAAGTTGGATTATCTTGCTTGTTTGTTTGGCACCAACTCAATATTGGTTAGATAACATTCGAAGCTTAGTAAAGACTAAAAACATTCCTAAAAAAAGGTTTGAAGTCGGTTTATATTTTTTAATAACATTTTTCAGTGACGTTTCCTAAAGTTAAAAGCCTAATGGGTGACCCAGTGGCAGTACTCGTAACTAACGTAGTATACTCTAGCCTGACCTAATGGTTAGTTTATTGAAAATGCATCAAGGAAATATTCATAATGAGCCTATTAAATCACAGTAGCACACCGGCGACCAGACCAATAAGTTTTTTAATTACAGGTTTCCAACAATAACATTAATAAAGAGTGGTGTATCTTCGAAGTTGAATGTCGCCAACCCCATAGCAGTTGTATTTACTACCATTACGCAACCAAGGCACTCAACTTCAAGGCATGCAAATTTCACTTATGTAGATTGAACTGTAGTCAGCCATCATAGGTCGTACCTATCCACGTCAGTTGCATTTTTGGGACCTAGTGTGACGCCCAATACTTACCTTTTTTTTTTGTAATGTTGCTTTCTACGTTTGTTGGCACATATGGGTGTGTACGTACGATACTACATTTGTTGGTATACTTGTCATAATTTTGAAAGACAATTGAAATCTCGCAACTGTTTCTCGACTTATACCTATTGTTGACTGTAAGATTTTTCAGATATCGTTTTATTATTTTATATATATTACTATAATACTAAACATAATAAAATCATTTATTCTCTCTTCACAAGTTTCTTATAATTAATCATGTACACACAGCGACGCGCGACTTATCAACCTAGACCATAGAGTAGTATAAGTATATAGGAACCTAGACAGTTTGGACTTTGAACTATTAGAAGTTGAACGCTGCGAATCGTGCGAGAGAGTGCAATATATTTTTGTTACGCTCTATCCTTACCATTACATTGACACCACTATGCACTGTTCCTTTCCAACAATTCTCTATTTTGTATGTAACGTAGTTATGGTGTCTAACTTGATGTGTAGCCGTGTGTACAGCCAACAGCGTAAATAGTTTAGGCTAGTCAACAAGTTCAAAAACGTGTTAATTCTTGATAAATCTCCTAAAAATATGAGCGATTATTCGATTCGAAATGACGTCTAGAAAAATATATCGTAAGTATGTATTAGCACATAAAAATTGCAATTGTTATTAACAAATTAAGATGAAAAAAATAGCATTTCGTTTTTTGTTAATAACTCAAAAACTATTAATATTGAAATAAGATCGATCGGCGTTGAAGACGGCCGAACGGCGTCGAAGACAGCCGAACGGCGCGGCGTCGGAGACGGTCGAACGACATTGAACGTGACGCGCTTGCACGATTTCAGCTCCGACGGCGGCGGCCGAACGACGCCGGGAATAGCCGAATGTGTGAGGCGCACGCAGGCGATCAGTGTCGTTGAGGCTATCAATCGAACGTAAGATCATAGATTAGTATACCTGTTATAGATGGGTAACTCTAGCCTCGCTCGAGGTCTGCATAAGTGCTGCCGCCAAGTATCAGTATCATGACCTAAACTGAAGACGTCAAACAAAGCAACCTATACCTATATATATATATATATATATATATATATATATATATATATATATATATATATATATATATATATATATATATATAGTGTATATACGTTTATAGACATCTGCATTATTCCTTTAGAATTTTTATAGTAATTTATATGCTGCCTATATTTGTATGCATACAAATATAGGCAGCATATTAATCAAATGACAAAATGGGATTATATGGATAAGGAACATGAAAAAAATAAACATATATAGGTAATGTGTATATTTTTTATTTTCTCTTGTGTTATACAATAATTATGCGCTGCGACTTTAATAGCATCATCACAGTTCCAAAAAGTGGTCATACCAGTGAGTACTTGGTTTACATCTTTACACCAGTTTGTATAGCACTTGTTGAAGGGCACTCGGCGACAGGAACTTCAGCAGTCTGTGTCTCAAGATGCTAGAGGCCACATCTCCGCTCATCTGAAATGTATAGAAAACTTATTTTAATTTGTGCTTAGACATAGTTTTAATATCCACAGAAAATCTTTTTTATAATTTAAACTGACCATATTATCTTAAATAAATTAGCCCAGGTGTTGGTAATATACTAAGTAACAGATAAATGTCTCTTAATTGCTCAGTTTACATAGGCACACATCATGAAATATATACAGGATTTTACATCATTTGATATGCTTCTCTTTCAAAGTACACTGTACATTGTACAGAATACCACCATACACACATTAGTTGTTAAAAATTATTTGTATTAATTTGGCTTAAGTTAAGTTAAGCTATCTGTTTGTGTGCTTTAACTATAAGCTGTTGATGGCTGGTATATTAATTAAAATTTATGCTAAAATGACTGTACTATTTTCAATAATATTACAAAAAATAATATTATAATTACCGTCTCCAAGCTTCACCAAACATCCTGGTACACAACATCATCTTTGAGTCATGGTGACAAAATTGACCAAATTCACCACAAAATAGAAGCCTTTAGCGTTTTTAGGTACTCTCGATGCCTGGCCGGAGGAACTAATTTCAACTCAAACCTGTACTAGGTTGTAGAAAAACCACAAAAACACAGAAAACAAGAAATTAACAAAATTTGTGACGCTTATACATATAACGAAAATTTTCTTGTTAAAATCCATAGATTATACACAAAGTGTTGTTAGATGATCTCACTATTTCTACTAAATCTTATTCAGTTAAATATTTTAGTCTGCGATCACGCGCGATCGGGTGCGAACGTGTTACGCTTATCGCCGATCCATTTACCTACGTGTGGGTATAATGGCTTCGAATATTGTGAAATGTGCAAATTGCAATATAGTGGTCAACGAGCTGCTAGCCTTTATCCAAAATAAGGCGGACGTCATGGATGAAGTGTCGCTTGTAAGGCTGTGCTGTGATTCGTTTCCGGAGGAAGAAATTGCAACATCCAAACGGCTATTATTTGAATCGGTGCCAAATTCGAAATGCACCAATAGAAGACGAAAAGGCAAGAACGTCAGGGATATTGATGATATAATTTGCTTATTGAAGCAGACTGACCCGGAAATTACGCCTATCTTCGTTGCCCGTGACCTTCAAAAGTTACCACCGGTAACTTTTGACCACATAGACGCAACGAAGCTGCTAAAAGATATTATTATGATTCAATCACAAATCCAAGTGTTTCAAAAGGAATACGTTACATCCAGCCAACTATTGGAGTTGAAAGGTGAAATTGAAACACTTAAACGGGCTTCAATTGTCAACAATCACTTTGATTTTGTGAACCTAAGAAGAGGAACAGCCTTTGGAAATGTGGATGTGGGTGCGTTTGACAGTGGTCCTATGGCACTGCAGCATTCCCTACAAAGTCCTAAAATCGCTACAAATGACGCAAATGGTACTTCGCCGATATGCAGCGTTACTCAGCAAACCCACCTACCCACAGAGATTGATTTATGTAATGATGGTACCAACCGTGCAACTGACACGCTGCATTCGTTGCGTGCGCAAAGAGGACAGAGTAGTGTCGTCTCACTCTCGCCAGCTGATAACGCCGCGAAGGCGGGGCGCAATACACAGCTGATTCAAACAAACAAGTCCCCTACCAAGTTATCATCGTGTGTGAACGCGAACGCAGATGTCTGTAGCGTGAGAGATAATCGAGTCCTCTTAAGTAAAACGTTTGCGGAAACATTACGTGAGAGTGAGGAACTGCAGCAAAAGGTAGGGGAAAAGGACGGGTGGCAAAAGGTTGAATACAGAAAAAACAACAATAAAATGATAAAACGGCAGTTTGGAAAAGCTATAGTCAAAGCAGATGGTAAATTTAAGGCAGCGGATGTAAAAATACCTATTTTTATTTCTAATGTATCGAAGGATACAGCTGAGGCGGACATCATTGCATACATAAGGGAGATCACTACGGAAGAGGTGACATTATTTAAAATCAAGAGGCAAACAGAGAAGAGATATGACTCGTATAAACTTTATGTACCTAGGAGCAAGTTACAGATATTTTTAAAGGATGATTTCTGGCCTGATGGGATCACATTTCGTCGTTTTGTACACGATAAGTACAAAACCGAAGCTTTATTGAAGCAAAATACTTAAACGTGATTATGGATAAATGTACGTTTATTAGTTTCAATTGCAAATCAGTGAAACGTTCTATTGAAGGAGTGAGGTCGCTCTGTCAGTCAGCAGACATAGTAGCTCTTCAGGAAACGTGGCTTCTCCCTGAGGATATACCGTTGTTGGGCCAGATACACAACGATTTCAATTACACTGGGAAATCAGCCATTGACACATCCAAGGGCATACTAAGAGGAAGACCTTTTGGTGGTGTAGCCATTCTCTGGCGAAAGGGTATTTTTGAGTCGGTCAGTGTTATACAGTGTACTAGTGCGCGTCTTACAGCAATAAAAGTGTTCACTCATAATAGGTCGTTTTTGGTATTTAGTGTTTATATGCCTACGGATTGCAGTGATAATCTAAGCGAATTCACGGACTGTTTAAGTGAAATTAACGCGGTTATGGAATCTAGTGATTGTGGAACATCATATATACTCGGGGACTATAATTCGCATCCGGGTGAGTCTTTTTGGGATGAACTTTTAAGCTTCTGTTCGGAACAAAGATGGTTGTGTGCTGACGCAGAGATTCTGGGCATAAATTCGGATTGTTTTACATTCATCAGTGACTCAAATGGGTGTCAAAGATGGCTTGATCACTGTATTGTCACACAGTCGGCGTTCAGTACTATTGAAAGTGTTAATGTAATATCTGACGTGTTTTGGTCTGATCATTTTCCTATCTCAGTAACCTGTAACATTGAAACAATCAAACCTTTAATATACACGAACAGAGTGCAAATAAATAAAGCTGTATGGGGTGAGAGGGAGGATGACCAGATTAAAGAATATTATAGGCTTTGCAATGAAAGGCTCCGGCATATTGATTACCCGCAGCATTTTGGAATGTGTAGTAATTCTCACTGTAACAACTTACAACATAGGGAGACGCTTGATGAAATGTATTCTACCATTGTAAACATTTTATCTGATGCCGCTCAAAGTACGCGTGTCGAGCGTCGGCGACATAATAAAAGACAAATAATAGGGTGGAACAGGCATGTGCGTGAGGCGCACAGGGTGGCTAGACTCAAATACCATATGTGGTTACTGCAAAATAAGCCGTCACATGGCAGTGTATACGAAGATATGAATTTAAGTCGTAAAATTTTTAAGAGCAAACTTAAATGGTGTCAATCGCACCAAGATAAAATTAAGCTAGATATTATGGCGTCGTATCATGTGGATCAAAAATTTAAGCAATTTTGGAAGGCCACCAACAAATTTAATGTTAAACCCGGCTTGCCAGACAATGTCGGAGATGCCCAAGAGCCGTCAGCAATCGCTAATATGTTTGTTAAGCATTTTAAGGTAGATGCATGTCTGAGCGTGTCTGGAGTGGTTGA
This sequence comes from Catocala sponsa, assembly GCA_963564715.1. Lineage (NCBI taxonomy): Eukaryota > Metazoa > Arthropoda > Insecta > Lepidoptera > Erebidae > Catocala > Catocala sponsa. Next base: position 11,453,975 of record OY751343.1, on the reverse strand, counting down.
TGCGGGGGCTTGTTGTGATAGTGACTTAATTCGTTTTTCGTCTGCCCAAGTTACAAATGTTATTAAAAACATGACTAAGGGAAAATCACCTGGCCACGACGGTCTCAGCGTTGAGCACTTCCGGCACGCTGGACCTCATCTACCAAGAGTCTTGGCAATGTTTTATTCATTGTGTATGTGCCATTCATATCTTCCTGCTGACCTTATGCATACAATTGTTGTACCAATAATTAAAAACAAAACAGGAGATGTAACAGACAAGTGTAACTATAGACCTATCTCCTTGGCCACGGTTGCAGCGAAGGTGCTCGACGGCCTGATGGGAGCTCGTCTTGAGGGTTATGTACACTTACATGATGCACAGTTTGGCTTCCGGTCAGGTCTATCCACTGAGAGTGCGATACTGGCACTAAAACACACGGTTAGGTATTACACAGACAGGATGACGCCAGTTTACGCATGTTTCTTAGACCTTTCGCGTGCTTTCGACCTAGTCTCTTACGATGTGCTGTGGAATAAGCTAAGGGACAGAGGCGTACCTGCAGAGTTGTTGCGCATCTTCCAGTATTGGTACCACAACCAAACAAACCGCGTGAAATGGGGTGATAGTTTGTCGGGCTCGTATGGGTTGGAGTGTGGAGTGAGACAGGGCGGTCTGACCTCGCCTCACCTTTTCAACCTGTATATCAACGATCTGATCGTTGAACTCAGCAGCATGAAGATTGGATGTCGCGTAGAAGACGTTACCGTCAATAACATTAGTTATGCAGACGACATGGTGCTGCTGTGTCCAACGATAAAATCGATGAGAGCACTATTACAGGTTTGCGAACGGTATGTGCAGGCGCATGGACTGCTATATAATGTTAAAAAGACAGAATACCTGGTGTTTAAGGCCGTGGGTGGGAGGTGTCCCTCGTGTGTACCTTCTATTAAGCTTAACGGTACAGAGCTTAAGCGGGTGAGCCAATTTAAGTACCTCGGACACTTTGTAACCGACGACCTTAAAGACCAAGTAGACATCGAGCGGGAGCGCAGAGCGCTGGCGGTGCGCTGCAACATGTTGGTTAGAAGGTTTGCACGTTGTAGTACGCAAGTAAAATTAACTTTGTTTAGAGCCTACTGCCAAGTTTTCTACACGTGCAGCCTTTGGACCAACTATACGCAGCGAGCCATCAGCGCGCTGCGTGTCCAGTATAATAACGCACTCAGAATGTTGTTGGGGCTGCCCCGATTCTGCAGCGCTTCGGGTATGTTCGCACATGCTCATATCAATGACTTTCATTGTATGATGCGTACAAAAACTGTCTCGTTGCTTTGCAGACTGCGGACCAGCTCCAACTCCATTCTGAGGGTGATAGCGGGACGATACGACTCTCCTATCGTAGCTCATTGTGTCCGTAGATGCATCTCGGGCACAAAAATTGTCTTTAAATAAAATAGAAATGAAATTGTTACTAACATAGTTTCTAAGTAAAATTGTTACTAACATTATATGGATTTTTAATTTGTCTGAAATAAAACACATTTTATTTTATTTTATTTTATTTTATTACCTGTTTAGCTCTATTGTACTTTTACATGGTATTATTACTGAGATTTTAGTTAATCTTTATACAAATTATCATCTTCATTGATTTAAGTTGTTGTAGACTAAAAGAAAATATCCTACTGGATTTTTACTTTGCCACACTAAAGTAGACGCGACCGCAGCAAAATTTTGTAATTTCGCCATCTACTGAAAACTATATAGTAACACAGTTAAACACAATTATTTCATGATACTGCTACTAGAGGCGCGCGTGTCGTAAAACGTACCCGTACATTTGTTCGTAGTTACCACACCATGCGTAAGATCGCTACTGATATGCACTTATTTATTAATTACGTTATGGATGCGTTTTTTTATTCTAGCCCTACCAGAGAGTATTTCCATATTGGAACTGTTGCTTCTAAAAACTCAAAGAAGAATGCGTATTTTTCACCTAACTATGTATAGAAATGAATTAAATCTTAAAAATTCAGCGAATTTAATTGTATATTAATTACGCTTATCACTATATTAAAAGAAAGGCAGGAAAGTGATATTTTTTTTATATTTCTTTACGCTTATTTTACATCAAGGGTAAACGTTCACCATATTTTCAATTTACTGTTTGTTTTTACTACGTTCCATTTTACATACTGCTATTTGACAAGATAATTTATTTAACTCTGTTTCTAAGTTATACCTATACATTATTTAACGTTTTATTTAATCAGTACCTATGTATTTGTTTATTAGATTTTGTATAACACAAATCAATTAAAAGTAACATAATCATTCAGTAAATAATTTAATCATGCAGTATGTAATGAGTTCACACGACTGAAACGGACTTTTTTGACATTTGTCAGATCTGCGATTAACAGGCGCAGTCCTTCGTTGTTGCGCTTATGTTTCGTTGTGTACTGTGCATTGATATATACAACCCTAGATACACAATCCCGTACAAAACTTACACTTAAAACTGTCCTCAGTTGCTTATAAGTAGTTATATTAACTATATAAACCTTCATTAATGCAAATTAAACCTTAACACCTTAACTTTAAGTTGAATATACAAGGCTATCTAAAAAAGGTAATAAAATTTTACGAGCAGGGTTCGCGAGAATCAATGGAGTCGAATATTGTTTTTATAAATTTTAATGTATATTAATATTCTGACGTAATTATGTAGAGTTTATAAAATGCATGTGAATATGTGTTTTTAACACATATTTGTTTTTACTTTACCTTAATATATAATAGATAATTAATACGCACGTAAATTATATTACGAGTATGTTTCATTGCTGTTCATATATTTGGTTGCCCGACTTTGAAATTATACGTGTTTGAACATTACGCGACTGATTGTACATACAAATTAAAGTAACATAAAACGATAAATTAAGATTTCAAACTTGAAAAGATACGACATTATAAGATTTTTAATTTCCTTGAAATAAATTGAGTTTATTGTATAATTTTCTTTTGGACGGATTTTAATTTTTTTCGTATCTTTCTTTGTTATATTATAATGCAATCTTATCTTGATATATCTCTCGATAATAGATTTAATAGTATTATTTACATGATTGTTGTTTGTTAATATGGCACTTTGAAGAATATAAGCTGACTCCCAAAAATTATGATAAGTGTTGTTGTTGCTGTGCTTGCTTGTGATCGTTGCTGTGCTATGAACGATATCCATTTTGCACATCGCACGGGATTTCAAAGAAAGCTGAAATCCAACATAAGTATGTAGATACATTTTATAAATATCCCACTATAAGGATACCGTAAAGATCATTTCAAAAAATATTAAGCGAATACTATTATGGTTGTAATAAAACAAGTCTAGTAATAAATAATATATACAATCGCATTATCATTTTAAATCAAATAAAATATATTTATTTTTAAAAAGTAACAGCGTCTCTATTAATATTAGAACAGAGCCAACGTATAACCCGGACTAATCAAGTAGAAATACAATAGTATGATTCATGCGTTTAGTAAGTGTACATTTAAATGAGCCGTGTTATATGGTCGCTCTTTGTTAAGAAATAAACAGAAAAAAAAAATTTAAGTTGATTCCTTGACGCAATAATCAGTATTATAATATAATTATAATAATAACATTATTAGTTACCGAAAATATGAAACACCGTCCTTTTTTAGTGTCTTGGAAGTGTGATTTTACAAGTTTTAAACGAGCTCTGCTACATGTTTACTCTCGGAGCGATCGAACGGTACTAAATGAAATGAGCACCCAATTGTTCAATTGGGTGCTCATTTGGTGAGGACGTTTTTTGACGCTGATTGTGTATCTAGAGTTTTTATACATCAATGGTACTGTGCGATTTTATTTGTGTTACTTCTTTTAACGACCCTATCTACCGCTTCTGGACCTCGATATCTTCCTCATCGGACGACCTATGCTTACCAGACTGTTGTAAATCCGACTTTTCACAATGCCAGCAAAAAGTCGACGTATACTTTGCATAAACCGCAACGTTTGCTTTTTGCGTTTATATCGTAAAAATTACTATAAGACATTCTTTTCTAAGCCTATAGGTCGTTTTTCTACTATACCTTATAATTATACATAAACTTTAATTATCAGGTTTTTAAATGTATAGGAAGTGGGCATTGTTCTTATTAAAAAGTAAAAATGTCCGTACAACTCGAGCGTCTCTCATAATCTGCGATGAAACGAATGCCTTTTATTGCCTATTGTTTGGATTTATATAAATACATTAAATAGAGTTTATAATATATAAGTTTGTAGAATTTTAATTTTAAACTTAGTTACTTAGCATGCAAAAACCAGTAAACTATTTTTGATGCGGTTTCCACCGATTAGCTTAACTTAATGTAGTTTAAATTAAAACCTAAGCCACGTCTCGTCTAATAGCGTTAATTAGAACTGGCAATATGGGGCGGCAACACACACGAATCATAATCATATCCTTTTCGATATTAACTTAATGACAAAAATGTATAATTATTATTAGTATATCTAGGGCAATTTTTACTAAACAACCTACATACCGCTCTAAAATTTTAATAGAAATCTTACATCCTGTGATGGGCTCCAGACAACACCGACGTGGGCACGTCCCACCAATGTCAAATCAATATTTTATACACATGTTCACCATGTATGTAGCTAATTCTAATAAAGCCATGTTTTAAACATGATAGGCAATTCCGCATATATGAATATGTTAAAATGTAGGTTTTAATTACAAATCATTGACAAGAGCGACAAAACTAAGAAAGCACTCTTAAGTAGTCTAACAATGTAACAAATCCCACCTGAAAAACTTTTTGCTCAAAGAGTGCAAAGTACAATGGTTCGGAACAATCGCGGTTGGTCCTACTTATCAGTGAGTTTGTAAACATTGCGGGGAACAATGTGCACTTCGATGTCTACTTTCAGAGCTGAGCGACCCCCGACAACGATTTCTGCTTTAAAATGATTTTCTATCAGTTATTTTTATGTTTATTTGTGACGTGGGTGAGCTGTTCGGACTGGGTAAGCGCATTTACATATTTTGTTTTACACATCATATTATAATGTCTTTTCTCTGTTCCATATACTTATATGTTTACTAACAACCCTAACATATCATCGGGCCTGTATAGACCGGAAGGATTTAGTCTACTAAATCCTTCATCACATCTTCACATGACATCCTCATTTCGTTATCTGAGGTGAAGTCTATACTGAGATGCTACAGAATCATATACCGAAGACAGTTCCATACTTCATGCTACTAATTGAGAACAACAACGAAACGTGGCAGTATATTTTAATCTTCAAAATAATTTACATTATTTCCAACCTAAACACTTACCAAGTGAATAAAATAAAATGTAAGTCTCAGTAGTAAAAAACATATTTACCGGTATTTATAAGTAATAAAATAAATTTGAAATGAAGCCTTTAAAAAAATATACTAAAATATTACTAGACTTGAATCCCTTTTAAGCTATGAAGGCGCAAAACAAGTATACATAATATGTCCTACCAGAAGTGAAGATTTTCATCAAGGTTGTCTACGTAATTACATGCTCTGGCGTGGACGACCTTGCAACAATGAATGTCGGCATCCGTGTAAGGGATAACGATCACTAGTGCCCTACTGAAGAAGAGAAATCCAGGTTGAAGTGGATCCCTCAGTATGAACTGTGGTTCTGCTGTGCTACCTCTCTGTCATTATTTCATATACTAAAAATTTTAAAGTGTTTCATCTAATTACCTATACAATCTTTAACAGGCGTCCGACTGGATGAACCCGATACATGATCAACTGTAAGTTATTTTTCTAATACTTATTTCAACACCAATTTTATATTCGCTGCAAAATTCGTACTAAGTTTTACTCTTTCTAGACGAGAGGAAACAAGAAGAAACATAAACAAAGCAGATGTTAAGCCGTTCGATGATGACGTGGTTCGAATGATTCAAGCGAAAACCAACACACCAGAGATTCCAGAACGACCGAAAGACACCATATTTAAAGCAGATATCAACGAACTGTCAACTGCAAGCTTGAAATCAAAACTAGAAGAAACTTTGCAGAATGCGAAGACGCTAGCTGATTCATTGAGAATTCAAATTCTGGAGCTGATCACCCGGGAAGGATTGCTGAAGGATGCTATTGCAAATGGCAGGTAATGTAATGTTGTCATATAAATAGCCTTTAATATCTGCAACGTCTTGAAATATGTTCTCACATATTATAATATAAATATTCAAAAAAAAAATCTTCAATTTACAATTTCTGGTAAAACCAAGCCTTTCATTCCATGCAGGATATTTGCCGGTGTCTGATTTTTCTTTCAAGCGAATTAGATATTCTGTAAAAGAAAGCTTTTTATAAATACATCTCCATGTGCGCAGAAGGTATATAGTACTCAATTGTATGCGTAAACACAAGTGCACTCTTTTTACCCCAATTCTTATGATCAGGCACAGGACCAACAGCTTTTCTGTTTTTCGAGGCAACTGGCAACTGGCTGCAAGACCGCTAACTGCCTAACTCCGGGCTGCTGTAGAGAGCTTCTTGACAGAAAAACCTAATAAAACTGTTGTTGATCCGACCCAGGATTCGGATCCCATATGTAGCAGTAATAAAGTTTTTTTTATTTTTTTTATTTCGCTCGTCAAAATGACCACACTCCACCTGATGGTAAGCAGTCGTGTGGTCTAAGAGCAGTGGCCTCCACACCGCCCTCATAGCAGCCGAGGCGATGTTGAGGTCTCTACTTTGACGGCCTGAGAAGGTGCTTTTTCACGCCCCGCTTAAAGGACCCAGGATTGAAGGAAGAAGGAAACACGTGCCTTGGCAGAGAATTCCATGCCTTGGTCGTTCGGCAGAGGTATGAGGACCCAAACTTGTTGGTACGCGCTCTAATCGACTCTACCGTGTAAGGATGGCATCTGAGCCCAGCACGCGTTGTTCTGGATAGGAAAGGGGCGGGCGGGATAAGGTGGAATAACTCTTCAGAGTACTCCCCGTGGTATATTCTGTAGAAACATGCCAATGAGGCAATGTCCCTACGGAGTTGCAGAGGTTCCAGTGAACTCGTGACCTCTGGATCTCCGATGATACGGACAGCCCGCCGCTGTAACCGGTCGAGAGCGTCCAGCAAGTACTGCGCGGAGCCATCCCAAAGATGAGAACAGTACTCCACGCAAGGGCGCACTTGTGCCTTATACAATAGACACAGTTGCCCAGGCATGAAGAACCGCCTCACCCTGTTCAGAACTCCGAGTTTTCGCGAAGCTTGCTTAATGACGCTCTCGATGTAGGTTTTGGGATTAAGGCAGCGGCAAAGATCCATACCTAAGATGGAGAGGCTGTCACGTATCACCAGTGGAGTGTTCTTCAGAACGGAAGGAACGGAGACTTTTTTGTTGAGAACGCGCATGCCTGGGTCTTCTTGACGTTGAACTCGACCAAGTTCTTGGCACCCCATTCATAGATGCTGTCCAAGGTCTGGTCAAGTTCAACGACAAGATTCTGCCTTTTCCCCTCAACCTCAGCCTGTTTGGCCCCAGGATGTCCGAGATATCGCCCATGCACGGTACTGTCGTCCGCATAACAATGCATGTTGCCGAGGTTCAACATATCATTGATATGCAGAAGAAAGAGCGTAGGGGATAAGACAGACCCCTGAGGCACACCTGCATTGATCTGCATAAATTTGCATAAATTCTATTGTATAATAAAGTATAGCCAATCAGTATTATTTATCTATATAAATAATACTGATTGGCTATACTTTATTATACAATATAATTAATTAGGGATGCGGTTAAAGCTAAAGCAGGCGAAGTTTAGAGCTAGCATAAGGTGGACGTGTACCGCGTGACAAGTGATAGTCACCTTGAACTTAACAAGACATGTAGCATGGCCTCTAAACCTTTTACTAATTAACGATACTAAGTAGATATTTAGAAAATGAGAGAACAAGCGGCAAAGAACTTGGTTTGACTGTAATATAGCTAAACTAATAAAATTCCCGAATGGTGATCTAGTTTTGACTCAAAATGAAAAACCGAGTCAAACTCTGTTGAATCCTGAGTATGAAATGGCATTTAACATTATGAAATTGCTTGATGGAGACCGTTACCTTTTGAAGTCCCTTACTGGAAACTGAAGTTACAAGTTCGCTCGTAATCGTGTAAGAAATATGCCTTGAAGTGAAGTTCCTTCCGAATTAAACTTGTGTCATTGGAAGTCTGATGTTGAGTGTATTGGCGAAGGTTCCATATTTTGGAGTACGTAGACACATACCATGGCTATTTGGTCGCACTGTACGCACTTGTCTGTATTCGTAACTGAAACTCAGATGTAAGTTGTTCAGGGGGCGATGGGCAGCTGGTGGTGCAGCGGGGACCTGGGTCTCGAAAGAGACTATTGTTGTTGGTCGTATCGCGAGAGGCGGTAGCGGTTTGGGCGACTGTTAGTTACTAGCTGTTGAGAAAGCCAAGCCATGTCATTGTATGTGATCGAGATAGGTTAACTTTTGATCGTCGATTCATTTGGTTTTGTGAACAATCTTCACTGAACCAAATCAATGTGCGCTTTGATGGCATCAAGGCCCAATTAGTTCGGCTTTCTAACTGTGACCATGTTTCATTTTAAAACGAAGAATATAACCAAACAAAGTTAGACCCCAAATACAAGGGACCATTCAGTCATAGAGGTGCTAGAGGGGGATCGTTATACGTTGAAGGCATTAAACTCTAAGCGTACATACAAGTACGCACACGATAGGCTAAGACCTATGCCAGTAAGTCATGTACCATTGGATGTTGATGATAGTGATGATAATTATAATGATGATGTAGCCTAAATGATGATGGGCAGTCAAGTAAGTCATCGGCTGTATTAAGTTCGACTATACCAGTAGCTATTCCGTAGTCGCAGCTCGAAAATATCGACTGCCTGGGCTTGCTCAAGGAGTCCGTGGGTGTGCGATGCGCGTTTAGCTCTGGCGGAGGTCGTGGTCTGTCTGTAGAGACTGTATCGTGCAGTCTGAGAGGACTGGCACGTGCGATCCACGAGGTGGATGCGCGTATGATTGGAGCAATGGAGTAATTGCTGTTCGGTTCGGTGAAACCGCGGCGATAGAGGATTTACTTTAACGTAATGTGATGTTTATAACTGGTTGTTGATTCTGATTATGATGGCACATGACTGGTTGGTTTATTTCAACTAAGATTGATTAAAACTTTTCTGTTTACATTGTGTAAAGGTTGTGTTGTAATTACCTATTTTGAGTGGTGACATTTTAAAGATTTTATTTAGAAAGTAAAGCAGTAGAACTTTGAAGGTTCTTTTATTTCAAAAGTATTAATGCAGTAGGTCAGGAAGGCCGAGTTTGTAGAGATACTCTCGTTGATCGTTGTTTACAGTGTAAACACACGAGGACGTGTGTCAGCAGGATGGCCGTGTCGGAACGGCAATACTGTTAGTTGGGACACTAGCGCCATCTAGTGACACAGAAACGCATTAAGACGGAACGCCAGCGCCATCTAACGGCGCTAGACGGAGACTACGAGGCGGCGCGAGGAGTGGACATAGTTCAGTCTTCGCGTTACCGTCGACCAGTGCACACCTCGTAGGAACTGTCTCGCGTTTCATAGTGATAATAAGTGCTCTTAGTGTGAAGTAGTTGTTAGTTGAATTCGAACACAAGTTATCTGATTACCTACGTGTTTTCTATTGATTGAAACCAACATTTCCCACTGCAAGCCCACGTGCTTTGATCCTATAAAATGGCTGAAAAGGACGGGATAAACGTTGCCACTTCAATATATATATATATATATATATATAGCTTTTGCCCGCGGCTTCGCTCGCGTTAATTTAGAATAATTGACAATCAATTCGGGTTGTACTCTGCTTGTAATAATATAATTCAATCATGATTCGAAAGACACGTGGCGCCATCTATTATTATAAGAACGTTATTATTGTTTTCCTCGGGAACAGTAATTTTTTTCGGGATGAAAGGTAGCCTATGTCCGTTTCTGTACACCTGAAAACGTATATGCAAAATTTCAGGATGATCGGTTCAGTGGTTTAAGCGTGATAAGGTAACAAACAAACAAACTCATTTTCGCTTTTATAATATTAGTTAGGATAAATATATCTGTAATAAGTATTTTCCACAGTTTTACACTTAAGTAAAATCTTGTCTCAATTGAATTCATAGATAAGAATAAGTACCTACTAAAGGTTGAATTCCTGGGCTGTCAACTACAAAACGTAGGTACACTTTAGCTTAAGAGCACTGCGCTCGGTTCGGATAGAACATACGAAAAAAGAGTAATCAGTATCGAGTAAAAGAGATGGCATAGAACAATAAATAATAACGTTATCATTTTTATAACTATTTTAGAAACGTTTAATATCGTAACGTAATTATAACGTTATACAGCTGCGAATCTTTGTATAGTATCGTTTTGATATATCATTTCTCTCAATCATAACGTTATCTCGCACATGCGCAAATAACGTTACTCAATTTTAGCGGTATTTAAGTCCATGCTCTTAATATTTTAACATCTATCTTACGATCGTAAGCGGCAATCATACCTAAGTGTTATTCTGTAAAATCACATATCGACCTTACTTCTAACGCCACAGTGATAGTTTTATTATTACCAACGTAAATAACGTGAGTTCGAGATGAATAATTATTATTTATGATAGATAACAAGGTAGGCGATGGCAAAGTTGAATTACGGAGCGTTCTAATCTAAATAATGCGTTGCTAATCTTGGAGCATTTTGATTTGGACATAATGGACATGTTTCAAGATTATCTCTCTAAACAAATATATTGCTTAAATGTAGTAAATAATTATCATCTCATTTACATACATTATGTTGTTTTTGCTGCCTAATCTTGCTTTTGCCGTATAAATTGTTTTCGTTGTCTAATTTGTTTTTGCTGTATTGTGTAGTTTTGGCTGTATACCTAATATATCTTGTGGTATTTGCATTTCATAGTTTTTACATCATAATATATGCATGGAAACATAAGGTATGTCAATATTTTCGACACTGATTGCATGCCATGTTAAGTAATCACAAAAAGTTACAACTAGGCTGCAGTTTATTGAGTTCACGGTTAAATGAGTTGGTGCTTGCAACTGGGTTTAAAGAGACGTACCTATCGTTAATAATAAATTCCCGATTATGCTATCCGATATTGAGAAGCATACTGAATTAATATTGATTAGGAATTTTTGTACGTAAATATGTAGTAGAGTACCTATATTATGTTTACTTGCGACGACTGCACAGGGCCTTGTAGTGCCCGAACGTGGCAACAAAATGACATTACAATTTTAACCAAACCCTTGACGTTTGTACAAATTATATTTGTGGTTAACAGTTTATTGTCATTTTGTACATTAAAATTTACAAAGGATTACTTTTATTAAATATATATTTATAATATAGCTCCCCCTATGGTCTAAGCAGTCCTGCCTAAAATATCGATATCTCGCTAGCTCTTTAAAAATAATCTTGCATGGTAGGTATATTACCAATGGATATGATACAGATTAGTTTAAAAGCTAAAAAGCTTCTTGTGTTTCTGTGAAATTGTCTTATACCTTATACCTAACCTGTAATGTCTTTGCATAAGACCATACGGTAGATACGTATTTGGACGGTACACTGCTTTTGGTTTCTTTTTTGTAGAACTCTTACGTAATTTAAAGAGAACATAAACAAATCGATTTAGGTTTATTACATACTTTGTTGACATGGATTTATCTAAAGTGATTTTAATGGATGTTGTTATTTATCTCTTTAGTTATTGCACATTGCATATGAAATATTTTACAAATATAATCTAGACCGTCTTCTGATCGACGCTTCGCATGATCAAAAGGCTGGTCTTTTCTTAGCACAAAGAATCAGCATTGCCATTCAACGTGGCAATGCTGCCAGTCTTCTGGGTACGTTACCGGTTGACAACGATGCTGACGAATTCTACGACGCCTAAACCATTTTTGTAATTATTATGTAGGTACATAAACATGTTAAGTATTTTAGTTATTAGTATTATTATTATAGTCGATTTCAATCCCTTTGGATGGAAATGTATACAAACCAAATTGATGTTAAATTTATCACATAATTACTTACTAAATGGAATAAGTAACACATTTATCCATATTTTCAACGTTTTCACATGATATCTTTGTGTATTTTAAAGCAATTGGCGTTTGATTAATAAATAATTATTTGATTTGAAAAATCTTAGACGAAAAATGAAGTTATATGTTAGATGAAAAAATATCTATAATTTATGATTGCATAAGGTTGTACGCCAAAAAAATCGTTTATGTCGTAACATCGAAATTTGTTCAACAAAAAAAAATTGAAATATGTTTTTTTTAATAAAAATTGGCTCAATATCCGATGATTCTAAATCAGACTCTGATAAAGAAAATAATTAATCAACAAAACCTACATTTGGTCATAAATTTTATCTAGTATATAAATTTTGTAAATTTAGTTGGCGTTCATAAGTGTCAGTTTGTGGTCTAAATGAGTACATATTTTCTGACTTTCACAACTTTAATTTTGTAGTAAATAACTTTGATCACTAATAATTACTAATTTATCCCTTAGGCTATTTTTTTAACAATGTAAAATTATAAGCCTTTCAAATGTTTTTTTACTGTATATCTACTATATCCTGTTTGGTCAACTGCGGACATCGAATGATAGGTACAATTATAGCGCGGTAAGATAAAATTGTAGCAGTGTTTATTTCATTTCTAAGTCTTTCGCTGCATCAAATTGCATGATTCGATTAGGTAATTAATTGATTTACAATTGACGCTACAATTGGACATCACTAAAATGTCGATGGTCATGTCAATGAACCGTTTGTATACGTTTTGATGTTGTTGTATTGAAATTGACTACATTGTTTTTGTCAATACGTTTGTAAATACGAGTATACTTAGACTGGCCATAAATACTGCTACAACTAAAAAAGAAACAAAATATTACATTTGAATTTGGAATCTGTCATTCTTATGTGAATATTCATTGTGCTTTCTTATTTTCGCGTCAATCGGTGTTGAATATTTTTGTGATATTAAAATGGAGTGTGGTTATAAAGAGAACCGAATATATAATAATATCCAGATTAGGTTATTAAAAACTATTGTTCCTCGTAATGTAAAAATTAAATATAAAGAAAATTACAACGAACTATTTAAATACTGTACCTAATGTATTACCAATACAATGTAAAATCAAAATGGCCGTAATGAAAGAAGAACTTGTGAACACGGACCAACTTCGTTTGCATAGCCGTAACAGTAATTTAAGACAGTTGCCAAATTCAAAGAAATATGTTTTGCCAAAGTTTAATAACTTGTATGGAACTAAAATATGTCGATACATACTTCCTAAGATCTTGAATAGTTTACCTGAAGATATAGTAAATAAATATGTTAAAAAGCAGCTGTATAAAACCACGCTAAAAAGATATTTGTTGTATAACATTGACAGATTCGTACTGTCATTGTGAATTACTGTCACAGTATAAATTGTAATTTTAATTTATATAGGTAACATATGAACTCCCACTCGCATAATAACCCTAGTGGTTTAAGCGAGTGGTCTAAGCCATGGTATTATTATTGTAAAATTTAGTCAATAAAAAACATTTAAGAAAATTGCTGTGATAGCGTTACTCAAAGTAGGTATGGAGGTAAAGGCAATTTTTGAAACTCTCCATCCGATTGATATTAGACGAATGTTTGTGCACTGGTCTATTAATAGGTCCAATAAAACCTCTGTTTGTGACAGTAAAAAGATCTGGCCGTCCACGTAGTATTCGCCCGAAAAAGGCAATCAAGAGTGAAGGAAAGAATTCTAAGAAATCCTGTCCGAAAGCAAAAGATTTTATCTCGGGAAATGAATATAGCAACTGAAATTATGTCGCGTATTTTAAAAGATGATTTAGGACTTGCAGCCTATAAGAGACGCACTGGTTATTATTTAACTGATAATTAAAAAATGAATAGGGTGGTAAAATCAAAACAACTCTTAGGGTACCTACGCACTGTCCGGTTCGCCGCACTGCGGCTACCCGTCCGGTAAGCCGCAAGACGCGGTTGCAATTGCGGATAACCGGGTGGCGGCTAGCCGCAACCGTAACCGGAATGTGTGAATGGCAAACGTCGCAATACACGATTCGATTGACTCCATTTTTAAGATGGACGTTGAAGAAGTCGCAGCTATTTGTTATATTTACGAGCGTTATATAAAAAAAAGAAACAAAGGAAAAGGTACTGGGTGCTTCTTATTTGCAAACACGAGATGAGAGAAAGCATTTTGAACTATTTTTCGCAGAGCTCAAAATGTAAGATGATAAGTATTTCGGTTACACTAGTGAGTCTGAAATCATTTGAAGAACTACTAAGCATTTTAATCAAATCAAATCAAATCAAAATCATTTATTCATAAAATTTTGGGTGTTACATGATGATATAATATAAATAAGTTTCACCAAAATTTACCTGAAGAGGTGTATGAATTAAGTTTGTTTTTAAGATAAATTGTATTACAAAGTCATCAAGATTACATTAATAAATTAAGATGCAACATTTCAAAGAGCGGAAAAAACACAAATATAGGTTAATGTCAAAGTAATATAAAATAGAGGTAAATTATAATCAATACTTTAGCAAATATGTACAGAAATTATTATCACAAAAAAAGTCATTCAAGCTATAATAACATTTTCTTAATAGATTATTTTTTACTTTATTTTTAAACAAATTAATATTTAAAGATTTTATGTCAACAGGTATTTTATTATAGATTTTAGGTGCTATACATAATAAACTTTTGCTCATAAGGCTGGTTTTTGCCTTTTGTAAACACAATTTATTATTGTTGCGCCTATTACGCTTCACAAGACATACATTAAGAACCAGCATAATGAAGAATGACACACAATTTCAAATTTTCATCCAACCACAAACTACTAACCGCGTAATGTAATGTAATAGCAATGAAACCACTTTCATTTTAAACAAGATAACATTGAAAGTTAAGAAATGAAAAATGCCTGTGCGCATCAAAACACCGCAGAAATTTAAATTTTGATTGATATAGAATGTTGCCGAGATAAAAATGAAAATACATATCTGTAATCAAGTTTTATAAATAAAGTCTAATTTATTATTTAGAGCATGGCGTTTCATCAAAAATAGTAAAGTAATAAACTATTTGGAGATTCAGTTTTATTTTTAATTAATGGTATATAAAAAAGTAAGGCTCTTTTATAAACTCGTTTTTCTTTTTTTAAATAACAACATTGACGACTATTTGTACTAATTTATTTCAACTATGTCCGTTAGATGGCGCTAGTAAAATAAATCCTAGAAGATTTGTTCTAAGATACTACACCATGGCCGTAGCACTCGAAGCGACCGGTGCGGTCGTGCGGCTACCGCATGGCAATGTGAATAAAAACGATATTTTCGTACATATTTTTGATTGCGGCTAACCGGACGGGCAGCCGCAGTGCGGTGAACCGGACAGTGCGTAGGTACCCTTAAACGGTACGCAAAGGAAGGTCACGGCAAATTTTTATTACTGACGAGAATATTTTTACTTTTGAGCAATGTTTTAACAAGCAGTATGACCAAGTTTATGCTCAAAGCTCTATAGATGCTTCCCAATTAGTCAGCAGAGTACAACGTAGACATAATCCGACTTCAGTGATGGTTTGGTGGGGTGTTAGCTATCGACGAGTGATTGAGCCATATTTTTGTGGAAAAATGTCAAAACATCGGCACAAGATACGATTATTGAGAAGGTGGTTAAGTCTCTTAACATCACCATGTTTCATGACCAAGAATTATCTTTCCCGCAAGACTCAGCACCGGGTCATAAAGCTCGATCCACCCAAGCGTGGCTGTAAACGAACGTTTCGGACTTCATCAGAGCTGAAAACTAACTAGCCGTCATTAATCCGCTGGATTATTATTTATGGTCAGTTTTAGAGAGTATTTCATACTCTAACGCCATGATAATTTGGAGTTCCTAAAACAATCCATAAGTTTGGCAGTGAAGAAACTTCCCATAGAAAGAGTGCATGTTTCTATTGATAACTGGCCTCAAAGTTTATAGGACTGTATTAAAGCATATGGAGATCTTTTTGAATTAGCTTTATATATTTTTAATGTTATTATTAGACTAAATTAAATTAAACTAACAGCCATTACAGTAGGTAATACATGTTTTATGCAATAGGAAAAACAAGACTTCCTTGTAACAATATTTATTGCAAGACTTATATTTATTAGATTCTAATCTAATAAATATAACTAGTGAATAAAATTATCTAATCATAATTAGATGTTACTTATCATAATTTAACAAAATAAAATAGAAGGTATCGAGGTATATAATTATGTAAACGACTGATAAATCTATACTAATATTACAAAGCTGAAGAATTTGTTTGTTTGTTTGTTTGAACGCGCTAATCTCGGGAACTACTGGTTCGATTTGAAAAATTCTTTGTGTTGGATAGCCTGTTTATCGAGGAAGGCTATAGGCTATATAACATCACGCTATGACCCACGGGGGCGGCCCAGTAACGATAAACGCGGGTGAAAACGCGGAAACATCTAGTTAATAAATAATAGCAAAACTATTATCAGGTACCTATCACTAATTTTAGTTGTTGGAACCTACTATCTACTTAGATAGTTAATGTGTGGGAAAATCGTTGATAAACTGATTTGAGTCACTTATTTGCATGATAGACTTTAAAGCGGATTCATTGATGGTTTTAAGTCGCAAACTTGTCCATTTTCTGGAGTCCCTCAAGGACCACATTTGAAACCAGAGCTTTATAAACTCGACGTATGCCGATAATAATCTAAAATTATTTAACTACATCAACCATTTTATTTTGCGTGAATAATTTAAACAATACATTACTAGTGAAATGTGATGTTGCATCACATTCTACTGATATTGTTTTAGTATTCTTATGCGGGTAAAATTGTAGTAGATACCTAGATCTATTGTCGGTTGATATGAAATTATTTGAAGATTTAGTAGCAAATGAGTAGTTTAATATTGTAGGGGCAATCATAAGTGTTCTGTATAACACACCAATACCTACATACATAACCACTCCAAATATTTTAAAGGATTCATCTTATAATTCAATACAATTGCTTTATCTTTGGACCTTTAATGTCTTTGGTTATCGTCGAGAAAATAAGAACTCTATTGTAACTCTACGTATTATTAAAATATAGTTTATTTCAATAAATGGACCTATATAATTCTAAGATGTGACTAGTGAATAGTGATGCGGTCAATGCCTACCTACATACGAATCACACAATGTAACTATTATCTTAACTTATTCAGGTCACAATGGCTTTGAATCGCTCATAGCTATTAAGCTTCTACTGTATTATATAACAATGATTAGATAAAATACTACATAGTACATACCTACAACACAATTCATACTAGGTACTTAAATACCTAGGCGTCATTATGTCCAGTGCGCTACCGGGTAATAACCAAAAATAAAGTATACAAAGCGATCACACACGAGGATACACGTATCTACGATCTTTAAAAGATTACAATCACAAGTAATGTACTTTTAGTGAGATTTATAATAATAACAAGAGACATATTACGTACCGTTGACGTCGCTCAATATTGCGTCGATCCCACTTGAATCTCAGTTATTCTCATACTTAAAAAATATAATTTTTAGAACCTGATTCGACAAGACGTTAAATCAGTTTATAAACTAGTTTCGATTTTCATAAAATAATGTATATAAATAGAAACATTATTTACCTATACCAGAAATCGACATCCTAATATCCGAACTAATATTATAGTAAATTTATAATATACTAGATTTTTTCCGCGGATTCGCTCACGTTATTTTAGATTAGGTTAGATTAGTAACAGTATTTTTTCGCAGGAAAACAGAAAAGGTCATAGTACATATTTTATGTATGTATGTACTGTGACCTTGTCTGTTTTCCTGACAATGATCGTTCAAGTAATTAAGGCGTGAAAGCTTAACAAACAAATAAAGAAACAAAGTCACATTCATATTTATAATACTTATTAGTAAGGAAAATAAAGTCTGTTAAGCTTTCACGCCTTAATTACTGAACTGACCATAATGTAATTTCGCATATACTTTGTCAGGAGTACCTACAGAATAGGTACCTTGCATCCACAATAGGTACTATTACTAACCTAACCTACTTTTTCGCAAAGGAAGCCGCGGGCAAAATCAAGTAGGTATAAAAATATTAACAACGCAGATATCGCAATAACAAGATTGTTATGACGCGAGGGGGCCTGTACGTAATTATTTCAGAGCCAACGTGCAACGGCACACGGCAGGAAGGTATAATATCATAGACAAAAGACTCACATTTACACGATACATATTATATATACATATATATACAATATTCTCTCACGCTTATATCCCCGAAAGTTAAGGTTAGATTACCCCGAAGGTATATTAGTCGAAACGACACCCAGAAGACCTCGCCCGCAGATGTGAATGTATGATGTTTAATAGTTCGCAATTTTTTGAATGATAGCTATCTTTTTACGAGAGCTCCTTCTATAACTAATGCGGTACTTGTTTGATCTATTTGTTAACACGAGTGCAGTTATTACTTATCTTCAATACAAATAAATAAAAATTAATTGTCTGATTGTAAAGTCAAAATAACAGCTTTTTACTATAAAAGTCTCATATCTTTTTAACTGTTTCTCTAAGTGAGGAAAATCCTTTAACTGCGAATATTAACAGACATGTGATAATGAATCTCTAATAAGCAAAAAGTATTTTATAAATATAAATTAAGAAAATAATTCCGCTAATTAAAATTAATTAACGCCTGTCGTGAAACTTTCTTGGATTCCGCACTCAAATGATACCGTGGGACCGTGCCTACGCGTAGCCCCGTCTGGCTACAATGAAAAATAGAGTAGTAAAGGTAGCCATTATTATTATATCAGTGCTCTATTTTAATGGTAATAGACAGCTAGCAAAGACGTTTAATATACCTATCGTTATTGTGACGGATATGCTAACGAAAAAAGAAAACATTTAAGAACTGTCAACTCTAAGGTATAACTTGGTATTAAAAACGGTCAAGGGCGAGTTGGGCTGGCACCATTGTGAAATAGTACGAATCCCCCAGGAGAGCCATGGCGACTCGCACCTGGTATATTTTTATTTATAGTAACAAATTGCCCTGTCCTTTTATTAAACTAACTCACTGCTGGGCATGGGCCTTCCTTTAGTATGAGAAGGATTTGGCCCTAGTCCACCATGCAGGCCCATGTCGAGATAGCATTTCTTCGATAATCTATGAACGATCCTCGGACATGCATGTTTTCTCACGATATTATCCTTCATCGTAAACGAAGGGATATTATTAACAATGTATAATAAACTGAAGCATGCAAATTATTAAATGAAATACTTGCTTGATTATTCAAAGTCTATGACCTATCACAGTCAACCGCAACAATGGTAAATCATTTAATCACAATTAACCGTACAATCGTTCACAACTAACAATTAATGTTAAATTGTACTGCACAAATGGTTCGGACGCGTCATAACAGTGTGAGATCTATAGTTGGAATGTATGTCCATAGACTTCGAACTTAACTTTGTGAACTATTCCACGATCACTTTCGCAGTCTTATTCTTAATTTATTTTCAGAAGCTATGGTACAATTTTATTATTTTCGTTATTTCCATTATCTTATTATTCTCATAGCTTAGCCTTGCTTAATAGCAAACAGCCATCCAATAAAAAAGTACATCTATATTAAATTAATAACTTGTTAAAAGAAAAATCTTAGCGAGCTTCAATCAACACATACTTCAAGCCGCCAACGAAGATAAGTCAATTTTTACCATCCGTCAAGTGCCAATTACCTTTACAAGATGCAGGGGTCTATAAAATAGATTGTGACTGTGGACTCTCATACATTGGTCAAACCAAGAGAAGTATCGGCACCCGCATAAAAGAACATATAGCTGATTTAAAACACCAACGCTCGTTGAAGTCTGCTGTGTGTGAACACGTGCAACAGGGGACCAACCAATACCTACGATTTGACAAACCACAGATACTCGTAAAAGAACACCGATTCCTACCAGGGATGCTTCGCGAGGCTATACAAATTAAAAAACATCCTAATTTCAATAGAGAACATGGTTGGAATGTACCACCAACTTGGGATCCATTAATTCAAATAGTCAAACCCAAGAAGAAGCAAAACACAGCTAGACTTCATGATACTTTGAACTCATTCATGCGTAAATAGAAACACCAAAGATTAAATTAGGTTCGGGTACTTTGAAATAACTAGGTACACTTGACAACTACCATCTTAGTCTCCCCGTGAACATGGCTGCTGTAAAGCAACCGAAACGTCAGGGCAAAGTGTATAGGTACTTCAATATAAATAGTTTTAATCTATACTAATATTATAAAGCAGAAGAGTTTGTTTGCTTGTTTATTTGAACGCGCTAATCTCAGGAACTACTGGTTCGAATTGAAAAAGTCTTTTAGTGTTGGATTGCCTATTTTTCGAGGAACGCTATAGGCTATATAACATCACGCTACGACACACGTAAGCCTCGCAGTAACCATAAACGCGAGTGAAACCGCGGGCACATCTAGTTTAATTATATAGCTTAAAATATAGTAGTAAAGTTCAATAACAGTAGTGTTAGAGTTTTCAAAATTATGTAATAAAAGTGTTTTAAAGTAAAATAAACAAACGACAAAATCTGTACAGTGTTTAATTTAATTCTTAAAGTAAGTTAGAATAGGGTTCAGTTTTTGCCTTTATATAATTTATTCAATTTAGAATTATAAAAAATTCCTTATCTATAAGTTATTTAAAGACAAAGTATCATTGAGTAGTTTATCCGTCGATTTGACAAAGCGGATTAAGTGACGTTTACCTTACTCATAATTAGTGCTTGGACTTCCTTTTTGGTCCTGTAGCAGAACTAAGCCCTTGTATTTGCTTGCGATAGTTAAGCCTCGGGACGGTCACTGTTATTGGGTTTTCTGTCAAAAGATCCTCAGTAGGAAAGGTGCAATTGACCTGGTAAACGGCAACCTCTACTATTAGGATTTGAGGCCTTAAAAAGATCCTTGTCTAAATGCTTATCTCATTGGGGTATATAAACGTAAATCTATGTATGCTATAAAGGGTATTATAATTGTAGTACCCCAGAAAGCAATCTGAGCAGCTATGAAGAATTTCTTGAAAATTAATTAATTGCTGGTAATTTTCACAGGTTTGGTGTGTCCACTTTGACGGTGTCGACGATGAGTCAGGTGCCGCGCTCGTACATCATCCGCGACGGCCGCTGGACCCTGTGTAACGGCATGATCCAGTTTCCAGTACCCGGCCAGGGGACGCAGACCAATCTCTTCAATGAACTGTTCAATGAGCCGAGATGTATCGGCAGAGAGGTAACTCATTTATTTCCTTCTAGCAATTATCCTATTAGTCTTACTGGTATTATAAATCTAGTATTCGGATGTTTGTTCCTCAATCAAACCTGAACCGCTAAATGGATTTAGATAACAATTGATTAAACGAATATACCATGTCCTACCAGACATTACAATATTTTGATGAAATGCGTGGCCGCATTTATCGCCTTAACACCCGGTGCCAGTCACAAATAACCGCACACAATACATTTAATATAGGTAGTAGGTACCGTGTGTTAAAATTCGAGACGTTCCATGTTTAGGACAGCTGTAAAAGATATTTACCTACCTTACAACTAAATCGAGCCACAGTAATAAAGGAAAATATAATGAAACCATTAATTATATAAAATAAAGCATTCAATTTGAAATGGTTTTGAATTTTGACGTGTCTGAATAATATTTGAATCTATCATATTCATAATAATGCAAGTAAATAATTTCATGTTTTGATATTAAGATATTTCATGGTTTATGTGCTTCACATTAAACATTCACCAAAAACTTTAACCGCTTAAGAAATTTGGTTATAAAACAATCGTTGAATCAGACTTTGTATTCGAGGGGTTTAGCCAATTTTTTTAGAATACTATCTAAAGGTGGAACACATTCAACATTAACTGTATAGTTACCTAAACGATTAGACAGCCTCAGCAGTACTTTGTAACTTACGTCTATAGATCTGAAAGACCTGTTTATAGGGGTCATTTCATAGGGTATATCCTAACTATTCTAATCATAACTAATATTATAAATGCGAATGTGAGTTTGTTTGTTTGCTCCACTTGACCGATCATCATGAAATTTCGCATACACATTGTCAGAGGAACAGAAAAGGACATAGACCTTTCATCCAGAAAAAAGTACTTTTACTAACCTAACCTACATTTAAGTGAGCGAAGCCGCGCGCAAAATCTAGTATTACATCATTTTCATACGCTTCTTCTTGGCACTTACGTAAGTATACAAGTTTCATTATGAAGTAGAGTATCTCTACTTCGTAATGAAACTTGTAAAATGACAGCGGAACCTTTTCTTAAACCTGGACTAACCACTATATAGAAATTTCAATCTAGAAACCATACTTATGACAAATGCTTGGAGTGAGCTTCGAAGGTTTGAAAGGGGGTACTGTGTTGTCAGTTAGACCTTGGGCGACTTGAGAGAGTGTAGAAGTGCGGTACGGTACCTATCTTGCAGTTTGGAAAAAAAGGAATCTTTGGTCCTGCTAGCGTCCATAAGCTATGGCAGTGATTTCCATCTGACAAGCCGTATGCCACATGCGCATTTATAGTATTAGTTAGGATAATTATACATCAAACGTGTCTACACGACATTTTCAAGTTCACAGATATTTGTTCCAAGTTGAATGTGATGACTGTATGACTGTAGCTAAAGTTCACATATCCCAATATTAACAAAGTATAGAAATCGTCTTTCAAAACCATATTGTTTCAATTGAGCTAAAATATAGACTTTAAACTTATACATTTATGTTTTGCATAAATTAAAAGGAAGTACATGAAAAATAAGTTCAAGTCTACATGCCGCGTTTTTATTTATTTGATTAGCGATTGGCCAGCATACAATCCTTTGTATTTCTTACATTTATTATCACGTGTAAAATGTATTAGTATTAATAACGAATCGTTTAACACCTCATACACCAAAACCGGCTTAGTAGTTTAGGCGCATATAGATATAGACTGCTAAAATTATAACTCTTTCTTTCTGGCTTTGGCGTAAAAATAAGATCGCCATTGATATCTAGTCTTGCAAATAAACTTAGTGGTTTTAGTTATACCATCACCGAGTTATATAATAATAAACTACAAGTATGTACCTATTTCTTACGCTTAATATTTATTATGTTTACTTAGTCATGAGATGATCACAGGCTTGTTTATTCAAATTGTGTAAAATCTACCTACATATGGCCCATGCAGTTAGTAAACGTACACAATATAATTTAAAGTAATAGGTACCAAGATAGAAGAACACTGCAAAATACAATCATAAAGCCTTTCTAACAAAATTACGTAGGCGAAAAATTCCTTAACTGTCAAATTTGACTACAAGGCAAGGATACAAATACGGTTGCATATTAGAAAATCAAAACTTTTCTGAGCAAATTTCAAAAGAACAACGTACAAATCAACAAAGTTTAAAATAACGATGGCTATTTGATCAAAAGTTTAGCTGACCAAAGTCTGGAATATCAATGTTTATATTATTTATTACACTATTGACCAAATCGTTTAAAAGTCAAAATGGATTACTGGATAAATTTTTAATTGCCTATAGCCGTTATATCGAAACATAAAATACCGATGTCCGAATGCCCGAAAGGATGAAACCCCGAATGGACGAAATACCGAAATAATATATGAAATAAACATTTAATAAACTGGCTGGCTAATACTTAGGCCATCGGTACGATTCCGACTCGGAAGCGGTAGGTTGTGTTAGGTTCTCTTTTGTAAACCCACCCAGAAATAGGAGCCCCGCTTCGCGGGGCTCCGTCCAAAACCCCCATTAGTTCATTAATTCTTCGGGATTATAACCTTTCGGGCAAATGAACTTTCGGGATTTAAAACTTTCGGCCAAACAATCATTCGGCGTTTAATTTTTCGGGATTTCTTCCATAGGTATTTTAAAATATGGTCTTTTAAATTTCGGTATTGTAATACGTACCCGTATTTATACTATTTTGAGGCACTGTTATCATAATTTTTGGACAAATTAATGTGTTAAAATTAATAATGTACTTCAAATATAAGTATACCTACATTTAAATTAATAATTCTTAATAAGAAATCATTTGTGATTATAAAATTTGATTAGTTATGATTTGATATTTTAAAATTACATCTAGCAACTTTTGATCAGTCGTTCATTTGATGTCACATACATTGGGCTTCTAAAATTTTTCAAAATAAAACATTTGGCCATTTAAATTTTGTTATTTCGTTTATTGTTCTTTTGAAATTTGCTCGAGAAAGGTTTGATTTTTTAATATGCAACCACAAATACATTTTATTATTGAAAACAGTGTCATATAACCACTCATTAAATTAGGTTATACTATATTCCACTTAATATTATCTCGAAGATAATATTCTTTATTTTACGATTATCTTCGCATGCTAATCGAATTGGACGTAATCATTTACATAATAAAAAACACAGATAGCCAAATTATTATATTTTTATAAATTACTAACGTGACTCATTAATGACGTGTTTAACCTATCGGTACAAAAAGTATTATGTGTCTGTGTGAGTCTTACGTTTCACATCGACATGCAGCAATCAGATCTTGCTGGCATTTCGGGCTATTGCTGTATCAAACTCTGTAACGTAAAAAGCCTTTAACATAGGACTGGTATTGGATAATTCAATATCTTGTAATTCATATACAACGACCTTGCAAGATATGTGCAGAACATAGGTGTCCACAAAATGACTTTAATTTACCAATAGTATGTAGACAATATCTAAAGGTATTTACTATGTCGATCACCTCTGACTTTCGGAAGTTACTTATATGACTTTTCGAAATTATGTGCGTATTGATTGACAATTATCGCCTGCTCCGTGCCTCGGAAAGCACGTTAAGCCGTTGGTCTCGGCTGCCATGAACATCTATGGTAGTCGTTATTGGGAGAGTGTCGACACAAAAGATCCCACTGGGTAGAAGTGTCGCCGATCTGCACTGACTGGCCCACACATAACACATACTATGTCGATGATATAGTTGGACAAAAAAAAGCTGTCACATTATTATTATTATTATTTTATTATTTTCAGCCTGTATTGTCCCACTGCAGGGCAAAGGCCTCCCTCTCACTTTTCCAGATATCCCTATTATGCGCTAGTTTGCACCAGTCCCTCCTGTAGTTAATTAATTCGTCTTGCCATCGACGTTTTGGTCTACCACGTTGGCGTTTAGCACCGTCTGGGATCCAATCTGTGCTGATTTTAGCCCATAGCTCCTGCGGCATACGGTAAACGTGTCCAGCCCAATCCCATTTCAGTTTGTTTGTTTTCATTTCAGTCACATTGTCAACGACTAATCGTTATCTTACTACACACATAGGCGTGCCGTGATATCGATATATGTAGAAATATTCCTAATATTTATTTATCATTAATTTAAAGTATTACAATTACCATACCTAATTGATTGGTAATTTGGTATATAAGATAACCTTACATATTTTCCTTCGCAAAACATAAGACATAGTCTCTTAATTTCGTTCCATCTATCTGCAAACATATCTCATTTAGGATTGGCTGTCAGCGTGTTGAGTGCTTCTAGTGTATGACACACTGAGGACTCGGCTCTGGCACTATTATCTTGGTATTACTTTAGAATTGACCACCCAATTTGTCCGGCTTTTCATCCTTCTATCCGCCCTTAATTATCTAGCTTTTTGACCGAGGTGATCAAACACAATGCAGAAATATGAAATAAGATTTTCGCAATAAGAAAATTGTGTAATAAATTAAGTTCGAGTTTCAAGTCGTCATACTCTAAAACGTAGGCTCCATACTTCAGGCCGTCCTTTATGACACCCTATCATACAAATGGACAACAGGGCAACCAACCATTCTTCTTCTTCTTAATGTGCCTCTTCAATCTTGAAGGTTGGCCGTCAGCTTCTTGAATTCTAGCCTATCAGTAGCCATATGGAACAGTTGTTCGACGGAGGTAATACCGGTCCACTCCCGGATGTTCCGCAGCCACGATTGTTTCCTTCGGCCAGTGCGTCTCTTTCCTTCTATCTTACCCATCATGATGAGTTGGAGCAGCCTATATCTTTCGTGTCTAAGCATATGACCTAGATATTCTATCTTGCGGTTTTTGATGGTAAGTAACATTTTACGGGGCATATGGACACGCTGAAGCACAATCTCGTTTCTGACCTTTTGTGTCCAACTAATCCTTAACACACGACGATAGCACCACACTTCAAATGCTTGCAAGCGTTCCATAGTATTTTTTTTCAGGGTCCATGTTTCACAACCACACAAGACGACCGGCCAAATGTAACATAATAGCAATCTAACTCGGAGCTTTAAGTTCAGTTGACGAGTACAAAGGACTTTCCTCATGTTATTAAAAGACGCTCGGGCAAGTTCTATCCGGGTTACAATTTCTTGGTCAGATTCCCATTTTTCATTTACCCAAGCACCAAGATACCTGTACTGTCGTACTCGCACAACAACCAACCATAAATGGCTGTAATTACACGTTTCGCTAAGAATATTACGTACCTACATTAATTTAAACTAACTATAGTTCTGTCCTTACAATTGACAGGTGTCAACGATACAAGATCCCTGCGTTTTCAACTCCGTCATCAAGTACGAGGTGGTGCCCACTCACCGCGCGTTAGAATACGTCGAAGAAGATTATCTTTGCCTTAAGCCTACATTCAATAAAACTTTGGAGCGATACATGAGCGTCACGAAATACCTAATCAACGAAACATGCAAAGAAGGTAAGCAAATGACAAAGTAATTAAGTAATAGACTTTTCAGGATATCCGCAGGAATACTAAAGTTGCCGACATAGCTCTCCGGATAGCCAAGATGAAGTGGCAGTGGGCAGGGCACATAGCGCGCAGAATCGATGGCCGTTGGGGCAGAAAGATTCTGGACTGGCGGCCACGCATCGGAATATGCAGCAGGGTTAGGTTTCCCCCTACAAGCTGGACAGACGAACTGGTAAGGATCGCGGGAAGCGGTTGAATGCGGGTGGCTCAAGTCCGGTCTGTGCCTCAGGGGACCAGCAGAGGACGACTGTCGGCTGAGATGATGAATAGGCTTTTTGACATGACTATTTATCGTCTTATGCTATTATACCTGTATTATACTAATTAATTATTTATATTGTACATTTACTGACATAAGAAACATTATAATTGATGGTTCCTGTCAAAGATGTTACTGTCGAAGTGACGTTGAGTTTTTACTATTCTGTAAAAAAATAATCTCTAACTCTATTGTCACTTCGACAGTAACATGCGATGCCCGGCGAGCGTCTTAATTGCTTCTTAAGGCCCCTCTACTTAACCTTAACAGTCACGATTGTGTAGAGAGCAACCCATGATCGCGGCGATGATGGCCACTTTTTAAATCGCCCATCATGGGCCATTGTGTAGAGGAGGCTTTTGATGTACCGACAATTCACCAATTAGTCACAATTATAGGCGATGATGGCCACTCACACACGATTATGCTCTCTACACAATTGTGTGTGCCTGTGCTCGCCCATCATGGGCCATTGTGTAGAGGAGGCTTTACATTTACTCACTGTCGTCTGTTGAAGATGGACGTCGAAGTGATAGTGGCTGCTGCTATCTATTTGCTCAGTACATAATATACAGGTTGTGTCGTAAATAATGGATAACCCTGAAACTGTCGACTGGCCAGATTATCATCTATCATTTACCCCACTTACATCATGGATGACCAAATTATTGATATTTTAAATAAAAATTGTACTTACTCATACAAAATCAGCTGCCATTTCTACAATTGGCGACATTTTCTCATTCTGTTTTTTTATATCACTCCTGAATACTTATATCATCAGACCAGTATCAAGTTTTTTTGTTATAATCTAAGACAACTTCGTAAAAAATACTTATTCTCAAATTTTAACATGTTTTCCAAGGAATTATGGATTTTGGGCCCCTGTATCGAAAACAAAATGTATTACACTGCGATGGCCCATTATTTAAAAAAATTGTCCATTTAATGCAGATAAAATGGTATAATAATAACCAATATCATGATAAAGTACAAAGTTATTGCTGTTCGAATCATAAAGGAGAATTTTCAGACAAATTTTATTTTTTTATTAAATTAGTTTAACACTGCTGAAAATAATTTTAGATTTAAAGATAATACATATGGTGATATAAGTGGGGTAAATGATAGATGATAATCTGGCTAGTCGACGGTTTCAGGGTTATCCATTATTTACGACACATCCTGTATAATCATTACTTCATTTTACAAATGATAATGTGATACAGTATGTAATTTATATATAATGGATTCAAATACAGTTTATAGATTACGGTAAATTTGTATCATAGATAAAATATTTGAAGTCCGTTTGCTATGCAAATTAGGCATCTAAAATTTCCGACTGATTGGTACCAATTCTGTTGTAATTTTCACTAAACTAAAATAAGTCAAAAATTCTCTAATTTTAGTTAAGAGATTTCGTGTAGGGCATTCTGCTGTTCCATAGAACTAAATTTAGATTTAGACAGCACCAAATTCGATTATGACAATCCTAAATTGAACTGAGGCAGTGATACCGGTACTAAAAATACTTAATACTACAGAATGAATGTCAAAGAGTGAACGAAAAAAATAAACATATATACATATATATTATTATTGTATTATATTTTTATATTTATTATTATAATATTTATTATTTAATAAATTAATTATAATTAATCTAATTTAATTATTATTATATGTTTTTTATTATTATATTACATAATATTATTATTTACAATTTATTTTTTATATATATATTAAAAATTCCACTATTTTAGCCTCAACTACCAAATCTCTAGGAAAACTAAACTTCGTATCATGTTTTCAGATGTCATCTAATATTAGTTTGACATTTCTAATTTTAGATCATTTTTGACGTTTAAGCCGTACAGCAGAACGCAGAAAGGACTAAATTGAGTAACTAAACCAAGTTTAATCCATCGAACTAAAATAAGTTTAGTCCTATCAATTTTAACGATTTCAGAATACGAAATGTCGTTTGACA
Organism: Catocala sponsa; assembly: GCA_963564715.1. Lineage (NCBI taxonomy): Eukaryota > Metazoa > Arthropoda > Insecta > Lepidoptera > Erebidae > Catocala > Catocala sponsa. Next base: position 11,424,516 of record OY751343.1, on the reverse strand, counting down.
GGACTAAACTAAATTTTAGTGATTTTTAGTTTAGTTTAGAGAATTTTGTGACAACAGAATTGGCACCACTATTAACTTAATAGAAGTATTAAAGTTAGTAGGTATATACATAATCAATATATTAAAACTTCAGTTTAAATACAAATTGTATTTGTAAACTGTCTAACCTATGACGAGGATTTAAACATTGAACTGTCAATTTAGCGGGGTCATGCGCGCGAGCAAGTAATTAAATAAAAGATATCTGATAAAACATTATTTGTCAGCATTACAAAAAAACAATCGAGATATAATAATTATCTTAATAGGTTTTAAATGATTATTACCTACGGTGAGCCTAGGTAATTAATCAACTTATTATGTATCTGGTATTCTGGTTAGGCTGGCTTTACATAATAAACAATTATCTAATCCGAAGTAACCATCGTTCACCCAGTCAATTTTTGAATCAGCGTTTTCGTACAAGGAGTTTCATTAACATTAGTACTGACGAGATAAAATATATTCACATCCGTCTACTGCGGTTACTATGGCTAATTTTGAAAGTAGCCCTTTCAATCGGAGTACCATGAAAACTCACAGCCCACCCAGCATGCCACAACCACCTCAGCATGAACCTGAAGAGCCCTTGGAAACCTTGAACACCAATGAAATCAAATACTAGATTACCTCCATTGAGCGATCGCTATGTGAGGTATGTAACATTGCAGCGGAAGGCAAACTCAACTCTGAACAGAATTTGAAAATAAATTCTTTGGCCCGTAAAGTTGGAAATGGTGTCTCTCAAATGGCGGTTTTTTACCAGTCCTTGAAGCAAAAGGCCTTATTGATGAATAGCTCTCTTTAGGCCATGACAGAAAAGCAGGATCTTGCTAAGTGCCTGAATGCCTTAGAAAAGTCGATTAAGTTGACCATTGAAGAAATATGCGTTGTACAAAAGCCAGCCATTGAGAAAGTGCCTTTTGCGGACATGGTCAAGACCACAAAAATTTCATGTTACGACCTAAAAATGTGAGCGTCATTGCAATTTATCCAAATGATAGATTGAAAACTAGTGACGAAACAAAGTCGCTGGTTCAGAAAATAATTTGCCCTGAACAATTGAAGTTGCACGTAAGAGGACTAAGGAAGACCAGAAACGGAGGTGTAATCATTAGCACAGCAAGGACGACAATGAGAAGCTAAGGCAGTCAACTCAGTTAACTAGCTCGGGGTTAAAGGATGAGGATCCGCATAAAAGAAGACCAAGAATTATAATAATCGGAGTACCAGCTGCCCTTAGTGACCAAGAAGTATATGATTGCATATATGAGCAGAATGTTGCCGAAAAACTCCCCAACGTAACCCGTGATCAATTCCTGACCTCGCTAAAACTGAGCCATAAGTCGGGTAAGAAAGACGTACAAACTTACAACTTCATCATTGAAGTGCCTGCCAGCATCAGAAAGGCCCTTCTTAACCAGGATCGAGTCTTCATCAACTGGACATCCTGCCCCGTACGTGACTTCACACTCGTGACCAGGTGTTTCAGATGCCAACAATATGGACATTGGATATGCCGCTAAGACTTGCCGCGAAATCTCCACCTGCAGACATTGCGGTGCATTAGGTCATCAAACCAATGAATGTACAAAGAAAGACGAAACGCCAAAATGTGCAACATGCTTGCGTATTCAGAAACCAAGCAACTATAAGACAGGTGATCTCGAATGTCCAGCGAAGAAAATGGCTGAAACAAGGTACATTAATTCTATAGATTATCATGAAAGCGCCTAAGAGCGCTACCTTACTCAGTTTCTTTTAGACCCTTTTTATTTTTGTTTGATTTTCCTTTAATTTTAAAAGTATTTATGGCTGATCAATTAATTAATGATTAAGATAATAATTATATATACGTTTCGCAAACGTGTGACACTGAGAGCTGCAAACTTTATCTTTCCCAATATAGTAAACCGCTAACAATACTAATCCAAAACATTCGTAGCATATGTAAGAACATAGATAGTTTGGATGTCTTTTTACACAGGCCTAATATTGAGTGTGATGTGATTATTCTAACATAATGTTGGCTCTCAAACAGACGGAACAATATACCAACTTTGCAGGGATACAATAATTACAATAGTACAACATCTCTCAACCAGAATGATGGCTTAGTTATATATGTGAAAAGTTCTTTGCTCGTCTCTGTCGAAGAGCTAATGGTCCAAGACGGCAACTGTCTTGTTATAAAAATAGGCACTGATATCGCGATCATTGCTGTATATAGACCTCCTTCTTTCAGAACTTAGAGACGTTTACGAACAATTTAAATCACATTTTACAAAGCTTATCAACTTTTAAAAATATTATTATAACAGGAGATATAAATCCTTACTATCCTTACTAATATTATAAATTCGAAAGTAACTCTGTCTGACTATCTGTCTGTCTGTCTGTTACCTTTTCACGGCTAAACCGCTCAACCGATTTAGATGAAATTTGGCACAGATATAGTTTAAAACCTGGGGAAGGACATAGGTTACTATTTATTGATGTAGGTACCACGCAGGCGGAGCCGCGCGCAAAAGCTAGTATAAATATAAATTGTAAGAACCATGACACATCTACCCAAGATTACCTAAATTTTTGTGCATACCATGGCATTTTGCCTAGCCACACTTTTCCTACACATCAAAGTGGGTCATGCTTAGACTACGTCATGCTCAAAACTAGGCTTCCGTGTTTAACACTTGTTACTAACTCGTCAAGAACTGACCACTCTGCTGTTTTACTAATACTTGAATTAACGCAAACTAAGAATATTATTCGCCCGCAACAAATGTCAATTATAAACATGATTCACCTAGAGCGTGATTTGTACAAAATTGACTTTACCCCAGTTTATCAACTGTCGACGTTAACATCTCTATGCCATTTGTTATTAATAAAGTACAAGAACCTATCTTGCACAATACATAACTAATAAAATTCAGTAGAAAATATTGTAATATTAAGCCATGGATAACTCCCGGCTTAGTCCGATGTATTAGAAACCGCGATAAACTACACAAAAAGCTAACCAATGCCCCGAAAATTCTACTCTTTTATCATATAAACGGTATCGGAAAATGTTCAATAATCTTTTAAAGAATTTAAAAATAGAGTACGATAGGTCACACTTACAAGGCCTAAAAAAGACACAAAGCAACTTTGGAAAATTGTGAAAAATGTCACGTTTACTTCATAAATCTGATATAAGTTTATTGCAAACACATTCCTATCCGCTTTCATCCTGTCAACAACGTCAATAAGTTTTTTGTAAATATTTGCACAACTTTGGCAAAAAAATAGAAAGTCAGTGCAGCACAAATAACAGTTCTCCTCCTCAACGTATCTTAAAAGCGGAAAATCTTTTGTTATGTTGGATCCGGATGAAAAATAATTGTGCACCTGGGTGGGACAATATAAGCTGTAACATATTAAAAACTTTTAAGCATATTCTGGTGCCTCCATTAACCCACATTTTCCGAATTTGTCTCTCTATCGGAGTCTTCCCACTATGCCTTAAAAAAGCAATAGTGATTGCCATTCATAAGTCTGGTACGAAAGACCTTGTAACAAATTCTCGACCAATCTCGCTATTGCCTACTTTCTCAAAAGTACTAGAGAAAATAATTAACAATAAATTAGTATAATTTCTTGAACAAAATTCCCTATTTTCCCACATGCAATTCGGCTTCAGACCTAAGTTGTCAACAACAGATGCAGTACACAATTTTACAGCTTTTATCACAGATGAACTTGGGAAAAGAAAATAAGTAATTGGAATCTTCCTCGACTTCGCAAAAGCATTATTTTGACACTGTATCTATTCATATCCTATTAAAAATTTTGATGCTTTAGGAATACGAGGCACACAGCTTAAGCTGCTAATAGACTATCTACAGAATAGGTATCAGTGCGTGAAAATAGGTAACATCATCAGTGCCAACTTACAAGTGCCACAATTCGGTATTCCATAAGGGAGTGTCCTTGGGAGTACTCTATTTTTGGTGTACATTACCGATCTTTGTAACTTAAGTTTACCTAGCGGCAAAATCGTTTCGTACACAGATGACACCGCCCTTCTCTTCTCCGCCAACACAAATGAGGCAGTCCTTAAAAATGCCTAGAGTGGGTTCGATGTGGTTAATAAATGGCTTAGAAATAACTTGCTTACATTAAATACTGATAAAACCAAATTCATTAAGTTTAACATGCGCAACCAACAAGATCATTTAAGTAATATTCGACTATATGCACACCATGGTAACAACACCATGAATGATGATTGCACATGTTCTGGAATCCATAGTACAACTAATATATTAAATATCTGGGGGTTATAATAGATCACACTCTTTCATTTAAACAACACGTAGCCGCTTTGTCAAGCAGACGACGTAAATTAATATTCGTTTTTAAAAAACTGCGTTATGTCGCAGATAATAATCTTATTATACAGATCTACAAGGCACTGTGCCAATCCATTATTCAATACTGTATTACCTCACGGGGAGACATCGCACAATCTGGTATTCTTCCAATTGAAAGAGCACTCCTAAAAGTAGCTACACATCGACCTTTTCGCTTGCCTTTTGTATCAAAATTCTAAAGTACTAACAGTCCGGCAGCTTTTTATACTGCACTCCGTACTAAAACAACATACTACTCTTGATTATAACCCGGAACTTACTAACACTAAGCGACGGAAAGATATCGTTTGTACTACTCGGTCTCAATCTAAGTATATTTTTACCAATAGGTTGTTCGCATTTTTAGGTCCATTTCTTTATAATAATAGGTATAAGCATTAGCAAAAATTATGCTAACACTAAGAAATTAGTTCAACAATATTTACAAACGTTGAACTACGATCAAACTGAAAATTTGATGACTGTTGTTCATTAAGTGTTACGCAATAAAATAGTTCTTTAAATAGTCATAGTAATCACTTAGTTTATAATGTAATTCATAAGTTTTTATATACAAATAATAATGTTTTATAAGTATTGTTTTAGAATTTATATCTATACAATATGTGCCCTTAATGCCTGTGGCACAGGTTTACCCTAGTACAGGCACCCCTTAAATATTACCTTTACGAAGTAACCTAAGCTCTGTATGCATTTGTACCAATTTAAGTTGAATAAATGATTATTATTATTATCATAAATCTATAAACAGGTGTCATTGCAGATGTTTTATATAGGTGTATGTATACATATCAAATTCACAGTGTGGTGAAAGTCATCAAACAACGACTCAAACATTGTATGTAGTAATATGGATAACAAAAACAAGTATCTGCAAAATATAACATTTTAAATGACAATTTCACCTGTACCTCCTTAGAGAGTTAGCTCAGCTTAACGTATTCACATCCTTTCTAGACGATTAAGATTATTTGAATAATTGAAGAACTGATTGATATATTCAACCTATACCGAAAAAATAGACGATATTACTATGAAACATTTATTCAACACAAGTCGATACAATGAAGTTTGTCAAATAGATCAAGCAATCCCAGGCGAGGATCTAGAGACTCAACAATGGGATCAACAAATTGAGACCTTTAATAATAATAATAATAATATTCTACCACATACACACAACACCATCTAGCCCAAACTAAGCAGAGCTTGTACTATGGATACTAGACAATGGATAAACATACACATATACTTTTTTTTGTAAATACATACATATTACCGGGGAGATGGGCCTCGTTAGCATTGGTTTGCAACCTGTCTAGGAGAAGGAAAACTCCGAAATCACACCCGGGGAGATGGGCCTCGTTAGCATTGGTTTGCAACCTGTCTAGGAGAAGGAAAACTCCGAAGTCAAACCAATTTTCAGGGAGCAGACCCGAGAATAAACCCCGATCCAAGGTATTAACCGACCCGTGCTGATGGATTCGTGGCCAGAGGGAAAGCTGGTCGTGAACGGAGGGTGCCTGTGTTGGTGGTCACAGGGCACAGGATGGATCCACCTTACCTCTGTAAAGGGCTCTGCGGAGGTGGACAGTATTTTCCCTAACAATCGTGGGAACGCATATGGACTTTGATTTTATTAATAATCCGCATGGCGGCGACGCGGTCCGCCACCCGTCACGTCTCGTTTCTCGCGAGGGCGAAAAGTGGCCTACGGAAAGCCGTTTTGCTACATTGAATGTTGGAGGAGGGATGGATGGAAAATTGAATGAAGTATGTCAGATGATGAATGAGAGAAAGATTGATGTTCTGTGCGTGAATGAGACGAAAAGGAAAGGCTGTAACACCACTAGGCATGGACCCTACACGGCGTATTGGTCCGGCGTGCCTAGCAATACCAGAGCCTGTCAGGGAGTTGGTGTTATTCTGTCTGCTAGAATGAATGAGTGTGTAAAAGAATTCGAATATGTGAATGCTAGGTTACTATGGATGAGAATGAAAGTAGGGATTACTCGTGTGTTTATGGTAGGGGTCTATGCACCCGTAAACATAGCAACGGGTATGTCTCAGAGTGCACGGGAAGAAAGAGAAGATTTTTGGGAGTGTTTAAGAGATGTCTTGAGGAAATGCAAGGAACACGAGAGGTTGATAATGTTAGGGGATTTTAATGGTTGGGTGGGAGTAAAGCGTGAAGGATACGAAAGGGTTTTAGGCAAGTATGGGGACGAAAGCGTGAATGAGAATGGAAAAAGGTTGCTTGAGCTATGTTTGGAGTGGAATCTCTGTGTGACAAACACTATGTTTGCCCACAAAAGAATCCACCAGTATACAAGAGAAGCAAAGAATGTAAGAAGTAGTATGATTGACTTTGTTGTAGTGGATGAAAGATTGAGAAAGAATGTCCTAGACACTCGGGTATATAGAGGTATTGGTGTCCATACCGACCATTTTTTGATTATGAGCCGGATACGTGGCCTCTTCAAAGGATGGCGACACCGTATACCTACCCGAACAAGTGTCCAAGAACGAATAAAAGTAGAAAATTTGCAAGATGAAGTATTGAAAGACGAGTATAAAAATCAATTGAGGAAAAGATTTGAAAGATTTTGTGACACTGATGATATAGAAGAATTATGGCAGTCGTTTAAGCATGAAGTGGTTGTTGTAGCGTCAGAAGTATGCGGTGTGAGCAAGAAGAGGAAAGTTATAAAATCGAAGAATGCGTGGTGGGATAAAGATGTGCAAGGGGTAGTACGTGAGAAGAAGCAGGCATGGTTGGACTGGCTATCTGTCAGAGCCAATGAAAGAATGCAAGAAGCAACGAATGAGGATGTGAATGAAGCTAGGAATAAGTTTATAAGAATGAATAAGGTAGTGAAAGATGTAATTAAAAGGAAAAAAGAGGAACTGAAAGACGAGTTTGATAGAAGATTATCTGAAGATTTCCGGACCAACGCGAAGTTCTTCTGGAAATCCATTCGCTCGGTTCGAGGTAAAACCGTAACCACAGAGCTGAAATCAATCAGAGATAAGAATGGAAGTTTACTGAATGAAGAAAAGAGCGTACTGAAGAGATGGAAGGAATATTTTGAAAGTTTATTTGAAAGAGAGGAATGGCAAGGGCAAAGTTTCGAAATGAATGATAATGATAGTAGTGATGAAAGCCCTATTAGTATGGATGAAATAATGAAAGCATTGAAAAGCATGAAATCAGGAAAGGCTGGTGGGTATGATAGGATTACAGTCGAAATGCTGACAGCTGGACAGGGTCTTATAGCAACTCAGTTGTGCCGCCTTTTTAACTTGTGCTGGAATACCGGCCGTGTACCAAGTGATTGGTGCAAGGCCGTCATAGTACCTTTATACAAGGGAAAAGGCTCACAGCAAGAGTGCAAAAGCTATAGAGGCATTAGCTTGCTCAGCGTCGTCGGTAAATTGTATGCAAAAGTGTTAATTGAAAGGATTGTGAAAGTAACCGACAAGAAAATTTGGGATGCACAAACGGGATTTCGAAAGGGTATGGGATGTACGGATCAGGTCTTTTCCTTACGGAGCATAGCCGAAAAAGTTTTGGCCAAAGGTCAAAAGGTCTATTGCGCATTCGTGGATCTGGAAAAGGCTTATGATAAAGTGGTGAGGAATGAACTTTGGTCGGCATTGTCCATGTATGGAGTGAATAGCAACCTCACGCGAGCTCTGAAATCTCTTTATGATGATTCCAGAGCGTGTGTTAGGATAAATGGGACCTACACAGAGTGGTTTAGCATCGATAAAGGTGTTAGACAAGGATGTGTAGCGTCACCTTGGCTGTTTAACCTATACATGGACAATTGTTTGAAAGATTTAAAAGATTGTGAATGGGGATTAAGAATGAATGAGTTATTTGTCAAATGTCTTCTTTATGCCGATGACCAAGTAATACTTGCGTCATCGGCGGAAGAGTTGCAGGCGATGGTAACTATTATGCATGGTGCTTTTGAGAGTAAAGGAATGAAAATAAATGTAAGCAAGACGAAAGTAATGGTATTTGAAAAGGAAGAGTACGTGACGATGTGTAATATTATGATTGATGGAGAAAAAGTGGAGCAAGTGAAAGAGTTTGTATATTTGGGTACTTTGTTTACAAGGGATGGTAAACATGACGGAGATATTGAAAGGAGAACGATTGCTGGCAACAAAGTGAATGGAGCCTTACGCGCTTTTATGAACAGTCGAAATGTATCCGAAAAGGCACGTTTGGCTGTTCATAGAGGACTATTAGTGCCCACACTTATGTATGGAAGTGAAAGTTGGGTATGGCAAAAGAAGCATGAGAGCAGAATAAATGCTGTAGAAATGAGAGCGTTGAGAAGCATATGTGGTGTGACTCTGAAAGATAGAATAAGAAATAGTGTGATTAGAGAGAGATGCGGCATGAAAGTGGATATAGTTACAAGAATAGAAAAGGGTATGTTAAGCTGGTTTGGACATGTAGAAAGAATGGACGAGGAAAGACTTACTAAGAAAGTTTATAAGGCTAGTGTGAATGGAACAGTCGCAAGAGGAAAACCTAGGCGAACGTTTCTCGACCAGATCGGAGGCGTCCTGGACAAAGGCCAGGTTAAGAGCTCCTTGAACCGACGAGCGTGTATGAGGAATGTGATGAAAGTGAATGAAGCCAGAGAAGTGTGTCAGGATCGTAGCAAATGGAAATCCGTAGTCTCTGCCTACCCCTCTGGGAAACAGGCGTGAATCTATGTATGTATGTATGTACATACATATTATACATAGAAACACCCAGACCAAGACAAACATTCATGTTCATGCACACAAATGTTTGACTTGTGCGGGAATCGAACCTTTGATTCGTATAAGCGTGTAACAATAAGGTGTGGTCAGATATTATGGTAGTAAAGACCTTATAGCCACATAAATTCGGTCAGAATGTCGACTTAAATTTCGTTAAAGTAGATTGTCATCAAATAAATGAACAGATGTGCTGAATAGAATTAGAAACTCAAGCGCGCTAATCTTGAGGCAGAACTTTTTCCGGAATAACTAGGTAAAAAAATAAGAATCTAAATAGTTGATATTGATTATTATGCAAACATAATAAAACTAAGTTTCTGAAAAATAACGTGACTGCGAACAGCGCCGGGGAACAAAGGACATATTTGACACTCATGGCAGTCGAAATGTCCGTTAAATCGAAATAACTGTAAGCATACAACATTATGTAGTTGTTAGAACCAGGTTCTCAATACAAATAATACAGAATTATCGTCGTATTTATTATAATTTATATATTATAGCTTTTTTGTAGGTATCTCATGCAAATGCAAATGATGCATAAACTTAAAATCAAAGGTCGAGATTGTATGGCTATTGCTCGTCATGAAAACACTCAGCTATATACTGCACTAGCTACATTAGCAATATAGAAAGACTTTGAATATATTTACTTTCAAAGTCTTGCCAATACGGCAACCTGCGTACCCAAGGAGACCACTGCAAACACAATTTGTATATTGAATAAGGCAGTTTTTTGTTTCCTTATATCTCAGAACTATTTGATAATTTTCTTTGAATGGATCTAAGACTAACGATATGCTTTTCTTTTAACCAGGTGTGATTAGAAGCCTCGCTGATAATATCGTCGAGTGTGGAATAAGAGTCCTATCTGAATACAGCTTCTACCCATATAGAAGTTCAGCAGCCACAGCGTTACCTCTCGAGTACTGCGGCGAAAAGGATGGCTCTTGCAAACTCATCAACGCCTGGCACGTTTCGAACATTACCATAGAAAACTTCGAATTTTTGAAAAACGAGCATAACTTCAAAAAGTATTTCATAAAAACAGGACCATATATCGAACATGTTATTTAATATTCCTAAGTTAATTGTTAGGAAAAAATAAAGTGTCGGGCATACTTTATATAACAATAAATTTAATTAATATAACAAGTGATATACTTTTGATACCCTACATCCGAACTATCTTAATCGTAACTAATATTATAAAAATGTGCATGTGGGTTGGTTTGTTTGTTACGCTTTTACTTAACTACTCGACCGATCATCATGAAATTTTTTCGGATTTCTTGTCATGGATACAAAAAAAGAAATAAGACGCATTTCATCCAGAAAAATTTTGTTCCCGAGGGATACTGTTAACTTCACACCGTGTAAAACGAATAGCTGTTATGTGAGTAATGTGCAACGTTGAGATATTAAGTAGTATTACAAGAGGAGACATCTATACTAAATTGTTTGCAACACAGTGTAATTGATGTCGAATGTTAGCCACTTGACTAAGTCGTACCTCAAGTCAAGTAAAAAGTAAATTTGTTTTATTTATATTCTCATTATGAACACAAATCTATACATCTATACAAATAAATAAAATTGAAGTGTCTGTTTGTAATGTCAAAATAACAGCTTTTTATCTAATGCATATGAAAATATATAAGGTACCTATACGAAAACATCTATTTTTAAAATTTTTGTCTGTCTGTCTGTTTGTTCCGGGTAATCTCCGAAACGGCTGAACCGATTTTGACGGGACTTTCACTGGCAGATAGCTGATGTTATAAGGAGTAACATAGGCTACTTTGATTTTAGAAAAAAAATAGGGTTCCGCGGAGACAAACACTTTTTAGTTAAAATCTACGCGGACGAAGTCGCAGGTAACAGCTAGTATATTATAAAGTTGAAGAGTTTGTTTGTTTGTTTGTTTGGTTGAACGCGCTAATCTCAGGAACTACCTGTTCGAATTGAAAAATTCTTTTAGTGTTGGATAGCCCATTTATCGGGGAAGGCTATAGGCTATATAACATCACGCTACGCTACCAATAGGAGCGGAGCATCAATGTAAAATGTTGCAAAAGCGGGGAAAATTCTCTTATGTGAAGCAGAGCAAGTTGCGCGGGTCAGCTAGTGTAATAATAAAATAGTTTTATAGCAGAATTTCGTAACGATACCGATGCTTTGATTTGTCAAGCAAAGGTTTTGGTGGTTCTTTTCTTTGGAACCTTAACTAAAAGTATAATAGTTAGGTATATTATTTTTTATACTTATGCCATAAACAACTAGTAGCTCTGATTTTACTTCCGAATTCCGATAGGTATCGGTAGATCTTAATCCATATCAGAATCAGAAATATTGGACTGTTAAATATGTTTTTTGTATAATACATGTACCTAAGTAAAATAAAATACAATTTTGTTCAAATTTTAATTTATTTTTTAATTGAAATTATCATATCTTTATTATTATTTCAACTTGTTCCTATTTTAATGTACCTACTTATTTGAAATATATATTTATTATTATTTAATTGTTAAAACAGATATCTTTAGTATTAACATTACATACAGCAAAACATACCAATTTATACAATTTTGCAAACATTGGGACATGAGATACCTATAGGTACCTACTTTTCAAGGGTAGGCACTATTGCCTATGTATAACAATTTTTTTAAATTTATAAATTGTAAATCATAAACATTTCCTTCAGAAATATTAATATTTTTCATAGGTGACTATTATTCGTATAATTTATTCATTAAATATAATATAAGAAATGCAACTCATATTTATATATAAACCTAATTATATAGCTGACCATAAAGATCCGCTGCCAACAAAGTTAATATAACGGTAAGTAGGCACATAAGCTAAATACTCGTATGAGGGATGAGTACAAATTTATGATATGATTAAATTTTTATATTGTCTACTTACCAGTCACAGCCATTTTATGTAAAGTAAAGCAGCACTTATAACTAAATAATCGAACTTTCTCTCGTGTATTCGTTAACAACAGTTTCTTAGCGACGCACACACTTCTAGGCCACCAAACATAATACGTACTAATAAATTGAGTTCACTCGTAGAATGATTGAATCAATTGAATGAAATGGATAGAGTAGGGTTTTACTTTTATGTTGTTGTTCTATATGGTTATCGATAAAGGACGTGTGTAAATTACGGCCTTAGTGGACAAGAATATAATTTATTGTAAAAATGTCTCATAATATTTTATTTGTCGCCTTCGTTTTCTTTGAACCGAACCTAGCGGGAAAAAGGATTTAATTTTTTTTTACATTTTATTGATTCATTAAACCATTGTGGCTTGGGACAACATTGCCAGTGTTGAACAAAAGGTATTTTTTATAAAAGTGAAATTATTACGAAACATTATTATTTATATTAAATTGAGTTTTTACTAATAATATTACTTGTGTTAGTAAAAGCTCCACATATTATGCGGATTAAACAGGGATGTAATAGTATCAATTCATTAATGTTGTGATTTATTTTACTAATCAATAGATTGACCAATTCAATGTAATGGCATTATTCAATATGTGGTAGTGGCAACACTTTTCGTTGGGCACTCGATCTTCAGTGTCATTTATCATTCGTGATGTGACAATGTTATGAGAGAGCTATAAAGTACAAATGCCTGGATTTTAAAAGGCAAAATACAATCCAAGCATGTAAGCCGTAAAGTATACAATGTGTACATTTTAATTGATAACAGCATTACTGTAACTGCTTAGTAGGCAGAAGAACAGCTGCTATGCACATATAATAGTATAATGTCCATCATATGGTATTTATGTTGGGCAAGGTTTCAAAATAATGTAGCACCTCCTGCACCACACCTCGATAGTATGTTTAGTCATAATGAAGGTAATGTAGTGGTTGGAGACTAATAAACGAATACCAAAATATACTATTGTTTACTTTAGCCTTTGTTTCTTGGACTATTAATTAAGCTTTAACAATAAATAAATAGTAACTATAGTTACTTGATGGGCGCTTGCTTTGCAGAGCGAGCACTGGCTACCTGAGTTCAGTTAAGTAACTAGTTTTACCCTAGTAAGCTCTGTAAACCAGCTATATAAACTTATTCTAGGTTTTTAGACAGAAACAAGTATAATTAATACTTTCATTTTGAAAAACTTGCTTTGTGCCAAAGTATCACCGGAGTAATTCTGTTCATTTTGGATGCCTTATATAGCTGAAACCCAACTAGATAGCATGTTGCAATTACACAAGGTTATAGAATACTAATAGTTCTTCGTAAAACATAAAGTTAAATTTTTGTCCATGCGAGGCCGAAGTTGTATGGGTTTGTTGCATATCTCCTTTTGGAATATAAGTAAATCCTTTTTTTATTTTTTCGAATGTAATAGGTAATCGTTGATTATCTCTGTATTAGTATTTATTAACTGCCTCCGTAGCGCAGTGGTAGTGAATGCGACTGCTGTGCATGAGGTCACGGGTTTGAATCCCGGGTCGGGCCAACAAAAGATATTGGATTTTTCTGTTTATAAATCTCAATACGAGCCCGGATTTAGGAAGTTGGCGGTGTTAGACACCCCCGTGCCTTGGAAAGCATGTAAAGCCGTTGGTCCTGCGCCTGATCTCTCTCCGGTTGTATCGGATTACCGTCCCATCTAATCATGACGGTTAGGGAACAGAGAGTGCACTTGTGTTTGTGCACATACTTGTGCACTATAATATCTCCTGCGCAGATGACCAGATTAAGATTGGCCGCCGTGGCCGAAATTCGGTCTGGAGGACATTATTACGATACTAGCAATAATTAATCGAATGTGATGCGAAGGAGTTCTATGATACGTTCTTACTCCTACTTTTTTATATTGATTATTTATTTCAGTTTTATAACATTTTAGGTATAGGTTGATTATATAATTATTAATTAACTTTATTGTAGGGGCGTTATTATGATGTGAGGAGGAAGAAATGATGGTCACATTGATATATTATTATACTTTCTTTACTGGTACCAGACAAAAATAAAATAAACTACATAATTACGCGACCTAGCTGAGCAGGTGTGGGGAGACGACTGCTGTGCTGCGCACACACAATAGCGCGCCTTGTATATAAATTTGTAGCGTCAGCAGCCGCTACAATATCCTTTAAAAAAAAAGCCCCTTTAAAAAAAAGAAAACATTATAATTTAACTAAATATCTAACAAACCAAAAGAACAAATGTACATAATAGAACAATAAAACTGGTGCTCGTCTCATATCATAACGTAAACAATCGCATCCTGTTACCAAGCGCTAGTTCTAATAACAATTTAAGCTATGCAGAAATAGTACACTGATTCAATACGTGGAATTATTGCGATTAACAGTGTAACGATATGAAATAAGTATACAAAGATACAACAGAAACATAAAAAAAACAATATATGTATGACACAAGAATGAAATGTCCGTCAAACTTCTCTTGCTCTTCATAAGCCGCTTGTCGAGAGCTAGTCGTACAAAGAAGCAAATATATTGTCAATCCTGCCAGCGACGTGTTGCTTGGGCCGTGTTTGAGATATATGACCGGGTGCGCTATCTAATGCAGTATCCATCCTCGCCTTCAAGAATGATCAGCCGCTTCGACGCGTGCACTGTTCCATAGAGTGCCACCGCCGGTCCTATGTCGTTTACTGCCCTCGGAGTACGCAGTGAATTGTCATCCTGGTGCGGAATGCTGCCTCGCTCCCAAGGTCAGCTCACCTTACGCTTGTCTTGATGTACGCACTGTCCTGCAGAGTGCCGCCGCTGTCGTGTACCGCTCCGGAATCCCTCTGCTGGCCATGTTGCCTTGGTCGCTCTTGTCGCCAGATCGTCGCGTCCTGTGTTTGAACTTTGGTTGTACGTGTCTTGACTCCGGTATTCAGCGCAGCTAGGTCCTAAACCCTCTTTGTAGGAGCGAAAAGGGCGTGTCGTCTCCTATGTGTTCGTATGCGTGTTCGGGTTACCTCCAGATATGAACATCCGCTGTTGCCACGCTGCACATGCGCTTGTCCAATTCCGCCGACCATGTGCACGAGCGTCGATGCCACATTTCCGAAGATTGCGTGTTCGATGTCGTGGGTCACCAATGTAGGGGTGATATAAGTAGCGTCAGCAGCCGCTACATGTATGTATAATACAATGTAGGGGATATGAAAAAAATCAATTTTATAATGTTTATTTGTATCGATATACATTAAAATGTATTACTTCTCTAGAACAGAAGGATTGAATCAAACTGAAGAACTGAACGAATGAACGAATTTATATATTTGACAGTTTGGGCTAAAATTTTTAGACAATTGACTGTTTTATTAAGTTCAGGAATCAGAATGAATCACTGCAGCTTTAAATACTTCTTTATTTAGTTACGTAAAATTTCCGTTAAAGTTATGATAATTCTAATATACAAGTTCTTTTTTATACAAAGATTATACAAGTATAATTCACTCAAACTTATTAGGATAACATATTATATTTTAAAAATGCATTTCAAAATAAATATGTATTTTAGTAGTTACCGAACTGATAAAAATAAGTCAAGATCAACAAAATATAGTGCTTACTGCTGTACAACCGACGGCGACGGGCGCGATAGTTTAGAAATGACTGTATTTTATCATTATTTTAAATAAAAAAGTTATTTTAAATACAAAATGAAATGTCACGTGCCTGGACCCAATGTTAAAGGCAAGTGCTTATTTATACGTCATAGTAACATCTTGTTTTTCGACACCCGGTATGCGAGGGCTTATTTTACGCGTTTTATATTTTAGTTTTAGGAAGAACTGTTCACGCTCTGGCCAGGTTTGGCGATGAGCTTTACTTGGAATCCCTTCCAGATTGTATACTCTTAAGGACATTGAATGCAGCTGAGTCAGCTTATGCCATGGTGAAATTCAATAAGAGTTTCTTCTCCTACTTTAATCATAATTATTACTCTACTGAAGATAACGAGGGATTAAAATGTAAAATATCCATGAAGTCTGCACTGAACACATTTAAATCTCCAGCACATATGGATAAACAAGTTGAGAATTTGGAAATCAAGCTTGATCCAGAATCCTGTAAAGTTATATTCCAGTTAAAATGTCGGCATGGTATTGTGAAAACACATTTTGTTTCTATATTGGATTGTAAAGCAATGCAAGCAGTGTACACAAAGGATTCTGTACCAAATAGGTAGGTAAAACAAATCACTGCATATATTATATAAGATATCAATATTAATCAAGCAGCGACAGCCTAGTGGGAGATTGTTGGACTGCCACGCAGAGGTCTTGAGTTCGATCCCAAGGCGCACAACTCTGACTTTTCGAAGTTATATGCATATTAAATAGTTGATTATCACTTGCTTTAACGGTGAAGGAAAACATTGTGAGGAAACCTGCATGTCTGAGAGTTCTCTATAATGTTCTCGAAGATATGTGAAGATGGTGGACTATACTAGGCTAAACCTCCTCACGCTAAGAGGAGGCCTGTGCCCAGCAGTAGGACAGTTTAATACAGGGCTGATATTATTATTATATAATAATCATTACTATTTATAATTAACCTTAACTTTTTAAGCACCGCAGTCTTAGCACCGCAGTCTTGTATAGAAGACTAACGTTTCTGTGCCCTCCACACCACGTCTTTATTAGAAGATAATGTCTAATGGTAACATTTATTAAAAACAATACATAAAATAAATAGTTTGTTTTATTTTGTGTGTAATTTTAGTATTGCTGAAATCTCTACTTTTACATTTTTATTTCAATAGAGACCTTTGTTTATTTTAAAAACAGCAAAATTGAAGTAGCCAAAATTTTTCAACTGTTATGGATTTATAGCTTGGCGCTGTAGGGCACTTCATATTCGGCATAGGTTGGTGCATAAAATGTTAAGGGTTAAAGCTTTGAGCAGAGAAATATTAGCCCTATATCATGCTTTCTTTTCACACAATAATGACTTAACTGAGGAATAAATTTAGCATATTCAGTGATTTTCTATAGCACACCAATTTGGTAGATGTGCTAAAGAAAATCAACAAAAATGCTAAATTCAGATCAGATTTATTTTAACAGATCATTTAAATATTTAATTTTGTCAGTCTATAATCTTTTCACTCCTCTCTCTGGAACTTTATTTTTATCAAACAGGATATAGGTAATATGGTTTTAGATTTGTAAAGTACATCAAGCATGTAAGTAATGTTTGTAAAATACCCTAATGCTAGTCATGGATCTCACCTCGGTACGAGAAGGCTATAGCCAATAATAATTGTTTTTGCATAGTTTTCCTTTACTGAGGGTGAAAGGAATATTGAACTACTTAGTATAAGTAGCTATAAGTCCTTCTCTTATTGTAATAAGTTAATGTACCACCTTTAGAAGGAAACCACAGCTAAATTTAGGTAAGTACACCCGCTGTATTGACGTCAATATGGCAGGTGTTCTATTATATTTTATAATTTAACCATTACTAATAAAATATAATAACTTCAAAAAATTTACCTAAATTGTACCTCAAGTAAAACAAAACACACTTGATCAGTTCGATAATTACTGAGAAATAAAACAATCGTCTCTTGTGTCTAAGCGAACACCGATAATTATCATGAAATATTGATATAGTTTAATATACACCTATATTTTACGGATATTTTTAATTACGAATTATATGAACACAAATAGCAACCCCGAGGCGACACCAACAGACTGCAATGCAGTAAGTCTCACATCTCATTTAATTCTACAGGCGTTTAGGCATCAAAATAGTAAATTGATAATAACTTTTTATACTTAAAAGCTATGAAGTCCAAAACGATGTATATGAAGGTAGAAATCTAGTAGCAACTTGGTTGAATGAAACTCGATTCATTTGTGCAGTTTGTTCTCACTGGATAGGTGACCAGCCATCCAGATGTCAGAATGGCGCGTCACCTTTAAAAGTAGTATACTTTTAGAACAACGGGGGTAGCAATTATATGACGATTAGTAAGCAACTAGTAGCAATTAGGTAGCAACTTTCTATAATTATTTCGATGTAAAATATGGGTAGTGACCTGCATGGCTATAACAGGGGCGTTTCCGACCACGCCAACTGCAGCGTTAGAGGTCCTGCTGGATCTAACGCCGCTACACATTGTTGTCGAGTCAGAGGCGATAAAGGCGCTACATAGACTATCTGTGCATGGGCTGTGGAGCGTCAATATGCCGGTAACTCGACACACAAAATTGGAGATCTCAAAGGATCTCAAAAGGATTATGAGCATGGGATGCGACAAAATGCAACCATTGCACATATTCAAAAAGAATTTTAAGATAAAGGTCCCCACGAGGGACGAATGGAGACAAGGTTTACAATCCCCTGACAAGGGTTGTCTCAACTGGTTCACTGATGGTTCCAAAATGGAAACAGGATCGGGCGCTGGAATCTATGCCAACGACTGTAAGGTGAGCCAAAGCATGGGCAAATATGCAACGGTCTTCCAAGCGAAAACTTATGCTATAATTGCCTGTGCACTGGAGAATATCAACAGTGGTGTCACTGACAGGACTGTGTATATTCTCAGTGACAGTCAAGCTGCTCTCAAGGCTCTGGACTCGTGTAGGGTGGACTCCAGGCTGGTCCTGAACTGTGTTAAGCTCCTTAATAAACTAGGCAGGAAGAACACAGTCAGACTGGTGTGGGTTCCGGGGCATGCAGGGGTGCAGGGCAATGAGGAAGCTGATGAACTAGCCAGAAAGGGCTCGGAGCAACTATTTGTGGGCCCCGAGCCATTCGTGGGTCTCTCTGAGAGCACCGTAAAGGCAGCTTTGAATGCACACGGCAATGAAAAACACAGGCTAGAGTGGATGGCCCTTAGGGGTCTGGAACACTCCAAGAAATTCATTGCAAACAGAGCCACAGGTATCACCCGGAGGTTATGTGGGTATAGCAAGAGCCAAATGCGCCTGCTCACAGGAGCGTTCACTGGCCATTTTGGCACCAAAGACTTCCTGTGCAGATTGAGATTGACGCACGATTCGATCTGCAGAGCCTGTGGTGAACAGGACGAGTCCATATCGCACCTACTGTGTGAATGCTACGCGTTGGCTGGACTTAGGATGGGTCTGATGGGATTGGCATATCCAAACCCTGAAGACTTTCAGGCTTCTCCCTCTGAATTGTACACTGCAGCTAATGCAGTACATTCATAAGGAGATAGCTAAGGGATGAATCTTGGGGCTGACACAAAAGATCCCACTGGGTCGAAGTGTCGCCGGTCTGTACTGACTGGCCCCCACACACAAGATAAGATAAGATGGGTAGTGACCGGCCATTCTGATGGTCACGAACACCCGCCATATTGACGTCAATACGGCGGGTGTACCTAAATTTAGCTGTGGTTTCCTTCTAAAGGAGGTACCATTTTATTTAACCGAGGTACTAAATAGCACAATTTAGGTACATATTTTTGGTGTATGTTATTATTACTCGATTGATTAAGATACACCCGCCATCTTGACTCTCACGTTCCTCTCCCATCAGGTTTGCACCAGGATTTGCCTATGGTTTAAGAATTAAATGTTTTTAACTCAGTCTTTGCCACAAGTAACTTCATAGCTTGTTTCTAGTGACTAGTCTTACTACACAAACAACTAATGTTAAGTTTTTACAAGCTATTTTTAAGATTTTTAAGACAATTCACCTTAAAAAGAGCTTGTGAAATAGGTACTGATATTAGACATCACAGCCATTACAGATGTACATTAATTATTATATAAGATAACTCATGATGCTATGCATTTATTTATTATATTTTGATCACTGAGAATGCCCAGCACTTCAGCAATTAACTTACTGGGCCGATTTTATTATTTATATATTAACGTTTTATGCGCTTACCTAAATATCGATTGCCGTGCCCCTAGCGCCCGGCTACAAATCGATAAAATAATACCTACAATAATTAGGGAGGTGCAGAAATACAGAATTTTAAGTAAATGTTGAAAATCATATCTCAAACTCAAAGCATTATTCAATAATGGTTTTAGTTGTACCACGCAGTTAATAGAACGAAAATAAAACATGTATCGTGCATGTTCTGTCGCAGAAATACAACACGGGCGGTAGAGGCACGGACATATGTGTTGCATAAATGCGACACAAGCGGTAAAAAGTAATTATGACAAATTGTAAATTAAATGTTACAGAATAACATCTCCTCAAAGAATTTTATCTGAGGCACTCAACAACTTTCAAAGTTCTGATGACCAAGTCACACTAGAAGCAAGTCCACACTCCCTCATCCTGCGGAACTATATTAACTGTAATGTTGACCTCACCAAGATTATAAGAACACAAATCAGTCTGAAGCCATTAGAATTTGATAGCTACACTATTGGAGCAGAAACAATAATTACATTCACTCTAAAAGAATTTAGAGCCTTATTAGCATTTGCAGAAGCCCTCAATTTACCTTTACAACTACACTTTGAGACAACTGGCAAGCCTGCAGTGTTTATTGTACACAATGGTACTACTTTTGAAGCACATTTTGTATTAGCTACCACAAAGCCCGACAATGCAACACAAGCAACTTCAACCCAGAACACAAGTATAGAAAGAAGTAAAAGAAAAGATACCAGTACTCAAGGCTCTGTTAAAAAGAAACCTCATCTGGACATTGATGTTTCAAAATATTTAGATGAAGATTCACATTTGTTTAACTTTATAGACATTCCTGAAGATATTCACGTAAATAATTTAAATGGTAGTGTAAACAAAGATAATGTTATCGCAAATAGAAGTAAGGTAGATATGATGGACTGTGATAATATTCCAGCTTCCCAAACATCGAAAATGATGATCAAGTCAGTGTTCAAGAGGTGTTTTGAAAGTACATTTGATCCAAGAAGTATACAGGGTGCAGTTTTAGCAGAGAACTCTGATAGTGACTAATACTAATAAATATGATGTAAAATCCTGCTTTAAATATTTTGTTATAAGAATTACATAATATTTATTTAATTAAATTATTTTTGTTAAATGTCCCTGAATTGCTCTACAATGCATTATAGGTACTCTAAGGTGAGAAATGAAATAACATTATCACTGCATTATGATTTTATAGCAAAAAATATACATACAGGGAAAAGTATTATACACACATCACAAATCAATGTTCGATGATATAGAGTGAATACAAGGAGTTTTTAATTATCATCTTTATAACTATTTTAATTTCCACATCCAAAATGGTAACAAAACTTTCATTTAATCATACATAAACAATTGACAGCATTAAGAAAAATGTACACAATCTAAACAATATGCAACAAGTTGTGTTCAAAGAAAAATATGTCGATCATCGCCATGTATCTGTTGAGCAATTCATCTGGTATTGTTGACTACATCACCATTAAAATAAATATGTTATATAAAGCTGCCATCTCATCCTTTGCTCTACTCATATGTGCATAAAGGACAGGGTGGAATCGATACAATGATAAGTTTACAAAAAGTTATATTTATTCAGTAAAAATTATAATTAAGTATTAAATTTACTAATTAGCACTAGAATAAAATTGTAGTTCTGAGAAGCGACGTTATAAAAGGTACCAATGTGTATTGCATCGCATTGAATCGGTAACTAACAATTTACATGCAAAATACAAGTTTTGTAGCCCACTTGACACTAATATTTTTGCTAAGTTTGTAGTGTTGCATGTTTATATTTATACAGTAGCGAGTTGCGACACGTAATAAATAATTTTTGTATAAAATTACCTCAGATTTGGTTTCTACTATACAGAGATCAAACTTGTAATCATATTAGGAAGTAGGTAAATAGAACAAAATGCAGATTTGTTTTTCTATAAAATATTACCATACATATTTCATTATTATAACAATAGCTAGCTAACATGTCTTAAAAAAGATGAAAAAGACCTTGGATTCTATTTTAATTTATTATTTATAAAACACGGCAGCGATACCATTTAATTACAATAAGTATTTATTTTAAATCAATTTCAATATTGTCTCTGGGTGCCCGGGTGGGGGGGCCCGCACTATGAGTCACGCCGGAGCCTGCTCTCAACAACGTCCTAACTGCATCACCAAACACTCACTATCCAACTAAATTAATGAAAAAGGGCACTGTTATTTAGGAACAATCCTCTTGGCTCTTTCTCACACACTGTGCTACTTTTCTTTTAAACTCCGAATATGATTCTCTCCATTCTTTCTGTAAAAAGAAACAGAATGAGCACTCATCTACTATTGTCGTGCGCATACGCGCGGGTCGTGTTCGTGAGACGAGTCGGTGCGTGCAGCGACCTAGCGTGAAATAACGATTCAATGTTGTGTGATCTCGGTATAGTTGTGTCACATGGCCCTTTTCCAATGATAATATTTTGTGATCTAAATCCCCTCTCACTCCTAAAAGCAATCTTCTTGACTTTTCCTAACACATCTGGCAACTTTCTTTTTGAAATCCGAATATCGCTCTCTCCATTCTTTCTGTGAATGCAAACAATAGTAATATGAGAATGGACATAATTACAGATGCAGCATACATATTCTAACTACATTTTAGCAGTGTTAGAAGATACATACTCTATAGCAGTAAACATTTAGAATTGACTGGTACTACTATATAGCAAATGTACTTCACAGTTCTTAAACTAAAATGCAGCCAATGTCAATCAATACAACAAGCAGGACACACATATCTAAGTTACATTAATAACTAAGTAACATTCATATAAATAGACAAGTTTAAAAGGTGTCATGCATATTTTTGGGTTATCACATTATATTTCGCAATTAATTCTGAACATTAAAACCAACCCATTGAAAGTTCTATATAGTCTTTTACTGATTCACCGAATCTACAGAGACTTGTGCTTTTGTTTGTATTGTAATTCAAGCTGTATTTGGATTTAATCCTTTGAACGCCATGGACGTCAAATCAAAACATGCTCACGACGCCACCGACGGCATGGCAATGGCGTCGGTGGCGTCGCCGCGTCGTGAGCATGTTTTTGACTTGACGTCCATAGACGTCCGTGGCGTTCAAAGGGTTAAGAATATTCACTTGCCGACCCAAAGCTGTGCATAGCAACCATATGCTGCATTTAAACTGTGTAACTTGTCATATCATACATCTTTATTTACTTTAACTATTTTACCATCAAACAAAACTATTTCATTTATATATTAATTTAGATTTACAAGTAAAGACATTGCTAGAAAAACTACATCACCCAAATTTGGCCCAGCAATAACTGAAATATAATGATCAGTAAAATATAATTTCCAAATATCTACTACTAGCACATCATTTATATCAAAGACAACTATAACATAGCCTATATTATCTACGGATACTATAGAATAGAATAGTCACGATTTTGCTTAGTGTAGCTTGCCACCACAGTCCTAAAAACTACCCCTGTGTATGTATTAACAAACAAATTTTAGCTATTTATATTAAGAGTACCGTTATACCATTTTACAAATCAATTTCTAATAGTTAAGTTAGACTATAATAAGATAAGGACTTCAATAATTAAAGACCATACATGACTACAAACAACTAAGTAATGATGTAATATTGTAAAAAAGTAAGTATTATTGTGATTAGAACAATCTGATTATTTTACTTTTTTTCTGCAGAATGCAGATAGATAAACTTATATGTATTATGTTATATGACTATAATTATGAACTCAATCTTTCTGCAACTATACACACATCACACCTTGATAACAAAAGTGGCTTTAAACAAAAAACGATAATTCTGAGTTAAAACCACATCTGGATTGTTTAAAAGCAAGCGCTTCTAATGCAAAAAAAGACATTCCAATAGTTTGGATACTTTTTCCTAGAGGCCGCTAGTGTCACTTTATACTTTTAGTAAATGCGACTGAGTAGTGATTCATAAGGTGACACTTCAAGACTGGCATTTGGAGGAAACGCACACTGCGTTGAGTAAAAGTGTCTATTTGTGTTTTGTGTCGTTTCAAACGTAATTTAGGCCAATACCACCCTACTGAAGTAATAACTACATAAATGGTATTTTACAAATAGTGTCGCTTATTTAGTTAAAGTAACACCGAAATCAATTTTGTGATGAACTAAAACATATATTTTTTTGTTTATTGCCGTTTTTAACGTAATTTCCTGTAGCAGGTCTTCTGATCTTCGTATAATATATAAATGTCATTTTATGCATAGTGCGGTTTTTTGTTAAAGTAATAATATTTTTATTGTTTTAAGTGCCAGTTATACTATAAAGTTAATAGAATGATAATTATTTCACTTTATTAACTAAGTGTCATACTGAGTAGATACCTATCTTGCGACGTGTATTTAAAATTTTTAACATGTGAAGTTTTGTCTAATGCCATTTCTGTAGTGACTTCCAATCGAAATTATCAATTTCATTATCAAACATTTTTATTTCATTTTTAGGATTATCAACATGGATCCATAAAAAATAGAAATAAAAGAATATTTCTTCCTTGCAAGAAATTGTCCAGATTCCTAAAAAAGTGAATCTGTTGGAGCGAGGTCCAGGGAGTATGGTCCAGGGAGTATGGTGGGTGTCGGAGACATTCCAATCACAGGTCCTCTAATTTAGCGACCGTCTGTCGTGAAGTATAAGGTCTAGCGTTGTCCTGAAGCAGCAGTGGGCTACTGCAATTGACCAGTCTCGATTGCTTAACAGCTAGCTTTTTCATCATGGTTTGCAATTGTTGACCTTACAGGTCTGCCGTAATCGTCTGGGCAGATCTTAGAAAGCTGTAGTGTATGACACCAGCACTTGTCCACCAAACACACACCAGTACTTTTATCTGCGTCAAGTTTCGCTTGGGACAGGATTGACCGGTTCTCCTGGGTTCAACCACTGTGATGAGCATTTTCTATTTTTGTACAGGATCCATATTTCATCACAAGTAATACGATACAAAATTGCCTCGTTATTGTGACGGTTGAGTAATGTAACGCAGCATTCAATGCGTATTTGTTGGTGTGCTTCATTTAATTCATGCGGTACCCATGAGCTTTTCACTTTTCCAATTTATTTAAAGTGATTTAAAATTATTTTATCACTCACACCGTAGCCTGCCGCTAACTCTGACGTAGTTTGCGATAGATTCACGTTCACGATCACATTTAATTCTTTATTGCTATCTCTCCGGTCTACGGCTGTCCACTGGGTTTGTTCTGTGGGTCAACATTTCCAAAACCAAAACATTGAATCCACTAACGTATCGTGCTTTCTTTTAAAGTAGCTTCCCTATGCACGTCAATAATTCTTAATAAAATCCCTTGAATTACTTTATAATTTTTTAAACATTCTATGTTTAAAACATTTTTGTTTGATTTTTGTAAGTTTTAAGAGTAGTTAATTAATGCTTGATAAAATAGGTATATTGAAACACTTTATAATCGTTGTTTCGCGATTGTACTGATTGCAACTTAATTATTTTTGCCAATTAAGTAATGTTCCTTCATACTATGCCATAATTTCATTTTATTTCAGTCATTTTTCTAACCCCTATCATAAAATATACGACAACTTTAGGTAATTATTCCAAAAACGGATTGGTTTACGTAAAAAAAAAGGCACTATGCGAAACTTTTTTTAAGTATATTATTTTCTTAACCCATCACACGCCAGCCTTATCAAAAGGACTACATTATTACTTGCATGTTTTTAGTACCTAACTAAAAGTAGGATAGTCGAACTGATAAGTGAAATTAATTGCAGTGTTATATTTCAGTTATTTGCATAGATATTAATCACAATGCTGAGTTAAAAACTTTAAAAGGCCATACTGAAAAACTACTTTTTTTGGATAACGCCACTTTTGTTTTAGAGGTGCGGCATGATTTTAACTTACTTATGATAATGAGTGTAATAAATGCAACAATACACAACAAGAAGAAAATATATTTGTTTAACCTGTAAAATGTTGTCTTGCCTCTTCATAGAAGAATTTATCAAATAATCTAGACTAAGAAGACTAACAAATAAATCACTTTTTGAAAGCCTTGAAAAGCTTACCAGAATGTATACAACACAATGTTTTTAAAGATAATAAATGCTGACACATTTTAACTTACCGCAGCGTCAACATTAGCAGGGCTCTCATCATTTGGGTCTGCCAGCATGGAAATAACACTTATGAGAATGGTCTCCACTGTGTGAACTGGCAACCACCTTTCTGACGCCTTCTCATAACCCCATTTGTCATCACCAGGCTCATGCAATATTGATATGCACACATCACCATTCTTTTCAACTGAAAATTTAGATTATATTACATAGCAGGTCTCAATATAAACACAAGAGAGTAATGAAAAATTAAATAATAATAATAATAATAACGCCCTTTTATTCTGAATCGCTACGGCTATGGCTAATGGCTATACATGTTTTCAAATTCATCCATTAAAGTATGTCTCGCAACTCGGCGTGCCTTCTGGCATAGTCCTCCTTCAGGTCTCTCCACTGGGCTCTGTCCTCTGCTACTCTGGTCCAGTATGGTCTCAAGATTAGGCGGATATCATCTTCCCATCTTGTTTTCGGACGCCCTTGTCCTCTGGTATCCTCTCTGGGGTACCAGAAGGTTACTTGCTTGCTCCACTTGTTTAATGTACAACGTAGCATATGTCCTGTCCAGCCCCATTTTAAATGCACTATATGGGGTATTATATCTGTGACCTTAGTTTTCTTCCTTCATGCACGGGAGGATACAAGTGTTGAAAGTCTTTCTCTTAAGGTGCATGCTTAGATCTTTGTTCTTCATTATTTCTTTTAGAGACCAGTATTTATATAGAATTACTTCACTATAATATATACTGACTCTGATCAAACAACATCCAGGTTCTCATAATATATACTAAATAACTAGTAGAAACAAAATTCCACTAAGCACAACTGCATTAAAAATTTGTAAACATACTTCTCATACTACCATTATGTAACAAGAAATCATGCACTGCCACTAAACTGGTAATTTTAACTATAGATTGTGTAGGGCACTATTGAAGAAGAAGCAGAAGTCTTTCAATAGAAGAGTTACAATCAACTATGACAGTTTTAATTATATTTAAATGATTTTTATTTGGATTTATATAAATAGCTTTATACTAAGTTTTGCACTATTAAAAGTATACTGCATCTCATTATATGCATAATCCATGTACATATAACAATTGTATTGAAGGACATAGATCTCCATACTAATTATTCAACAGTCTTCACAATATAAACCATATTTGCTAGAAAATTATCTGTATCTTTATTTTTTAAATAGGTATAGCCTTTATTTAATAATAAAAATATAATATGTGGATAAAGGAGACATTTACTTACTATTTGGATGCCATATTTCAGTAACAAATTTCATCCGGGGTGGCCTCAGTGGATATTCCTTAGGAAAGTGTAAATGTGCTTTGAAGAAACCACCCTCACTGAAAATGAAGATTTTACATTTTATGTAATTTAATATTCAGCAATAATCCATATTACATTTTATGTAATTTAATATTCAGCAATAATCCTATAAAACTTTACAACACAACAAAATATAGAATGCTTAGTCACAGACAAATTTGCACACAAATTAAACTTGATTTTGATGAATTTGTATATTTTTTGAGACATTAAGTCTAATAGGTACTTACTATAACGTGTCTGGAGGACCAATGATGAGGACTTCCCACCTATATATGTCATTGTCATCTATCAATCCAGCAGAAAAACCTTCCACTGGATTTTTGTTTAATTCTGTAAACAATAAGTTGCAAATCTACAACCTTATGAAACACTCATACATATTTTAATGAATTAAGACGATATCTGTAAGAAACTCTGATTTCTGCCAACTATAAATATAATTGTAAATACGTCAAAGAAATAAACTGACTAGGCATTTAGTAAACTATACCTGGTTATTTTACTTCTTTGGCTTTGGCACGAACACCTGTCAACGCAGCGGATATTGATTTTGTAATATCGAGACCAATTTTCGATATAGTTAACAAAATTACCACATGTATATCACAAAAGACGTTTCAAACTTACGGTGTCGTATCATCCCAACCACAAAGATACTCAAAATTCGACCCGCTGAGGTCAATGATTGCTTGAAACTAGTCAGACAGTAGAAACAAGAGTGACTGGCACAAACTAAAAGAAAATATCAGCAGTACACTTACCAGCTAGCTGCTTTTTTAATAAAAGCGAAGACTGTGGCTCTGACATTAATTACAATTGTGAAATTTACCCTGACGACACGAAACAAATGATTTTTCCACTAAAGATGGCTGGCTAAGTTTTGAGCAGGTTGTGAAACATATGAGTTATTACTTGTTTCCGGTAAAGTGTTGCCACTAGATACATATCGCAATAAACACATCACATAAACTAAACTAAAATATTTATTTATATACTACCGGTTACAATACGCTGTGTATATTATATAAATATATGTTTTTCTAATTTATTAAAAGAAAAAATAACTATACTTTTTACCACTATTATTTTAAAACGTAGTCTCTGTATAATATGACTAACACTGTG
Organism: Catocala sponsa; assembly: GCA_963564715.1. Taxonomy (NCBI): domain Eukaryota; kingdom Metazoa; phylum Arthropoda; class Insecta; order Lepidoptera; family Erebidae; genus Catocala; species Catocala sponsa. The sequence goes on along the minus strand of OY751343.1, from coordinate 11,395,674 downwards.
CCATTTTACATTATAACAAAATAATTATTCTGGTACATATATGTACCATATTCCGTAATTTATTATTAGGTACGTTATATCAAGCTTATTCGTTATAGCCAATTTTAATTTTGTATTAATGTAATGGCAACATATACCGGAAGAGCCTAACGCCATCTATTGTTTAAAATTAAATTTAGCACGTCAACGAGTCCTCGGCGCGATACTGCGAGCAATGTTGACTACGTAAAAATATCTATCTAACAGCTACCAAATTACCTACTGTTTAGTCATTCAGGTTATTTTTGCGTTGATATTGTACAATCATCGCACTATATAAATACAGACTACTGTTTGTAAGGCATGTTGAAACTAGAATAGTCTATTATGAAAATAAAAATACAGCTTTAATTTGTAGGTTTATTTATGAAATAACCACTTATTGTATTATTTTGATAACAACTTATTCACTTTCACTGGCTTTCCTTAATTTCTTATGCTTTGGCTCTGTGTGGCCATTCATGTGTTCTATTTTTCTTTTCTTTTTGTTTTTCCTGGAAGCTTTTTTCTGTTGTTTACTCTGTTTTTCATTAATCTGCTTATTTTTAGTCGTGTTTACAGAGCCCTTATAGGATCCAACAATATCGAGCAGTGCCTTAAAATGTAACTTAGTTTGAACTTTACAACTTTCATGGAACATTTTTATTGTATTGATTAACTTTTTTAGTATGACCAAGAAATTGTTCTTTACTGTAAATTCTGTTTCAACATTTAATGTTTTTACTAAAGTTCTTTCGAAACTAGCTTCTATGTTCATCAAACAGTTAATGGCTTTGTCAGATGTAGGTTTGTTTCTCTTTTGAGCACGATAAAATCCAGCAATCAGCTCCAGTCCTTCATTGCGTCGAAATTGGCGCACATTATTGTTAAATACATTTTCTATAACTATTGGTATTAACTCATAGCTGCCATCCCACTCAGTTTGCAGAATGTTGTGAAAGAAAATAATTGGCAGTACACAGTTTCGATTTTGAAAATAGCTTTGCAGAGATTCCTTTAATATTTCCAATAATGTCAAACCATTGTTGCCTTTTTTTGGCGATTTGGACTGTTTTATCTTAGATGAACAGTGGATTATAAATGTGGCGAAAAATGTAATAACATCACCTAGAGCTTGAAACAAAAAGTGGGACCTTGCTCCTTTATCTATAGTTGCTTTCATGTAGTCACATAAGATATTAATATTAACATCATCTACAGAAGAAAACTTTCTCACTTTAGCAAGTGTTTTAATAGTTTTCCTTACTCTGTTCTCCAGTTCATTAAATTGGTTGTCTTGTATGCAAAACTCTAGACATCTAGTAAGAGGTGCAATCATTCCAAGGCAAATTTCCATAGATGGATCCTTTTCTAAGTAAATATCAATTAGATCGAGGACCCTAATTCTGAAATCTGAAAGCGACTTTTTGTCTTTGCGATCTTTTTTATTTTTCTTGCCTTTGCCTTGGTGGAATTGTTTGAAAGCCTCTGCTAAGGCTTCGTCAAGTTTCTTTCCTTCTTCTTCATCAATCATATCAGCGTCAACACTTTCAGTGTCGGACTCAGGCGCTGCGGCGCCTAAAGCTTTTTGAATTGCTATTCTTAATTGATCAGGCGTTTTTAAGTCATCCTCATCTTCTTCTTGACTGTCACTACCTCCTTCTTCACTTTCCTCATTACTGTCATTCTCATTTTCTTCATCTTCATCATTATTATCGTCATCACTGTCTGCCTCGTTTTCAGAATCAGTGTCTTCTTGTGTTAGTGGATTAGATTCACTCTCAGGATCTAACACTGATACTATTTGCCCAATTGATGAGGGAGTCAAATATTCCGATAAAAGTCTAAATACACATTGTACAACAGACCTGAGGACACTTGATTCAGCTGATAATATTGATAGTAAGACCTCCACTAGTACTTCTATCCATTCAGGTTCTCCTGAAAGGTCTCCTTCTTTCACAACTTTAGTTTTCTTTTTCTTACCTTTTCTGTAATGCTCATAACAACTTTTAAGTTCTTTTATTGAACTTCTCGCAATTTTTACGTGGAGTGGTTCGGAGAAAAGGAATAGGCCCAGCTGATACAGCAAAATGAGGAACACATTATCGACTTTTGACTTTGTATCATTCTTTTCTATATTTTGGCAAACTTCCATTAGCATCTCCCAACATTCCATGTTCTCTTGAGGGAATTGTTTTTCTATTTTAGTTCGCACCTGTTCTTTTTGAAGAATACTGCATATAAAGCTGCATAAAGATGATAGGACTGTGACCAAGTTGTCAACGTTCGAAAAACGAGATGTGAAACAACGGTAGAAGCAGGACTTGATGGAATCTGGAAAGTTAACCATAATAATATTAGAATTATTACATATTAATATAATTAAAACTGTAAAATATTTTAAGGGTTTTCATATTTACTTGATAATTCAGAGCTAATCGCCACAGTTTCATCTCCACCAACTTTGAAGAATCCAAAACACAATAACAGCTTCATGTATGTCAATTTAAATTCTGTATCATCTTTCACAGACTCATGGCTCACTAAGTATGACAATAGCTCAGCAGCCTTTACTCTTTCGTTATTGTACCAATTCCTCTCAACATCTTCTTTAATGAATTTCTTAGAAGTGTTTATGAGGACTCCTTTGAATAACTTGGACATTTTTTTCACACCATCTTTATTCAGATCAGCAATAATTGATTTGACAATAGTTGTGCCTGTGATTTCTGTAAAGTTCATTTCGCCTGGACTGAATAGTAATTTTTTCAATATCTCAACTCTTACACTATTGTCAACATTTTCCAATTTTAACGCTTTAGACAAAGCATTCAGTAGTTCTTTCTGTTTCTTGATCATAATTTTGCTGTCATCTTCATGGTCTCCTTTCTTGCTTCTAATCTTGCTTGCAGTCTGGAGTCCTTTAAACCAATCCATGAATAGCTTGAAAAAGTTTCTACTTATGAGCTCTGGTATACATTCTGTATTTTCCTTGATATTATTAAGAACTGTAGTGAGTATACTAATTGCTACTAATTCTCTGTTCCTGTTATGCTTAACAAGTTGGCTGTCAATACCAGATGTCCAGAATAATTGTAAATGTGGTGAGTTAGCTATTTTTGTAGCAATTTCCTTGTAGATGGGGTGGCCAACTGCATTAAAGTCTATACCAGCCTGTAAGATAGATTAGAATACTTAGATAAAAAAGAAGAATGATTTTACAAATACTTCAATAAATACCATAAGTTATAGTAGATCTTACCATTATTTTTTCACATACTGCATGGATATTATCTTCACAAAGAATTTCGGGAGTACCAATAAGTTTTCTTAATTTCACTTTGTCAGGAAACTTTGAGCTGATTACCATCAGAAAATATAGTGAGTCCAATGTATGCTCCTTGATATCTTTCTTAAATTCTAGTTTAATTAAAGGCCAGATTGTTGTACCAAATTGCTCTGCATCCACCTGATATAAAACCAATTAGGTAAGCGTCATACATAAGAAAAAATTCTCAAAAGAACTACATCTAATGTAAAGGTAATCTAAGCACTTAATTATTATCCCACAAATTGCCAAAAATTCAACATATAGTTTACTAGATTTGGTAGTGGCTTCACTCGCATAAATATAGGTTATGGTAATTTTGTATCCCTCAAGAACAGTACTTTTTCATCCTATTCTGTATCTCTGTTTACTAGGTACTGTATGCAAAATTTTATGATGGTTGGTCTTTTGGCTTGAAAATATAACATACAAGCTCCCATTCACATTTATAATATTAGTTAGGATAAGATTGCCTCATCACTGCAGGCATGCAACAGTCTGACCTGTCATAGAGGATATCTTTTAAATTATTTGTATAATACTTTTAACTGGTTCTGTAGTTGATTAAGAGTTACTTACCCCGGTAACAAAATCAAGCAGGATAAGGTAAGCAACAGTGCTCAGGTAAGACTTCTTTCTGCCGGCTGTCAACAGTAATTGTATTATTTCTGCTTGCTCCTCACTGGTGCATTTAGAAATGCGTGCTGAACGAAATATGGCACCGCACACCAGGATCTGGCCAAGAGCCACATCACCAACTTCCTATAATAAAATTAAAAGATAACCAGGCATGAGTCTGTGCTTGTATGTATTACTACTGATATCTAGAAAGTAATCTATCAATCAAATATTTTTTTAAGTTCAACTGAGAAGATTTTACAAAGAAACAATAATTATAATGTATCTATTGATAGCTTGAATATTCATAATGGTAGATAGAAGAAGATTAGAGATATACCAACAATTACTTAGGTTGAGGACAATTACTATGATGGAACATTGAAAGAATGTTCAGATTGTAGCTTACTAGGTACAATCTGAACTTTCTTTAAATTTATACAAGTCCCATAGCCTATACTAGTGTATAGGCTATGGGACTTGAGATTATTCTCACACAATTAGATACAAATTAAAAATGATTAGTTCATTCATAGAACATACATAACTCTTAGAATGGTATAAATTTAACTAATTACATAAGTAATATAGAAAAAACTAGACACAAAATTTATTGTTTATCTAAACTTATCTGGTGACTGAAAAATATTATGTCCTACACATCAAAAAGTAAGGGTTGATTCCTAATAGAGACAAAATGTACTTACACTCTTTGAGGATCCATTGCTGTGAAGTTCCTTTTTAACAAGTTCTAGTAATTGTGCTATAGACACTTGTTCAAAGTTTGACAACAATGCCACCAGGGTAGCAAAATATCCAGTTCTCATGTCCGGCACATTAGCACCCAGACTTCTAACGAGCCTTTTGAGAACATATTTTAACTCCTTTTCATTCTAAAACAACCATAGGTACATCATGTTATCACCCCATGTAATTATAAGCATGTTTCCAAATAACATAGCTCATTACAAACATGTATATTGCTATTACAGATAAATACCATCAAGAATTAGGAGGTAACTTATAAAATTGCTTTCAATTTAAAGGGTGCTTCTAAAATTTTAAATCCTTAAAATGTTAAAACATTTCTCATTTGAACCAATCGGCCAAACACTTGTATGGCCGGCATGATAATGCTTTATTATTAGTAGTATGTATAAAATAAGATACTGTTTTATCATAGAATAAATAACATTGTAAAATCCTAACCTCACTGCCCTGTAGCTGTGAAATAATCTTACTCCCTCCATTGAGTTTAGCATCATCTTTTGGTGTTTTAAGTAGATCGAATGCATCTAAAACAGAAGCAGTTACTTTGCTTTCCGTTGTGGGTTTTACAGAATCACTTTCTTCTTTCATTTTGATTTGATATTGGTATCACAACAATTTATACCCACATGGAGCATGGAGCGCACATTTTACGTACAATGAATGAACTTCCGTATATAAAAAAGTACTCTGTGGAATGAACTCAATGAACATTGAACAACATGTAGATGACGTTATTGACAAGAAGTACAGTTTGACATCAGTGGCATATGTCAAAAAAAGCTATCAGCAGCAAATCAGCACAGAATATTTTTTAAGCATGGAGGTACTTGAATATTATAAGTCAGATACATAAGAATAAAAAAGTACTCTGAATAAAAATCATTAGGTATTCTTTTAGGGTGAAAGTTCCATTTACGTTCTTAGTTAGGTACTATACTATTCAACCAAGATTTTTTAACCAAATACTATAATATTATCTGTCTTGGATGGATGATCGGTGACGCTGAACAGTACAAATTATTTGCATTCCTCCAGCTTTTTCACAATTAATTTTGATTACCTTATGTCTTAATTATCCTCAGATACTTTATCCTTTTGAATCATCAAAGTGATCACGTTTTAGTAAACGTGATCAGTGTCCAAAAGGATAAAGTAAAAAATATTTATAGTTAATTAAGTATTTAAAGAGAAGACATTTCTTTTTTAATTTATTTGTCCTTTTTTAAGCCAGTAAGTCCGATGTGACAGCATTTGATAGTACTCAGCAAAGATATTGTAGTACTCAATTCCTAGTTTTGTTACCTTTTAAGCCACTAAACAGCGCTTATGTCACTGTAACTTCAAGCTAAGTCCCTATCACGCCATATTCATTGCCAAAAATAAGCGCACTCTCTAATTTATAAAAATATCTTATAGAAAGAATAACTTAACACATTCAGTACATACACGTATAGTACGTTTTACGTACAAAACAAAGAAATAAGTTTAATTTAAAAGGTAAAAACATGTTTTTCATGTCATGTCGTTAGGTACCTATTTTGAAGAAGGTACATTCATCGAGTTATCTACGTTGAAAATAGCTCTGTTGTTTTTTACGCAAGTTGACTTTTCTCATCTGTATCTATGCTATATAAGTACTATAATATTATAAATCGCAAGACTTTGTTTCTTTGTTTTAACGCGCTAATCTTAGGAACTACTGGTTTGAAATGTTCGAATCGAAAAATTATTTTAGTGTTGGATAGTCCATTTATCGAGGAAGGTTTTATGCTATATAAGATGAAACATCACGCTACGACCAAAAGCAGCGGATAATCAATGAAAAATGATGCAAAAAGAAGACAATTCTCTTAGGCTGGCCGCATACATACGTTTTCCGTATTCGATTTCCGAATTCGTTTTCCATATTCGGAGCTCCGAATGCATGGAATCAATATAAAATACACTAACTGCCGCACACGTCCGCTATTTTTGCGAACGGAAAAATTCCGTATGTACGTTTCGAATGCAAACCCGTGCGTTCGGTGAAACCATTCGGAAAAAACCTAATGACATCATGCGGAATGCAGCCCTTGCATACATTTTGTTTGTGTCGCGCCGACACACGTTCGGAAATTATCATTCGGAACCGCGCCCGCGCCGCGCGCATCGTACGTACGTAAACGATAGTTATAATGTGTGAGGCAGAAACATTAATATTGTCTATTGAAAAATACCCTTGCTTGTGGAATATACATGACAAGGACTACCACAACAGAGATATAAAAGGCTAGATGTTCCCGCGGTTTCAGCCGCGTTTATCGTTACTGCGCCGCCTCCTTGGGTCGTAGCGTGATGTTATATAGCCTATAGCCTTTCTCGATAAATAGGCTATCCAACACTAAAAGAATTTTCAAATCGAACCAGGAGTGCCTGAGGTTAGCGCGTTCAAACAAATAAACAAACTCTTCAGCTTTATTATATTAGTATAGATTTCATTGGCCTGGGAGCAGGTATTTAAAGAGGTATAATTCACACTATTCACATAATTTCATTTAAATATGTTTGTTTTATTTAATGTTGTTTTATTATTGTTGACAACTGTTAAATATTGTTATAATTGTTTACCATTGAAATGCAATTGCTAATAAATCATCGTCCTCCATCGACGTGCGTTCATTACGCTATCACTATCCGTACTGACAGTATACATTCCGAATGAAGAAAACTAACGTGTGCGCTAGTCTTACGGAATTCCGAATCGAAATTACGTGTTAGGCAATCGAATACGGAAAACGTATGTATGTGGCCAGCCTTATGTGACGCAGACGAAGTTGCAAGGGTCAGATAGTGCAATAATAACAAATATTAACTGTACGTTAGCAAAAAAATCCTTGGATTGTTACTTATACCTATCTAATGTTTATATCCAACTGATTTAAGTAGAGGTCATTATACTCGGTGCGTACGTGAAAAGGAAACTATTTACTACAGTGTGTGAGATTTAGCACAATTAAAATTATTATTATAGATGAAGCGCAGAAAGCTAAAACATATAAAAAACGCATTAATACGAACGGACCACTACTAATTAATGAATAATTAATTAGTAGTGGTTATTGTTAATGTTTTAGATATATAATTGTAATAAATATTCTATTTCTAAGGTAATAAATATATTTTTGAAATTCATGGCAAATTAAGCATCACTTTTCTAGATCACTTTCTGTTTTCAAAAGTTCTAAATTTAGGAAATACATAGACTCTTTGTAAATTGTAGATATTGAGTCGAATCTATTTATATCGTGATAGGATCTCAAAAAATGTAATTAAAGAAATCTAATGCAAGATTTGTCATTGACGAGAACGAGCCAGAATATTATTGGCGAGTAATTTAATCTCTGTTCAATTCAATGTTGATATGCGAAAAAAATAATTTTGCCGTCGCTTCCAGAAATTGATGCGCGCGCCTTTAGTGTTCCATGTTTCTAAACATGGCAGGTCGAAGTGGATACGATGATGTTAATCCCAGGTATTTATTGTAAAATACTACAAAAATCAGATTTAATTTAATTGTACAGTGCGCGTTGAAGATTTTCGATTATATTTTTGTTATATATTGTGGCATCCAACGATTTGTATTGTAATAATGATCATGTTTTTGCTTTCCGATAACATTGAATGAAAATGGTATTTTTACTTATGCTTTCCAAGTTATATCTGTTTCTTCAATGTTATCACTTACAGAGAGGTATCTGTGACCATTTGTTTTCGGTCAGAAGTGTGTGTTTCATATTTTATAGGTTATGAATTACCTACGATTGTGGTGCTCGTTTCAGGGATTACGGTGGCGGCAGAAGAACTGTCGGTGGCCGCCCCCTTCCCTCCGAGCCTCCTTATAAGGCTTACGTCGGGAATTTGCCCTCTGGACTCATTCAAGGCGATATTAATAGGATTTTCCCTGTAAGTACATGTCTACCCTCTTATTGTCCTGATTTAATTGTTTTGGTTGATTTTTTATACACTAATTGACAGCAGATATGTAACATTAATTGTGCTTCAAAACTGCAGCATTTCTACTAAAAATAGTGTGTATAGTTTTGATATTTTGCAAGCATCTCCAGATATATTTTGCATACTATAAATAAAAATAATTTTAAATAATTTTCAAATATACCAAGAAATTTGTCTGAGATTATATATATATATATATATATATAAGACAAGTAGTTCTTAACTACTTCATTGATAAAATCCTAAGTTCTACGTCAACATCAAAATAAAAACATTTTGTAAACATAGCATTGAAGTACTGCCTACCTTTTATATTCTGTTTATTTATGTAAAGTTTGGTAGTAAACAGAAGATGGAGAATAAACATAATTATTTTATGCATTTTGATGACTTTACATCCAAATAAATCTGTTGATACAATTAGATATAATATATGCACCTACAATGTTTCGCTATTATATATAAACTGCTGCTAAATGTTGTTTAAATCATTTGTTATCTTCATATATTGTCTTAATACTAATTTGCCACTGTTGATATTTCAGAAAATATGTTGTACAAAAATTTCAGTGAGTTGATTAAACATCAAATTATAACTATAACTGCAATGATTATGGAGCAGTAAATAAGAGAATTCATTATATCAAACTCGTTTTTACTTTCATATAAAATAAAAAATTACACCAACTTTAAATAAAGTCAGACTTACGAACCACACTGGATCAATTTACTTATGTCATAATCTGTTTGCTGAGATATTGTAAACCCCATATAATGGTAGCTATCATATCTCTAGGTGACATTGTCACCAGCCAAGGAAGATTAATTACAACTATTTATAGCAAATATTTTACTATGGGTTTCCAGTAAAAATGTGTTTTCTTGTTTTGTTAAAGAATGATTATCCAACAACTATATGATGAGTATTGAATTTCATCCTGGTTTCTACTGTGTGTGATGCACAAACAAGAGTCTTGACATGAATTGAGTGACCAGCTAGTGACACATATGAAGTGTACAAGCATCCAACATTGTAACTGTGGGAAGTAAAGGAGTTTTATTATTATTCATATACAAAGTTAATCATTTAATTGTTTTTGCAGGACCTAGCAATAAAAAATGTGAGGTTGGTTATGGATAAAGAGACAGACAAGTTTAAAGGATTCTGCTATGTGGAGTTTGAATACCTCGAGGATTTGATTAAAGCAATTGAAAGGAATGGCGTTCTTATAGTAGATGGTAACACTATTAAAATTGATGTGGCTGAAGAGAAAAGAAGTGACAGGTGAGAATATAGATAAGATGCTAACAAAATGTGTTTATACTGATTTAATATAAATGTGCTGAACCTATGCCAGAATGTTAGTGAATTTATTGCCAGATAATGGCAACATATAGCTATATATATTTTAGCTTATTCAGAAAAACATATCTGCTGCTGGCCTGCTTATTGCTATGTGCTAAGCCAGACCTAAAACTTGTCCATATCAAGACTGCCCTTTATACTTACTTTCAGACCTAAAACTTTGATGCAAATATTAATCCTAAAGTTGTGTTTAATTTAAACTTAGTTTTATGGTATATGGCATGGTATATATGACTTCAATTAAGACACTATAAATGGTTTAGCACTAGGATGTTCATTGTACCTGGAAATAACAAACACAAACAACATAAAGGCCCATAATGTTCTTTGTAGTATAACTACTAGTACGAGTTCTAACTTCTGGCATCATGTTATATTTAAAACATATCAAACTTAACATTACGGTAATTTATACTATCATTGATATTATGAGCCTAAGTGGTCTAACAGTTATGTAGTAGTGTTTTTTGTGTAATGAACCAGTTAATCACAAATAATAACCAGGATATTTCATTATATTTTATGTTTGTCCTCTAATTATGATTTTCTATAGTGTGGTTACTTAATTTAATGTTACTGTAGATTATTATGTCACTAATAAAGTATTAACAATTCTTATCATTGATTAATTAGATATAGGCCCAAATAAACAAGTAAACCCTTGACTGACTAAGCAAGCAGTAATAAAATCATGACAAATTAATGTATCATGTAAGCAACTGTGTCACAAAGTGCTAGTTGAAAGCCAATAATGTTTCTTTCAAAAGTACTAGTAAGAATCTGTCTGCATGATCCAACTAAGATCAGGTGTAACTGCGCTACTAATATGAACCTTGACTATAATTGACACATACTTAAAATCTGTAGAATAATGTTAGGATACCACCCACCCATACCATGTGACCAATTTTTTGTGACCCTTTAGTGGCCACGAGAAGTATATGCCGTAACCCCCACTGCCCCTCTAGTTTTCACATAGTAATACATAAGAATGATTTTAAATCAATTTTTGCAAACAAAAAGTTCATACAAAATAATTTGGCTCATATTTGTTGCCATATTTGAATATAGCAAGAAAAAGTGTGCGATTTACCTAGTGGATATTGACTGTAACGAAAACCTAAGCCCCCCTTTGCCCCTGTGACCTAGTGTGGTACAGGTCTTGCAACTCACGAAGGCGAGCGGGCTTTACTTGTAGTTGAATGTGTACGTGCCCAGTGCGTTAGTATGCATGTTTGACAGAGCGGTCAGTTGCGAGCGGCACTTATACACACATACATACACGCGTTTAACACAAATAAAGCCCGCTCGCCTGCGTGAGTTGCAAGAACTATACTTTGAAGACCCCTTCCTCCCGAACTGTAGTGGTATAAGTAGTAGTAGATTGTTGGTATCGTCAGCTGGATGTAGCATAATGTAATTTACAGAGGAGGTTTCGACCGCGGGCGGCGGGACGGTCGTGATGGCGGAGGTCGCGTGGGTGGCGGCGGTGGCGGCTTCAGACGGGAGGGCGGCGGCGGCGGCGGCGGGCGCGGTACGTACGACCACTTCGATGGGCTCGACCGTCGTGCGCCGCGCCATCCGGGTGGAGGGCTCCCACATGGTAACATCACCCCCATTACTAACATTGAGACCAATACTACAATCAAACGACGGAATTATATATTGGAGTCCTTATTCAGGTACTCCAATTCAAATAAGCAAGTTGTTTTACTATTGGCCTTTTACATTCAAAACCTGCCTGTTTAACCTTTTGACCGCCACGGACGTCCATTCACGTCAAATTAAACCGTGCTCACGACGCCCCCGACGGCATGGCACGTCGAAAATACGACTATTTTACAGTTCAAAATAAACATTAAAAAATATGTTTGTTGTGTTCCTTTTACCTATTATTTAAAACTACATTAATCATCGCCTGGCATAGGGGACACGACGCTACTTTTATGCTGTGGCGGTCAAAAGGTTAAGAACTAACACATTATTGATATCTGTTCATTATGAAGGCTACATAACAAACTGATTTCAAAATTGTCTGCTAACATAAAAAATTCAATACCAATTCTGAATCATTGTAATTATATAGCCAATTCAAATAACCATATTTTAGACTTAGTTATGTCAAATTCACTTAATTCTTTGAGCGTATGTGAAGCAAGTGTGCCATTAAAACACTTGGATTCTCATCATCCAGCTCTTGAAATTCAAATAAATCAACCTAAGATAAATAATATGCTCAGAGGTAATCACTCTCCACGTTTAGATTTCCATAGAAGTGATTATGGCAAAATTAAGCAAGAGTTAAAGGATGTAATTTGGTCGAGTATCTGGTTGGAGTGTAGGGATGTAAATCAGATGGTTGTAAACTTTTACGAGACAATATTCCGCATCATAGGCAAACACACCATACCAGAAATCGCGAAATAATAAATTCCCAGTATGGTTTAGTAGATCATTAATAAAATGCTTAAGACAGAAAGCTAACTATCTATCACAAAAGATATAAAAAGTATGGAAACAAAATGGATAGGATGTCCTATGAGGAACTTAGGATACGTTGCGAACACATGATTAACGAGTGTCTCAAAAGATTTAAGACAAGCGCAAGCGAGACACTGTGCTTCAACCCAAAACATTTTTGGTCTTATGTAAATGGCCTAAAATCTAATAGTAGTTCACTTCCCAATGAAATGTTCTTGGGTGATACTTTTGTTACAGGTGGTCAAGATATATGTAACTTATTTTCCACTCATTTCCAGTCAGTTTACAAAGTGGCGCCACCATTTAGGCTGGTTTTACAGTCACGCGCTGATCGTCGGCGCTGACAGATCAATATGTATGTAATTAAAGCAATCGTTCCTGAGTCACGCTGATGGCTCAGCGCTGACATTACATACATATTGATCTGTCAGCGCCGACGATCAGCGTGACTGTAAAACCAGCCTTATAGATCACAATATTCTGCTTGACAAAATTCATCATATGAGTATCCACGGATCGTTGCTTCGTTGGTGCGAATCATATTTGCGATATAGGTCTCAATTTGTTGCTGTCAGTGGTTTCGAGTCACTATGCTATGATATTCAATCGGGCGTTCCACAGGGCTCGCACTTAGGGCCACTGTTTTTCTTAATATTTATAGACGATTTAGCAAAGACATTGAAATGTAAGTTCCAGCTATACGCTGATGACTAGTGATGACCTAAAATTGTATACAACTATCAAAGCAAATTCTGATATACACAAATTGCAGGCTGAATGTAACATCTAAACAGCTGGTGTAATAACAACCACATGGTCTTAAATCAAAGTAAATGTTTCGTTATAAAATTTTCAAAAAGAAAGAACCCATTTATTGGAACTTACAAAGTTAATAGTTTAGAGCTTAGTGAGGTATCGACCATGCGTGATCTCGGAGTTACATTGGATGCACACCTTAGTTTTAGAGGACATGTAGATTCTGTGGTTAAGAGAGCCAGCCAAATGACGGGATTCATATCAAGACAACTCAGATCTTCTAAGGACCCTAAAGTTATAATACCCGTATATAATTGTATTGTGCGAAGCATCCTTGAATATGCGAGCTCTGTTTGGAACCCAACGTATGTTGTACATACAAATAGAGTCGAACAAGTCCAAAAGAAGTTTTTGTATCATCTTACGTTCACAAATAACATGTGTAGAATATTAATCTCCTATCAATCTAGACTCGAATATTTCAAAATGTCATTTTTGTGTTCGCGGCGAAAAGGCATCTGACGTTATATTCCTTTATTAAATTATTAATGGATACATTGACTGTGAGGAGATCTTGGCAAACATACACTTTGTCGTCCCGCGTCCGGGGAGCCGCCTTTGCAACCGATAAACTATTTCGCTTCCAAGAGCTCGCACTAATGTGAGTAGTCACAGTCCTCTGTATAGAATGGGAAAATTCTATAATGACATTCGTGCTAATTTCCATATCTTCACAAGTTCGTTAGCCTCAGCAAGGAGGGTAATACATAAAGCGATTAATAACTGACACTACTTAAATTTTAAATTTGTAATTATTTTATTTTTGATGAAGCTTCTTAAAAGCTTCTCATTTTCTGATCTATGTATATGTATTTTTATTTTTGTTATTTTAGTGTATATTATTTTTTTAAATGTGTATTTATGCCTGCAGAGTATATGTGAATGCTGTGCTCACTATTTTAGAGGGCATACAATGTAATGATTTTGGTTTATGGCTATTTATTAAGTTTTTTTTAAGTATGCTTTTAGTTTGTGAGCCAAAAAATAAAAAAAGTATTCAGCTATGGTATATCACATACATGGGTTGTTTGTGTTATTCTGGCAATGTGTACCCATATGAAAGTAATATCTATCTCATGGCTTCAAACATGCGTTCACGCAGTTTGCTCCGAGATGTTACTAATAAAATTAACACGTTTGAGTACCTAATTTCTTTCGTTTGTGGTAGAGTATGCGCATAATTGCACTCGAATTACAATCTAATGTATTACGACATTATCCAATTACATCCGCCGCGACCTTGACCTTGCAATGTAGGTACCGCGTTGTACACTGCTGTATTCGAATGCAATAATTATACGCAACACTATTACAATTGCGATTTGGGAATTTTACTATCATTAAAATAACCTCACACATGGCAATCATCAATGAAATGTGACTAATATAATTATGATCCGATTAATGTGATTTCACCTAACTTCGTGATATTATGTTGTTTTTGAACTCATTTTGAAGCTACTGAAATGATAATCTACTAATTTGCCTTCTCATTTCCACAACACTGTCCTTATGGCTTTTAGTGACGCATCCCCAGGGGCTCATTGCCTGAGTGTATGGTAAAGTCATCATTATTGCTAAAAAGTGCAAATAAGCGTTGTGAATCTTGACTAATGCCCGTCTTACTCATGCTTTTAAATACGACACTTTTTCTATCTTTCCTTCCCAGCAAATTTCATTATGATTTTTGTACGAGTCGAAAAATACGCTTTATGCATTAAAATGGCATCTTTTGATATTTCCTATCATATTTCAAAATGCAAATTTTTGATCTTACAGATATTTGAATATGTGTGATACTTATAGACCGCGAGCGAGGAGGCGGTGGCGGCCCAGGCGGCGAACGATGGGGTGACGGCGGCGGTAGGGGAGAAGGCGGTGGCAGAGCCTCGCGGGGGGCTTCAGAAGAGCCTCGCGGTGGAGGCGGCGGTGGCAGCGGCGCCGGCGGGGGCCCCGGCCAGGAGTGGGGCCGCATGGGTCGCTCGTCTGCCGCCGCTCAGACGCGCCCGCCGCGCCAACGCAACTTTGAAGATATGCCGCCCTCGCGTCCAGGTACTATACTACCCTTATCTGCGAGAAGAATGGACCTGAGCAGTTGTGCTCATTGTATTTAAATGCTATTGACTTTAATTCCCTTCTGTTCCATTACTAAGTGGTAGTATGCTCTATTAGCAGACACGTCGGGCCGGCCAAAGCTGAAGCTGGAGCCGCGAACGGTGAAGGAGCCGGTGAACTCGTTGGCGTCGACCAGTCAGGCGCACTCGATATTCGGCGGCGCGCGGCCGCGGGAAGAACGGCTCAAGGAGCTGTCCAACGAGTAGACGTTTCGAGCTTTCCGCGTACTCTCACCTCCCGGTCCCGTGTGTATATGTATCGTCCCGAAGCCCGCTGCCGATTCCATATTTACAAGCAGTTTCTCATTGAATGCAGTGCAGATAAAATTGTATATGATACTTCAAACATTTTGTTAGGTTATATGAGGTTGTAAATCATTTTTATCGTATATTTTGTTAGCTTTATTATGTGTATCGAAAGATAGCTTCTTATTGTTTTTGCGCCGGCCGGCTCGTTTTCGAGTTGGCGCCGCGCGTCGCTTGATTAATCCGCAGTATTTAAATTGCTAGTATGTATTTGTTTGTCTCTTTATAAGATTTATCCGGGCTTGTGTGTACATACGATATCGGCTCGCATAATAATAATTAATTTTTCGAAATTAGACTTGGAAGAAAAATATTTTTTGTTCCTCATTTTGGGTTATATGTGTATTGATTATTATTGTAATAATTATTTTATTTTTAATATAGCATTGTCGCGATAGAGGTTCGTAACCGATTCTCTGTTGTATTTGTTTTTTTTTTCATTTATTAATTATTTAGTTTGTTAGGTCATGAAAATTAATCATTGAACGAGTAATTATGATACATAATTTAAGAGTTGAGATAATATGGTGATGTAATTACGGTGTCATTAATAAAATTAACTTCCACGTACTTGAATTTCTACTTTATTACATATTGTGTAATGGCAAGTAACGTGGCAAAGAAATGAAAAAAAAAATCGCAAAATTGTAACAGAACATAGAAAATGAATAAAAAGTGAATTCTTTGTAACCGAGGGTTTGTCTGGAATACCTGATTAATATAATTATCCTTATATCCAACATGGAGTTCCGAAACAAGTTTAAAATCTGACATACTTTTTCTTTGCCTTGAAATAGAATTACATCGCATGTGCGTGTAACGCTGACGTCACCAGGCTCACCAGAGGCACAGCATTCATCTATTAGTGTTCTGTGCCCGAGGCCAGGCAAGGAATGACAACAAATAACTCCCGTGTTATTTGTTACTGTATTAGTTAATATGGCGAATACTACTTGATTGAACTCATTTACTTAATTTCGCTTAATTAAGTTCGGGCGACTATTCGCCAGTGACGTTCATGATCAAAAAGAGTAATTAGCTAGACATACTGAGTACATCACAACGTGCTTACGCATCGGCCACAATGCGCCAGCTAACTGTAATTCAATTATCTTTAATTTCATATTGCATTGTACATTCTTCAACTGGTTCTATAAATAAATAGTTTTGACTTGAAAAGAACAGATACTAGTCTGTGATGGTATGTTATATACTTATCTATCAATTTCTTATCTAACATGGGTTAACGTTTCATAAGCAAAATAATTTTATTAATATATTTAAAATTGCGTGGATAAGATATTACAAATTGCGTCATATGTTATTATAGGTTAACAATTCGACAATCATTGACATGGAATACTTTTAGCTTCTCGACCATAGAATATTGGGTTCTTTTAACCAATAGCTAAACACAACGCCTAAGTAGATATCTCACCTTAGTAATGTGTTTCGAACATAATCTATACCACAGATAATATAATAAGTACTATACGTATCTATACTAATATTATAAAGCTGAAGAGTTTGTTTGGTTGAACGCGCTAATCTCAAGAACTACTAATTCGAATTGAAAAATTATTTCAGTGTTGGATAGCCTATTTATCGAGGAAGGCTATATAACATCACGCTACGACTACGACCCACAGGGGCGGCGCAGTAACCATAAACGCGAGTGAAACCGCGGGCACATCTAGTCTATACCTACTAATATTATAAAGCTGAAGAATTTGTTTGCTTGGTTGAATGCGCTAATCTCAGGCACTACTGGCTCGAATTGAAAAATTATTTTAGTGTTGGATAGCCCATTTATCAAAGAAGGCTATAAGCTATATAACATGATGCTACGACCAATAGGAGCGGAGCATTAATGGAAAACTTGGCAAATTCTCTTATGCGACGCAGACGGCGTTGCGCGCAGCGCGAGTCAGCTAGTAATATTATAATACCTAGGTATGTAAGCTTACCGGGTTTTCATAAGAACCACTTGCTTCTTCAAGCAACGCCTTATCACGTCGCATCTCGGTGTGCATTTGACTAGGGGGTAAGAATAAGCATTTCTAGCTTATGCCGTATTATAAGTATCTACTTAATAGGTAAAATTTATTGGACCGGCAGATTGGAAATTGCGCACATGCTTAGGTACCTATTTATACGCAATGACCAATGTCTGCCAATGAGTCATCGTGTTAGGCCCAACTCACACTGGCGCAGAGTCGAAGCGACGCGACGCGTCATATTTTTCCGCCTAAAGCATATTCATCTTTATTGTTCTTCTATTTAAGTACAAATTTGTGCTATGTAAATATGGAAACGCGCGTCGAAGCGCGTTGACGCGCGCATTCGCGCTCCAACGCTCGGCTGGAGTCGAGTGGATTCGCATCGCCATGCAAAACATGACGCGCCGCGTCGCTTCGACTCTGCGCCAGTGTGAGTTGGGCCTTAGACGGTATTACACATCAGAATTATTTATGCAAATAAATAAAATTGAAGTGTCTGTTTGTAATGTGAAAATAACAGCTTTACCTAATGCATATGAAAGTATAAAAGGTTCTCACATCAAAAAATCTTTATTAAAATTTTTTCCTGTCCGATTATCCGTCTGTCTGTCTGTTTGCTTTGGGCTAATTTCTGAAATGGCTGGATCGATTTTGCCAGGACTTTCACTGGCAGATAGCTTAAGGAGTAGGTAACTGAGACTTCTTTTATTTTAGAAAATAAATAAGGAACCCGTGGTAAAAAAATTAAAGCCTATGAAGTAGTGAACAATTGCCGATTCAAATAGGGAAATGTATTTATAATAATAATGCTTATAATAATATTACGTCCATTATAAATCTTTAATAATAAATTAAAATCGATCTACAAAGTAGAAGAATGACATTAATTTTAGCATAGCATATACGAAGAATACAGAAATATTAAGATTTTGTAAACTTTGCGAACTGAACAAACACTTTTTAGTTAAAATCTACGCGGACGAAGTCGCGGGTAACAGCTAGTATCTTATAATATTGAATCTGTTGAGTCGTAAAGGCACACTGGTGGCCAGACAATAGGTAGATTTTGAATTGTGTTTAGCATTCTAACAATTGACTGGTTAATTTAGATTAAACGTATTCAATTATACATAAATTTGTCATCCGGGTCTATTATTAATTTACAAATTACAAAGTTTAATACTTTAACTAACGGTAATAAATAGTGAAATTATTGCCTAAGTCCCTTAATGTGGTTTCAAGGACCACTACGCATGTTGCAAATTGAGCCGATGTACCTAAGTAAGGCTCTCGAAGAGCCGGGTATGCCCCTAGCGAAAAATATAAGGAAAATAATAATATACCTACTTATTATTCATACATACAATAACATTTTGATGCTAAACCTTGACGATTAAATATTAATTGTGAATGAAATTTGTATCGATACGATTTTGATTGTCTGTCTTTTAACGTATTGTGGCGTATGTATATACGCATAATCAACATATAAGTTTATTAGGAACCTGGAATCGAACGGAGCATCATACGTCTAGCCGCGAAGAAACCAACTGACAAACTAGCGATGTGTAGGGATCCGCAAAAAGTATCGATACTTACGTTGCGATATCTAGTATTTTCGTACTCGATACTTTTGTTCTGATACTTTACTAGGTATCGATACTTTCTGATGTACTCGATACTTTTTACTCTTCACTATTATTGATCCAGATTCTATATTAGGGGAATCCGCGAATCTCATAATCAGCGGTTATGTGTGGTCAGTACTTTAATCGGATCTTGGTATTTTGAAACGGGATGATTTCATGAATGATATCTAATTAATTATAGGCGCCGCCCGCAGCATTGATAAAGATGAAACTGGAATATACCTTGCAAGTCCTGTCTTCTTTAAACTCGGACTCATTCATACTATGGAGTGAGATGAAAACGGTGTACCCTAAATTATATACCATGGCCACCGAATACCTAATAATACCCGGAACATCAGTGCCGTCTGAAAGACTTTTCTCAAAGGCTAATGTCTGCAAGAAACGGTCTCACCGGTTCAAGCGTCAATAAATTATTTATTATTTATGTCTGATTGTGTCATTGTAACGAAAAAGACTAGAGATTCACAAAATAATTTAGTACGTAGTAGTATTCAGTATGTAGTTGTTAAGTATTGTGTTAGTATTCTTAGTACAGAAAGTAGACGTTTTTTATTTTTGAAAAATTTTAATTAAGTATGTACTTTTTTTAGATTTTAACACGTTTCCCGAGGCAAAGAAAAAGTACTCGATACTGAGTAGTATCGATACTTTTGATCCGATACTTTTATCGGTATCGATACTTTTGATACGATACTTGGTATCGAGTAGGTATCGATACTTTTAAAAATTTGCGGAACCCTAGCGACGTGTTTCTTTTTTTTTTGGGTGTGATAGTTGTTGGCCTCAGATGGCCTTTACAACTTTACGCGGACTGTGGTCCTGTGGGTGAGCGCAGAAGGCTCCTAACCCGTTATAAAGTAAACTAGACAACGTTGACCCCTAAGTGTGGACTACCACGGACCTCGGCTTGATGCATTGTTGGCAACGTGGATCTAAGGTGATCCACGGAATTAACGTTAGCGCGACGCGTATTCCGACCTCTGCGGTGAGGGCGGAACCGCGGACGACTTTGAATGGCTTCGCGAGCCGTGTATGCTTTGTCTTGAGCGAGTGTGATCCTATCATCTGGTTCATCTAATACGATTAATACAAAACAATTTAAATACGAATCCTGGATTACAATAACTGAACAGTTGCAACGTAATACATAATATAAATAGCTATAGGCACAGAATACGGAATAGCTATATCTATATATAGAAGGATTAGTTCGGGGCCAAAAGTCCAGATGTCACTGTTTCAAATAGGGTTGGCTGAAATTGACCATAAGAGGGCTCTTTTCCCTATGTATTAATTACTTTTTGGTTAAAATCCATAGATTATACACAGATTGTTGTTAAATTATCTGACTATTTCTATTAAATCTTATTCAGTTAAATATTTTAATTTGCATTGATATTACCTGTTTAGCTCTATTGTACTTTTACATGGCATTATTACTGAGATTTTAGAAATTATTTATACAAATTATCATCTTCATTGATTTAAGTTGTTGTAGACTAAAACAGAATATCCTACTGAACTTTTACTTTGCCGCACTAAAGTAGACGCTACCGCAGCAAAATTTTGTAATATCGCCATCTATTGAAAGCTATATAGTAACACAATTAAACACAATTATTTCATGATACTGCTACTAGAGGCGCTCGTGTCGAAAAACGTACCCGTACATTTGTTCGTAGTTACCACGTGACCATGGAACTAGCGACGCGCGAAGAGGCCATCTGTTTTTATAGTGGCAGTATTTATGCGCATGCACACTCGCTCAAGAACGCCTCGTAAATGTTAGAATTTTATTTACTTGTCGCTGATTGGTGTAAATGATTATTGTAGACATTAGTGCTAGTGTTACTTGTATGAACAATAAACGGGATATAAGAAGGCGTAAAAAGTGAAAATATATTCTCAGTTGAATCAGTGTACGTGTTTAATTATAACCTTAACGGTTACCAGCTACGGACTTGGCTTATGTCCGCCGGCTGGTAATGCGTAAAATTGTTGGCCTTGCTGAACTCTCATCGTTATAGTGCTGTTGTAATATCGGTTCACTGAACCGACACCCAACCTCTGTTGGTTTTCAGCCAAATCTAGAACGTACGAATACGCTACCTCATCGTCATGGCACAAGAAAAAGCTGAAGAATTCACCGACGAGCAAGTAACGACTCCTCTCCACGGTGATGTCGCTACAATCTCACTACCTGCACGTCTACCACCATTCTGGTGTTAAAACCCACGACTGTGGTTGGCACAATTTGAAGCCGCCGTCGCCGCCACCAAGTTGGGAGAGGAACAGAAATTCAACCTCTTCGTCCCGTTGCTAGGCTGTTGCGACTTCGAACAAATCGGTGACATCATATTGAACCCGCCATCGACTAACAAGCATATTACGCTAAAGAATAGACTGATATCGACGTACCAAGAATCAGACCATCGTCAGCTACAGAAATTACTCAGCGGCCTAGAACTCGGCGACATGAAACCTAGCCAGTTACTGCGCAAGATGCACGATTTGAGCGGTAAATTACTAACCGACGAAGCTCTTAAAATTATGTGGCTCAACCAATTGCCCACACAAGTCCGCGCCGTACTCTCCGTGAACACCGAATCGTCGCTAGAATGTTTAGAACACAAAATGGTTGAACATTTCAAACCCGCAACAGTCGCCGCAGTCTACACTACAACCTCTACGCAGGCGCACACATCAAGCCAGTCATGTCTACATTGCCCAACTCGCCCAACTGCAGAAAATCGACAGTTCGACCTATTATACAAACAAATAGAAAAGCTTACCCTGGAAATCGCCGAGATTAGAACAATCAACAACGTGCGTTGTATCACTATGGCGCCAGTCGTCCGCATAGCAACCGATCGCGATCGAACTCGAGATACCGTTCCCGCTCAAACCGCAAAACCGGCGATCCCGACTAGCTGTGCTATTACCACCTGCGCTATGGAGATAAAGCCCGTAGATGCTAATCACCGTGCGCAAAAAAAGAAGCAGGAAAACTAAAAAATACATCGACCATGGCGGGCGTCGATGTTAGTAAACCAAGCTACCGCCTCTGCGTTATCGATCTTAACACAGAGAGAAGTTTCAAGTCGACACTGGTGCCGACATATCCGTATTAGCCGCAAGAAATAAGAAACACGTGAAGCCGACTGAAAGTACCTACAAACTGTTTGCTGCGAACCAGAGGCGTCTTTACCGAGTGTGCAGGGTGTGCGATGCACACGGGCGCAGCAGTTAGGGGGCGCGCCGCGCCGGCCTCGGCACTTTCAATGAACCTGCGCCCGTGTCATGACGCTGGATGTTATAACTCAACCCCACGTAAAAAGAGCTCCGGTTTGCATACATTTTGTATGGCATCCGGAGCTCTGCTTATATGTCTCGAGTTACTGCAAAGCAAGGCGCGCCACGAGCGGCTCTTACAACAGTAATTTTTATTTCAACATGAAATAAACCTTAGAACAGATAATTATACAGTACTAGCTTTTGCGCGCGGCTCCGCCCGCGAGGAACCTACATGAATAAAAGTAGCCTATGTCCTTCCTCAGGTTTTAAACTATATCTGTACCAAATTTCATATAAATCGGTTGAGTGGTTTAGGTGAAAAAGTAATAGACAGATAGACATTTATAATATTAGTAAGGATGTATAGGAGAGCAGCGATGGCTCAGTGGGGAGACCAACAGACTGTAATGTAGAGGGTCTCGGGTTCGAACCCACGTCGCGCACCTCTGACTTTCGGCAGTTATATAACTTTTCGAAATTATGTGCGTATTGATTGGTAATTATCGCCTGCTCCGTGCCTCGGAGAGCAAGTTAAGCCGTCGGTCCCGGCTGCCATGAACATCTATGGCAGTCGTTATTGGGAGAGTGTCGACACAAAAGATCCCACTGGGTCGAAGTGTCGCCGGTCTGCACTGACTGGCCCCCACATCTATACTTATAATAAAACTGTAGAGAGGTCAATTCTGTACATTGAATATATATTCAAAATTAATATTGGAGGATGAATGGTGATCGATACTGATGACAAAAATGCAATCAGTAAATTTTTTGTCTGTCTGTCTGTCTGTATGTGCACGCATGGGTCAAAAACTACTGAAGGGATTTTAACCAAACTTGGTACGATTGTAGTCCATACTCCTGGGCAGGTTATAGTCTATATAACATAACGCTAAGACACATAGGAGCTGAGCAGTGACGATAAATTTGAAGCAAGTCGGACGAAAATGCGCTTTCGAGCTCTTATCCTCGCATACGTTGATCATACAGCAAAAGTATGTATTACAAAGATGATGATCTTCAAAAGATCTACAAAAAAGTCCTTAATAGTATATATCTATCTTTTATAAATTAGCCACAATAACGTGTTTAATCGTTAGGCATTTCTTCAAAGTGTATTAAAATACATAAATATATTGTATTTCACGTAGATATATCTTTATCAAACTCCCATATTCAAAAAGTACACTTTAATATTATATTATAAAAAAAAATTAGGAATCGGTTTATAAACACACAAGATATAGATGAAATAAAACTTCCAAATCTCGCCGCGCCAGTATGGGTACGGCTATACGGTTGATTGTTGTTCAACGCGCGAAACGGCCATCCGCTGCATTTATAAAAAGGCGGGGGCGCTCACGCGCCGACTTCACTCACATTTTGTTTGTTTGGTTAAACGCGGTAATCTAAGGAACTACGGGTAAAAATTAGGAAAATATTTCAGTCTTGGATAGCCCATTTATAGAGGAAGGCTATAGGCTATATAACATCACGCTACGACCAATAGGAGCGGAGCATAAATGAAAAATATTGCAAAAACTAGGAAAATTCTCTTATGTGAAGCAGACGAAGTTGCGCGGGTCAGCTAGCAAGATAATAAGATAACAAAAGGATGTATAGACAACCCTGTCCGATCCATTAAGTGCTTATTACTCTCTTAACAAACATGCAAAAAAAAAACTATATTATCGTAAAACGCCTACATAATATTTTTAAGTACAGTATTGATAAGAATTTTTACCCTTAAATTACTGAAATTTCGCACAGACTGGCAACACTTCACTAAACCGCGGCTTCTTTGATGTATTAATTTTTTTATTTAAATTTGTTGGCTTTTGTGTCAAAGGTTAGCAGTCAAAGGAGCCGCCTCTTTGCTCGCTGCGTTTGTACCTAGACAATCGCACCGCGTTAGGGATGTAACTCTTCTTCTCCCTAGCCTTTATTATTCCCAAGTCACTTGGGGTCGGCTTTCTAGTCTAACCAGATTTGACTGAATATCAGTTTTTATCATCATCATTTTCTAAAACTAAAAATAATTAAAACTATCTTAGATCAACATTGTCGCAAAGTTGATTGTCAAATTTATCGTAGTATTGAACATGAAATCAAAATTGAAGTCAGTGACATCATTAAGGATTTTGCTAATAGAAAAGCACGAAAAGTAACTTTTTTGTAATAAAACTATATTTATGGGCTTATTCCCGTGCGCTCCAAATCTATTGTTCTCTAAGATTAATTTTTCCATACATTATTTACCAGGAGCTCCAAAGATTTTTATATGAATATAATAAATAAAGCCATATTTACCAATTTCATTCCCTACAGCTCCAAAACATTCTCTAGGTACTTTGAGATTTTATTTCTTATCAAAAACTAATATTATATTATTACATGTTTGAATTCTGCTAACCCCACAGTTTGTTTTGGAGCTGTCGGGAACACACTAGTAAGTAGGTCTATAATTCATTATTTGTAATATAATTTGGAGCTCCTAGGAATAAATATATGAAGATCAGAGGATTTAGAGAAATAATTTTTCATAAGCTTTTGGAGCCCTTGGGAACAATTTTACAAAATAATAATAATATTTTATTTTGGTCTTGGAGCGCTTGGGAGCAAAATAGCGGAGCGAGCAGGAACAAGCCTATTTATGTTGATTAGGTACGTCCTGTAATAACTAATTCTTAAATATTTTTTTTAAATAACCACAATGTCGTGTTTTGTTATTTTTATCACCCCTTCCATCCCAAAAAACCTTTTTACCCGTGTACATTGACCTAGCATCAAGCTTCCCGAATCTGTCAAATGTATCCCAATTGATATTGAACTCTGTATGTCTGACATGAGGTCGAAATTAGAATTAAGCAATTTGACAGATGTGGGTAGCTTGATACGAGGCCCTGTGTACCTATTGTTTCCCAACATCATTCAAAATTGTACCATTTGCACCCGAATCTCCGATCCCTGTTGTAAATATAAGGTGTTTGGTAAACACGTTCCCATGTTAACATGTCTATATAAATGTTAACATTTGTACCTATACCATTTTGATCGCGTGCTTACTAAAGGGCGCTAGGGTAAAGATTGCACACGTGCGTTACATGCGCTAGAGACGCCTCTGCTGCGAACGGTACGGAAATACGTACCTACGGAGAGCGCATACTCGAGCTCAACCTAGGTCTACGTAGAAGCTACAAATGGACATTTACCGTGGCTGTCGTGAAAACATCAATACTAGGCGTAGATTTCTTAGCGAAGCACAAATTACTACATCAAAGAAAACTCATCGACCGCATTACCAACTTCAGCGTTAACACCATCAAAATCCATAACACCGAGGAAGCTGTATACGTTATCAGCCACCATCACGCCTATCACGACATCTTGAAAGAATATCCCGACATACTACGACACATGTCACTCAAAACTCCGACTAAGCACAACGTAACTCATCGCATAGAAACAACCGGCCAACCAATCTATTCAAGGCCGCGCCCCCTGCCGCCTAATAAATACAAAGCTGCGAAGCTAGAATTTTAAAAAGATGATGGAGATGGGAATCTGTAAACAGTCCATGGGCCAGCCCGCTTCACGTCGTTATAAAAAAAGGATGGTTCGCTACGCGTGTGTGGCGACTATAGAAGATTGAACGCCGTTACAGTACCCGATCGCTAGCCTATTCCGAGAATTCAAGATTTTACGTACCTACCAGCTACATGGGAACAAAATCTTTTCAAAACTAGATCTCAAAATGGCGTACTTCTGGATACCTATTGAAAAAGAAGGTGCTGCGAAGACGGCCATAATAACCCCCCTTTGGCCTCTTCGAGTTCAACTGTATGACGTTCGGCTTACGCAACTCCGGCCAAACATTTCAACGTTTCATGCACGAAGTACTACGAGGGCTCGACGACAACGTATTCTGTTTCGTCGATGATTTACTAGTGCTCTCAGAAAACGCAGTGGATCACAAGCGTCACTTACAACAAGTTCTCGAACGACTCGACAACTATGGCGTCACTCTAAACATCGATAAATGTGAGTTCGGTAAAGACAAGATATGAAGTTACATCTTAAGTTACATCCTCGGCTATGAAGTTACATCGGACGGAATCAAACCCACAGAAGAACGCATTCAAGCCATACTTACGTTTCCCAAACCAACTACAGTGCAAGAGTTAAGATTTTTAGGCATGATCAACTTCTACCGAAGCTGCCTACCCCATCAAGCTGAATACCAAAATTTACTAAACAAGTACTTACACTCATTTTGGTCAGCCATTATAGGAGGGGAAGAGACAAAGAGCCGTGTACCTACTGGCAATTTTAATGAGAATTCTTGAACAAAAATTCCAATAATCCTAACCCTAACTAATATTATAAAAGCGAAAATGAGTTTGTTTGTTACCTTTTCACGCCTAAACCACTGAACCGATCACCCTGAAATTTTGCATATACGTTGTCAGGTGTACAGAAACGGACATGGGCTACCTTTCATCCTGAAAAAAATTACTGCTCACGAGGAAAACAATAATAACGTTCTTACGATCATAGATGGCGCCACTTGTCTTTCGAATCATGATTGAATTATACTATTATAAGCAGAGTACAACCCGAATTGATTGTCAAATTCTAAATTAACGCAAGCGAAGCCGCGGGAAAAAGCTAGTAAATAATAATTCAGCCTTGTTGGGCAGTGGTAGTATATGCGACTACCGTGCTTGAGATCTTGGGTTCAATGCCCGGGTCGGGCAATGTGTACCTACTTAGGCTTTCTGTCTAGAAATCCTCAGGAGCACTAGAGGCACAGATTGAAGATGTTCACGGTAGATTAATCGGTGGCGTGGCCATGTCCAGCCATTAAATTATGAACCAACGTGCACTATAATATAATCAGTGCGTAACGTTTTACAATCATTTATAATTTTTGCAGTTATATATTGTCAATGCAACACGCTACGTCCGTTGCTCTGTTTGTTTAACTTTGTTTCGTTTCTTTTTTTTATGAGATAGAGGGCAATCGAGCAGACGGATCGCCTGATGGTAAGCGATTACCGCCGCCCATGGACACTCGCAACACCAGAGTACAAATGCGTTGCCGGCCTTTTAAAATGGAGTACGCTCTTTTCTTGAAGGTATGTAGGTCGTATTGGTCCGGAAATGCCGCAGGCGGCAGTTTATGCCACAGTTTAGTCGTGCGAGGCAAACAATTTCTGGAAAAACGCACAGTTGTGGACTGCCAACCATCTAAATGATGGGGATGGAAATTCAGTCGCGTACGACGAAGGCGAAAAGAGGCGGCAGGAATCAGTCCGAACAATTCCTCGGAGCACTCCCCATAGCGATAGAAGATGCATAGCGAGGCTACATCTTTACGCAGCGCCAAGGGGTCTAGCCGATTTGAAACAACCTGGCAGTCGACGATTCGAGTCGCTCTCCGTTGAATGCGATCCAGAGGGAGAAGCTGGTACTGGGGTACCCCTGCCCAAAGATGAGAACAGTATTCCATGTGAGGTCGAACCTGCGCCTTGTAAAGTAGTAGGCGGTGGGCCGGCATGAAATACTGTCTCGATCTGTTGAGCACGCCAAGCTTTTTCGAAGCTAATTTAGCCTTACCCTCTAAATGGCCGCGGAACTGAACTTCACTCGATATGTCGACACCAAGTATTGCAATATTGGCTGAGGCAGTTATGGGGATGTGCTCAAAACGAGGAGATATGACGAACGGCAGTTTTTTAGCGGTGAACGCGCAGACTTGTGTCTTTGTGGGGTTAAATCGGACCAAATTAAGTCTGCCCCAATCCGAGACTTTCTTTAAAGAGGTCTCAATTCCACACACAAGTTTGTTTCGGCTCTCAATGACGTTTTCCCGAGAGATGTTAGCGCGGCTGGTATAGAGAGCATCGCTTGTGCTGTCGTCCGTATAACAATGAATGTTGCTTATTTGCAACATGTCATTGATATGGAGGAGGAACAGAGTAGGCGATAGCACACAGCCTTGCGGGACACCAGCATTTACAGGCATGGAGTTAGAGCATTCACTATCGACAGCGGCCTTAATGCTTCTGTCTACTAAAAAGCTAGTGACCCATTCGCATAATCTCTCGGGAAGCCCATAGGAAGGAAGCTTCGAAAGAAGCGCTTTGTGCGAGACACGATCGAAGGCCTTCGCTATGTCCAAACTAACCGCCAAGGCTTCCCCCTTTGTCTCGATCGCCTGTGCCCAACGATGTCAGGTATACCAGAAGATCACCAGTCGACCGACCCCTACGGAAGCCGTACTGCTGGTCACTAAGCAGCTGATGACCGTCTAGGTACCGTAAGATCTGACAGTTGATAATAGATTCCATTATCTTCAAGAAAAGGGGGGTTATGGCTATCGGTCTATAGTTGGACGGATTTAAGCAGTCGCCTTTTTTTGGGATCGGGTGGACCAATGCTGACTTCCATGATGTCGGGACTACGCCAGAAGAGTAAGAGAGCCGAAATAGTCGCGTTAAGGCCGGCGCCAACTCAGGAGCGCACATCTTTAACACAATAGGAGGGATTCCATCAGGCCCACTCGACTTATGGATATCAAGGGATAGAAGTGCTAAGCGCACTGAGTGTTGGTAGAACCGGATATCCGGCATACAACCGTCACATCCCGGTATAGTAGGCAGTTTTTGTCCCCCGTCAACCAAAGTCGAGTTGGACGCAAAGAGTTTGCCCAGAAAGTCGGCTTTCTCTTTTGCGTCGTGGGCCAACGAATCATTTCCCATGTGTAGGGGTGGAAAGGATGGCTTGCAGAAATTTCCTTCGTTAGCTTTGGCTAGAGACCAGAATGCACAAGTTCCCGAAGGAAGACGCTCAAACCTCTCGCCAATTCTCCCGATGTGCTCCGACTTCGCCCTTGCAATGTCTCTTTTAAAGGACCTGGAAGCAAAGTTATACTCTTTTTTTAATGCGCTGGTATTTACATCACATGCTTCCTGCTTCCTGCGAGAAGCGTTTTTGGAAGATGGACCAAACCAAGGCCGAAATTTGCCACCAATGGGGACCACAGAGAACGGAATAAAAATCTCTATACCCTGTAGCACTACATCAGCAACGGCATTGAGAGTATCCGGCGAGAAGCATACTTGTCGCCAAGGGTAGGACGCAAAGAAGGACCGCATCCTATCCCAATCTGCTGACTTGTAGTGCCACACACGGCGATTGCGGCGAGCACGTAAGAGGCACTGTACTCCGGATAAGGCAGAGTTCTGAGGAACCAAGTGGGGCGCCAACAGATACGTGGTAGCCATCCGGGTGTGAAGTCAGCAGAAGGTCCAACAGTGAAGGATTTTGGCTCTTCACATCTGAGATTCGCGTGGGCGTGGTAACCAGTTGTGTCAGGCCATATGCCAGGGCGAATTCGTGAACAGATCTCTCCGCATGATCGGTCATACTAGAAACGAGCCATTCGGCGTGGTGGGCGTTAAAATCGCCAAGTAAATCGATCTCTGCGGACGGGAGCTGCTGTTGCACAAGTCAGTCAGTTTCGGTGTCACCGCTGTAGGACCTATAAAGGCACGCATAGACGCGGGGATGGTCATCGCTGTCTACACGGAGCCATAAGATGGAGAG
The DNA here is from genome assembly GCA_963564715.1 of Catocala sponsa. Classification (NCBI taxonomy): domain Eukaryota; kingdom Metazoa; phylum Arthropoda; class Insecta; order Lepidoptera; family Erebidae; genus Catocala; species Catocala sponsa. The sequence continues at coordinate 11,365,306 of OY751343.1, read as the reverse complement.
GTCCCTACCTACAAGATTGCTGAGGCGACGAGAGCTGATATCGTCTCTAACATATACGCACACTCCGGCCCTAGACAGAAAGGAGTTTTCCAGTCCGTACCCAGGGTAGTTGAGGTAGGATGTGTCTGCTGAAGACGATATCTGCGTCTCAGTCAAGAAGAGCAATGCTGGTTTTGCTGTCTCGAGGTGGTGGTGAACAGCATTAAGATTACTATATAATCCCCTGATGTTGCAAAAGTCCACGGCCAGCGTGGCGTGGCAAGGGTTACCATGGCATTTCTACTCTTGCCTCGGACATTATTGAGCGCAGTTTTTTTTTTTTTTTTTTTTTTTTTTTATTTTGCTCGTCAAAATGACCACACTCCACCTGATGGTAAGCAGTCGTGTGGTCTAAGAGCTGTTTTGCAGTACATAGAATTCAAGCCCCTTTTTATCTTATATCCAACATTTTAAACATCAAGATAATGGATTAGCATTTTAATTCATACTAGCGGTCGCCTAGGGGTCAAAATTCGACCAAAATTCCTAAGCTTGCTACTTTGTTTCTTTATCTATACAAATACAAATAAATAAAATTTAAGTGTCTGTGTGTAATGTCAAAATAACAGCTTTTATCTAATGCATATGAAAGTATATAAGGTACCTATACGAAATCATCTATTTTTAAAATTTTTGTCTGTGTGTTTGTTTGTTTCGGCTAATCTTCGATACGGCTGAACGGATTTTGACGAGACTTTCACTGGCAGATAGCTGATGTTATAAGGAGTAACTTAGGCTACTTTGATTTTAGAAAAAAATAGGGTTCCGCGAAGACAAACACTTTTTAGTTAAAATCTATGCGGACGAAGTCGCAGGTAACAGCTAGTTACATATAAATAGGTAACCATAGTTACAAAAGATTGTACGACGTCCGACAAACAATGCTGAAATATTACGAACGCGGTTTGACTGCGTGTGTCAAATACATGGATGTGTGCGTGTAATGTTTTTTCATTAATTTAATGTATTTCTAATTATTTTATATTTTATAAAAATATTAGGATTCGCCCCTCCTTCTCTATATAAACTTTAACTGTGCCAAATTTCATTTTCCTCCGCCCGCGCAATTTTCGTAAAAAGGGGTTTGCTTCACGTATTAATATATAGGTTTTTAAATATACATATGTACATACATATTGCGGTATCATGATATTATATTACATGATATAATTATATTAGTCAAACAAGAATGTAAGTAGTGGTGAACAAAGGTTTCTTGAATAGTAAAGACACAACAATCTATATATATAAAACTCTTCCATTACTGAGTGACTGACAGGCAACACACAGCCGAAACTACTGAACGCAAGAAGCTGAAATTTGGCATGTATCACCCCTACAGTGTCCTTGGGTACTGTAGGGGTGGACTAAGAAGGGATTACCCGAAATTCCCATGGGATTGGGAAGAAATGGATAAATAAAAAAACATGTGCGGGCATAGCTGCGGGCATCCTCTAGTTAATGATAAAAAAATGAAGAGTGCATCTAAGAATACTTACTTATTAATAAATTTAGCAAAATATAGCAGGAAAAAGAAACACTTTGGTATAGCAAGCAGTTTTATTTATATATCAAGATCCTCATCAGGGTCTTCTTCATCCCAATCATCAACTGCATCAGGTTCATAATATACTTTACTTTGTCCATCATGTATTTTACTCATGTAGGGGAGTTTCAAGTTGTACTTCTGAATCTTCTCTGTTTGATCAACTTCAATTTTGAAAGTAGAAAGATTACCTGGTATTGGTTTCTCCTCTTCTTCTTCATTCTTTACTTCTTTTATTACTGGGGTTAATTTCAATGAAGATAGGTTTGTATCATATGATAAAATTTCTTCAGATCGAACCACTTTGTTCCCTTTTTTTAAGGTTATTGACACATAATTAGAATTTGTCTTGCTGTAAGATATGATAACATTGACCAAGTGATTTAAATGCGCCTGTAATTTAGAACCATGTGAAATACAGTCTTTGTGTAGCACCAGTATTAATCTGTTCACATTTGAATTACTTTGTAATTTTTTAATATATTTCAAACATTCATTCCAACCCATACATAAAGCCATTTGGTTCACAGAGTCTATGACTATAGAGCTTTTTAAGTTGGTATATTTACTATACATATCACTATCGAATTCTTCATAATAATTGACATTGGAATGGTTTTTTATAACATTTCTCCATAGATAGCTTGGCTGTTCATAACAAAATATGTTGATTTGATCTTTCTCATCTTGCACCAACTCTAACAGTAGGGGTATGGTGTTTTTCTTACCGTCATCTTCAATTAAAACAAATGGAGCTGATTTTAACCTAAATAACGTCATTATAGACAAATTGAAAGTCGTTTACGTTTGTTTATATAATATCTGATTTTAATAACAGTTCCCTGGTACCTATTCGCAGGAAAACTACAAATTCAACGTGACACACTTGTCAAAGTTGTCAATTCTGACATTTGTTAAAATTAACTTTAGGTACACAATCAGTGTTGAAAACTCCTGTAAAGTCGAGTCCTCGGATCAATTATCAGTGTGATACTTGGTCCGAGGTCGAGTCGCTAGATTCAATATCAAAAGTCTTCAGAAAGTCGCTGAAACTGATTCTGCTTTGGTTTTTCGACCTTTCGGTAGTAAAGGACTAAAAAACAAAGTTAAGTCGCCTACTGTGGACAAAACCTGGTGATTTTATAATTTTATATATTTCTTCGTACTGTATAATTCTGTGTTTTCATTTGTACTTCAAAAGTCGCCAGATAAGTAGCTAAAATATTTTTGGCGACAAATCTTACTTTTTGTCGCTGAGACTTGTACAAAAGTCGTCACTTCTAGCGACAAAGTCGCTAAATTGGCAACAGTCTTAACACAATTTAGAATAAGTATTGCAAAGCATAACACATTAGTGTTTGGTGCAAAGTTAAAATTTTGTTGACCAGTGTTATTTTTGATTATTCCTATTTGAAGGTTTATGGTTATTTATGGCAAAGATATTGTAGTAACGTTTATGGAGTACCTACATATTTGATTGACTTGAAGCTTTGATTTGAAGTTGATTTGAAGTATCTTTATTAGGTTAATTCGTTTTAAAATTAATAATGTAAATATTTGTGTCAATAATAACTTGTACTTTGTTCTGTTTTGTGTACCTAAAATAGACGTATCCATTTATGTACTATGTATCTATTTGACAAAACCAATTGACATTTGACGTTTATAATCTGACAAATGACATATGTTGTATGTTACGGATGTAAATATCTAAAATGATATTTTATAATTGACCTAGATAATGATATTTTATAGTTTATTATTATAGTAATTTATAGGTCTATCAAAATGTATAGACGTATTCTACCCAACTTTAAGAAATTAACCCGCCAAATAGTGTATGTACCAAACCACAAGCCTCCTAATAATGAAGATTTTGAAATACTCACAGAATTTTTAACAAGTAATAAAAAGATTTTAGTCTTGACTGGTGCTGGTATCTCTACAGAATCTGGTAAGATATTTAGTTACGGAACAATACCTTTGTTTCTTTAATCTTCTGTGATTTACCATAACATTTTTTATTATAATAGGAATACCTGACTACAGATCTGAAGAAGTAGGATTGTACGCACGCAGCAACCATAAACCTGTTCAACACCAAGAATTTCTAAAGTATCCTAAAGTAAGACAACGATATTGGGCGCGAAATTTCATTGGGTGGCCAAGATTCAGTTCTATTCAGCCTAATGTTACCCATTTTGCTATTAGGGAACTGGAAAAGGTAAATTTACTTATTTATTTATTTTTATTCATTTATTTAAACAAATTTATACTATCTTTAGAGGATAAAAACCTAATAAACAGTACAGCTAACAAAAACAATATTACATAATTTTATTATAGCTTAGCAATTTTACAGTACACTTTTTTAATTCACAATAGGAAATAACCGCTAGTGCTACTCTGTTAAATTCACGCAAAGCTAAATGAATAGGTCTGACTTATTGTGTATGAGATTGAGAATGCGAAGAGCGCGCGTCAGAGGTGACTCCTTGAGCAGGTTTGTTTTCGTCCTCTGCACTGCCAGCAGTGGTGGCCGAAGTTGGCGCCAAACGTATCTGTTAGGAACACATAGCCAAAGCTACTCAAGCACTCCAACAAAGCTGTATTATAAAGTTTTCCTTGTAATACTTTAAAAATGTAAAGCACAAGAGCAAGTTCATTATATCCCACCATCCCTAAGATAAACAAGGATACATTAGAGGAAAGAATTGGTAAACACCATAAAGTTTCATATATAAATACTTAATAAATTTGTTTTGCACTCACTCTAACATAATACTATTTTCTTTTTTCTATTTTACTTTATTTCTATTTATTTATACTATACTTGTTTCATGTGGAGACCAGATGACCCCTTTGCATTCCAATTGGCTTCTTACTAGGGTATTATAAAGCACAATGATTGCCTTAATGTTAGAAAAATGTTCAGCCCTACATCGCACAATTCCTAAATTTCGGTACACTTTTTTACATATTTTAACAATATGGTCCTTAAATGTTAGTTCAGTATTAACTGTCACTATTAGGTCTTTTACCTCAGACACACAGTATAAGGAGGTTCTATTAATACTGTAAACGTAATGCAGCGGAGTTCGAGCACGACTGTAACTGATCACCACACACTTATGTAGTTATTAAATTTTTAATAGTTGTTCTGACTCTATTTTGTTACCCTATTAATATCATTTTGTAATTTCATGCCATCGTCTAAATTACATAAGGGCAGATAAAGCTTAAGCAGCGATAGCTCAGTGGGGAGACCAACAGACTGCAATGCAGAGGGTCTCTGGTTCGAACCCACGTCGCGCACTTCTGACTTTCGGAAGCTATATGACTTCGAAATTATGTGTGTATTGATTGACAATTATCGCCTGCTCCGTGCTTAGGAGAGCACGGTAAGCCGTCGGTGCTGGCTGCCATGAACATCTATGGCAGTCGTTATTGGGTAGTCAGTGCCCTCTAATATCCTGACACTGTTCTAGCCTTAGGGTATCGTTAGCCTTCGGGTTGCGAAGGTCAGATGGCAGTCGCTCCGTGTAAAAACTGATATCCAGTCAAATCCGGTTAGGCTAGAAAGCCGACCCAAAGTGACTTGAGAATAATAAAGGCTAGGGCGAAAAAGAAGAAAGCTTAAGGTTGGCAGCAAATAGTAAGCATTTGGCATGTTGTACCCCCAGGACCTAGGTTGCTTCCCTGACTCACTCCTGACAGTGTCAACTAGGGTTCAGAGCTGTGATTGGCATATTCTAGATATTGCGGGCTGTCTCTCATATAGCTTGCAAAAAATTTCAATAAGTGCAGAGCGAAACCAACGGCTGCTAATTTTTCTAGTAGAACGTCATTATTAACCAGATCGAAAGCTTTTTAAAATCAAAATAAGCAGCGTCGACCTGCCCCCCATTATCCACCACAGGCAAGAAGTAAGCTACGTATGTAAGATTACTGGTGGTTACTATAATAATATAACAAGTGAGAAACGGCAATGAATTGCCGTAAATCTCAGAGTTCGAAAAAATGGTATCACATGACCTTGAGGTTAAAGGTCATAGTAATTTCGGGGGTATTGTGACTATGCTGAGTCGAATGGCGTTGACTGCGAGTCTCTAGCTCTTACGGTTCTTGAGTTGAAAGTTGTATAACAGACAGACAGACGGACGGATGGACAAAGCTGTTGTATAACTTTTTCGAACTCTAAAATACACATTGCTTGGTTTTAATACACTTCATTATGACTGCACTATTTTTAATACTCTTATTGTAATACGAATATTTAGCTAAGATGAAGAGTTGTAAAGTAATAGTTGAAATGTAATGTATTTCCAGAGTGGAAAGGTAACATCAATAGTAACACAAAATGTTGACCGCCTTCATCATAAAGCAGGATCTGAGAATATAGTGGAGCTCCACGGAACTGGGTACATAGTTAAGTGTATGAATTGCTCTTATAAAACTAATAGAGAGGACCTGCAGATAGAACTATTGAAGAATAATCCTGACATGGAAAGCAATTTCACAATGATAAGGCCTGATGGAGATGTTGAACTGTCTAGAGTAAGTAGTAGTTAATTATATTTTTGAATCCATGTTCACAGTATTTATTAGTCAGATTATATCAACATTATTCATTTTACATTTAACTATTTGTTGCTGTGCTTTAGATTTCACATCTCATAGCAAATTGTATGATAATTTTTAGCCTATATTTTCCATTATGCTTGCAGTTTTAGTCATCTGTCCTAGTGATTTTGTCTAAAGCTTGGACATACACACAGATTTTTTTTTTAAAAGCTGTCGAGTTAGCATTAGTTTTTGTTATATTGGACATTCATCAATAATATGTATTAGAGATATAATAATTATGTATATTGACAGATTTAATCAACCATGGGAATACATTGGACTACAAGATAATTATTTGTAATCCATTTTTAGCATGTAATTAATTATTTGTAGTTTTCTTCAATTTTGCCAACTGATTGTATGTTTGTATTTTGCATGTGGCCTACTGTAAGTGAGGGTGCACCACAGAACACATATACCCTAATGGGGGGTGCACACTCAATCTACTGACCTAACACTTTTGTATCTAGCTTTAAGTTGTGTATATCTCTGTAGATGGTACAATAAAATAAGATTTACCTATCCAATTTGTCTAAGTAGTAATAATGTTTGTAGCCTTTTAAGATATCGAAAATGTTATAATATATGAATATAATAGTGTAGTGTAATGTGTGTTCATATTTCAGGAGCAAGTGGAACAATTCAGATCTCCTGTTTGTCCAAAGTGTGAAGGCCCTCTGAAGCCTGACATTGTGTTCTTTGGTGATAATGTTCCTAAAGAGAGAGTGGAGCTAATCAGGAGTCATGTTTCGTCCACTGATGCAGTGTTTGTCTTGGGATCTAGTTTGACAGTTTATTCTAGCTATAGAATAATTTTACAAGCAAGAGACGAAAATAAGAAAGTAGCTATATTAAATATAGGACCTACAAGGGCAGATGATATGGTAGATGTCAAAGTCTCTACTAAATGTGGAAACATCTTGCCAGAACTATGCAAGATTATCACTAAGGATAATAAATAGTATGTGATTTTATAATTTTATTGTGATGTATAGCTACCTCAGTAAGTGTCAATTTATTTGTGTAGATCAAATTATATATTTTTATTAAGAATAAAAAGCAAGAGAATCGTGGCATTTCATTTTAATATAGTATAAAAGAAGTAGGAATACAAAACTGGTTGAAATTTCTAATAAACAATGAATAGGTATTGTAGTTTGAATTAATATTGATAGTAAATAAACATATAGATATACAATGTTACATAGTCAAAATCAAATAAGGGCAGAAGTTGTGAATCAATATTTAGATCATGCCTTTATTTCAGGTATATCATAATGCACAAACATGAGGTATCTAGTTATCATCATCCTAACATCTGGGTATTAGGTACACACATCCAATCTTAGATAATTAGAATAATATGTTAAATCATTAAAACTCGCTCCATAACAATTTGTAACATCTTGTAACAACACATCAACCTGTAATTAATTAGGTCTACATGACCATTTAATTAATAGAAAACCTGTACTACTGCTTGTGACTACATACAACATACATTAAACAATTATTTCTTTAATGTCTGATAAGATAATTATAAATTTTATACACAGGGAGATTATGAGATCACTATGTATTAATTTGGTTACTATCGATAATCTTAAATTTTCAAAGCCAAATAAATCAATGTAACTTGAAAGAACATGTTATCATTGGAATTTTCTGTGTTACTATTTCTAATTAATAACTCCCACAATGCTGCTATAAGAAACAAGCCTAATATTACATGATACAATTACATATATTTAGTATTAACTTCAATATAATTTTGGTAGAATTCTGTACAAGGGAGAGTTTCAGGAATATCTAGAAAAATAAATTAGTCTATTAGCAATGAACAATAGACTAGTAATTTTAAAATTCTCTACATGTACCCAAAGTCAAAGTAATTTAATCTGTCTGAGATTAGATATAATTATTATTACTTAAAAATCATAGCATAGTTGCACTAGTTACTCTATATCAATTTGTTAAGATATTAATTAAAAGTACATCGTGGTTTTGACATTGCTTCTATTGTGTATATCAGGTACACACGGCTACACATCAAGTTAGACACCCTATATACGTATATCTACCCTACGTACAAAATAGATAATTGTCGGAAAAGGACAGTGCATAGTGGCGTCGATGTAATAGTAAGGATAGAGCGTAACAAAAATATAACGCGCTCTCTCGCACGAACTTCTAATAGTTCAAAGTCCAAACAGTCTAGGTTGATGTGTCGCTGTGTGTACATACATTATTGTTAATCTCCTTAACTCTGTATGATGTAAATAGTAACGGCAGTGTTTAATGACATCACATTATATGAACCTGTTTTAAAGCACTATGCGTGGCAGTACGGCAGATAACTTACTCTTACTACATATATTTCGACTATGCGCAAAGGTTTATTTATACTTATATGCAGTTGGTTGACAACACAACTGCTCTAACAATAATGTAACATCCAATTAGTGAATGCTACCTGTGTATTCATTTACCAATCACTCGCCTTATACTATCCATTGTTCGACACATAATTGTGCGCTAAACTATAATTACATTGATTTTTGAATGGTCTCAATACTAATGATAATGAAAAAGAAATTACATAATCAATGGTATACTTGTAATAAATGGTAAGATGCATCAAGCACTGCATTGGTAAATGCATACAAATCAATAGAAATGCCAGTTTATACAAATGATTGGTTTCAGCATTAAGTAACAAATGTATTTAATTATGCTAAGTCAAGATTAAATTATAAATTAATTGATGAGAAATGGATTTACTAACTACATGTTCAGTTGTAGAACTCAGTTTGTACTAGACTATTTATTTTTATTTCAAAATGTCTTCTATGAGCCTCGGGGATTACACATGGAGGTTTTTGGTATGCACCATTTAATGTATATTGTGGTTAATTATACATATGTATCACATACGAAAGAGAGTTCTAGATTTTCGTTATAACAGAACACAAAACTGTATAAAATATCGCGGTCCACACCAGAACGGCAAAATGTACTCAAATCTGTTCGCGAAGGATATAAAACCCGTCTTGGTTGAACCTCCTGACAGCGGACGACTCGTGCGACATACGTAGAGTTAGCAAATAAAACATAGTGGCTTAAAATAACACATTCAACTTACAATTCAACACCAGTCTTAAGATCACAATAAAATCATGTCCACATTGAAATGTTTTGTCACTACGATAACATAATACTAGATGGGTTGCTCGCCGTGTGTCAAGTCTATTGTACGCAACATTATAAGAAGTAGTCTGCCTGGGGTTTCTTGGAGGGCACGCCCCGGGACTCCTGCGGCGCCGCCTCAAATATTGTGAACTCTCGTTGCAGATTATCATTTAGTTCTAGGATAGCAGCTACGTTTCCGCATCTGTATACAACAATTGTGATATTAATATCATTAGCCACTCTTGCTAGTTCTACTCGTATACGACATTTTTCATAGTTGTGGTGATTTCAAACTTATACTCAACATCACATTCATTTCATCTCATTATTGTTAAAATCAATCTGCACAGTATAAACGCGTAAATGAACACAAACAAAGCAGTTGTAAGTTTTTGGCTTAATTTAGGGAGTTATATAATTGAAAGAACACACTAAACAAATAAACAACACAGTATTATATGTTTTTGTTGTGTAAACATAAAACTTTACTATGTTATAATCAACAGTTGGCCGTGAGCAAGTCACTATTGGCACTAAAAGGGGTGATGCAGGGTTATGCTTTTAAATTGTGTCACAACAACCGATCTAATTTATGGATCCAGTATTCATTATGTAAAGTTACAAATAACTTAATAGATTCTGCAGCCAAAAACGCGAATAGTAATTAGGTATGAGTATACTTAGACAGCAGACATGCTGGTTGTCTGCAAGGCAAGAATTCAGTATAATCTGGATAACAATGGATCAATGAATAAATAACGAACCTATAACAGTAATTAGGCGCAGACCACACAGTGAGCACAGTTTCGTTGAAGTGCCACTTGTAACCCTCCATGACGAGCTGGTGCGCGCGACAGATCATGTCGATGTCGTTAGATACGTTGAACTGCGCCACCACGTCCGAACCGAACAGGTAGCCGGCACCGCGAGGCGACACGCCCCAGCCTTGTGTGTCTACATACAACATATAACATTAACATTTATTTCATATAGTCCAAGTAACTAATTATCAATATTAGACAACAACTTCTAGGTCATACTTGTCCCGAGAATCATAATTATATTCTTTAAGAAAAGCCTGAAGTGGTTAGAATAACATAACCACAGACATACTATAGTAATATAACAATATATATCACGCATTTTAAGTATTACTAAAACCTCACTGTTGGCTATAGTTACTCAATTTTTTTCCATGTGGACGAAGTCACAGGTATAACATCAAATATGTAAAAGTATATTAACTTCATTGCAGCAGGGATTATAAATTTCTGGTAACAAAATACATACATTGGTTTTATAAACAAATATACATTGACTCTACAAACAATCATAACACGTTTACTGACAAAATATTTAAGAAGTTTAGGCCTACCTTGAATGAAACAAAGATAGCTCTTTTACAAATAAAATTGTCAAATTTAGTGATAGAAGGAAGTGATCCAATTGGTTTCTACAAAAACATGCATCATCATCCTCTTGCCCTGGTCCCAATGATTTATTATTACAAAAACATGCATTTAAAAAAAACAGCATTAGCTACATGAATAGCCATGCTGATAATTTGTTTTGATATAGGTACTAGCAATAATTAATACTAAACAGAAAATATATCTGAACCTTTTATATTTTATATATTTAAGACATATTAAAAGAATAAACTACATATATGTTTCTAAGTCCTAACATGAGACTCATAAAGGCACTTTTAGTTTGTCTGAATATATAGATAGATTTATCTATTATAGACCAGGGTCGATAATTTTTGAAACCAAATAAAATAATAGTAGGATGAAACATATTGGAAAAGGAAGAGAATATAACAAAAATTAAAGGAAATATAATTTACGGGCGATCTGAGGTCGGGAAGTGGGTGGGGGTGGGGGGTAAGGGTAAAAAACGGTTTATCTCGATTTCCGGCAAAACTAGAAGTCCTATGAAAAAAAGTTAAATAGCAAAGTTGTAGGTAATAAAAAGATCTACAACTTTTGTGTTTACACTTTTTTCACATAACCTCAACATGTATCTGAAAATTCAAATAACCAAGTTTTTGGTTTTTTATTTTTATCTTTTGCCAAAAGATTCTTTTTTGCTCGAAATTTGGTGAAAACTTACCTTTTTATGTCCCAAACACACTGAATTTTTTTTATTTAAAATATTTATTTTGCAGTTTATTTTATAAAGTCAAATAATTAAAGTGTAAATTTTAATAAATAGCTCAAAATTGTATGCGATGGTTAAAAAAAAATTCGGAAGCGAGCTTTTTTTTAGTTTTTGTGCATTTTCTGTGAAAATTGACCATAGTAATGTATATTTTTTTTACACCATCAGAAAGTAGACATTTCAAAGAATAATATACCCCCGACTTTTTAAAAAAGGCAGATATTTTGACGGGTGAATTTTCGGTTGAAAATTAGGGTGCTTTTTCGATATTAATTCAAAATAACCAGCAAAAATAAATATTTTAAATAAATGAAAATTCAGTGTGTTTGGGACATAAAAAGGTAAGTTTTCATCAAATTTCGAGTAAAATAATCTTTTTGCAAAAGATAAAAATAAAAAACCAAAAACTTAGTTATTTGAATTTTCACATAAATTTTGAGGTTATGTGAAAAAAGTGTAAATACAAAAGTTGTAGATCTTTTTATTACCTACAACTTTGATATTTAACTTTTATCCATAGGACTTCGTTTTGCCGGAAATCGAGATAAACCGTTTTTAACCTTACCCCCCACCCTTACCCACTTCCCGACCTCAGATCGCCCGTAAATTATTTTTCCTTTAATTTTTGTTATATTCTCTTCCTTTTCCTATGGGTTTCATCCTACTATTATTTTTTTCACTTTTTACCATATTTGAAGGCTTCGGCACTGGTCTATTGTGCAAAATTTACTGTAACATGTATAAATGTTACTTTTATATCAAATTAATATATTGTTTCTTTATTGATTTGTATGGTGAATTATGTAATAATTAATCATTCTATCATAGGGTAATATGTTCACCAGTATGTATTATGTTTAATAAGCAGGCAAGGCTCTAGATATCTTTTATTTATTAGTTTGTTCTTTACAAATAATAATGATGGTTCTTACATGCTACTGAAATAGAAGATAGTTTTCTCTGCAAAATACATCTATCATTCTTTATTTTCTACTAGAGACAAAGACAATTTAACATTTATATTTGATGCGGGTCAGTTCTTTATATATTTCTAAAGACAAATTAAAAACAATTTCAACATTTATATTTGATGCGGATCAGGTCTATATGTAATTCCAAAAGCAAATTCACCAAATAAAAACAAATTACTACCTTCAGGGTCACTCCAGAGCAGATCGCACATAGGTCCATCATGAGGTACTTCTTGCTTGCGGTCAATGGTTCGGATTTGATCCAGTGTCTGTATGGAGGGGCTCAGGCCACCATGTACACAGAATATCCGTCCGTCGATGATCGCCGATAAGGACAGGTAGTCAAATATTTCTGTGCAATACCTGAGAGCATAGTGTCACATAAGGCTATGGTCAAAAGATGTGAATATCAAGACCACCACCCAATAATGAGTATAGCATATTGAGGATAAGCATAATGGTTATAGAAATATAATAATAATTTTATACAAAATATTTCAAATACCAGCATTTAAATAAATAGTTTACTTCATCTCATGCAAGAGCCTTGTAGATATTTGACAACTAAAGTAAGAACAATACATATAAAAGGAAAAGGCCTGATGGTATTGCTTAAAACAAAAAAAATATAATTTCACTTACAAAAATCCATAACAGGAGATAATACTATATTGCTGAAAACTAGGTAAATATAATTGATTGGTTAGATATGTTATGCATATATAAAACTCACCTCCATACAGTAATAGATCCATATTTCCTGAGACATTCATCATAGAAACCATAAACTTGTGTGATCTGTCTGGATTCGTGATTACCTCTGATAAGTGTGATGCGGTCTGGATAGCGCACCTAAAATCACAACAATTATTTTAAAGGTATTATATACTGGCAATACCTGAAAATATGCAGTAGGACATTTTGTTGCTTTAACAAAAGAAAATTATGTTTGCTTGCAGATAAGGTATTTATGTTCTTATCAAAGAGGATGTTGAAGACGTGCAATAGGATTGATAAGTTGTTTCACTTGGCTTGTGATTATTAAAATTGGTTTTCATAGAAATATAGTAATATTTTAAACATATGATAATTAAATTCGTTATTATTGGTCCATTTATAATATTGATCTAACCATTCAAAAATTAATATAGTTCATGGAGTGCCAAGAAGTATATTGAGTAAACTATTCATTCATTGATCAACAGTTGCAAGTCTTGATTTTATTTATGCAAACATGGCCAGCTCTCAGATTTTGAAGCACTTACAGCAACATTGGCATAATTACAGTAGAATTATGTATGAGCTCAAAGTTGTAGGCAGAGATTCAACAATACAATTTTAGGTTCCATATAAATAAATGACAAGCAAAATGCCTGTAACAGGGCACGTCTTTGTCAACTCTGCTAATAGGAAAAATTAGCTACAAGATCAGTCCAGCCAAACTTTGTTAAGTATAATAATTGAACATAATACATGGCATCACAATAAGCTGTAAGTGTAAATTAAGTTTTATAGCATGGTATCAATCAGTCTTATTATGTGTGTCCTGTGATTGTAGAAACATATAAGGGTGATATTTTATTTCTAAACACAATTTATGGTGCTATTAGTAAGATATATATGGAGATATGGGTAACTTTTCAAAATAGCATCTTTGCAAAATGTACTGCTTTTTATTAGCATGTGTGTCATAAACATTTATAATAAGGAATAAGTCATATGTATCTGTGTGAATTTGTGCACTGGTTTTTTAAGCCACTTTACCTTTAAGGCCAGTAATAATAGAAATGTTTCTACTGAATAGAATCCTCTGTCTACAAAGTCTCCCATGAATAAATAATTCGTTTCAGGAACATCTCCACCCACTTTGAACAACTCCTTCAGATCATAGAATTGGCCATGGATATCGCCACACACCTAAAACAAACTTTCATGGTTAAATGTTGGATACAAAAGTATTAAGTATTTGATCATAATCAATCATAAATCATAATAAGTTGGCTATTGATGAGAGTAGGAACCTACTGTTAATATAATTATAGTGTTTTAGAACTTGCCTTAGATAACGTGACGATATAATTCAATATTTTATTAACGTGTATTGTTTGTATACAGTTAGGCACCATTAAAGTAATGCTTGGTAATATACCTTTTAGATGACTCTTGCGAGTTTATGGTTAAGCTGTAGTATATATTGTTTTATAATTAACAAAAATACAATGTGATTTTACCGTAACAGGCGAATCTACCCGCTGAACATTGCTCTCTTCAACAAGTATTTCGCGGGCCTTAGCACAGAGCGCCTTAACCTCGGCCTCCATAATTATCTCGCATCTTTTAAGCTGTTCGATTTGACGATCTAGATCACTCGTGTCAGACATCTTATTAAATAAAATGACCACGTTTATATCTGTGAAGTTAAAAAAATGTGAGTAATACAAAGAAAAATAGATTACATGATTAGAGTGATACACATCTAAAGAGCTGACATTTTAAGGAGATTAGTAATTGTAATGAAAATACTACTTTTAAAGAAAAGTTCTTACGAATTGTTTTATACCTATATAAGTTCCCTTTTACTTATTTTGTATCAATAGCTCAAAATTATTACAACAAACAATCACAATGCGTCCGCCATTACAACGTTAAATCCAGAGACTAAATCAAAGATAATTTAGGTACTAGTGCTCTAGTTATCAAAATATTTACTTCTATTGTAAGAATATAATTTTGTAATAAGATCGGTTTTAAAAAAAACAGTATTGTGCAGTCCTTAATGAGACTTAAGCTACCTCTAATTTGCGCCACTATATCTGGCCTGCCACTATTCGCATTCCGATGAAATTCGTTACGGTATTCAAGTCATCATAGTGTGCCAGGTCGGGTATTGTCATCTATACAAATAAATAACATTGAAGTGTCTGTTTGTAATGTCAAAATAACAGCTTTTTATCTAATGCATATGAAAGTATATAAAGTACCTATATGAAAACATATATTTTAAAAATTTTTGTATGTCTGTATGTTTGTTCCGGCTAATCTCCAAAACGGCTGAACCGATTCTGACGGGACTTTCACTGGCAGATAGCTGATGTTATAAGGAGTAACATAGGCTACTTTGATTTTAGACAAAAAATAGGGTTCCGCGGAGTCAAACACTTTTTAGTTAAAATCCACGCGGACGAAGTCGCAGGTAACAGCTATTTTTATAATAATGATTAATTTTGCAACCATAAAATTATTTAAACTACTACCCGCTACTACCTTTATTATAAAATTAGTAATCGTAGGTATATATGTATCTACATACATACCCAGTGCCTGTAACCGCTATACTCAGTGTCTTAGTGCTTAGTGCGTTAGTGCAGCCAATAAAACATATTCTACGGAGTCACTTAACCTTTGGAGCGTCCGACAAAAAAAACACGATTTGTCAATGACCGTCAAATACACTGTGGCCCACAGAGTACATTATATATGCTGTGGTCCTAAGCGAGCGCTCCCTTACTTTTTTAACCTGTGCAAATTGTTCGTAACCGTAGCATCTCTACGTACTTAATCTGTGTTCGTAACTTTATCATTCGGTCTATTCATTCATTCATCATTGTTGTTTGTTGTATTTATTGATTTAGCGACAGTTGTTTTTTTAGTAAAGTGAATAATTGTGTTGTTTTGTGCGTTTTTTGGGAATTTGGAGAACAATATGGGCAACATACACACCGTCGGTCCTAATGAGGCGCTAATAGTTTCAGGTAAACTTATAAAAATATTGTTTTCATTAAATGGTTTGAATACCTACTTGCTATATTTACAGTTGCTATTCCTTAACTAAATATAATATGTATTTTGAATCATATATTATAAAGAATTGCACAACACGTGAATTGTTTTTAAATTTGAATTATTGATATTGATAACAATAACCTATATCTCCTCAGATAAAATCATCGACTACTTGTTTATTTATAGTTTCTGCTATTTTGTATGTACCAAATTTAAAATACAGGGACTTTTTATAGTTCTTTGAGATATCAGTGCTTTACAATTGCTCGGTAAACAAATAAACGAGTGTTGATCTGTTGTCCACGCCCATAATAATTACTCATGACCAATAATCTTATGTGAATAGGTACTTGATTTGTTTGGTGGGCGCTCATGCATATTTTTAGCAGATGTTAATTATAGAATTTCATTTCAGATTACTTTTACCGACGACAGATACTTACTGCATAATATTTATATTGCGATATGCGCTGAATACGTAACCATTCATCAAACAAATTAAAATCAAGGTTGCATAAATTACGTATCTCTATTATGTTCATCTCAATGTTCTTTTTCTGACTGGCCAGTACAGAAGAATTTTGCACGTAACATATTATGTCTTATATCCAGGCCCGCCACATGATAACGGGGGAACCGGGACAATCTTTCGAACTGGGGCCCCCCTCCACATACAAAATTGAAAAAGCTCATTTTTCAAACGAAAAAGTCAATCGACAAGTAGAAAAAAGAATTTAATAATTAGATAGGTACCTATATACATAAACAGATGGTAGAGCAGGCGAGCAAAAATTTTTATTATTTTTAAACTTAAGCTCGCCTAAACTACGTGACCTTGAGAGTCTAATTTTTGCAAATACAAATAAGTGAGTAAATAATTAAATTAATAACTTAATAAAAAAAGGAATAATTAGGTACGCAAGACGCTTGTATGCGCTTGCGCATGAAACACTACTAATACAATGAGGTACAAAAATTTTGTGACTTTATACAAAAGAGCTAGTGGCCGATTCGAAGGCTCGATTGTAATTACTACATTATTTTTGAAAATCAGGTACTATTGAGCTTTTATATTGTCCATGAGCTCTAAACTAAAAACGATGATTTAATAAGTACGTTACATAAATTAGTTAACGTAAAAGTTAAAATAATCTAAGACGGCATCATAAATCAAAATTCATCCTTTTTTATAATTCGCGCTTGTGTGATCGACTGTTATTCTTCCATGTAAAGCCGGCGCTTCACATTGGAAATGATTTGAATCCAAGCTTGGCTATAAATTGAATAGCTAATTATTGTAACCAAGGTATGCGCCACTCATTCGCTGCAATGTCTTTTGGCCAACATATATAAGTACTTTTTTTTTTGTAAATACGTACAGATTTATACATAGAAACACCCAGACCAAGACAAACATCCATGTTCATGCACACAAATGTTTGACTTGTGCGGGAATCGAACCCGCGACCTCAGGCGTGGCAGTCGGCACTTACCATTACGGCATCAAGGCAGCAATATCTTACAGGCAAACTTTGGTCGAATTTCGAGCACTAGGCGACCGCTAGTTATTATTATTATGATTCTTTTTCTTTTTGAGATCAGCGACGGTTAGATCGTCTACACACATCATTCTACGTATTCTTTCCCAGGAGTCTGCCACAATATTTTTATTTTTGTGGTATTTATTTGCCGGGTTCCTCAAAGCTTCTTCCATACGGTATAATTTGATGAACTCTAAAACTTTTTCGTTTGACCACTCGGTATTTGTGGAATCCATGTCGCACGCCACGTTCAACGCGTACATCGGCAGAGCGTGTACTAATGCAACCAATCAGTGTTGCCAACTGCCATAAATTCGAGTCGCTAGATTCAATATCAAAAGTGTTGAATGAAAAATTACAAAAAAATTAAAAGCCCTCCTACCGTGGGGTAGGTTCAGTCCCTCAGTCCCCGATAGTTTAAAGAGGTCAAATCGTGATTTTATAAAAAAAAACCATATATTATTCTCTTGGTACTGTATAAATCTGTGTCGAGTTAACAAAAAATGTATTTATTACAAGCCCTAAATTTGTTTTGATTTGTACTCCAAAAGTCGTCAGATAAGTCGCTAAAACATTTTTGTCGTCAAATCTTATTTTTTGTCGCTGAGACTTGCACGAAAGTCGTCACTTCTAGCGACAAAATCGCTAAATTGGCAACAGTGCAACCAATGTGTGGATCGAGAAGCGACGTTGAAACCAAGTTGCGCGCCCGCCTACCCCCTTAACTCCCCTCGCCTTTGAACGTGTACAAAAACCAACACAAGGCGGGTTGACATTGGCTATTGGACACAAAGTTCCGTTTATGTCCAATACCTGGCCAAGACAGCCCAAGACCGATCCACATATGGGTGTGTTGGAACCAAGATAACTTGTAGCCAATACGGCCAATGTGAAGCCCGTCACAGACGTAGCTATAATATATATTAATATGAATCATAGCAAGGCATATTACGACATATTTTCTGTATAAATTTTCGAGTGACCGCACACACAGCTATAATATATATATTTCTATGACATCACCAAAATATGTCTACATTTATATCTCGGTATATTTTGACATATTGATATATGTATATTTTGGTATATTAATATGTATTTTGAGGATACGGAATGTTCCATTTGTTCACCGAACGCCTGCCCGACGTTCGTCCTCGATGCGCACGAGCATTTTTTATCAATTCATGAAGCTCGATAAATGCCGATCTTGAACTAAAATACTGTGCAAATTTATGCGATGATAAATCACAATATAAATTAAATTCGCCACGAGTTCTCTTTTGTTTTATATGCGACTCTGCCCAGATGGTTCTATTTTTCGTTCCTGACAAGGCAATATGCATATAAAATTCAGCATCGGAATCATCCTCTGAGGAACTTTCAATTAGATCTAAAAGTAGTGCTCTTGTCGAATTCATTTAGGTACCTAAATTTATTTTAGTGTTATTTAAAAATTTGAACACCTGTACAGAAAATAAGCTTTAAAATCGTGCGCTTGCAAGGACGACCGCAGAACGAGTGAGGGCAAAATATATATTACAGTATAGTTGCCGTGTGTGGTAGCTTGCTATACTATAATATATAGCTCGATACATTAATATATGGCTCGACACATTAATATATATCATAGCTACGTCTGTGACGGGCTTGAAGCGGCGATATAAAACAAAACACTTTCGCAGTCGCAAGTTCAGGCTTGCGACCCCGCGCCGCGAGACTCCTCGCCTCGCGTTAAAACACGCTCGCAACTCTCGCAAGTACTACGGACTTGTACCGCGCCATTCCTCGCCTCGCGTCTTTTTTCCGACATTATTGTATTGGTAACACTGTCGGAAGTGGAAATCTTCCATATCCGTTGCGTGCCTCTGGCTCATGTGCCTCGGGCGCGCGGTAAACGAGAGTAGATGCCAGACTGATTACGTCACCAGCCGCGCGAAGTGCCGCGCTCACAATAAACATTTTTTACGACTCGACCGCAGTTTATATTTAATCAAGTTTAAACAACTTTATCAGCTACTTTTAAATGATTGTCATTATACGTCCATCATACAGTGTTATGATGAGTAAAAATGAATCTAAAATCGTATTTAGGCATCAGTCATTTTCACAGTATATAAATATACAGGGAAACTTATTTAGAAATAACTGATTTTTGGGGTTGGGTGTATTATTTTGCCTGAATCATCACGAACGCGTTTTCATTTCGCACACTCGTGTCGCTAAATGAGGAAAGTTAGAATACCTACCATAAAAATAAATTTATCATATAGGTATACAGGTACCTATCACAAATGAAATAAGACAGCGATATTACTCTTAAATAGGTATTTTCTTTAAAAATTGGAGATCAAGTCCTGTGTCGCACAAACACATAATAATTAACAGACAAAATACGCCCAGACTAAGAACAATACTTTTAGGATCATACATCTTCTGTGTGGTATCTATTTGATTATTCGACGAACTATTAACAAGGTGCTGCCTGCTGCTACAGTGCCATCTGTGCAAACATTCTGCATGGTTCGATGTTACAGTGGCGTAAGCACGATAGCGTTACTATAAACTTTGAGGCTCTGGGTTTAATACCCGGTTCGAGCAAATCGCGTTTAGAGTCCTGTGTCATTTATACATTCAGTGCATCATTCAACATAATTAAACATACTGCTGCCGAATTGTTGGCGTAATGCACTTGTGTTTGAGTCTTTTGAGATGTAGATAGTGTGATGCTATATAATTATTTATTATGACAGTATCCCATTCAAATAAACTTTTGGAAATGCTAGTTTGAGACATTATAAAAGATAGTGCACAGTTGCACACTAATATTACAAAGAGGCCGTGAGAATTTTGCGAGATTATGTTTTTGTGAAAAGTGATCCCCAGACCCCTGGCGCCTATTTAAATTCACTATTTGAAAGCGAAACTTATCAGAAACTATTTAAAATATATTTATGCCAGATGGACGTAACCTGATCTCCCGGTCGAAACAGGGACCGAACCTGGTCGTTGAACATAATTGGAGATATTTTTGCATTTATAACTTCAGTCTAGACAACCATAATTATACTCATTTATTATAGGTATTTCCAACATCACAATATTTTCCTGTTATACTTACACTTGTACCTATGGCATTTAATCTGGTTTCCTTTTTGATAAGAATAGTTTTGTTATACAAGTTTCCTGTTGGCTATTCAGCAACAAATTTTTACTAAATACGGAAAAAATTGCAGACTAATAACGCATTTACAAAGATATGCACTTGATAGTCGTATAATTATATTGCCAATTATGCCGGCGGCGATAGTCATGGCGCGCCTGCCTTCCAATTAAGATAATGTGATGCGGGGGACTAACTGAACATTCAAGCAACAGATACAAAGAACAATTATCGGAACAACCATTTGTGAATATCAGAAAAGTCCCGTACGGGACTCGAAACCATAACTTACGGCGCAGTGGCAAAAGGGAGGCGACCGCTTGAACTGCTACGCCATCCGTGCAGTTATTCAAATTAAAGAAATCTGAAGATTATGGGACCTACTCGGTTAATGTAAAATTTAATAGGCTGCCTCATTAGTCCCGTGATTATGCGGTCGTGTCTTGTGTTATCTACCCTACCCCGTATCCTATCCCGGGTTGGGATTTTCGGTAAGAAAATTCTTAGTATCCTAGACATTTTTGCTATAAGCTCGCCTTGTATTGGTTGTGACATAAAACATAAGAAGGAACTTGTGCACCAAATTATTATTTAACCTTATTATTATTACTAGCGGTCGCCTAGTGCTCGAAATTCGACCAAAGTTCGCCTGTAAGATATTGCTGATATATTATGTCATTATAATTATATTGATATATGTAACCATGGTTACGCGCTTCGCCTGCGTGTGTCAAATGCATGGTTGTGTGTGTAACGTGTTATTTATTGAAAATAATGTGTTTTACGTATAATTTAAAAAAAATATTAGCATTCGTCACTTCTTTTCTGTATAAACTATAAGTGTGCGAAATTTCATACTCCTCCGTCCGCCCGATTTTCGTAAAAAGGGATCCAAAGTTTTCGCTTCACGTATTAATATACAGATTTAACCTTTGCGTCGACACGTCAGTCAGTCGAACCTTGAATTATAATAAACCTATCAGAAAAGACGGCTACGAAGCGACATTTTTTAAAATCTCTACTTTACTTACCGGATATATTATACACCAAGAACATAAATAGTCTGTAAATATCATAAACATAACATGTTACTTACATATTAACATATCACAGTATTGCCGAAATGTTATATGCTATGTATAACATTGATAGTTTTCGCCAGCTAAGTGTTTTGGGGGCCCAATGACAGTGACGATCAGTCTCTTCTCTTTCTTCTACCCGCTGCCTACCTTCCCCTTCCTATAGACTACGGTAACTGCTATCAGGAGTAAACAGTTTGTTTGTTGTTAATAAAACATAGCCATGTCTATGAGTGGCTGTGACCGCGTACCATTAGCTGAGCCTTTGGCTTGTCTGCAATCTGCAGTAAAGAGCAATAAAAAAAAACCGGCCAAGTGCGGGTCGGATTCACGCACGAAGGGTTCCGTACCATTGTCTATAAAAACGGCAAAAAAATCATGTCTGTTGTATGGGTGCCCCACTTAAATATTTGTTATATTTTAATTTAATTATTTACTTTTAAAGTGAATATAAATAATTTTCTGGGAATATTTCAAGCGTCTACCTGTTGCCGTAATCAATATCGAGCAAAAACGAACAAAAAAATCACGTTTGTTGTATGGGAGCTCCCTTAAATATTTATTTTATTCTGTTTTTTAGTATTTGTTGTTATAGCGGCAACAGAAATACATCTTCTGTGAAAATTTCAACTGTCTAACTATCACGGTTCATGAGATACAGCCTGGTGACAGACGGATAGACGGAAGGACAGCGGAGTCTTAGTAATAGGGTCCCGTTTTACCCTTTGGGTACAGAACTCTAAAGAGGTCGTTGCTACTTATTATATCGTACAACATAGGCCCATTGTTATGAAGGAAAGATCGGTCGAAAGTAGTCTCAATTCAGTAACGAAGTAATAAAACTCAGGTCAGTCGCGAAGTTATCATTGAGTCATTCAAATTAACAAAGTCATGTTGGAGAGCTGACTGCGAATTACAAAAGATTGACACATATGGGATATTCAGTATGTAGAAAAAGAAAGTTTGGAATATATTCCAGTCTCGTAATATGCTCATGCCCACGTTACTATGTAGTTCTTACTAACTTTATTATGCCCAATTCTATTGAGGTTAGCCGCCTGGTATAACGAAACTGCCAAACTGCCAACTAACCTCCCAAGAGGACCCTATATTTGAAGGATAAACTAGATGACTAAATATTTAAGTGACACTAATCAATAGTCTTGGAGCTCAACATTGCCGTCGGGACCAATGACTTTATTGCCTCTTGTTTGTGTCATGGTTGTTGCCCACGTGGATAATACTGTGCGCGGATTCGCTTTTTTA
Source organism: Catocala sponsa (assembly GCA_963564715.1). Classification (NCBI taxonomy): domain Eukaryota; kingdom Metazoa; phylum Arthropoda; class Insecta; order Lepidoptera; family Erebidae; genus Catocala; species Catocala sponsa. Next base: position 11,341,943 of record OY751343.1, on the reverse strand, counting down.
TACAGAATTTAAATTATTTACTATTTATTAACTCAAGAAATGCCTGTATATCAGTTTTGAACAAAATCTGTTCATCGGCTTATTCCTGTTGAGTAACAAGCATCTTCATAAATTTCAACATTAATAATACATATTATTAGGGAAATATTTGGTTAAGTAACAAACATTTTTTTATTAAGGTAATTTTTAATTTACCATTTGTAATGACGTGCATCCATATACAAGATATAATTAAAAATAACTTACACATCTAGCTAGTTTAACAGTAATTCATATTGCGTTACATTAATGACTCTTGTAATACGTTGCGTTTATCTACATATCTACAACGTCTTTATTAGAATGATGCTACAATATTTACTTGGTAAAAATTATAGCTCTAGAAATTACGACTAAGGAAACTTGTAGAATGCCAGTCAGTGTTTTGATTTTCGGTACGGAAAGACCGAATGCCTTGTTGTTCTAAAACTAAATAAATTTGAAATATATCTTATAAATAAACAGTCAATTCTTCAAAATGATTTCCAGGTTTATCTGGTGATTGAAAATCAAATCTTGGTTCTCGACATAATGTAATTTTTACCTCTGTTTATCTTAAAAATGGACAATATATATATTTTTAATGAATAGATTACAAAGAATGTAGTAGAGGTAGATCGATGGGTTAATAGTTGTCAATTAATTTAATATCAATTTAACGTTAATGTAATTGCCAGTCTCTTTTGATCATATCCGCAGCCTTTTCTCCAATCATAATGGCGGGAGCATTGGTATGCGCCACAATTGTCTTCGGTATAATGCTAGAGTCCACTACTCGCAGGTTTTTTATGCCATATACCCTTAGTTCAGGGTCGACGACAGCCTCAGGATCTGTAGGTGGACCCATTTTACACGTCGTTATTTGATGATGAAGTGTTGCAGTAATGGCTCTCACTGCACACTCCCAGTAACCGTCACTGTCAAATTCATGCTGTTTACAGTTCGGGTATTTCTTTGTATATAACTCAGCACCATACTTCCTAAAAGGAGGAGTGTCCACGAGCTTAATGATGTATCTGATGGCTGCTATCATTGTGTCAACATCCTGTCTGTGCGTTAAGTAGTTGCCGTTTAGACTTGGCTGTTCGTAAGGATCTGCAGATTGCAGTTTTAAATATCCTTTTGATTTTGGATGTAGAAGCATGAATAGCACGGTGAAGCTTTCGAGGTTCTCAATTGGTTTGTAAACGTCATTGTAAAGCCAGTTAGCGAGGCGGATGCCTTTCGCTACTAACTTGCCTTCATCAGAAGCCATGGAAGCGCAAGATCCTAGTAGTTCAATATCTGGGTAGTCTCCAATTTCATCAGATTGATTAGTTTTAATGTAACCAATCGTCTCTACCCCAGCTAATGAAGACATCGGGCCGTCACCGTAGTGATCATATTGAATTACAGTATCAACTGTAGCTATATTCTTTTCGACCAATGTTAGTCGAGTTGTATTCAAAGTAAACGCTAGTCCAGGAAAAGATATATGATCGTATAAAGACTCGCCAACTTTTAAGTTTTGTATAACGGGTATACCAAAAGATTGCAATTGCTTCTTAGGTCCTATACCGGAGAGCATTAGTAAATGCGGTGATTCAATGGGTCCAGCTGATAATATGACTTCTTGTTTAGCTCTGATTTGGTACGCACGCCCGTTTTTATGAAATTCCACCCCGATAGCTGTTTTAGAAACAGGGTCAATGATAACTTTAGTAGCTCTGCTACCTGTCAATATGTGCAGATTTTTTCGTTTCTTATTATTGTGAAGAAAAGCTTTGGCAGCACTGCTGCGTTGTCCGCGAGTCAGGGTGGCTTGAATGTAGCTAAATCCAAATGCATCTGGACTATTGTAGTCTACTCTGCGATGACCATATAACTTTGCTGCGTCCAAAAATGCCTTTGAGAGTTTAGATCTGCAATATAAATTAGTATAATTGATAAACAGATATTACGTGAATAATTTAGTCAATTTATATACGCAATAACTTTTTGCGTCCGAGCCTCATTCCTATTCGGCTCATAGTTTAATACGGTGGCTAGAAGCTGATTTAGTAGGTTGGCTAAGCCGCTGGTCTAAGCATAATAGGTTGAATGTAAGTTATTCCATGGAATAACTATCATTTGCTAACGAAAACTGAAGGGATGCCGACATCCTTAGGTTTTATCAGTTGTTAGAATACGGACTATCGAATTGTTTATATTGTCGATCTTACAGGCTCTTTTATATATGGACGAATATGCTTTTATCTTAACATATAATCGACTTTTCATTAACAAAGATAAGGCACGAATCGAATACTTGAACGAGGCCATGTTGGTTTTTACTACGTCAGAAGTTGTACGTTTGGTTAGGTATAGATATATCATACCTGAACGGAACATCTTCCACAGTCAATTCACCATCTCGACCATGCCAAGGCGAATTCTTTAATCCTTTGAGGCTGGCTCGCTCAGATTTGATGTAGTATGGCATGACGTCGTTGTAGGACCTGGAAATATAAATCGAAACATTGTCTATTAAGGTGCAGTGTAACTGATAGTCCAATGGTTAAAGTTAGATTGAGGAAGTCAAATCAGCGGGTTTTAATCCCAATCTTTACACTGTCATCACATCATTATTCAAGCTTCACAAGAATAGTAGTCATATGTAACTTCTAATTATTATACTACCTTACATTTTAATGGTGTGTGTAAAATTTTATGAAACAATGCAGTGAACAAACTTCGTGTAATAAAAATGATGTTAAAATATGCGGTACTAGCCTCAATCCCTAGCTTCGCCCACGTAAATATAACGAGAACGCATACTAACATAAAAGTATCTTATGTTTAAATCCTGGAGATGGTTTATCTGTATACCAAGTTTCACGTTTCAACGGTTTAAGCACGAATGTCAGTAATAAACATTAAAGTATCTTTAAGAACAAAAAGCTTCATATTTATAATATTAATAGGATTGATCTGTCAATACTTTGCTATTTTTTATAATACCTAAGTTGCACCGAGCTTATTCCCTGCAATTATAAACCCTTGTCAGAAACACAACCATTACGGTTCTCGGTCTTCTTCTGGATAGTCAATTACACCTTAATTTACACATTGATAAGATTATTGCCAAAGTGTATCAAATGTACTTATAGGTTTGTTATGAGAGCTACATCTGATTTCAAACGGCCTGTGACCTGCATGACCTTTTTGACTCATTAGTTCGACCCCAAATTGAATACGCCTGCACAATATGGGACCCATATTATTCTAAATACAATAATATGATAGAAAGAATACAACGAAAGTTTCTTAAAAGTATGCAATATGTCACCTAAATTGTTTATCATATAGAAAATCGTTGGATAAATATAACCTACTAACCTTAAAATCTAGACGCCTGTTACTACATGCTATGTTCCTCTACAGTCTAATACATAATAGCTACGATTGTCCAGATATTGTAAGCAATACTTATTACATAGTGCCAAGAATGGTCTAGAGGCAAGAGGCGCGCGCTTACCCGCTCTCTGCCACGACTCCTAGTCGCACAAATGCGGACGAGCGAGCGCCCTTCCAACGTTTAGTTAAGGTATACAATAACAACTTTAATGATATGGATATATTCGCATTAGTATTTAAGAAAAATATTGTAAATAGGTAGTCTCAAAGCAATCGAAACATAAGAGTAAGCTAGTAAGAAATTGTTATATTACGCTTATTTAAAGTCCTATATAAATATAATATTATTACATGTAAGTTGGCTTACACAGTATTATAGTTAACATTATATATGTCTTTTTTTTATCTTTTTTTTTACTTGTGGGAATGCATTGACGCATACTCCTCCGCGGGGGCGGGCGGAGGGGGTATGTCGGACTCACCGGGGTAAAAGAAAGATGTTAAAACGATAAAATGGACCTCTCGGAATACCGACTAAACCTACCACGGTGTTCCTCGACAAACCACTATCGGCGGGGCCGCGCGAATCACTTTCACATGTGGTCGTGACCCCGCCGAGGTTTCGGCCTGCTGTATGAAACGGCAGGCCACTACACAAAAGACCTGCCCACTGGTTACCTCTAAAAAGTCCCTACTGTACCCCCCTTAGAGGGGAGATGGACACGACACAGAGGCGCGACCCCCAGGTCAAACCTCAGGGTGGCTGGAGGTCATCTCGCGCTCTCCGGTGCCCGGTTCTACGGTTGGTGAGAGGGTTTAAACGCTCCCTCTCTCGCTCCGTCGCCTCCTTGATGGAAATCACTTCCTCACAGAAGGAGGCGACGGCGTTCCACGACCTCTCACTCCGGACCATAGACTGAACTACGGCCGGGAGTGAGAGGGCAATCGATCCGACTGCCGCGATCAACTCACGGCGCTGCGATGCCCAGGCGGGGCAAACCGCCAAAGTGTGCAGCGCCGTGTCCTCAACAACGTCGCGGCCGTCGCGGCAGTGGTGACAACCGGGCGTCTCTTGCCGGCCTATACGACACAGGAACCGGCCTATATGACACAGGAACCGGCCAAAACAACCATGGCCAGTCATTATCTGTATGAGCCGGAAGATGAGGACGCTATGCCGCCTCTCCAGTCACTCCTCAAACATGGGACTTACCGCCACGATTGTGGCGCGCCAAGCACTGGGATGCACAAGTCGATTTCTCCATTTTTCCACCAGAACCTGGCGGGGCTCGGACCATGCCGCCTCTAGAGCGCATGGAGGTGGTCCTTGGCCCCGAGCCAGCGTCTCCTGGCGCCAACGCTAGAGCGACGCCAGAAGCGCCGCTTCCAGGTCCCAGGGCATCGATCCGGCGAGGAGGCTCTCTGCCTCGAACGAGATCGTGCGGTAGCCTCTAATTAACCTGACGGCCATTGCACGCTGAGGCGCACGAAGCGCTGAAATGTTACATGCTCCATAAAGGGCCATGGACCGCACGACCCCTTCGTAGAGCATCCGGCAGGAGGTGCCTGGTGCCGTAGGTTGGGCAGCAGCCGCGCGAGTGCACCTGCAGCGCCCAGAAGACGGGGGGCCATTCGACGAAATTGGGCTACAAAGTCCCATCAGCTCTCGAGAAGGAGACCCAGATACTTAAGGGTTGGCTCGACAGCGATGTGGATCTCTCCTACCATGATATGGGACCCTGGAGGTGGCCGTTTTCGAGGACCATGGAAACAGACAGCCTCGGACTTGGACAGGGCCACCTCAAATCCCAATCGCCGGATACGACTCACGTTTGTGCAACCCAAGCGGTCGTCAATATGGCCGCCGCCCGGTGCGACTTACCCCTCGCCGTGACAAGAGTATCGTCGGCGTAACAAATAACGCCGACGCCACGGAGGAGCGCATCTCGCAGCACCCAGTCGTAACCGATGTTCCACAGGAGCGGACCCAGAACCGATCCCTGTGGAACACCGCACGACATCTCTCGCCGACTCCAACAGTAGTGACCCGGGTAGATCACTACCCTTTCCGACAAATATGCTCCGACAATGCGGCGGAGGTAATAATAATAATAATAAATTTGTATTCAATAAATAAATAAAAGTCTTTACAAAACACATTACAGGCTACTTATTGTATTAAATTCACATTAAAACTATATTTAATCTAAAGGAAGACATTTTACAATTTAAAAATTGGACACAATAAGTCTTGTTTATACAGTCTGTTTTTACATTTTATTACCTGAACTAGGTCAGAGACCTGTGTTTCAGGCTGTTTCTAATATTACATTGTTATTCTATTGTTAATAAAGTAAGGGTCTACAAAAAACATTTAACATTTATACATGTACTGCAAACATATATAGGTAGTTAAGTATAACTATAGGTAGGTCGTCGTAGGTAGGTCGGCACTTGATGAAATATAAGTGCCTCCCTAATACAATTCCAGAGCAAGGTGTTAAAGGCATTCGTGATGTCCAGGGACACCGCGAAGACGACCTCGCCCCGGGACACCGCATTCTCCGCCAGGCTCCTCACGCGCAGAATAGCGTCGATAGTAGAGCGCCCGAGGCGGAAACCATACTGGTTGTCCGACAAATCCGGGCCCACTGAAGAGAGCCGCTGGACGAGGCGCTCCGCAATGATATATTCGAATAATTTAGCGACCTCGTCCAGGAACACGACGGGCCGGTAGGCGGACGGGGAGTCCGCCGGGCGCCCTTCCTTCCTGATCAGGACAAGTTTCCCCACCTTCCACTGACGTGGAAAACATTATACATGTACCCTAAGCTAACCTAACCCTATTGTCCACATCTTTCTCTGGCAAGTTTTTTGGCTTTTTGGGAAGATATATTTACAATAAAATTAATGAAAAATTGCATATATATCCATTAACTAGATATAGATGTAAATTAGTACTCACTCCATGGCTGAAGTCACTTAATTATGAGGAAACTGAACATATGCTCCATGTTCCCTCTTAAGTCATAAGTTTTCTTTTTTCTTCTTTTTTTTTTTTCATCAGTATCACACACACACAAGCACGCACACACGCATGCACACACGAACCCACACACGCACACACACACGCACGCACACACGCACGCATGCACACACACACACACACACACACACACACACACACACACACATACACACACACACACATACACACACACACACATACACACACACACACATCAAATCTTTACACACGTAGGTATGTATTTATTTATTTTTATTTACTTATACCTAAATCTCACCTCACATAATAATTGTGCACCAATATAATGTAATTTGACTGCACACGCAACCCTCTTATCTGGAGTCAGGAGAGGCTGGTAATCTGTAACACAGGTCTACCTAGTATAGATACCAGTCTCTCATACAGATTCAATACACATATTTAGTTTTACTCATAGATTAAGGATTGAATTTTTGTAAACCATTTCTGTGTGAGAGAAAATAAATGAAATGTTATTGAAATATTATTATTATTATTGTAATGAGTGAAAACGTTGTGGATTGTACGTTTAGTTAATCTATACCGTACTAATATTATAAAGCTGAAGAGTTTATTTGTTTGGTTGAACGCGCTAATCTCAGAAACTACTGGTTCGAATTGAAAAATTATTTTAGTATTGGATAGCCTATTTATCGAGGAAGACTATAGGCTATATATAACGTCACGCTACGACCCACGGTAGCGGCGCAGTTACTATAAATGCGGATGAAACCGCGGGCACATCTAGTCTTTTATATTGTTCAACTTTTTTTAACGCTTAATGTACAATTGTTTGTTTTCCAAATAAATAACATAACATAAAATAAAAATTGTTTCTCATTAATGATTTTAAAATACCTATTCTTCTGCAACTGACATTGAATATTCAACTAACATATTATATTTCTTTGTTTTTCAGGTAAGTCCCAAATGATTTAGCTATACATAAATTCAAACCTTGGTAAGTTACTTAAGTATATAAGATTCTAGACTCACCATCCGTAGTTGCCAGCAGCAGCTATTCTGTCCCAGTCCTGCTGGAAGCCACGTGTATAGATCATGTAGTTCACAACGCTCGAGCCGCCCACAGCCTTCCCTCGGGGCCAGAAGCATTTGCCGTCCACCATCCCTGTAACGTACCAAACGCTTAATCAACACTTTATCCAATTATACATCGCTATATCGTAAAGGAATGCGGTCTGACTTGCTCATGAGTCTTAAGGTGATTTTCCACCAGAGTGGCGAGACGAGGCGAGGCGAGGAGAGAATTGAAATCGCACTGCCCTTTTCCACTAAAAATAGCCATCGCGAGCTCGCACACATACAAGTTATCTTTACAGGCTATATGTATAACCCAATGCGATAAGTAGCAACAATCAACAATAAGCCTATCGCGAGAAGCGTGTTTCTGTTGCAAAGTCAATTTATACTCTATGTATGAAGTAATACGGTTCATTTTTACACAAACAAATATTTCAATTCTCTCCTCGCCTCGCCTCGTCAATCCACACTGTTTCCACCAAAGATGCGCTGGGAGAGAATTGAAAATTTGCCATACAAATTTCAATTCTCTCCTCGCCTCGCCTCGTCTCGCCACTCTGGTGGAAAATCACCTTTAAGTCAGAAAATGGTATCGCATTTTCCTGTTAGGATTACTTACTAGCAGTATAGAGCCTAGTAGTTGACCGTAATTGTCTACGTGCTAGCCATAGCAAGGGTGAAGCACCCATTGTTTAGACTATCTATACTAATATTATAAAGCTGAATAGTTTGTTTGTTTGTTTGTTTGCTTGAACGCGCTAATCTCAGGAACTACTGGTCCGATTTGAAAAATTCTTTCTTTTTAGATAGCCCATTTATCGAGGAAGGCTATAGGCTATATATCATCACGCTAAGATTAAAAGGAGCGGAGCACCAATGAAGAATGTTTAAAAATCGGAGGGCTTTTTTCCTTTTGAGAGCTTCTGCTGCGTGCGCTGCGTAAATAGTTCAAGTCTCGCAAAAATCATGTATGAAAGAATTGTTTCCCTTAAAAAGTTCTACAAAAAAGTCCGCGACAGCATATGTCTATCTTTTAAGGTTGGCTCACTATAATCTTTTTTATGCTAACCAAATTTGTTCTAAAATAATGCATTATTTGCGAAGGTATTTTTATAAACATGATATTAATCCTTATCCAAATAAATATCTTATTCATCACAAGTATTTGATTTAAAACAAAATTGCCCTTTACATCATTCGATTTCAATGAATATCTTAGGAGATATCGCAGTTTTAAAATAACATCGCGGCAAAATAATTACCCATTACAGACTTACAAATGATGTTTGTCCTGGTTTATTCTGCGTGATTTTAAATTAGCACTGTAGGTATATTTATAAAATTGTGTTCAATGGTTCTTATGTGGTTCGTGGATTTAACAAAGAAAGTTTCAGCTCCTTTAAAATTGTATTATAGGTGCCTACGACCCACTCTCTCTCTTATGTGACGCAGACGAAGTTGCGCGGGTCAGCTATCTATACTAATATTATAAAGCTGAAGAGTTTGTTTGTTTGTTGGTTTGAACGCGCTAATCTCAGGAACTACCGGTTCGATATATATAACATCACGCTACGACCCACGGGAGCGGCGCAGTAACGATAAACGCGGGTGAAACCGCGGGAACATCTAGTCTATATATATAATAAAATCGTAGGAAAGTCAAAACTGTACATTGAATATTTTTTTAAAAGAATACTTAGGGCGTGATCTACAATCGATATCGAAGCCAAAAATATAGTTTTTAGAATTTTTGTCTGTTTGTCTGTTTGTCTGTATGTATGTCCGGGCTAAACTCAAAAAGTACTGCATGGATTTACTTCAAATTTTGCATGAATATTACTAACAGGTCGGGTCAACATATAGGCTACATATTATCACGCTATCACCTACGGGGGAGGAGCTGTGAATCTTTATTTTTCTTACGCATTCTGTGACAGCGTGTAATCTAACGACGCATATTTAAATGTTGTTTTTGAGTAAGCCATGCTACTATCTAGCTTTACACTATAAAAACTACGCCATTTAAGTAATTTGGGCAGAGAAATATAGTTGGGTTCCGCGGCGACAAACACTTTTTAGTTAAAATCTACGCGGACGAAGTCGCAGGTAACAGCTAGTTTAGTAATAAGATCATTGTGAAGTTTGTTACCTTTTGAGATTTAGCAGCTCGCTGGCAGCCAGACACAATTGTTTTTAATTATATCAGGCAATTGGCAATTGACAGATTAAGCTTAGAATGTTTTGAAAGTCAGCTACTACATATAGTCAGTAAACTAGCGTAGGTACTAGAATCGCTATATACACTAGGATAATTGTATTTTTAATTAAATGAAGGTAAGCTAGAAAAACGTAACCATTTCGTAGGAAGCCTATAAGTAGCATCGATAGTAACTATAGGAAGTTATCAATTCTCCTTGCAAATGACTAATAAAAATTATTATTATCAAGGCCTAGACATTACCTCACCTTTAAAGTTATCTCAAGTTCTCTATTATAAATAATTTTATCTTAAAACAAGTAACTATTAGGTGCTTTAAACTAGTTGAGTAAATAGGTATAACACACATAATATTCGTTTGGTTGTTAAACTCACAGGACGAGTTTAACCGAGTATTATGTTATTTATTTAGCGTAGTATCATGCTCTATACTCTTATGCAATACTTGCTGTAGGTATATCCCCGAAAGGCTAGAAGGAGACGTGTAATATAATTATACATTTCGCTAGTCCCACATGACAGCGGGCGAGTCAATTGCTATCTATCGGAAACTTTTCAGTTACATGTTTACTGGTAATTTCCTTAAAGAAAAACTAAATCTATATATTAATACGTGAAGCGAAAACTTTGGATCCCTTTTTACAAAAATTGGGCGGACGGAGGAGTATGAAATTTCGCACACTTATAGTTTATACAGAGAAGAAGTGACGAATGCTAATATTTTTTTTTAATTATGCGTAAAACACATTATTTTCAATAAATAACACGTTACACACACAACCATGCATTTGACACACGCAGGCGAAGCGCGTAACTATGGTTACATATATCAATATAATTATAATGACATAATATATCAGCAATATCTTACAGGCGAACTTTGGTCGAATTTCGAGCACTAGGCGACCGCTAGTAATAATAAGTATACCGATTCAGAAAAGACCAACCACACGATCGGGCGCAAATAGTAGTACTGAAAATCTTCTAACAAAGTAAAAATAGGAGTTGGCTTTCATAGTAGTAGACTTGCTATGAAAGATGCGATTTTATTAATGAGAAATGTGAGCTTTCAGCACTCTTACTTCTGGAACGACGTTGTTACTACTCTTTCACCGACTAACTGTCTCAGCCTTAATTCATAATCTATAAATTGACTTACCCGTGCAAACTCCATTCTGGTATTCCATCATGTAAGGCCACACATATTCTGTCTGCTGAAGTAGCGGCGCCAGTAAAGGTACATCGGTTATCAGCGACTCACCGAGCCCCGCTTCTAATAGCAGAACCGATGCTTTTCGACCTTCAGTAAGGCGAGAAGCTAGTACACTACCCGCCGATCCTGCGCCTACAATTATGAAGTCGTACTCTGCTAGAGGTCCTTTAAAGCCTGCGTAAGAAAAATACATATATTCTGATTTAATATATCTAAGAAATTGGGTCATAAATTATTAATATTCTTGTTAACGCTTCCAACTAAGCTAAATGTGTGTCTAAAGATAGTTCACGTTTGTGGTGTAATGGAAGAGGATCGCAGCTATGACCTATTGAGTCTTCATAAGTCGGATGAACCATTGGTTTACCACTGCCTATAATATACCTATTTCAAGCGTAAGCGCAAAAAAATTGCAATGGAATATGCTATCAGCTGCTAATCATTGTCATCAGCGCGAATAGCTGAAATCAGTTAATGTCAATTTATCTGTAATATACTAACTTAAACTTATCCTGAATGAATAATCTTGGAACATCTTATAATAGTGTTATTGAGAGAGATTTATTTTATCCTACGTTCTACCTGGGATTTACATTTTGTGTTTTATTTTGGGCTCTCAGTAGGTTAAATATGAGGTGTTTCAGGATTAACCACTCATTATGGTCTCCTGTCTAATAAATTATAAAAAATATTCTTTGGTAGAAGTCCAAAGACTGCAGAATACATTCTGAGCGATTTATGTTCTCTTTATTCCAGTCGAGATTTGCTACACATATTGATTTCGTCACGGCCATATTACATATTTTCTTTTGTGTTCGTTGCACGCATTCATTATGTTAATATACTCTGCAGAAGCTACAATAGAATATGTGTCTATTGTCACAGTTTAGCGTTCGACGTTCAGACTTGAAGTCTGACACAAGGTCTTCGGCACAAGAATTAAATAGTTGTATTTACGCTTAGTGTTAGTATTTATTTTTATAAACAAATAAATAGGACTTTTTCTAAATTATTTAAATATATTTGTACTGAGAATTTTTGACCTTCATCGTCTATTTATACTAGTTCCGTCTATGACATTGAATTCCTTGTATTTAACTAAATTTTTATGATGGTCATTTCGATACCTTCAAAACAGTTCTAAAAAATTACATACTTAATCTATGTATGTATCTTAATCAGGCCTATATCCTCGTAGTAAACTGGTAAACGTATATTACTTCCACATTTCGCCAGGCATGGTTTAGGATCCATGAATGTTAATCGTCTACCAGGTACAGTTACAGATTCCGTGCATTTCTTGACAGAAAAACCAATATAACTTTTTTCGATCTCAGGATCGAATCCAAAACCTCAGATGCACTCACTACCAGTGCGTCGCCGAGACAGTCTAATATCTCTCTCTTCCTAACTATGTATCCCACATGGTGGTGGTTCAGCTTTCCTTATTTTTCTCCTCCACTTCGCTCTGTCTTCGATATCATCATTAGTAACATTACATTCCCTCTTGCCCTCTTGTCCACACACATTAATACAGTCTAATATTATAATTATATTTTGTTATTGATATCATGTATCAAAATATGTTTAGGCCAGAATATTTTATTCAGCAATTAGTACCGCATAAGATTAAAAAAGAACATCCGGCCGCATACATTTTTGCATATTTCTTTTGTTTTATAATTATGTGCTCCTTCACTGAGTGTCATAAAAAACGCTGCATATACGCACAAGGGCAGTAACAAAGCATTTCAGTTAAAATAAATTCAGCAAAATCCAAAATGTATGTATTTATTTTATAAACAACTAGCTAAACTCAGGCCGACTTCGATGTGGTTCAGTCTTATATTTATTATTATCGAAGTAAATAATAGGGGTTAAAGTATGAAGTTACCGTTGTATAGTAATAGATACTTTGAATTGACATAAAACCTTCATGGTGTGAGATTTTCGATTAAAACTTTTTTCACATGATACCTATAAGATAAAAAAATGTGCAACATTCGATTTTCGACTTTCAATTGTTTATTTTATTCAGCTTAGACGGGAAAGATGGATACTTCGAAAATCCGAGTCATTTTTAATACGAGTTACGACGTGGAACTAACGCGGCAAAAACGCCTCGCAATATCAAAGCTGCGTTTGAAGAGGAGACTGCTAACGAACGCACCGTTCGTTTTCGGTTTAAATGCTTTCGTAATGGAAACTTCGACTTGAAGAACGAACCACGTGAAAGACCACACAGGTGAAAAGCGCTGAATTGAAGGAGATGGTGGAAGCCGATCGGAGTCAAACTACCCAGGAATTAGCCCCATGGTTTATCGTTACCTTACCTACAATATTGGTTTATTTGCATCAAATCAATAAGATAAAAAAATATGAAAAATCGGTGCCTCATGATTTGACTGATTTGGACAACTTACTACGTGATAAACAAAATTTTCTTCCCAAGAGGCAATACAAAATGCTTTTACACAGTTTGTCGAATCTAGATCCCCGGAGTTCTCCCGGAGATCGTAAAGGCATAAATAAACTTCCGTTTAGTTGGCAGCAATGTATAGATAATGAGGGGTATATATTTCGATTAAATAAATATGGTACATTTTAGAAAAAAACGAGTTTTAATTTATTGAAATTAAACTGCTATATACGGAATTTATCGCGTTGTTTATTAGACACTTTATTACAACATTTAGAAACTTACTATTAAACTTAACTAATTTTTAAACTAATTAAATTATCGTAATTATTAAAACTATTTATACTATTACTATACTATTATATCTTAGTCTCCCCGTGACCGTGACTGCTGAAAAGCAACCGAAACGTCGGGGAAAGTGTAAACATAAATATAAATAGTATAGTAATAGTATAAATAGTTTTAATAGTTTCAATAATTTAATTACTTTAAAAATTAGTAAAGTTTAATAGTAATAGTAGTGTAACAGTTTCTAAATTTTGTAATAAAGTGTTAAATAAACAACGCGATAAAATCCGTATATAATAGTTTATTTTCAATGAATAACATTCTCGTAAACAGAAGACCATATTATGAGTTTTAATTTTTCTTTACAAATCGGCAATTTTATACTTTAACCCCTAATATAAGTATTCTATTTCCCATTTTCTTGGGAACTTCGAGACAATAATAATAATTAGTGTAAAACACGTTGTTAGGGCATAGTAAAGCAACGTCGTCGTATAAAAAATTCAAGACAAACATCGATTACTTTTCGAGTTTTTCGGACACAATCAAGATGATATTTTATAAATAAAAAATGTATAATCATTAGTAATAGTGGCGACCGTAAGACGAATGTACGTGTCACAAAAGAGGCCCCTTAAGATTTCGAAGTTATGCGCATTAAAAATATAAGTATCACTTTTACACGTTATCACATTTGGATGAAGTCAATCATCGTGAAAAAAATTGCGTGACTATTAGATTGTCTACAATTACGTAAAAGTGTGTGAAGTGTACTACCAATGAAATCTATACTGTAGTATAAAGAGAAAAGATTTGATTTTTTGTTTGTTTGTTTGTAAGGGTTTAACTCAAAAACGACTAAAAAGATTTAAAAATTCTTTCACCGTTCGAAAGCTATACCTAGGTATCACCAAGTAACATAGACTATACTTTATTAAAAAAAGGACTGTTATTAACATAACCTAGCGCGAGCGAAGCCGCAAGCAAAAGCAAGCAAAAAATTAAAACAAGATGCCATATTCTGCGTTACAGTGCAACTTAATAATAATACCAGAATGCGAATACCAGAATTCATAACAGGACTCAATTACAGAAATAAGTTTAAGTTCAATGACTGCAGCGACCCCCGCTCTGCATTAAATCACTCACCACATTGAAAAAAGAATATTATTAATGAATGGCTGTTTCATTAAACAGCCATTCATTAATAATGTTTTTTTTTTATTTTATTCATCTATGGTGGCAAACAAGCGTGATACCTGATGTTAAGTGGTCACCGTAGCCTATGGACGCCTGCAATACCAGAGGCATCACTTGCGCGTTGCCGACCCTTTAGGAAAAAAAGGAAGTGGGAAGTAGAAGGAGCGGGAAGGGGGAAAGAGGGTGATTGGGCCTCCGGTACTCTCACTCACCAAGCGAAACAACAGTAGGAACACTGCTATTTCACGTCGATATTCTGTGAGAGGGTAGTACTTCCCCGGTCGAGCCAGCCTATTTATGCTGAAATCAACCAGGCTCTACTACTCATAAATACTACAATGATATACCTACTCATCGCTTCGCATACGCAATATTTGCGCGAACGAAGCAGCGGGCAAGTAGTAATATATTTACCAGATTTTGTCCGCGGCTTCGTTCGCTTTAATGTAAATTTTGTTTATAATTTCTTTCCTTCGGGCACAGAACTTTTTTTCTGGATGAAAGATACTTTATGTCCTTTTCTGTGCCCATATCAACGTGAACGAAACGAAATTTCAACAAGTAGTTAAGGCGTGAAAGCGTAACACACAATCTAACTCACAATCGTATTTATAATATTAGTAAGGATGTTATAAAAGTTAAGAAAATATATAAAATTAGCGTTTATTCGGGTCGTCGTCCGCTTGGATTGCAGTTTGCCCGTGAAGTCATTTAGGTGGATTTTAATCTCATTATCTGCGGTCTTACTAAATGAAATCAAATGATATTATGTAAATTAGTTTTCAAGTTGAAACTGTATAAAAATCCATTTATTAATTTTGACCAAACAGAGAATAGTATAAATTCTAAGAACCATTGCTTATGGTTCAGACGTTCTTACGCATATATCCTCGAAGATGTAGGCAGAGATGTATTAGGGGCGAGCCTATTGTCATTTACAGTTCCAGTCTCTGATACCTAGAATACCTAGACAGAATACCTCAATCATTCTTTGCCCGACCCGGGAATCAAACCCGAGATTTCATGCAGAGCTGTCTTATTTAACGTCGCTGCGTCACTGCGCCAGTTAAGACCAACATGTTATTCAAAAATTTCGTCATATCACAGACACAGCCTAGATACATTTTAATTGAATAGAATAAAATAACGCTGGAGTAGCACTTACCTTTAGGCAGTTCATATTTATCCCTCAGGAACGAAAGTAAATCTGGCGAATCAGGTCTTAAAGGAAGCATCTGAGTACTCATCATGGCATCCAGTATTCGACTTTTCATCGGGGCTTCACTATACCGCTTTTCTCTCTCCCTGTTTTCGCCGCAACGTCCAGCACAAGCAATTGGCTTGGCATAGTCGTCTTCATCGATATTCACAGTAGCCTCATCATCATAACCACTTAATGTAGCACTTCTTAAAAATTGTAGAAATATTAGCAGTACTATTTTACTTTTCATGATTAGGGGAAGTAGTGCGTAAGAGCAGTGCTCTTGGCCGTGATCAAGTTTATTATGAGCTACGTTTGAGTTCACATGGTCGTATCAACCGGTTTAAATGTTAAAGCTATTATTTTTTTAAACAGAAATTCTATACTCGTATTTCGCTTGCGAATGCTAATCACTTTGTGTTACTTTTTTAATAATGTAACGGCTATGTTAGCGGTTTTTAAACTAGAATCGGAACAACACTTGGAGATCTACTTGAGTTACTTTAACCAATTTTTTTTCAATCATGTATTAGGAACCGGCGTTTGCAAACGGCTCTGAATGTTACTTTGCGAATTTTTCTGCTTTCTGCAGTATTGCATTGGGATTATAAGCGTTATAGAAATTTCTAGAATATCCTATTTTCAAACAAGATTTCTAATAATAAGAATGTGAGTTTGTTTGTTACGATTTCGCGCCTTAACTACTAGACCGATCATCATACAATTTTGCACACACTTTGCCTGGGGTGCGAAAAAGGCAGGCCGCGGCAAGTTTGTAAAAACATTTGTCTGTTAGTCAATCACGCCTGCAATAGAACTTGACACACAGATAGACTCTTCTGGATTAAGACATAGAATATATTTTATCCAATATAAGAAGCCTGGTTAACTTTTAGTTTCTAATGTTAATTGCTTTAAAGAAACGAAAACGTGTATTAACACGTTTTCAGTGTACTTATGTAATGAAATATTGAATTTTAAAACGTAGCACAATATTGTAGCATTGCATGTTAATTTTAATTGAATTCTGCACTGGTACTGCGGTGAAAGGCTATGTTTGCTGTTCGTTGTCTGTCCCGATTCTCGGTTGTGGCTGTGTTTTGAGGGTTTTCTCTTAAGAAATTTTCAATAGCAGTATGGAGTCTGGCAATGTGTCCGGCAGCAATAGGCTCACCTTCTATTACTAGATACGGAAATGTAATTTGTTGTGGGTCAAATATTTTTATATAATTAAATTGAAGGCTGTGTGATTTGAAAAAACAAACTTCCGTAATTATCGTTTCTAGTGCGTTAAGATCTAAATATTCTGTAAACATATTTACATAATTTATGACATGCGAGGTCAAGCGGCGGTAGCCCAATGGACAAGACATCGGAGTTGTGATCGAGTGGTCGTGGGTTTGAATGCCACCCGTTGCATATCGACGTGAACCCACTCCTAACACAAGCATACTATCTTATCTGGAAGGGTTAACAAAATTACTATTTATTTGAAACTCAAATTACTAGTAATATGTATCCTAACTAATATTATAAATGCGAATGCGAGTGTTTGTTTGTTACGCTTTACCTTAGCTACACGACCGATCATCTTGAAATTAGGGGTACAGAAAAAAACATAGGATACCTTTCATCCAGAAGAAAGTATTGTGTTTAATCGATTTCTATCCCTCGGGGATAGAAATTTATTGACGAAATGTACATTAACGCGAACGAAGGCGTGGGCTAAATATAGTTAAAATAACCATTATTTTTGCGTCTGTCTTAGCTGTATAAATTAAATTCTTGCAAGAGTTTTACGCATCGTAAGTTCAAAGAGTCCATGGCCCTTATTTATATAATTAATATTCTGTTTCCAACCGACGCGGACGTCTTGACAAAAACAATAAGCATGCATTCACGTCATTGTTTATTTTGGCTGCGATTCCAATTTCAATTCCACTGTTAAAATTATAGTCCATTGAAATGTTACAATTTAGGGACCAAATATTGCATTTTTAGAGGACGCAATTTTATTTTTGGGACATGTGGGGTCAATAAAAGCTTAACCCCAAGTTTGTGGGGTTGCCGGCCTTGTCCCCCGGCCGTCATCTTGGAAAAAGGGGTGCAAACACCTTTTTCGCGATATCTCGGAAACTATGCGTCCTACAAAAAATTCGTGAAGACATAATTTGTAGCAAATCGCTTTGCCTACAAATATGTTCATATAACTTTTTGCCCTAAATTTAAAATTAAAGAAGTTATAAGTAAAAAAGTTTTTGCTTATAAATTCTTTAATTTTAAATCTATTGACCCCCACACATGTCCCAAAATTAAATTGCGTCCTCTAAAAAATGTAAAGCTCATGTAAGATTTCAATGCACTACTAAAATATGTTTAACAGCGATATAGGTACATGAATAACTCTGTCAGCTTTGATTTTCTTATATAATATACAGAAAATGTTCACTGACGTGTATGAAAGAACATAAAGTATTTTATAAAAGCAAAAACACAGTCTAACATACACATGTCCGAAGAGTTAGGCGGTGGTGTACTATATCAACATTTTGGTTCCATGTATGTAGAGTGAGTCTATTGGCGTCTGCTGGACATGGCTCCAGACTCCGTGCAAAATCCAATAACACTTTGTCCGACCGCGAAATTGAACCCATAACCTTGTACATAGCAGTCGCATTCACTAATGCACGGTAAGCTACAAATTATTTAAATTAACAAGGCCATTACAATGTCATTCGGTCTCTTTATTCTGTACCTATACTTTTTATGCATATTAAATTATAATAGGCGTTATTGTAGGCCGCCTAGTTAATTATTCCTCTAACTAGGTACATGCAAATTCTTGAAGTTTATAAATGTGGAAAAGATTGTTTTTTTAGACATTAATAAAAAAAAACATTACTTTTGTTTAAGGTGTATATCACCGAGTTTTAACCAGCCATGTTTTTTTGGTTTTACGCTTTTCCGTTAAGCCAAAATCGCAGTCCTCATCTGACATATTAGCTATATTATGTTATAATTATTTTTATAGGATTGATTGACGGGGTCTGTTGGAGGGCAATTACCAACGCGTAATTAATCCAACAAAACAGTTGGTATAAAAAATCCATTGATTTAACTGTTCTATTCTTAAATAGCGAACGATCTATTATATGTAAATGTCTATTTTGTTAATGCGAAAAAGTAAAAAGACAAGAAGCAAAATGAATTTGTTTTTTTTTGCATGTGGTTTCATTATGTGATAGAACGGTTAATAAACCCGCCTGTGAATCTACTTATTTGTAACGGTGTATTCCTCTCTGTTTCACTGTTATTTAATATATGTATTTTACTGTTATTCTTACCTACGAATATGTTTGTTGTATAACCATAATATTAGAAAGTTTTATGGTAGTCACTTGCCTATGTATGTATATTGCCCTGACATTGCTGAAGTTCATTCGCGGTTACCGTTGACCATCAGATTGGCCGTAATCTTGCTCTGGCTTTGCCACTAAATGTAATCAAAGCGGTCACATTGAAAGGCTATGACGTGAACATTTTAAAAAATCTAAAATTTTATCGACACGTAAATCGAAATAGAAAATCGGTACCTACTGAAGACATCTTTGTGGATTTTCGGCTAAGAAGAAATTATCGTTATATCTTTTAATTTGTGTTTTACTATAATATCTATCGCCCAGGACGTCGCTTATAGATGTGTTTAAATGGATACCTTGCCCATACTGCATTATCTTTTCAAAATTGCGCTAACGTTTTAGTTTAGACTTTAGAAACACAATTAATTACTTAGTTGACGTTTGGATGTCGAGGCCCAGATGCACTGCTTTTTCATGTTGTATCCGAACTTTTCAACTAATATTATAAATGCAAATGTTTGTTTGTTACGCTTTCACGCTTTAACTGCTTGACCGACCGGTCATCATGAAATATCGCATAAACTTTGACTGGAGTACAGAATAGGACATACACAAAAAGTACTGTTTCCGAATGCTAGAAATGTATTAACATCTTGAGTAACGCAAGCGAGTCTGCGGGCAAAATCGTAGTTCTCATAAACGAACATAAAATACATCAATATTTAGAAAAAAGATTTGTAAGGGACACAAATAATTGCTCAGTATGGGATTACAACATTTACAACCCACAACTCATGGCAGCTTCAGCGGCGAGGCGACTTCTTGCCGGCTGCTCCTTTCGAGTGTTCGACTTTATTTTCTTTCGTGTTACGTATTTCGAGATGTTGTCAAAGAAAAATAAACCTGTTTGTTTATTCGTAATCGATAACAGCAGCTAAACTTTAAAAAAACGCCTTCTGTGTGAAGAAAATTGAATCAAACAAACACCTTTGCGCATTTATATAAACCTTACTGCTTATATGTATATCGAGTTTGTTTCAAGCAGTACGATGTTACTACACTAGATGGCGCTACAGGTGCTGTTGTGTAACTTAAAATTTATTCCAAAATCCAAATGTTTTACTGCATAAGGAAAAATGCAATAAGGCTAAGGGTACATTGCGTTTTTTTATTCGTACGGCTACGAACTGAGTTATACTATGAGTTTTCATTAATCGTATATTTTTCTTTCAACGCATCTCGATGTTTGAGCGACATCAACATGTTTTTCTATATATTTTGATTAGTTCATAGACTTTGCCACTAGGGGCACTTTCAACAAATGTGTGGTAAAACATGCTGCCGAGTAAATGTATATATACGTGCTTTATATACCTAATAACAATAATTTTAATAGACTAAAATCACAAAATTGTAAGGCATGTGATATCGTATAAATAGAGCTTCAAAAACGTCGACAATAAGAATATATTTAAAAATAGCGCCTTAATATAAAAAAGCAGCCTCAAATCTACTTGTATGTTGTATCCTGTTTTGGTTGCTTTACCCTTTGCACGGTAAGAAAGAAAGAAAGAAAAGTAATTTATTAGACACACCAATAAAAACACAACATATTAACATGGTAACAGTACAAATGTTTACTTTTTTTTAATTATTACTATAATTAAAACAAAAAATGAAACCCAAACAAGAAGAAAATACAAAAATAATAATGAAAATGTTGTGCTGTTTGTCCAAAAGGTTCCAGCTCAGCCTTTGCTACGGATGACCGCAGCGCTGTTTTCAGCCAAAACCCAAGGGCTAGTCACGGACGATTATTCAGCATACAGTTTATAAACATACTTAATAGTTAGAATAAATATAATATAATGTACAATAGACAGACATAATATATGTGTAGAACTGAAGATCATATTAAAAACATGGATAAAAAATATAAGTATATAAATATATAATAAACATAAATATATCTAGAAAAGCAATATAAATAATTAAGTGCTGGATTTTTGTTCAGATAAATATAATTTCTTTGGCTGAAACCTGAAACTACTTAATTTATCTAGTTGACACAGTGGAGGAGGCAAATTATTCCAGCACTTGGTAGCGTTATACCGGAATCCACCTCTGAAAGCAGTAGTTCTGTGCCTAGGTATGCGCAATGGTTGCCCTAGTCCTCTGCTTGTGTATTTTTATTTTCGGCCATCCATTCCAATTTGTCATAGAGATACTCTGATCTTTTGTCTTTGACAGTTCCAAACGAAATGGAGGAGCCTCCTCTATTTATTTTTTAAAAAGATTGCCTGCATTTAAAAATGGAGTTAAATGGCTACGTTTCGGAATGTCAAAACAGAACCGCGCAAATGCGTTCTGCATTCTTTGAATAAGAGTGGAGGTTTTCGGCAATAATCTTGGCCCGTACACCACGTCGAGGTAGTTAAACTTGGAAAGAACAAGCGAGTCAGTAAGTTGCACACGAAGATCGGTGCTAAGATCTAATTATTATGTACAACTTACAATATTTATGACCAGGAATTAGAGTATTAAGCCGAGTTAACGACTGCGGCACCAAAAATACGAGTGACATCGTTATCGGATCTTATATTATAGGTAGGTTTACCCTCCTCTTGCTTAACAAAGATACGACCACATTTAACCCAAACGAACTTCCAATGCATACGCTGCCGAGCCTCCTGAACCCTGTACAATAATTGTCTGTTTGCCTTTGTGAGTCGTTCGGTAATGTAAAAAGGCCGCGCTTCACTCGCAATACCGAAATCAGATGTGTTGACCCCTCTCGTCGCATGCACATGCTTCGCAGTATCTCATCACGATGTGAGCTATATGATGTGAGCGGCGAGCGAGACGTACTAGCAGCGGTCGCGGCTTCCCACTACGTGCTCCGCCGGCTCCGCCCTCAGTCGCCAGTCCGCTGCCGCGCAGGTTTGTTGGCCCCACTCGCTTCGCGCTGACAATATCGCGCTCTTCTATTGACACACCTAACTTGGTGCCAATAAGAGCAACAAGGTGAGTAGGGCTCTCCTCCGATATCTCAGGCAGATTTGATATTTTAATATCATTTGAGAGCAGCTCCAAGTCCTTCTCATTTAACTCGAGCCGAAGATTAGTAATTATAGATTCAAATTCCACTTCATTTGACCCTTTGCTTTGTGTACTCTTCTCCAATGCTTCCACCCTTTCTTCTAAGTTGTCCATGCGCACGTTGTTCGAACAGTGTATCACGCAGCTTTTTCATTTCATCTCGCATAAGTTTAACCTCATCTCTAAGGGCTTGCAATTCCTGGCGAAACAAATTCACTTCCCGGGCCAGGTCAAATTTTGTCTGCTCGCTAGTGTCAGCACAAGCGGACATAGCAGCATTGTTATCCGGTGATCTCTACAGTTCCTGGTCACCTTTAGCCGGTGTTTCCTGACCATTGTCTCGCTGTTTGTTCTTGGTACACTCAGGGCAAGACCATGACTTTGTAATTTTACTAGCCTTGCCTTTACCAAGACACCCTTGGTGGTAAGTAAGTGGACAAGTCGAACAAGTAACGCCATCTGCCGCAGAAGTAAAGCGACTGCACGCGCTACACCTAGCCATCGAGATTGCAGGAGATCGTACACTGTCGATCGAACCACGCAAGTTACGCGTCTAATTAATTGTTGCTAAATGGTCTAGATGGTGCTAATAACAGTTTGTTTCAATCAGCTGATATAAACAGCTGATAGGGTAAACAGTAAACACTAAGTTCATTGACCCACAATTAAAAAATGATAGACGTGTACACTATATTTTAATAACTGTTTTACTAGGGTTAGCTTTAAATATACACTTGGATAACACTTGTGTCACTGCTTCCACACATATAGTTTATCACGAGTTAACTTTTATAATGAAATTCGTCCTATAACAATTTTTACTCGTTTAGCAACGCGACAAAGGTACCAACGTAACAGGCGTCCATGGCAGTACTCGGTAGTACCGGTAGTGGGTACGATAACTATACGGGACAAAATGTATGTGATTCTCAAATAATTGTTGGTTGGGTATTTCTTGTGTCCATTGTTTTAATATTTGGCAGTTACCCCGCTACACAGAGATTACACCATTCTATTAAAATATAAAAATAGAGTTATATGTCCACGGAAATAAAAATGAATGTAAACGTCTTTTAATTTATTTAAAAATAACTGAAATGCATAGTACAAGATCTGGCAGCTGATTCTCGTAGATATAAAAACAAAACACATACCTGCAGATATCAGCTGTCAGGTTTAAGACTTTTATTTTCTGCAATAAATGAATTGTAATTAAGCTATACTCTTATTTCCATGTCTGTTTTATCATATCTGCAGCCTTCTCACCGATCATTATGGCAGGGGCGTTAGTATGAGCGGAAACAGTTCGTGGTATTACACTAGAATCTACGACGCGTAGTCCCTTCACGCCGTAGACGCGTAGCTCTGGATCTACGATAGCACGAGGGTCGCTTTCGGGGCCCATGCGACACGTAGATATCTGATGATGCAGTGTAGCAGTAAGCGTACGTAACGCACATTCCCAATATTCATCTGAATCAAACATCGTACCGCGGCATGTTGGAAATTCTGCTTTCACCAATTTTGCTCCATAACGCTGGAATGCTGGCGTGGCAGCCAAGGCCTGTACGTGCCGAATTGAAGCGACGAACGTTTCAACGTCTTTACGATGTGTCAAATAATTGCCATATATTCTCGGGAAGCTAAAAGGATTTCTGTCTTTCAATTCCAACCGTCCAAAAGATTTCGGATGTACTAGCATCGGAATTGCACTCCAAGTATCTCTAGTTGCTCTGTCTACTTCCCCAAACGCTGAATCGAAGATGTCGTCCCGAATTGTCATACCTCTTCTTACTGATTTACTACCCCCTGGCCCTCCATCAGCAGTTATTGATGCGCCAATATCAATTAGTTCTATATCAGGGACAGGATCTGGATCATCAGATACTGCCGTCTTAATGTATCCTATACCTTCGACAACGCCAGGCAAAGAGGCGTCTCCGTTGCCATTATGGAGCCATAGTACTGCTTGGCGAACGGTCACAGCCCTTTTTTCGTGAAAGCTTACGCCCGTGGTGTTCAGTTCAAATACCAGTCCTGGAAAGCATATGTGATCGTATAGTGTTTGTCCAACGGGCATATCCCTTAATACTGGTATGCCTACAGATTGTAGGTTTTCCTTGGGACCGATACCAGATAGCATAAGTAGTTGCGGTGATGCTATGGGTCCAGCCGAAACAATAACTTCTCGGCGCGCTCTTACGGTGTATTTTACATTATTTCGGACATAATTCACTCCGTAAGCTGTCTTTGTCTTAGGGTCTATTAAAACTTTAGTGGCTGTGCTCAATGGTAATATGTGCAAATTGGGTCTCTTTTTATTTTTATGTAAAAATGCTTTTGCTGCGCTGTACCGATGTCCATAACTTGTCGTTGTCTGTACGTAACCAAAACCTAATTCGTATGGAGAGTTGTAATCTGTGGTAGGATGCCCGAGGGTTCTGCCGGCTTCCAGGAAAGCTTTGGCTAATTTTGTTCTGAAATAGAAATAATGCATTTTGATTATTACTCTAACTTATTATAAAGTGTAATCAAAAGCATGTATAGAATTAATAGAATATGTCCTAAAAAGATGAGAAGCTGTAACATAATTATTATAACTAGCGGTCGCCTAGTGCTCGAAATTCGAGCAACTGATATATATTATGTCATGTCATTATAATCGTATATTGATATATGTAACCATAGTTACGCGCTTCGACTGCGTGTGTCAAATGTATGGTTGTGTGCGTGTAGTGTTTTTTCATTAATTTAATGTATTTATTAAACATATTTTATATAAATATTAGCATTCGTCACTTCTTCTCTGTATAAACTATAAGTGTGCGAAATTTCATACTCCTCCGTCCGCCCAGTTTTCGTAAAAAGGGATCCAAAGTTTTTGCTTCACGTATTAATATATAGATATATTATGGCTATCATATGTCATAGCATATAATATTTTAGGGCTATCTCATTGGTCCCGTGATAAGTACTTGCGAAACCATCAATCGTACAAGTATCGGTCGGGTATAATTTTATTGTATACTAGCTTTTCCCCGCGGCTTCGCTCGAGTTAATTTAGAATTTTACAATCAATTCGGGTTGTACTCTGCTTGATCTGTAGGATGATGTTGATGTGTAGGGTGATTGTATCTCAATCATAATTCGTGACACGTGACACACACTATTATCATAAGAACGTTATTGTTGTGTTCCTCGGGAACAGTATTTTTTTTCGGGATGAAAGGTAGCCTATGTCCGTTTCTGTACACCTGTCAACGTATATGCAAAATTTCAGGATGTTTGGTTCAGTGGTTTAGGCGTGAGAAGGTAACAAACAAACAAACAAACAAATTCATTTTCGCTTTTATAATATTAGTTAGGAAGTTAGGATAGGATTAGGATAGATAAGATAGGATTGTCGTTATTCTCACGGCATCTCAAAATTCTCAGTAGAAGCACGTACGTACATATGTGCCCAGCTGACGATAAAGGGCTTAATTATGCTACATGATTCCTAAACATGGAGAAAGTTAAGTATGTATATATGTATTAAAAAAAATTAATATCCAGATACGACGTCTCATTATAGCAAACTTGCGAATTTTCCAAGCGTTGCGCTCGCACTTGGTTTTATAGTCTAGTCATCATAGGCTCGGTTCTCATATTTAAGAAGAGTTGTTTAATATACGTACAGTTAATTTTTCACACATTCTATGGAAAATATGTCACAATTAAGTGCCGGTGGCTAAAACTACTCTCTATGTTTCTTGCATGTAGGAACCGGGCCATAGTCATCCTAATAACCGTATTATTTACATTCAATTCATTGGAGTCTGCTATCTGTTCTAAAAAATTCGCTTAAATGACACTTCGCTCCTGTCGACTTTTGACTTGTCGCTCCGTGGCTGAATGTCAATTAGTGTCAGTAATCTATACTAATATTATAAAGCTGATGAATTTGTTTGTTTGTTTGTTTGAACGTTTGAACGCGCTAATCTCAGGAACTATTGGTTCGAATTGAAAAATATTTTTTTTGTTGGATAGTTTATTTATCGAGGAAGGTTATCGGCTATATAACATCACGCTACGATGCACGGGGGCGGTGCAGTAATCATAAACGCGGGTGAAACCGCGGGCACATCTAGTGGGATATAAATTTGACGTGACGTATGAGTACGCACACAAGTATGTATTTAACATGGTTAATGGCTGTATTTAATTTAGCTGTTCTTTTTAAAAAGATAAGGCACTATACTCCATTTGGTTAGGTACTTAACTAAAGGTAAACAATCTTGATGTGTCTTTTTATCTTAAAACTCAGTTTAGATAATAAAATGCTGCTAAAGATCAATGTAAATACAACAATAACGATTACTAAATCAATTGAACCGTTAGGTTAAGCAGTAGTTTATTTGTTAAATATGTGTTTTGTAAAAACTCACATAAAGATTACCTTTAGTTAAGTACAGTAAGTACCTAACCAAATAATAATAAGTATAATCTATACTAATATTATAAAGCTGTAGAGTTTGTTTGTTTGAACGCGCTAATCTCAGGAACTACTGGTTCGAATTGAAAAATTCTTTTAGTGTTGGATAGCCTATTTATCGAGGAAGGCTATAGGCTATATAACATCACGCTACGACCCACGAGGGCGGCGCAGTAACGATAAAAACGGGTGAAACCGCTGGAACATCTAGTAATAATAATAATAGTTTATTAGCAACAAAAAGAGTTCAGAGCTGTATACATCATCATATTTAAATAAATGACATAGGTCGGTACATCTAAGGTATACAATGTGAGCAATGTCCCCGAGCTGGGAAGTTCCTGTGTTACGGGGGACATCCCTCCATCCTGTGTAATGTCATGGAAGTACACAAATAATTTTGATTATATACAGAGTTGTTGATGCAAATGCGAGTACGATGCTGTGCTTAGTAAACTGATTTCCAAACAAAATTCAAGTAGACTAATTTCGAGAAATTGAAAGAAAAAATAAAACAAGTAATAAATGAAATAATTAAAGGAAATGGGGCCATCTTCCTCTTCAGTATTTTATTTTTGTGTTTTGTTTTATATAAGAGTTTGTATGTGTGTGTGTTGTGTGTATGTTTATGTGTGTATATGTAGATACTAGCTGTTCCCGCGGTTTCACCCGCGTTTATCGTTACTGCGCCGCCCCCGTGGGTCGTAGCGTGATGTTATATAGCCTATAGCCTTCCTCGTTAAATAGGCTATGCGTAATATAATACGATGTTATTTTAAAACTACGATATCTCCTAAGATATTCATTGAAATCGAATGATGTAAAGGGCAATTTTATTTTAAATTAAATACTTGTGATGAATAACGTATTTATTTGGATAAGGATTAATATCATGTTTATAATAATACCTTCGCAAATAATGCATTATTTTAGAACAAATTTGGTTAGCATAAAAAAGGTTATAGTGAGCCAACCATAAAAGATAGTCATATTTTCTAGGTAGTAGAGCCAAGCTGGTTACAGCAGGAATGTGCCGGCTCGACCGGGGAAGTACTACCCTCTCACAGAAGATCGACGTGAAACAGCAGTGTTTTACTGCTGTGTTTCGTTCGGTGAATGAGAGCGCCGGAGGCCTAAGCATGAGGTGACGATTCTCGCAGCTTATGAGGGACCTGCAGAGTATCCGTAGAGTCATTGTGTGGGTGGCGCGAGTCGATCCGGCGGCCAGGGAGAGCCGTAGAAACGGTGCTCTGCTGGCCGCCCGCGGTATAGTCCAGAGGCCCAACCGAGTCTAACCAACTAGGTTGGCTGCCTTATCATGCCGCGCTTAATCTCGAGGTGGCTCGTCGTGCCGGATGGTGACCGGAGGGTGGGTCCCGGCGACCACTTTCGGGAGGGTACGGGGGTCCTTCCGTCCGTCGGATCGGTTATCGCCATACCATACAGTTATATGACAAAACTTGCTCTGCGCCTTGCCTCACTTTGCTGCGAGAATAGCCGCCTCTTTTTTTTTTTCACGTTTCCCCTTTCCTTTCACTCTATGGCAGTACGAACAAAGCATTGTCGTTCAATAGCAGCCAATCGCCGTAACCCCACTGCTGCTTCCTGTGTCGTGAAGTTTATTAACATCAGAGGACTTCACGCTAACCTTAATGCCGTCCATCACCACCTGGAGACGGCTCGGCCGGCAATGCTTTTTCTAACGGAGACACAAATACGCCGTCCTGCAGACACGAACTACCTGCAATATCCCGGCTACGTGCTAGTGGAGTGTTTCCTCGCGAAAGCCGGGGTATGCTTGTTTGTTAGGGCGGATATTTGCTGTCGCCGTCTACAATGCCTAGAGGACCCTTGCTTCTCTGTCCTTTGGGTACACGTAGATCATGGCTCTTTCAGCCAAATCTACATGTGCCTCTACCGATCCCATTCAGGAGACGCTGAGACAACTCGACTCTTCAATTACCTGAGTCAGGCGGCAGACGACGCGCAGGAGCGGTTTCCGAACGCTGAGTTGGTGTTCTTGGGAGATTTCAATGCCAACCTGGTTGGGTTCTCCCAAAACAGACCACGCGGGACGAACTGCCCATGCGTTCGCTCTCACGCATGACCTGTCTCAACTGGTACTCCAGCCCACCCGGATACCAGACATTGCAGGTCAGGCGCCCTCTCGCTCGATCTGCTGCTGACGAGTAACCCTAACCGGTACAGTGTGTCGATTCGTGCTCCTCTGGGCACCTCAGACCACTGTCTGGTTTGTGCCACAGCTGTTGTTGTTACCCACGACCTCAGGAGGCAAGACGACGACTGTGGCACTACTCGTCAGCAGACTGGGATGGAATGCGGGAGTACTTCGCATCCATCCCTTGGGCTCAACGCTGCTTTGAGAACAGGGATCCATCAGAGAGCGCTACTGCTGTCGCTGGTGAAATCATCTTGGGTATGGAATATTATATTCCATACAGTGATGTCACGAGCGGCGGCAGGAAAAGGCCCTGGTTCGGTCGTGAATGCGCTGATGCTGTGGAACGTAAACAGACAGCGTACCGCGCTTGGATCAGGGCTCGCACTCTCCACGACCCTAACGTGGATCACCTGAAGGCAGCGTTCAACCAAGCCACAAAGGTCTGCAAGAGGGTATACTTAAGAGCGGATGCCCAGCGCGTCGCACGGTTCGGCCAGGAACTCATGGCGCATCCTACGGGCAGTCGTAGCTATTGGCGCCTGGCCAAAGCCGCGCAGTCCAACTTCTGCCAGACCTTGCTGCCCTCTCTGAGGTATCCGAATGGATCACTGGCTCATCGGCCGCAGGAGAAAGCAGATCTGCTTGTAAATCTCTTTGCGGCCAACTCCCGAATCGATGACTGCGGTTCGCAGCCGCCTAACATTGCCAACTGCGGCTACACCATGCCTGATATATGTATCAGGCAACGAACCGTACGTGCGATACTGCAGTCTCTCGATGTTCGGAAAGCCAGTGGACCTGACGGCATCCCAGCTGTGGTCCTTAAAAAATGTACAGCGGAGTTGTCTCCCACGCTTACGCGTCTATACCGGACGTCTTACGCCGCAGGCATTGTGCCTGAGGCTTTGAAGGAGGCGAACGTTCAACCGATTCCCAAAAAGGGGGACCGTTCCGAGCCAAGCAACTATCGACCCATAGCTATCACCTCGATCTTCTAGCGTTCGTCACGCATCTCTGGGGTGAGGCTATGGACAAGCACGGCGAGTCTTTGGCTATCAGCCTTGACATAGCCAAAGCTTTCGACAGAGTCTGGCGCCGGTCTCTTCTTTCCAAGCTTCCGGCCTATGGCTTTCCCCCTCAACTGTGCACCTGGATTGCAAGTTTCCTGCAGAAGCGTCGTATTCGGGTCCTTTGCGACGGTCGCGCTTCCAAATTTATGCAGGTCAATGCAGGAGTGCCTCAGGGGTCTGTCTTATCCCCTACGCTCTTTCTTCTGCATATCAATGATATGTTGAATCTCGGCAACATACATTGTTATGCGGACGACAGTACCGTGCATGGGCGATATCTCGGACATCCTGGGGCCAAACAGGCTGAGGTTGAGGGGAAAAGGCAGAAAATTGTCGTTGAACTTGACCAGACCTTGGACCGCATCTATGAATGGGGTGCCAAGAACTTGGTCGAGTTCAACGCCATGAAGACCCAGGCATGCGCGTTCTCAACAAAAAAGTCTCCGTTCCTTCCCCTCCCTTCTCTGAAGAACACTCCATTAGTGATACGTGACAGCCTCTCCATCTTAGGTATGGATCTTTGCCGGTCCCTTAATCAGAAAACCTATATCGAGAGCGTCATTAAGCAAGCTTCGCGAAAACTCGGGAGTTCTGAACAGGGTGAGGCGGTTCTTCACGCCTGGGCAACTGTGCCTATTGTATAAAGCACAAGTGCGCCCTTGCGTGGAGTACTGTTCTCATCTTTGGGATGGCTCCGCGCAGTACTTGCTGGACGCTCTCGACCGGTTACAGCGGCGGGCTGTCCGTATAATCGGAGATCCAGAGGTCACGAGTTCACTGGAACCTCTGCAACTCCGTAGGGACATTGCCTCATTGGCATGTTTCTACAGAATATACCACGGGGAGTGCTCTGAAGAGTTATTCCACCTTATCCCGCCCTCCCCTTTCCTATCCAGAACAACGCGTGCTGGGCTCAGATGCCATCCTTACACGGTAGAGTCGATTAGAGCGCGTACCAAAAAGTTTGGGTCCTCATACCTCTGCTGAACGACCAAGGCATGGAATTCTCTGCCAAGGCACGTGTTTCCTTCTTCCTTCAATCCTGGGTCCTTTAAGCGGGGCGTGAAAAAGCATCTTCTCAGGCCATCAAAGTAGAGACCTCAACATCGCCTCGGCTACTGTGGGGGCGGTGTGGAGGCCACTGCTCTTAGACCACACGACTGCTTACCATCAGGTGGAGTGTGGTCATTTCGACGAGAAAAAAAAAAAAATATGCTGTCGCAAAGATTTTTTTTTAGAACTTTTAAAGAGGAACAATTCTGTCATACATGATTTTTGCGAAACTAACTGTTTGCGGGTCTTCTAACGTGTTGTTGATGGTAATTTTTTTGCACTGGAGTGTTTTTTCATTATTATATGGAGTCAATACAACTGGCGTACTGTGAGCACTTTATATTCTGAGTATAATTGCTGTGTGGGGAACCTGAAAGGTCTGCCTATAATGACTTTCAGAACTGCTCGTTGGGCGCGTTCATCTTGGATGATTATTGTTTTTGCGGCGTCTCCCCATGCTGTGATGCAGTAGTTTATAATCGATTCGCATAAGGCACTGTAAACCATATTATGCATTACATCAGTATGGTCAGAAGGCCTTAGTTTTTTTTTAATATGAAAATAATTTTCTTCAGTCGAGCGGATACAGTTTGAATCAGAGAGTTCCAGGAAAGACAGGCATCCACTGGTCACCGAGAAGCAGTTGTAGTCAGTGCTTGAATATTCGCAAAGGTGTGCTTTGACTATGTATGAGGTGGCAGTGTGGAAGATTTGGCGCCGAAAAAATATGGAGTATAGGATTTATCCCGATGTCGCGGGCGACTTTACAAATAGTTAAACAACGGCCACGAAGAACACCCTATACTAACACCCTATACTCACACCCTACTCAAAACTACTATTTGTGGATTATACAATTTTTTTATAGTGGCAACGACGAGGCCGTCGCTTAAATCGCTACAAAATCTGTGCAGTCAATGAGTGTTATGTTTGTTTTTAGTGTTACTAACACGTAGCACTGAACAATCCGTTATTAATTTGCACAGGTATTTTGAGAGGCCATTGCTACTTACCTTTTTGGCACAAATTCAACAGGCAGTTCTCCATCGCGGCTTCTGTAGGGCAGCTTTTCAATGCCACCTAATGATGCAGCTCTCTCTGATTTCATGTAATATTTGAGAACGTCGTCATATGACCTGGAATTTAAGTTATTATATGTTATTGCATTATAGCACATGACATGTTTCATTACGTAAGTTAATAATAAAATCTGTGTAATATCGGACAAATTTCGGCACTGCGATATATTTTATGTCCTTTAATAAGACTCTTGTGCTAAAAATAATCCGAGTATCTTGATGTACTCATCAAATATTGATATAGTGGAAAAGGACAACGATACTAGAAATAAATATGTATTGATGATACAAATCTATCAACAGTGGTCGCATTGTTAGTGACATGTTACCATAATATATGAAACATTACACCCTTCGTGAAATTAATATGTCGTCATTTAGTAACCTTGTAGCGAGCAATATTCGCTACCGTAACTGCTCCCGCGTTTATGAACTGAGGCCCAACCAAGAAATCACGCCACCCTACGTCATATGGCGTGATGTTGTTGAGATCCGACCGTAGACGCCACCCCTTTCAACATGGCTACGGCTTTCCTGAGCCGGCGCGCGGCGGCGCGGGCACAGCAAGATATCCGCCGATATTCTATTGTATTACGGTCGGCGACCATATTGTGGGCGTCAAACTCATTAGCAAAAGTGTCAAGCGCGAACCATAATTATTATTAATAATGTTCACCTATAAATACCGTTTCTCGTATTTGTAATTTGTAATAGACATTCTATATTTACTTTCGCTTGCTCACAGGTACGCTTGTATATTATTGTCTATATTTATAAATAAATTAATTAGTGCCTTCTGCCTTAGTTTGCTTTGCCGCCTATAATAAAGTACCTAACTTGTCGCGCATATCAAGGTTCGATTCCTGCGTTGTGCACCATTATTTAGAAGCGGACATGGATATCAACCAGGTCGCTTTAATCTTATTTATTAAAAGGATGTATGATTTTCTATCAAAATTTATTTATTTATTTAAATAAACACATTTATAACATCTTTACGGGATATCCTAAAACGGTGTAATAAGCTAAGTATACATAATAATAATATTCTATAACATAACACAACACCATCTAGCCCAAACTAAGCAGAGCTTGTACTATGGGTACCTACTAGACAATAGATAAACATACATATACTTTTTTTTTTGTAAATACATATACATAGAAACACCCTGACCAAGACAAACATATGGGTTCATGCACACAAAATGTTTGACTTGTGCGGGTATCAAACCCGTGGCAGTCGGTTACACAACCATTGCGACATCGAGGCCGCCATAATATACCTAATACAACTAAGAAAATAATACTTACAAATTTTACAGATTAAATACTATACATTTTTGCACAACTTCTTTGAATTTTGGCAGGCTACAATGATAGATAGTTAAATAGTTATTAAATAGATAGATAATACTTCTAATATTTATATATAAAAGTTAGCAAAGATACTTGTTTGTAAGTTGGAAATATGGTTTTTACTGTTTATGTGTGTAAATATTTATATTTGTCCGGATCTTTTGGTCTGCAATACAAATTAAATGAAACTTGGGCAATATATAGATTTTGTTCTGGATTGCCACATGGGATACTAATTATCCCGCCATGCGTATCCGTGGGAGTCGCGGCCACAGTTGCCCGCAAGCTAATAATCCTAATCCTAACTAAACTAATATTATAAAAGCAAAAATGAGTTTGTTTGTTTGTTTGTTTGTTACCTTTTCACGCCTAAACCACTGAACAGCTCATCCTGAAATTTTGCATATACGTTGACAGGTGTACAGAAACGGACATAGGCTACCTTTCATCCCGAAAAAAATTACTGTTCTCGAGGAAAACAATAATAACGTTCTTATGATAATAGATGGCGCCACGTGTCTTTCGAATCATGATTGAATTATATTATTATACAAGCAGAGTACAACCCGAATTGATTGTCAAATTCTAAATTAACGCGAGCGAAGCCGCGGGCAAAAGTTAGTATACATATAATGATCACATTCTATTTATTTATTGGCTTACCTTAAATGTACCTTAACCCTTAACTATGTATAGTCGTGTCATGTTCAATCTTTGAATATTTATAAAAATCATACATCACATCATCGTCATAGTTGCTGCAGCCTCCGTAGCTTTTCAGTATCTTCCTGCAGTAAGCCTAAATATGCACAGTTGGACAGACGGGTTTCGCTCGCTACTTCTAAGTTCAGTATCGTCATATGCCCGAGTCCATTGTCCACACCCACCACTATAGATGCGTAACATTTTTAACAAATTTTCTTCATTTTACGTAGTCGTAATGTCAAATTGCAGCAGGAGCTTTAGAAACCAATCCAAAATAATTGAAAAGAAAAAAGAAGCTTGCACAGATTGTGTGTAAGCCTTTTATGAGAAAGAGATGCTACAACCATAGACTCCCTATTCAACTCAGATTATCTCTAGTACCAGTAACAAACCTTTAAAACTGGATAAGAATAAAAGAAAGTGATGCTCGTTATGTCTAACAGAACAGCAAATACTGCACACAAACTAATAAATTTGGTACAAATTATTTGTATGACTTATTCTAAGACAATTCGCTCGTTTGGATCATTGTAAAACTAATTTATAGGAGATTGTTTTTATTTTGTTGCGCTATGCTTTTAACTAGCACATTTGAAAGTTTACATATTAAGTTATGATTTTTAGGATTTTTAGAATACCCTGTTATTAGTGTCATAATTTCTTATTTTTGTTAATAATTCTGTTCGGGAGTTTTTATTTATTCAATTGGCAACACAGCCAACTATCATTTTTAAATAGTGGGGTTATTTTATTGTGGAGGGGAAATTAAATAACTCGTTCTCTCGGCGAAAGATCGCTCAGCAGTAAGGAACTAGCATTCAACTGAGTAAGACGTTCTCAATAGTCCGTGTAATTGCTGTGAG
The DNA here is from genome assembly GCA_963564715.1 of Catocala sponsa. NCBI lineage: Eukaryota > Metazoa > Arthropoda > Insecta > Lepidoptera > Erebidae > Catocala > Catocala sponsa. The sequence goes on along the minus strand of OY751343.1, from coordinate 11,306,660 downwards.
TTTGGTAATATAGTCACATAATATTTTAGACGATTGAGTTTCATTATATTAGGCTAGTAACAAATACTAATTCATTAAGATCAATTAGAAATAGTAATATTCTAGTCCTACTGTTTGTTTCTGAATGAAATTACCCTAATTAATGTTTGATTTTCAAGAGTCAAAACAAAAAAAGAAAAGAAATATTGTATCTTTCTATTTTTGACATAAATATAACAATTATTCACGACTAGAGTTAAGGGTTAAAGCTTATATAATTTGTGTTAAAAATTCTAAGTAAGCGTTCAGCCGCGGCTTGCAGACACAAGCTTTAAATAGGTACCTAGAGTGTCTAGGGTGATCGCGTTAATTCCAATACGTATAACGTCAAGTACGCAATGCGAAAGTAATACCGTTCTATTGGAATGTAATTAACATTATGTGGCAATATGACAAGTTTCAACATCAGAATTTGTGCTCTTTAATTACTTTTGTAGCGCCTTAGTCTCCCAACTAAAATTATAAATGTGAATGTAAGTTTGTTTGTTTGTTACGCTTCCACGCCTTAACTACTCGACCGATCATCAATTTGGCATACACGTTGTCAGAAGAACAGAAAGCGACATAGGGTAGTTTTCATCCAGAAAAAGTACTATTACTAACCTAACCTACATTTACTTAAGCGAAGCCGCGGGCAAAATCTACTATAGAATATTTTAATTACCATCCGTAGTTGCCGTCAGCAGCTATCCTGTCCCAGTCTATCGGTCTGCCACGCGTGTATATCATGTAGTTGATCACACTGGTACCCCCCACAGCCTTGCCGCGTGGCCAAAAACAGCGCCCGTTGATCATGCCTAGAATTTAAGACTTATCATATTGGTCGACCTTCGTATGTATATTAAACAATGTACAATTTGTACTGCGACGATATTTGATATAACATTGACATATCCGATATCAAAATATTAGGTATATAGCAGGTCAAAAACATTTCAGGGAGTTGCGTCTATAACAGTACTTTCATAATTGTATATTTCTGGTGGGATGAAATACAAATAAAATACTTTTCAGATGTTAGCTTTAAAATTCATTCATATTACACAACTTATTAATTGTTATGATGTAGTATGTCTAAATTAAAACCTAAACATAGACTTAAATAGTCTCACGAGTTTAGGTATATTCGTAACACGAGGGCCACGGAACAGACGCTTGAAGCGAATATTGTGCGCGGCAAGGGTAAATTGGGAGCGTCACATGTTTGAGCCGGAAAATCTGACCGTCTATTTGCCCGGTCGTCGAGAATAACTGAACTTATAATCTATACGAAACAGTTGCTCCAGCTCGTTTTAAATTTAAACTAATTTATTTTGGTTTTTGTGGTGAGTGACATCTTTTACCGCTTTATAATTTATGCTGTTAGCGAATTAACGCTCCAAACGTGTTTTCGTGTACAGCCAGTGCGTTGAGTCATCTTAATCTGGCTGCTAAGTAAACATAAGGCACAGTATTCGAAGAGTGGGTTGATGCGAGTTGATTATGTTGTTATAATTACCTGTGCAAACTCCAGGTTGGTACTCCATATAATATTGCCACGTATAGTCGGTGTCCTGGAAGTAAGATGCTAGGCCTGGCAAGTCTGTCAGCAGCATTTCTGGTCTACCAGCTTCTAGCAGCAGCACGGTGACGTTCTTATTTTCTGTCAGTCTTGAAGCCAGGACGGAACCGGCAGAGCCTGCGCCGACGATGACGTAGTCGTACTCATCGTACGGGGCCTTTAAACCTGGAATACGATAGTAGTAAACATTTAGAGATACCTATATTTTCAAAAAGATGACAATGTGGTAATTTTTTTAAACCATCGCAGCTAATGATGCAACGATGCGTGGTTGGATAATTGTATATGCCAATGTGATCCCTATTTTGCATAGCTATTTTCTTTTACACGTAATCTTGATGCCTTGTTTAGAACCTATATATAGCGCAAGCGATGGGGATCAAATATTTTGGTTTCTTTAGTCCAAGGGATTTATCTTTGCAATATATTTGTTAACTTAGACATTGACACTAAAGGAAGAAGGAGAAAGATATTCCGTAAAATTCTGGGACCGACAAGAGGAGAGAAGGGGGAGTGGCGGCAAAGATTTAATAGCAAAATTGGTTATACTTACTGACTGTGTGTTTCACAAAATATAATGAGGCAAATATATTATTTTTGTTATTAGATACATATTATAAATGAGAGATTGTTTGTTACGCTTTCACGCTTGTAACTACTCGGCCGATAATTATATTATCATTTAATTTCGCACACACGTTGTCAGGGGAACATAAAAGGACATAGGGTACGTTTCATCCAGAAAAAGTACTTTACTAATTTAATCTAACCAAATGTATATTTACGCGAGCGGAGTAGCGGACAATATCTAGCAGGATATAATTAACTAATCACTGATTAGAAACAAAACTAGATTTATTCGCCTGTTAAGGACAATAATAATAATGGACAGTATATTATGAGTACACATGTATGATTTATCATAAATATATTTAGCTTGTTTACTATACATAGACACGCACATATGTATATATAGTTAACGATGATTTTAACGACCTTTAGTGACCCGTGATATCAATCACATATTATAGCGTGCTTAGTAATGATAATTTAAAGATCCCGTTGCCCTTGCTACTACTAAAGTTCGTGGGCTGGGCCAGTTGGTCTAAATATCTTAAGAACACCTTTCTCCCGATTTGGTCGCTTGTTTATCAAAATGTTCTGGATCGATTCTTTGGAAGAATAAGTGTTGTATGTCATCTGTAATAATTTCTACTCGCATAAGGTGGCCATAGTACAGGAAGGCAAGGTTGTTCGTTGAGAAACAGGTAATACGTTTTTCCCCGATTGGAATGGCTCTCGCTTTCGCCCACACACCAGGTACAGAATTACGTGCTTTGCCTAAACACGTTTGCATCTCTCAGTCTAAGGGCCTAGACACAATACTTCTTTCATTGTGTCTAGATGCCGGTTTCTTGATGATTTGCGGGAAACAGCAACTGCTGCAGTTATTTTGATTTCGATAGCTGACACCATATGCTGTTTTCACATATTTACGAAAAAATCGTCTGTTTCGTAGCGGTTTACCGTAAACGTTTGATTTTGATTGACTTGTGGTTTTCTTTGCTAGCCAAAAAAAATCAAAGAAGCTTATGTCATTTTTTATCTATTGTATGGAACGTCATATATTGATCGGTTATTGGAAAACATTATTTGTTTTCTTTAATTATAAGGAAGGACTCCAGTAGCACTAATTTTTCGATAGGTACCACATCGCATGGTCAATTTGACTCATGACTAATAACAGATTACATGAGACGCAAACATGGCTGATAGTATGAAATTAACTTTTGCGTAACCCATAATAATTGAGGAAAAATTGACATTATATCTTAAGCCGGCTCCACACGCTTGGAGTCCGTCGCAAACGCCAAACAGCGAACAGCAAACGCTAAATACCCAACACAAACACCCAATACAAAGAAGCGACCTCAAGTTTGGTGAACGTGCCAGTATATTCCGGATCGGCAGACATGGCGGACGACGAGCTTGTGGCAGCTATTAGTTTCGGATTGATTTATTTTAATTTTAAATTCAAGCAATATAACAATAAAAGAAAAAGAAGAAAACGAAGACGATAGTGGATGAAAAAATTCACAAAAGTCGTACGAGGTAACTGCAATCTCGGACCTAGTGATACAAATTAGTCTTCATTTACAGCGTGTTATTACATTTTACTTCATGATTTATTTGTTTTAGAAAATTTATCAAAATTTATCTGATTCCTACCAAGCGTTTGTAGACATCGCAAACTGTTTGCCGAATATCCTTTGATTTGTGATGAAAAACCGACACCAATGCCGAACACTGGCGAACACAAACAAAAATAGGCAAACACAAACAAACACTCGTCCACATGTTAGCGTTTGTTGTTTGGCGTTCGCTATTTGCCGTCGTTTGCCAAGCGTGTGGAGTTGGCTTTAAGACTGCGCCAAACGTAAGACAGATAATGAAAGAGAGAAAGAGACGTGCGGCGCATATTAAAATCGGCGCGCGGCCGCCATAGTAAAATTGTATGGAGGATTTGATGTGCTTTTTTAACCGACTTCAAAAAAAGGAGGAGGTACTCAATTCGACTGTATTTTTTTATATTTTTGTTACTTCATTACTTTCGACTGGGTGAACCGATTTTAATGATTCTTTTTTTATTTGAAAACTGGTGCTTCCCGTGTGGTCCCATTTAATTTTGATCAAGATTTGACAATTCGTTTTCGAGTTATCCTTAATAATGCGTAATTGGCTACATTGATGATGTTCTCACTTTGGCAAGGTTCACTAAAAACCGTAAATAAACAAAATTTTAACAAAAAAGAAAACCGACTTCGTGAAAGAATATTCTAAAACTTAAAATGCACTAAAAAGTTAATAAATAATTGCATATTCTTGTGAATAATTAAATTATTGTTATTTTTAGAGTCGGTGTCAGCCGCCCGCGCCGCGTGCTGCGTCTATGTGTGTAATTGTGCATGCCAATGTTATGTTATGACTTATGATTATAGTCATACATCTCATATTTAATTAGTTACAAACCTACCTTGGCTGACACCGACTCCATTAATAACAATAATTTAATTATTCACAAGAATATGCAATAATTTATTAACTTTTTAGTGCATTTTAAGTTTTAGAATATTCTTTCTAGAAGTCGATTTTCTTTTGTGTTAAAATTTTGTTTTTGATAAAATAATATGTATCTTTATTGTCAACCAATAACTTAAATATTTGGGACGGACAAATTGTAATATAACTATTTATGTTTCGTTTAATGTAAAATAGGATAGATATCTACTGTTATAATCTAAAAATCACGTAACACGAGCTTACGTTTTTGCAAATTTACGTAATAGATTTTGATAAAATAATATGTATCTTTATTGTCAACCAATAACTTAAATATTTGGGACGGACAACTTGTAATATAACTATTTATGTTTCGTTTAAGCTGTAAAATAGGATAGATTTCTACTGTTATAATCTAAAAATCACGTAACACGAGCTTACGTTTTTGCAAATTTACGTAATTTTCTAGGCGAAAATATTAATTATTTTAAGTTTTTTACACGGAGTAATTGTAAACACATTCATTGTTATGGTAAATGTATATTTTATATTTGTACTAGCTTTTGCCCGCGGCTTCGCTCGCGTTAATTTAGAATTTGACAATCAATTCGGGTTGTACTCTGCTTGTAATAATATAATTAAATCGTGATTCGAAAGATACGTGGCGCCATCTATTATCATAAGAACGTTGTTGTTGTTTTCCTCGGGAACAGTATTTTTTCGGGATGAAAGGTAGCCTATGTTCGTTTCTGTACACCTGACAACGTATATGCAAAATTTCAGGAAGATCGGTTCAGTGGTTTAGGCGTGAAAGGGTAACAAACAAACAAACAAACTCATTTACGCTTTTATAATATTAGTTAGGATTAGGATTAAACAAAAAATGTTGATTTTATTCGCTTAACTACCGCCACGTGCAAAAGTATTAGGCACCCTATAGTAATGTCAGTTTTAGGGTGATTGAGCATAGGGAATGTAAAGAAAACAAAACATATGATTACTAAGATTTATTTTAATAAAATAATTAATATTTTGTCGGTCCACCTTTGGATTTAATGACAGCAGCCACTCTTTTTGGCATTGACTCTACCAGCTTAAAACATTCCTCTTGGGATATCTTTTGCCACTCATGCTTTAACGCGGCGAGTAGTGTTTGCTTGTTGCTTATCGAGTGTCTACGGATATTTTTCTTCAAAATAGACCAAATATGTTCAATAGGATTGAGGTCCGGTGATTGTGGCGGCCAGTCCAAAAGATCTATTCCATTTTGAGCCATCCATGCCATAGTGTGTGCTGACTTGTGGCAAGTGGCGTTGTCCTGCTGGAATTTTACGCCGTCGGTGTTTGTATCACCAAAAATCTGTGTAACAGACGGTGCTAGAGCTGTTTCCAGAACTTCTGTGTATTTGGTGCTATTCATTCGCCCCTCACACAACATCATTTCGCCCACTCCATCGGCAGCCATGCAACCCCAGATCATTATTGAGCCTCCACCGTGTTTAACAGTGGGCACTACACAATCTGGGTTGTACTCTTCGCCCACCCTTCGCCTGACGTAAGTAACACCGGGTGTTCCAAACACCTATGGAACAAGCAAAAAAATAACTTAATTCAAGATTGCATATTTCCCTCGCAGGACGTGATTTCAAAGACGGCTATGTGTTTTGGTATAATACATAAATTAAATAACAATACCTCAAAGTTAGATTCGTCTGACCACAGTACGTTGGACCAATCCTCCACTGTCCAATCTCTATGTCTGAGGGCCCACTGTAACCGATTTTTCTTGTTGTGCTCCGATAGCCACGGCTTCTTTCTTGCCTTGCAACCTTTTAACCCAGCTGCAATAAGCCTTCTTCTCACAGTACACGCGCTCACTGATCTGCTTTTTCCTTCAGATAAAGCTGCAGCGAGCTCCAAAGCAGTTTTTTACGGTCCTGTAGAGACTGCCTAATTAACAATCGGTCTTCACGATCTGTAGTTATGTTTCTTCTGCCTGTTCTTGGCCTATTCTCATGAGTACCGATCTCTTTGAAGCGATTTAGTGCATATTGCACTGCACAACGCGAGCACTTCACTTCTCGGGCTATTTTCACTTGAGACATGCCTTGTTCATGTAAAATTTTAATTTTTAGGCGCTGCTCTGCACTAAGTTCTGCTTTTTTAGGCATTATTAGCTCGATGAATATTAGTCTTCAGGAAAATGGTAGCAACAATTGCATACGATATGTGTCTGTTCACTGCAAGCACTGATAACACACTAAAAGAGTAAACTTTAAAATTGCAAATTTGTCAAAACATTGTTTTAAACTGCACCTGGGTGTCATAAATATTTGTTATTGTTTTATTTTTGTTTAAAAATGCCGCCGATGCAATAGTAAGACCATAAAACCCTTATCCGAGCGCTCATTGTTGAGATAGAGACAAACAATAGGGGTGCCTAATACTTTTGCACGTGGCTGTATGACCGCCTGTTTTGGCACATTTCGCTCGGCGCAATCTAAAGACTTGCTATTTAACTTTCTTTCTTTCGCTTTAATTCCATGAATAACGTAATATTGTCTTCTGTTTACGCGAATGTTATTCATTGAAATTAGACTACTATATACGGAGTTTATCGCGTTGTTTATTTGACACTTTATTACAATATTTTAAAAACTGTTTCACGAATATTACTATAAAACTTTACAAATTTTTTAAGCTAATCAAAATTTGTAAAGTTTTATAGTAATAGTAGCGTAACAGTTTTCGCAGGCTTCGCGCAGTGACCTCGGGTTGTTGAGGATTTCCTTACGTTGTGCTGTTACTCCCACACATTCCAGGACTACATGGGCAGCTGATTATTCTTCGGTCAGAGTGGGTTGTCTGTTGCTCCGATGTTGTACAGATGTTTGTTCAGGGGACAGTGTCCTGTTAGAATCCCCACGATGGTTCGAAGGTACAATCTTTGTAGGTTGAGCAGGCGGTGTGTTAGACGTGGTGAGATGGCCGGTAGGGCTGCTCTCAACTGTCCGCAGTCCGTAGTCCGTGCCCAGCGTTTATTATGTTGGCTCTGAGTTCGAAGCTGCATCCATGTTCTTAGTTGTGAGAATGGTAGAGGGAGAAATGGAGGTGGACCTTCCTTGGTCGTTTCCGATGCTCTTCTAGCCAACTCATCTACAGCATCATTGCCCAGTGATTCACTGTGCCCCTTTATCCATTGTAAACTCACTATCAACTCTGAGATTTGCTAACGATAACCTCGCTGAAGCCGACGGAGAAGCCGCCTCTCACATCTCTAATATGGTACCGGAGCTGCATATGGCACACTCACTTCCCGACGTACATCCATACGTATACCCAAATAGGCCTATAAGCCGGGTATGGCCCGAGTCACTCTAACTATGATATACTTGCTGAACAGGCAAGCACCCGAGATGCGTTGTGGCAGCGAAATCACGCCACCACTTCGCTAAAGACAACTCCGTGCCTCGCGCGACCGACTGGTTCGCACTAGCCGCGCATGAGTCCGACGCTCGAACGCCACGTGCTTGCCGGGCAACGAACATGTCGTCCTCTGCGGCTAACCACATAGCCCCTGCGAGTGCAACCTCAATGTCAGGCACCGCGCACTCTAGTCAGCGGTCGATAGAACACGCCTTTCGAGGCGCAGTGGGCTTCCTGACCCCGTAGTACCCTGGTCCTAAGGGGGATTCCCGTAGTTCTTCCTCCGAAACACTATCTACTCGAGTCCTGAAGACAGGGAAGACACGTTCGGATGCAGTAATTAATTTCGTCCAACGCGGCACGATATCCTGATTTCATTGTAACTGATTTATTTATTAAGATTCACCAACAGTTACTACAATATCACGTACACATAAGAGAAAGTTTTTGAGTCTAATCAATTGTATAACTAACTAGCTGTTATCTGCGACTTCGTCCGCATAGATTTTAACTAAAAAGTGTTTGTCTCCGCGGAACCCTATTTTTTTTATAAAATCAAAGTAGCCTAAGTTACTCCTTATAACATCAGCTATCTGCCAGTGAAAGTCCCTCCAAATCGGTTCAGCCGTTTCGGAGATTACCCGGAACAAACAGACAGACAGACAACAATTTTAAAAATAGATGTTTTAGCATAGGTACCTTATATACTTTCATATGCATTAGATAAAAAGCTGTTATTTTGACATTACAAACAGACACTTCAATTTTATTTATTTGTATAGATGTATAGATTACAGGTGAATTCAGCATGCATTACATTTTAAACATTACATTAATAATGGGTGTTATTTAAATGGTTAGCATAGTATTGGTATTGTTGTGAGCAGAAAAATATAATCTGTGTGCAGAAATAGCTAATTGATCAGCAACTCATGGCCAGCAAACTTTAAAGAGATCAAACTAAGTCGACGGAGCCCCGCCAAGCGGGGCTCCTATTTTTGGGTGGGTTTAAAAAAAGGAACCTAACATAACCTAACACTTCCGAGACGGAATGCAGTGATTGGAGGCGTATAGATGCTCGTTATGCTCTGCAATATTTGCTGACCAATTAGTATTTTTGATGATCATTATATTTAATCCCATTAATAATATGACATAAGAATCAAAGATAAATATTAAAAGTGAAGAAATATCAATATAAAAGTTAAGTTTAAAATTAAATTATATCAATTATATCAAAATCCAGAATATTTCATTTGTCTTACAGTCACATAAATTTGTATGAATTACTTTAAATAATAAATTCAAGATACATTACATAACAATCAAATTAATAATGTAAATGTATATACATGTCAAATAAAATTAGATACTGCAATTAAAAAATAAATATATTACAATTATTACAATTAGACCTAATAATAAAGTAAGTAATTGAAGTTTGTCAACATTCACATGGAAATATTATCGTAGATATTTCATTTAAATTTCATGAATACGTCATCAAATATGTCTATGTCTACCGCGTTTGTGGCTATGCTATTATATTGCCTGGACAGTCTTACAATGGGTGAGTATTTACCAAGTTTCGTACAATGACGAGGAATATTGAAAAGAGAGCTAGGATGACGTGGGACTCTGTAAAGTACATTGATGGAGAATTTGCTCAGAAGATTTTGCTCAGAAGAATTTGCTACGAACATGTTCTTAAACTGGACCTTAGTTTTGCCTAATACACAATTATGGAACAAAATGTAAACGCTTGAGACGACATTGTGTATAAATGAACTCGGTCACAAAATTATTATTAAGATTTTAAATGTATTTGGTAATAGCTTATGCCCGCGCTTTAATCAGGAACTATATTTTTTTCTAGATGAAAGAGGTATGCAAATTGCATGATGATCCCTCGAGTAGCGTAACAAACAAACAAACAAACTTACATTCGCATTTATATCTAATATTATTATTTAGGATACCTAATAATTATTTGATTATATTTTGTTAGGGTAAGGTTAAGAAGAGGTTACTAAAGACATTGACTTTTATAATTTGGAGTCAAATTAATTATGTTACTTTAATCTATTTTATTAAAATGGGTACAAGAATACTTTTTTGTTTTATTATCATGTTTATGAAGATAACAACATAATTCCGCATTTAAATTGTGTTCTAAGAAAACAATGTATTTTGCATTTTTTCGATATTACTTTTAACGAGATATAGGATTTTATCATCGCGTGACAAAATATTATATTTACCGCTTGCTACGATAACTCAATAAAAATATTGTCATTGATTAAGTATTTCTTTTTTAAGACTATGCCTACCAATACACTATATTGGAAGGCATAGTCTTAAAAAAGAAATTTTAAGTAAATCAATATATTTTTTATCAGCTATACGTGGATATACTGAAATATCAATATTTCAAAAGTGCATTTTTATTGAGGATTTATTCAAACTTGCACCCAGATAATATGCATAAATGATGTTGTCATGTTGATGCAATGATGTCTATAATTTGCTTTGATTGGCTCACGTATATAATTACGGTATTGACAGTAATGATACCTTAGCACTATTCAGAAAACAGTAACACCACGTATTGAGTACAAGGATAGTTTTATGTGGTACAGAACAAACGCTGTTAGTTTGTGATAGATAGCTGTTAGATCATGGCAGTAACTAGGGGGAGGCACGAGGTACCTTGCTCATTGAATACACCCTGAACCTTCTTCCATTGAGCAGCTGCCCGTACCGGTTTGACGAAGCTAATAATTATTTTATTTCATTTCATTTCATTCATTTATTCAGAGAACAATTTTTACATTGTATGCGAATGTTTTTTACAATTTATAAATAATTACAAGAATATTAATAATCATAATGCAAATAACAATTTCAATAATATAAATTCAAATAATTAAGTGGATACATACAATAAACATTAATGACATGATGATGATGATGTCAATCTATACTTATAATAAAACTGTAGAGAGGTCAATTCTGTACATTGAATATATATTCAAAATTAATATTGGAGGATGAATGGTGATCGATACTAATGACAAAAATGCAATCAGTAAATTTTTTGTCTGTCTGTCTGTCTGTCCGTCTGTCTGTCTGTCTGTATATACACGCATGGGTCAAAAACTACTGAAGGGATTTTAACCAAACTTGGTACGATTGTAGTCTATACTCCTGGGCAGGTTATAGGCTATATAACATAACGCTAAGACACATAGGAGCTGAGCAGTGACGATAAATTTGAAGCAAGTCGGATGAAAATGCGCTTTCGAGCTCTTATTCTCGCATACGTCGTTGATCATACACCAAAAGTATGTATTACAAAGATGATGGTCTTCAAAATATCTACAAAAAAGTCTTCAATAGTATATATCTATCTTTTATAAATTGGCCACGATAACGTGTTTAATCGTTAGGCATTTCTTTAAAGTGTATTAAATACATAAATATATTGTATTTCACATAGATATATCTTTATCAAACTCCCATATTCAAAAAGTACACTTTAATATCTATTTTATAAAAAAAATTATAGAAATCGGTTAATAAACACACAAGATATAGATTAAATAAAACTTCCAAATCTCGCCGCGCGAGTATGGGTACGGTTGATTTTTGTTTAACGCGCGAAACGGCCATCCGCTGCATCTATAAAAAGGCGGGGGCGTTCACGCGCCGATTTCACGGGTTGGGAGCCTTCTGCGCTCACCCACAGTCCGCGTAAAGTTGTAAAGGCCATCTGAGGCCAACAATTAGCACACAAACAAAAAAAAAAGAAAAACGCGCCGACTTCACTCACATTGTCACTCTTAATGCGAACGGACGTGGTTCTTATTGACTCTTCTCGGAATAAGCGCGCTTTAGATTTAAAAAATACATAGATACGTAGTTTTTAGATATAAGTTTAAAGTAGGTATTAGATAATAATATAATTAGTTTGTTTAGGGTTTTTGTTTGTTTCTCCTTCTTTTCTTTATATATATAGTTGTTAAGTTAAACGTTGTAAAGTTAAGTATAAATTTCAATTTATACATTTTTTCTTTTTATGTTTTTATCTTATTAGGTTCTTTTTATTCCGTAGATATATATTTTTTCTTTTTGTGTATTTATCTTATTAGGTTCTTTTTATTCCACCTACGATGCCACCTAAAAACGGTCTTCCTTATCTCGAAATTTGAGAAAGGCCAATGGAATGAGAGATACGCTTTCTCAGGAATCGTCAGAGGAAAGAGCGCATCGTTTAAACTCTATGAGAGTTAATAAAACATCTGTTTACGGCGACCTTTCAGAACTATTTGATAGGGACAATAATTGGTTATGCGAAAGATCAATTTTAACCCCTCGCAATGACAAGCATCTGATATAAATAGCAATATATTGTCAAATATACACAAGGCGAGACTAAGATATAGGTACTTTTCTATAAACAGAATGCTTGATCAACAAGAAGCCAAGAACTATCCGATAGAATTTTTAAACTCTTTAAATATGCTCGGACTTCCATCTCATGAAATCCATTAAAAAATAGGTATTCCGATTATTCTACTCCGAAATTTAAGACCACCACAACTATGCAACGGAACCCGACTAAAAGTCATACAATTACAACAAAACATAATAGAGGCTCAAATTCTAACAGGTTGCGGTGCCGGCGAAATTGTTTTTATTCCCAGAATTCCCATTATACCAAATAATTTGCCATTTCAGTTTAAAAGTACGCAATGCCCAGTATCGGTATGTTATGCAATGACAATTAATAAAGCTCAGGGTCAGACTTTCCGCGTTGCTGGAGTAGATCTTAGTCTCAGTTGCTTTTCACATGGGCAGTTGTACGTCGCTCTTTGCCGGGTCAGTAGTTCCAGAAATCTTTATGCATACGTACCATTTTATGTTAGAAACGATGCAAAACAAAAATTACGGTCTTAAATAGATTTTTAAAAGGCAGCGTCATATATATCTATTAAATTGTAGTTTAATAGTCTATAGTTTAAAGAAAAACATTGTTGTAAAAGGAGAACCACGCGGACGAAGTCGCGGGCAGAGCTAGTTTAATAATAATAAGTAAAAAATAAAAAACAATCAAATGTCAAATAGCAAGAAAAATTATCAATAAAATCCATATAATGTCAAATATCAATAAAACAAAAGAATTAAAAAAACAAAATGTCAATAAATAAACTAAAAATAATTTAATTATTTAACTAATGAATTCAAAAACGAAATGTTGCATGAGACAAAAAAATTTCTATGTCGCTCACAATTCTTCAATTAAGTAATAGCATTTTTCTAACAGGAACCGCTTAAGTTCGCTTAAAAAATCTTTTTACGATATCTTTTTAAATCTAATGGCAATTTATTAAATATTTTAATTGTTAAGCAATTATTATATTATTATCTTCGAATTACTCGTATTTAAGGACGTATATTAAGTGAATGCGTGTGAGTGTTTGTTTAATGGTAATCTGTGTAGTAGGGCATGCAATTATCGAAACTTTCCGATAAACGATAATATCGATAATATCGAAAAAAAACCGATAAAACCGATAATTATCGGTTTTATCAAAATAGTTATAAATAGTTAGTAAAACATATTTTCATATAAATGGGTACGTACTACGTACACTAATACAATTACCTAAAATAATCCATGATATAATTATATTGAAATAAATATTCAAACAAATAAAAGCCCATTTTAAATCAACGATTGTATTTCTTAATCATATACTATAAACTTAACAAAACATAAAATCAACATTTTGCATTATTATAATCATTGGTTGAATTCTTATCCTTAAAAACTTTAATACGGCTTTGTCGATTAGCCTTAACTTAAAAAAATATCTCTAAATATGAGATCTTTAACAAAAATATTAGGAACTTCCTTCTCAATTATAAAAAAGAAAGAACTTGTATTAAAATTAAACTAATATAAAAAATATTTTACTTTGTTTATAAGACGATTGTCCACGTTTAAGCGGGTCGGTACCCACTGGTCCCCTGAAATTTGCACCCTGTGCCCACTCGTCCCTTCAAATGTTTGAGGTTCCCACTCGTCCCCTGATCTATTATTTATTTAATCATTTATATTTCCCATTCAATCTGCTAATTTAGATATTTCCTTTCGGTTCCTGTGGTTGTGGTACAGTCGCGTACAAAAGGTAAAAATAAAAAAATCACAGTCATTATCGAACTCCAGATAAATCAACATAATTGAAGTATAAAAATTGTTCCAAGATTTGCTTGTTTATATTTAAATTAAGCATATATGCATAGATATCTTTCAAGAAATTGACTAACTATGCGATTTATTCTTGCTTCCGTTTCCATAGATTCAGGTTTCCGATTATTTGTTTGCAAACCCCCTTTGAACCTGATCTATTTTAGATTTTGACAACTCACTTAATTTTGTAGTTAATTTTATAAAATACACTAATTAATATACATACACTTTCACTCGAGACACTAACAGTGGATTTGAAACTTAAAGACAAACTAAATGAATATTGACAAATTCCTGGAATAATAAAGCGAACGATGGCTAGCAATATTGTTAGCCAATCAGGTGCGAGTCCCTTCATCGAACGGCCATTGTGTTGGTGTTGTAAATGTTGGCACTTGGAATGCTATAATGTTGCAGCGCGTGAATAGTCTTTTCATTTCTCAACGATCTAATATAATTTTTTATATTTCGTTAAAGTGTTGTTCATAACTGTTCTGTCAATACCTACTTTATAAGAAAAAATATGTTTTTTTCTATCAGGGAACCAAAAGGTACCTGAGCAGGTGCCGAGTCTATAATTTTTATTCCAGGGGACGAGTAGGTACCTTAAAAATAAATAAATATTGACTGGTCTCCTACCGGGGGACCAATGGGCACCTATATAGGGGCCGAATCTACAATTTTTATTCTGGGAGCCGAATATTAGGGGACCAGTGGGTCCCGACCCGTTTAAGCCGAATATGGACGGTCTCCTTTATGTAACATAAACGAAATGGCGGCTACCATTTAGGCCACTAATCTTACTACTATCGCTTTGTAAGGTATTTTAAAACAATTTTGGACGAATTTTCAATTTAAATATTCAATACAATAAGAAATTGAACTTACTAATAAATGTTGAGTCATTATAAAATGGAAAAATAATTAAAATTACCATAATATTAAAATTTTTGTCACGTTTAAATGTAAAAGCGACAAAGAAGAGAAGACAAGATCGGAAACATGTCGTCGTTGTATCAAATTCTTATAAGATTTTTACCTTAACTACTTTATCGATATTTAGACTTTTATTTCAATATTTATCGGTTTCGAAAATGGCCCGATTATCGGTTATCGGTTTGCATGCCCTACTGCGTAGCACGCGCTTGGCGCGCTTCGTATTGTGTCCAAGTTCAGTACGTTTTGGCATTTAGTGATAGTGAGAGTTTTGTTTACGTATTTTATAAACAATAATAGCTTTCTTTCGTCTTATGCTTTATTGCAAAAAACGAATGCCCTCACAAATTAATGTAAATTTGTAAATAATGTACATATGTAAAATACAAAAACCAGACCATGTAAATACGATTAAATGAACTCTTAAACACACCAGTTTTTGATATTTTACTTTCAGTCCCAAATCTGGATAAAGTATGACAGAAGGTCCTTAAAATGTAAGGTTTTAAGTTGTTACCTATATATTATAATTTAATTATAATTACATAAAATATGCAAGAGAATTTCTAAGGCGAACGCGCTTTTTAATTCGCATATTAATAAATTTCCCACTTCACATACAAAATTATTATCAATCATCGTCATAATTAGCAAATAGGATAGCAATAGCAATTGGCATGCTAAGAGTCACGAATTCGCATGCTAATGAAATTTATGCGAAATCGCATTAATTACCATCGTTAATAACAACTATTGTAAAAAGTTTAAATGTATTTATTAGTAAAATAAATTACGAAAAATAAGTAGAACGTGTTTTTTTTATATACTTATATTTTTTTACGTGGGGGATTGCTTTGACTTATACCTCTCCGCGGGGCGACGGAGTGGTGATGTCGCGCTCACCGGGGGGAAAGATACCCCGGTAATACCGACTAAACCTACCACGGTGTTCCTCGACATAACCATAGACGGCGGAGCCGCGCGAATCGGTTTCACATGTAATTGCGACCCCGCCGAAGTTTCGGTCCGCCCGTGTGAAACGGCAGGCCATAATATACATAAAACACTTCCTCTACTGTCCCCTTGTGGGGGGATAAAATACGACTCAGAGGCGCGCATGGGAACACGCACGCCGCCTCTCGGACCTGGTGCTGAACGGGTGGCGAGCAGGCCCACGTAGCCCACCAAACCTCAAGGTGGCTGGAGGTCATCTCGCGCCCTCCTGCGCCCGGTTATGCGGTGGGGAGAGGGTTTAAGCGCTCCCTCTTCCACTCCGCAGCCTCGGGAGCGAGAGGACAACCATACCGACTGCCGCGATCAACTCACGGCGCTGCGATGCCCAGGCGGGGCAATCCGCCAAAGTGTGCAGCGCCGTGTCCACAACAACATCGCGGCAGTCGCCGCAGTGATGATATCCAGGCATCTCCTGCCGGCCTATGCCACACAGGAACTGGCCAAAACAACCGTGGCTAGTCACTACCTGTGTCAGCCGGAATGTGAGGGCGCCTCTCCAGCCACTTTTCAAAAACGGGACTTACCGCCACGATCGTGGCGTGCCCGGCACAGGGGTGCACAAGTTGTTCCTTCCATTCGTTTACCAGAACCTGGCGGAGCACGGACCGTGTCTCCTCTAGAGCGGGAAGAGCAGGTCCTTCGCTCCGAGCTACGATCTAGCTGGCTCCAACGGTAGAGCGACGCCAGAAACGCTGCTTTCAGGTCCCATGGCATTGATCCGGTGAGGAGGCTCGCAGCTTCGAACAATTCTATTTATAACATAACTTATTTTAATACGTTTCGTAAAGTATAATAGCAAATTATTATCGACGCGATCGCCAGTTGTTATATCAATTGATCATGACCTTAACCTTGTATCGCACTGCATATAATAGGTATGCTGTAGCTTAGGAATTCTATTGATTTTGGTTAAACATGTCTAAGCTTTTAAGTGAGAGTAGCCGCTGTACATTATTAACTTTAATTAAAATCCGTCACGCCATTTTCAAGGTTTGAGAGGAAAACAAACAGACACCAATAAAATAAATGGTAAACGAAACATTTATCTATTTATAGATTTTCATTAAATTTATTAATGAAAACCTATGTAATGCACAGACTTTTTAGTCACTTCACTTTTATTATAGTATCTCTTCTGAGACTAAAAACACTCACCTCCAGGCAACGGGTACGAATCCCTAAGGAAGTCAAACACATCTCCGAGTTTTTGTCCCAACAAGTTGGATGCTGCTATATTCATCATTGGGTCAGTTTTCCGTCGTCCATTTTGAATATCTAAACGGAACGGGCCAGCATAATTTCCATTTTCTTCATAATCACTTACAGTTTCCACAAACGCTTCATCATTGTTAGATGTGCAACCACAGGATAAAACTGTCGATATTGTAATTAATTTTAACAACATTATTGACAACTTTCTTTTATATATTTATTTTTGAAAGCATTGCACTGATACGAAAGTGCAGCGACGACGAATCAAGTGCCCACTTTACAGTATGACTGCTTGAGATATTGTGGCGCGGTAAGCCGAGACCAGCGGCTCGAGGATGTGAGATTATTTTTATTAGGAAGCAAACCGTTTAAGAAACAGATTGTTTTTGTATTATTCCGCTCTTCATTGATTTATTAGATTAATTTTAGGAATACCACAATTTGCTATAATTGACTTTTATTGATCGTTTTTGAACTTAAAGGTTCTATGGATTTCATAGATCATTTAAATGCTATTACATCTTCAAATATTTATTTAAATATAAGTTAAGCCGAATAGTTTTAAGCAATAAGGTATTTAGCAAGCTATGGTATATGTATATTATGCTCTGTTTTATTAAATTACGCACTATAGGACTTGTGATTACAAATCTCTGTGTTGCTTGACAAATATTGAAGCAAAGTCACCCAGACTCGGAGTACAGGTGCATTACAACATTCTACAGCTTTTTTAAAATTAACCATTTGATCTTGTTTAAGTAAGTTCATATATGTTTCAGCATTAATAATACAAGGATTATTAATTAATATAATATAGTAATAATCTACTAGAAAGGTCTATAAATATAATTATGTAGGCGGCAAAGAATAGATAGTATAATATTGTCTTCTGTTTACGCGAATGTTATTCATTGAAATTAAACTACTATATACGGATTTTATCGAGTTGTTTATTTGACACTTTATTACAAAATTTTGAAAAACTGTTACCCTAGTATTACTATTAAACTTTACTTATTTTTAAGCTAATTAAATTATTGAAACTATTAAAACTATTTATACTATTACTATACTATTATACTATTTATATTTATGTTTACACTTTCCCCGACGTTTCGGTTGCTTTTCAGCAGCCATGGTCACGGGGAGACTAAGATGGTAGTTGTCTCTATGTTGTAACAAAGTGTCAAATAAACAACGCGATAAAATCCGTATATAGTAGTTTAATTTCAATAATAGATAGTACTTACCAGTACTAAACTGCCTCTCAGAGTCAGATAGATTACGCTAAACAGAATTAAAAGTTACATACATTTAGGTAAGTAAGTAAACATACTTAATTGTATGAAGCTTTTGATTCTGTATGACCTATTTCATTACACAGAAATGTAGGTAATAAAAAAGATAATACAATGGCTTATAAAATTATAATCAATAAAACATTAAGTAAACATATTTCTACAATATTTGTAAATATGTAGTTTAACTGCACCGATGCCGCGATGGCGTGTGTTGTAGTGTCGTTTCGTTTACATGGTACAAAAAAATCTGTTCCCCAAATAGTTCTTCTGAGTCTGGGTGCTCTTTATGTCCATTGTTTCAATGTTTATAAAGTTACCCTCGTCACAGCCATTGACGAGGATAACTTTATAAACACTGATTCTTGCCAGATTCGTTTTTAGAAAAGTATCTTCTCGAAGCACGAGAAGATACTTTTCTAAAAACGGAGAGGTTACCTAATTAAATATGTTTTTATTTATACTTATCTTTTTTCTAACGTTCTGAATATTATTTGAATCGCATGGTACAGCTAAGGACTTTTTTATTTTATTGTTAGGTATGTCTACAAATATAAGCGTGTAAATTGTATATTCCGATGCGGTACCTGAGCAGCACTAGATTTTTTGTAGGTAAAATCAAAATTTGAAGTATAATAATGATTCGTAGATTTCCTGCAAAAACTAAAATCATTTTATACATAATTATCTTTTTGCTTAATATTATCAAAGTAGACTTTGATATTAACCACTTAAAGTATGAAATTGTAATATTATGAAGACAAAGGCATGTGTCGATTTATTGCCTTGCGATGTCCTTACATATGTCATATAAAAATGTGGTTTACCTAGACCTTACTCGCCATATGTTTAAATATGACCTGAATTATATTGTCCATCATTCATATAAAACTGATTTCGATATATGTATATCATGCCGGCATATCATACATTCCAGCCACGTCTGCCATTTGGTACTTCTTAACGCGATCATAATCATTTCTAAATTCCAATGATTCGATTAAAGTGCCGACGATACTTTACGCAATAGTGGTCATAGTAGGGCAGCGGTAGTAAATGCGATTAAAAGGTATGAGGTCTCCAATATGACTCCCAGGTTGGGTAAATTATTATTGGGATTTTAGCTCTCTATTATCAAGGATCTAAAAAGGCAGCAAAATGTGGGTGTAGTGCATCTCTGCCTATTTCTTCACGTACGCGTAGTGTTATGTATGTATGTTGTAATTATATAAAATGGCGGTTCAAAGTTACACTTGTGAAGAAACGGTAAAGCCATCATGACAACAGATCTCAATAAAAACCTTGCTAAATTCTAGTAGGACTCGCGCTTTAAGTTCGTACGGCGTGGTCGTTTTATTATAATATGTTATTTTGGTCAACAGTTACACACAACATCACACTATTCTTTATGATAGAACATAAACAAAAATCCTTGAGACTTTGTTTTTCTTGAGATTCATTCACAGGTTGGCATCCATCGTGGTTATTTCCACATTTGAGACGGCAATATGTTTAGATGATCACTGATCAGGTACCACTCACCTAGATTTTCAGCTGTCCTCGGTATCTGGTCTACCACTAATTTCATTCTGCTCGGCATACCTACCGGGTTCAATCGTTAAGCTAAATAAAACAGGAACATCAATATCAGCCTAACCATTTAGAAGTTCAATGGCACACACGTACAGAAGCAGTTGCGAATGATATGACCAAAAGATTGATGGTTGCAAAATTTTATCGTTTGGGCCAAACCAAGGCTATACTTACTGGCTAGAAGGACAGTTTTTTGTACACAATGAAACCACAAAATATTTAGCAGCTCTGAGTATAATTTTAAATAGTCGCTTTTATGTATTAGTTAATCTCCTCCAGACCGAATTTCGGGCACAGCGGCCAATCTTAACGAAGACCATCTACGCAGGAGATATTATAGTGCACAAGCGTGTGCGCAAACACAAGTGGACTCTTTGTGCCCTAACTCTAATAATCCGATGGGACGGTAATCTTTTTTTCACTTGAAGGAAAGCTTAATAAACAAACATAGTCGTATAGGTACGTCGGTAAGATATTGCACCATAGAATCAGATAAAATTACCTCGTTTGCCTTAGTGAGCATAGCAATTTGCACAACAAATATCAGGTTTCCTTGTACCTATATATAAATTATATAATACTTCGTACATACTTGTGCTCATTGCTATGACAGTTATCCTCATGTATAGGATATTTTTAACCGACTTTAAAAAAAGGAGGAGGTTCTCAATTCGACTGTATTTTTTTGTGTGTAACTTCATAACTTTTTCTAGGTGAACCAATTTTGATGTTTTTTAATTTGAATGCTGGTGCATCCCATGTGGTCCCATTTAAATTTGATCAACATCTGACCAATTGTTTTTCAGTTAACCTTAATAATACGTATTTGGTTAACTCCGACTACATTGATGATGTTCTTATTTTATTACCTGTCGATGTAAAATGAACAAAAAGTCAACTGTATAAGATGGTTTGGAAGTGCATCATAGTATTTTGAGGTGATGTCGATAATTTGGTGGTGTTCTGATGAAGAGCTTCGGTGATATACAATGGAATTCTTTAATAAATTACAGCAATCATATGTTTATGTACTTACATGTATAGTTTACAAAATTCCAAATTGGTTTTTGATAGCATTTAATAGTATAGGGATTATGTGCAACTGTAAAACTCAACTCTCAACAAAACACCTTTTGATATTTGCAATTATTATGAGATACATTATGGACAAAAATTATTTCCCAGTTTTAAACATTTTTCATGTAAGGCGCATTTTCAAAAGCCTATTTTTGCGCTCTTCACAAGTCCCTTTTGAAATGGCCCTGGAGGTGGATTTCCTATTTTGAGATAGGCGTAACTCCCTTTCTTCGTTTGTCTCACTTAAACGGCGCTGTCTCATAAGAGCAACGCGTTTAGTAGGTCTACCCATATTCAGACAAATAAAATCAGTTATCGAACTTCAGATTCACTAAAAATCGAGAAATAGAGAAAAATTTTAACAGAAAAGAAAACGGACTTCAATAAAGAATATTATAAAACAAAAATGCACTAAAAAGTAAAAAAAACAATTGCGTATTCTTGTGTCTACAACAAAATTATTAGGATACTATAATGTACAATTATTGTTATTTTTGGAGTCGGTGTCAGCCAAGGAAATACGACAATATACCTAGCAATAATAATACGAGAATACCTTACGAAATCTATTTTACAAATGAACTTTTATACGATAAATATACTGTGACAATATCGTAATACATGTAACCTAATTAAACCATGTTACATATGAACTTTATTTACGAAAATCTGCTTAATAACTTTTTTTTTACGTGAGGGAATGCTTTGTCGCTTACCCCTCCGCGGAAGGTGGGTGGAGGGGTTATGTCGGACTCGCCGGGGTAAAAGAGAAAGTTGGAATAAGAATAATGTACCTCCCGGAATACCGACTAAACCTACCACGGTGTTCCTCGCCAAAACCACTATCGGCGGGGCCGCGCGAATCACTTGCACATGCGGTTGCGACCCCGCCGAGGTTTCGGCACGCCGTATGAAACGGCAGGCCACTACACTAAGAGACCTACCCTGAGGTCACCACTAAACAAAACTCTCTACTGTCCCTATCTATTGGACCCGAGTAGATAGGGTTTCGGGGGGAGAACTACGGGTCTCCCCCTTTGGACCAAGGTACTGCGGGGTCAGAAAGCCCACTGCGCCTCGAAAGGTTTGTTCTATCGACCGCTGGCTAGAGTGCGTGGTGCCTGACATTGGTGTTGGACTCGCAGGGGTATGTGGTTATGCGCTGAAGACGACACGTTTGTTTGCTCGGCAAGCACGTAGCGATCGAGCGTTGGACTCAGGCGCGGCTAGTGCGAACCAGTCGGTCGCGCGAAGCACGGGGTTGTTTTTAGCGAAGTGGCAGCGTGGTTTTGCTGCCGCAACGCATCTCGTGCGCTTGCCTGCTTAGCAAGTAAGAGTCATATCTAGAGTGACTCGGGCCACACCCGGCTTGTATGCCTATTTGGGTAGGCGTATGGACGTACGTCGGGAAGTGAGCTTGCCTTATACAGCTCCGGTACCATACTGGAGATATGGGAGGCGGCTTCTCCGTCGGCTTCAGCGAAGTTTTCGTTTACATCTCCTAGAGTTGCAAGTGGTGAGCGGCTTTATTGCTCCGCTACCTATCTGGCGAATAGGTTGTGTTACTTGGGCACGAGGTAGCTCGCTACGAGAACCGAATCTCTGAGGTTAGGGTGGAGAGTCGAGATTTGGGGACAAAACCTGTCTATAACTGGTCCCGGAAGGTGCTCTCGGGCACTGGAAGGTACAGCGGCAGGTTGGTGTAGGCGGAACGCTATATCATAAACTGGACTAGTCGTAGAGGAAGGGGGTGTCCCCCCCTAGAGAAGCGCCGTATCCACAATAACATCGCGGCAGTCGCCGCAGTGATGATATCTGGGCGTCTCCTGCCGGCCTATGCGACACAGGACCTGGCCAAAACAACCATGGCCAGTCACTACCTATGTCAGCCGGAATGTGAGGGCGCCTCTTCAGCTCTTCAAAAACGGGACTTACCGCCACGATCGTGGCGTGCCCGGCACTAGGGTGCACAAGTCGTTCCTTCCATTCGTCTACCAGGACCTGGCGAAGCACGGATCGTGCCGCCTCTAGAGCGGGAAGAGCAGGTCCTTCGCCCCGAGCTACCGCTTCCTGGCTCCAACGGTAGAGCGACGCCAGAAGTGCCGCTTCCAGGTCCTATGGCATTGATCCGGCGAGGAGGCTCGCAGTCTCGAACGATTCTATTTATAACATAACTATTTTAATACGTTTCGTAAACTATAATAGCAAATTATTATTAGTCAAGGCTGTGTGTCTCAGCAACTGCTAATGCTATTGTTTCGACATTCGGAATAGTTATAAATAATGCTTATCCAACATTATTGCAATTGAAAAACTCTTGATAATTAACTCTCTATACGACCTCGAAGGCGTAGTGGCAGTGAATGCAACTGACGTGCATGTGAGAATCGAACCCAAGACAGGTTCGATAAATGGGCAAAGATTTCATAATTTCTATCAAAGAAATTAGTATTACCAGAGCTGAGTGCCTGTGTCCAGAAGATTACAACAAACAGTGATTGAGATTGATACAGAAGTCTCGGTGACCGAGTTGGACTCGCACTTGATCGGTGTTTATTAAAAACCCGCGGATGTTTCTTTTCTATGAGTAGGGCCCGTAACGAGGTAGCTTACAAGCCAATTGCCACAAATAACACTTAGGTGTTATAATAAATAAATAAATAACAATTTTATGTACCACATAAAACAAATTTTCATCTGGTTGAGCATCAAACCCACATCCTTTCCAGTGGCATTGGCCAGGCCAATATATAAACTACTGCGGCATCTGAGCTCCAATTTCTAGTTATTATTATAAAATTAATTACACCATTTCTGTTGTAATATAACGCACAGCATGTGTGTGTATGCGCGATGTTCTTTAATTAAAAGCACTTTATATTACATAATTTCAAGCACCTTATATGTATGGTATGCCTACTGGCGGTCATTGAACCAATAAGAGCCTGTATTTGTTCGTAAACTTAAAGACCCTACGCAAACGAAAATGTAACCGTCGTTTAAATTTTTTTAAAGATCCCTGCGAATTGTACATTGCCTTAAAAAAAATCGACGAACGATGTTATTTTATAAGTATTCTAAATGCAATGTACAAGCAAGACCCGTATCCATAAAACATTAAAAAAGAAAGAAAGAAAGAAAATTTTATTTTATTTGTTCCACAGTCTTATAAACTTTCTAGGAAACATAACAAATATAAAAAATAACAAATAAGGTCCTGCGTCAGCAACGTTGCAGTGTAACCACAACGCTGGTATTCTTGCAGAGCCTGCATGTATTCGGTGCATGTTGGTAATAATATACATACATATCTAACTTAGGAAAAAAAATAGACAATATGGTATGCTTAAATTTTACCAGCTGCCCGCGGCTTCCTTCGCGTTAGGCCCAGAGGAAAATATATCGGGATATGCAATACATTTTAATCCAGGACTAGTAAACGGATCTGGATGAATAATATATTTTATGTGACACAATATCGATATGTGACAATAACAGTCGATTAAAAATATGTAGGTTTCTTTACAAACTTTATATTTATAATCTTAGTAGATTACGGGTCTAAATATTTATTGGTGTTGTTACTTTTTATTTTTTATTTTTTTTATTATTTTCTTTTTTGTTAATCGAGGCTTTTATCCACAATGGTATGCCAGCCTCATCGCATCTTAACCTAAGTTACACACAATTAAAACTACCTACCAATAATCATTAATAGCTAAACATTTTAATAAGTAAATCAGCTATTTCTATAGTAGGTTGAGCCAAAGTGATTAAATATGGTGCTAAATCAAATTTATTTGCTGTATACTTAACCATCAATGACTCTCTCTCCTTCTTATTTTTCACACACTCTATAAGTAAATGGTAAACATCTTCTACCGTTCCACATGTAGTACAATTTGGCGAATCCACGTTTCGCATCAAGAATCCAAATTTTCTAGAAGGATAGTGGCCAGAGCGCAATCTATGAATTAAGAAAATTTGAAATCTTTTCATTTTCGTTTCAATAAACCATGGTATTTGAGGAGGCTGACACTTTATAGTTCGGTACCAAATGCCCTTTGTTTTACTCCTTTCATCAAAATATTCTTTGAATTTATTGTAACAAATTCTTCTACATCTATTCAATTGTTCTGAATAATTTGGTCTTATTTGAAATTCTACTCCTTCTAAAATTGCTAACTTTGCAAGAGTGTCAGCATTCTCATTTCCTTTTAGACCTATGTGAGATGGTACCCATTGCAATCTAAGTACTACGCCATTGTGAGTAAGGTCATTGACCTTATTTAATATAGAGTAAGCTATCGAAACGCCTCTGATCCCAGAGGCGCATCGAGCTAAATGCTGTAGACTACTTTTGCTATCAGTGAATATCACTTATCTCTTGAGTTACAAGCAGATTTAATGGCGGCATAGATTGCTATGAGTTCCATCGTCATAATAGAAACATTATTATCCACTCTGTACTTAACTGATTTATTCCTGTTAAAATCATAGAAGGCCGCCCCTAATCCAGTATTACACTTCGAGCTATCAGTGAAATATTTATTATAATATCGATATTTTTCCTCAATTTGTTTTATAATTTCGAATTTAAGAGTATTAAAATTCAAGTAATTTTTCGGGCCTTGTACGCTTTCTAAATTACACTTGATTATATCATGAATATTAATATATGTTATCCAAACATCAAGGGAAAATATATCTAATGGGTTAGAAGAATGTACACAGAACGACTTATATTCATCAAACACTGTTACAAGTAATGGAATCTTTGTCGTTTGCCAATATCTCAATCGAATATGGTTATTTAGTTCTTCTAGAAATTGTATAGTAATATTACTAGCCCAGGCCATACTTTTTAAGCAGTACTTATAGGAAAGGAACAATCTTCTAACATGCGAAGGTGGCAAACAAATATTTCCATTACTTGAATGGGTGTACTCTTTATAAATCCTCCTATTATTCTTGCTGCCTGGTTCTGAATTTTGTCCAGTTTATATAGAAACAAAAAACACCCGTAGTCCAGCCTACTCCTAATCAATGATATGTATAACATACGTAGGTATTTCGGATGCATCCAGAGTCCGCTAATACTTTTAAAACATTTAGAAATTTCATAGATTTCTCTGCTGTCTCATTGATGTGTTTACCCCACAGCAAGGAACGATCAAGCCACATGCCAAGGTATTTAAAGTTTTCTACTCTATTTAACAAATGGTCATTGATTTTAAGCTCTATTTTGCTCCTCTTTCGACCTCGAGTAAATATACATATATTTGATTTCTCGGGAGAAAGTTTTAACCCCATCTCATTAAGTTTATCTATCATATTATTAAGCGCTAATTGTAACGTGATTTCACAATAATACATATCTTTATTTCTAAGAAAACACAAAATTATCGGCATATTGTGATATACAGATGCCCATGATCTCCTTACAAATTTTGTATGTGGTTAAGTTAAAAAGTAGTGGAGAAAGTGGGTGCCCTTGGGCCAAGCCCCTATTTGTCCATCTACTTACAACAGTCCTTTCATAATCATTTTTTAGTATAAGACATCTTGCATTTAAAAACCTCCAAATATAACTACATATTCTAGAACCCAGGTTTAAATTATCTAATATACCAACAACATACTCAACTAGAACGTTATTATAGGCAACTCCTATATCCAAAAAGCAGGCCACCGTGGGCACGTTATAAGTCAATCCTATCTGAATGTAGGTAACAAGTCTTGCAAGACAATCCAAGCAGGACTGACCTCTCCTAAAGCCTGAAGTACTGGAAGATAAAATCATATTCTTCTCCGTATACCACTCAAGTCTCTTTACTAACATTGTGTAAAATATTTTACAAACACAGGAAATGAGTAATATAGGTCTTAGTTTAGGTTCATTATCAATATTAGTGCTCGCTTTCGGAATGGGTACAATTCTTATTTCCCGCCACTGGTGTGCAATACATCCAGATGAAAAGATTTTGTTATACATATTTAATAAATATAATTGGCCTGTAGATGGCAAGTTATAAATCATGGCGTATGTTATCCCATCATTACCCGGAGCGGTATCCTTTTTCTTTATACAGTACTTCATTTCTTGTATACTAAATGGAGTTTCTAGTAGACTATTATGAGAAGCAAAGGATGGATTCTTATTTAAAACTGTATCTGGCGCTAAAGAATGTAGCAATTCGGTTTGCTTTATTTTTGATGGCATAGACCTTGCTTGTTTATAGCCTTTGAACCAGCGCATCTTATCCCACATCTCATAGATAGATGTGGTATCATTTATATTATCACAGAATGATCTCCAGTTTCTCGATTTAGCTTTACTAATTAAAGTAATAGCCTCTTGGCTTCTGTCCTCTAAAATTTTACGATTTTTAGGCGTCTGATTACGTCTAAATATGCTCAAGGCCAATCTGCGCCTACTTACCGCTCTAGATAATAATGGGTTCCAATACTTCTTGGGTTTGAATTTTCTTACTGGATTGGTACATATTTTACACTGAGGTATATTTTTGTTGGCTGAAATATTAATGTGATTTTCAAAATAATTATATGACGATTGGATATCCTCAGTATATTCTATATTGGAAAATGGTTGAACAAGATCATCACTATACGCTTTCCAATCTGCTCTTTTATAATTGCGTTTACACATGTACTGTATGTAATCTACATAGTTAAGTGTTATTTTAACAATAAGGTGATCGCTACCTAGGTTATCGTTAGAGACTTTCCAGACACATTTTATAGAAATGTCTGATGAAAAAAAAGATATATCAGGTGATTTTCTTTGCACTATTCCATTGACTAATTTTACCCTAGTAGCATCACCATTGTTCAAAGAAATCCAACCATTTTCCAAGGACGAATCCAGTATTTGGGTCCCTCTTTGGTCGATTTTATACGACCAATTTGTGTGGTGCGCGTTAAAATCTCCCGCAATCAAAGTATGTCTAGGCTCCATATGAAAAAGTTTATCCCAATCCGTAGAACGAGTTACAACAGAAGAGGGACAATAGATGGATATTATATGTTTTAACAATTTACAATTTAATATTTTAACACTAATAATTTCTATGCCCGGGTTTGATAAACAAATAGGAGATAGGTGTGAGTGCAACGATTTGTGTATTATAATAGCAACTCCGCCGTAACTATCATACCTATCTTGCCTGTATATATTATAGCTACTTAGTTTAAGAACAGTATTTGAATCCAACTATGTTTCACTTATAATGGCAACATGAATATTTTCTCGATTTAAAAATATTTCAAAACTACTTAATTTAGGTTTTAAGCTTTGTGAATTCCACTGACATATATTAATCGTTATATCCTTTTGTGTATTATCCATTCCGGTTTATAGATAAAAATTTGCTTAGTATATATGTATTCATAAAATTGCTCGAAATATATAATTTAACTTCCTCGTAAATAACTTTCAACACATCCATATTTTTTTCTAATGAACCCTGATCTTTAGAAAATATAATTTGTTGGATACTCAGCCAGATTTTTTCCATTGGAATTTCCACTCCTTTTTGTTTTGTTTTTCCTCCTCTTCGTTTCTTGCAGCGTCTGTACTTTATTATTATTATTATTAGTTTATTACTTCATAAGAAAAACACTTAATCTAAGTACAAAACTAGGGCTTAAGGAATACATGACAAACTGGAGACCCTGACTTCTAAACTAGGTATAGACCTGTATCTTAGAAGCCAGTGCTACCTTTTGATAGTAACATTAATATAAGCCTCACAAATAGTTACAATCATTGATATTCTCATAAATAGTGAGAAAATACTAAGTACAAAATAGGGTTAGGAAAGATGGAGAAAACTATCTTTCTTTATTGTATAGAAGGAATACAAAATCTGCAAGTGTCTGCTTAATAAGTGTGAGATTTATAATTAATTGTTGTGTGTCGTGTGTGTGTATGTGTGTGTGTGTGTGTGTGTTTATGTGTGTGGGTGGATGTTTATAAGGATGTTTTAATTTGTATGAGTGTATATATATAAATAAATATGAGTGTGTGAGAGTATTTTTCTACATAACTGTGTATGTGTATTATCCAACTGTTAATTCCCCAACAGGAGTTCCTCGGTATCACGGAAGGTAAGTTTTTTAAGAAAATCCTTTAGTACAAGTTTAAGTTTAAATTTAGTTTTAGAGTGTATTTTTAGTTTTTTATTTAAATTGTTATAAAGTTTAGAACTAGCCACGTAGTAGTGTCGTTTTGCGAATGAGGTGTTATGTGAAACTCGAGTGAAGATTTTGTGTTTTAATTTGCCAACTGGCTCCGTAAGGGGTCGAGATGAGTGCTTACGCAGGATGGACATAAGAACATAAAGCTGTCGAACTATTAGCATATTCGATTCCTCATATAGCTGAATTGTAGGAAATCTAAGCGGCCGTGAGAAAATAACTTTAAGCACTATTCTTTGCGCACGTTCAAGTTTTATGAAATAGCACTCAGCGACTGCACCCCAAGCGGGGATACAATAAGTTAAGATCGATTGGCAAAGAGCTAAGTATACCAATTTTAACGTATCCATATCAGCAGACCTTCGTAATTATTTTGAAGATATAAATAAGCTTACGTGTCCTATTAGAAAGTGTGTCCAGGTGTTTGTGCCAGTTCAGATGTTGGTCGATATACACACCTAAATATTTAACGCTGCTCGACTTAGTGATGGGATTACAGCTACAAACAGAAGTGCGGTCGCACACATGGGATTTAATATTAAGTGAAGGTGAAGGAGATAAATTTGACTTTATAGCAAATGACAAATAAGTTGTTTTACTGAGATTAAGCGAAAGTAAGTTATTTTTCAACCATTCCATTACACGTGATAAAGCCGCCTCGGCATTTTTATAGCACTGGACCCAATCTACTCCTTCAATTAGCAGGGAAGTGTCGTCGGCATACGTAATTATTTTACAATTTTCAATAGACATATTACAGAGCTCATTAATGTAAATAAGGAAAAGAGTGGGTCCTAGAATGCTACCCTGCGGTACACCGTATGTAATAGGAAGCTCAGTACTCTCGTATAGGCCTATTTTTGTCACTTGAGTTCGGTCCATCAAGTAATCCCTGAATATGTCCAATACTATTCCTCGAATACCAATGCCCTCCATCTTCATAAGTAAGGTTGAAGTCGAGACAGTGTCAAAACCCTTACTTAAATCAAGGAAAACACCTAAGCACTTACGCCTACCATCAAGAGACCTGACTATGTTTTCAGACAAAGTTATTAGAGCATCTTCAGTACTTCTTCCCTTTCGAAAACCAAACTGGTTGGAGGATAAAATATGATTAATTTCGAGGAAGGATACTAAGCTCTTATTCAAGACACGTTCCAAAATCTTTGAAAGAGCAGAAAGAACGGAGATAGGTCTATAGTTGTTTAAGTCGTCTTTGCGCCCAGTCTTATGAAGACGTTGACTTTCTGTAGACGTTGTTGGATGCTCAGTCAGATTGTTTTTTTTCCTAGTACGTTCTTTTTATTTCTTCTGTCTTTTTGCCTGCTCCTGTTCTTCTTCCACAAAAATAATCATCTTCCATGTCCTGGACTGACTTGTCATCGATGTGTTCCACGCTCAATGTACTCCATGGATTCAATATGGTGAACTTGTTCATCAAATTCGAAGGCTCAGCTTCTTCACGTTCCCCTACTTCTGGAGGTTTTCTTAAAGGCTCATTAACACATAGTAGCGAACTATGAGCTGCATTCACTTGTTTTTTTTATACACTCGCGTGCAAGTAAATCGACTCAAGGCTCAAGTGCGCATAAAAAGTGATATAACTTAAAAATGCCTTATTTTACCTCTATATAATGTTTTACATAATTATAGCCTAGTAGTTAGGCTTTAAAATGGTAGCATAATTTCAGTAATTTAAATAAACACATGTCCTTAGAATGCAACTGAACGCAACCTCCCATAAACTGCTCTGCGCTCTATACACAACTTGCGCGACACAACCCGCTATAAAAACCCCCTGTAATCGTTTTTTCTTATCAGTCGCTCACTAGACGTTGACCTGAACACATCTCTGCAAATTGAAGCCGTCATTTGAAGAAAATTATGGATACAACACCTGAAGAAGCCGCTCAAGTCGTTGCCCTGTTGCAAGAAGGGTTGAACCAGCGAGAAGTCGCTCGTCGGTTGAATATGAGTCAGTCTGCTGTCTCGAGAGTGTACAGGAGGTTTCAAGAGAGTGGTGCCTTCACTCGGCGGCCTAATACCAGCCGACGCCGGTGCACCTCGGAGCGTGACGACCGGTTTTTGGTCTCGACCTCTCTCCGAAATCGACACCTTACCGGCGTGGATGTGCAGCAGGAGCTACGTCAAGTTCGCGGAGTAACTGTCAGTCAGTGGACAGTTAGAAGAAGGTTGAAGGAAGCTAACCTTACTCCGAAAAGACCCGCTACAGGCCCGAAGTTGACCACAGCCCACCGTCAAGCACGCCTTCACTTTGCTCGAGAGCACTTGGATTGGAGCATAGAGCAATGGCAGTCGGTCCTGTTCACAGATGAGACGAGGATGTGTCTCCATGGCAGCGACAGGAGAGGTCGGGTGTACCGGCGTCCTGGTGAACGGTTTTCACAGTGCTGCTTTGTTGAAACCGTTGCATATGGTGGCGGTTCTTGCATGATGTGGGCTGGAATTTCCTTAGAAGCAAAAACGGACCTTGTTTTCGTTCCTGGGGGAGGCCGGAGAGGAGGTCTGACCAGTGATCGTTACATTGAAAATGTTCTACTGGATCAAGTTGTCCCTTATCAAGGCTTTATTGGGGATAATTTCATCTTGATGCATGACAATGCCCGATGTCACACTGCTCGGGCCACACGTGAGTTCCTGAGTGAAGTTGGAATTCACACTATGGATTGGCCAGCGCTTAGCCCCGATTTAAATCCCATTGAGCACATATGGGACGAGCTCAAAAGTAAAGTTAGGGCGAGGAATCCAGCTCCGACAAACATCAATGAGCTCAAGACTGCGTTGGTAGAAGAGTGGGGCCGAATACCACAATCATCAATTAAAAAGTTGATAAGGTCGATGAAGAATCGCTTGAGAGCAGTGATCAGGGCTAGAGGAGGGAACACCAAATATTGACACGAATAAATTTTTTATCTTATGCACATTTTGTTTCATTTATACCCAATAACCCCCATACTGTGAAATTGTATGAATTTTCAAAATTTTTTACAATATCTTTGACATTCACCTTTTTTACTAACCTACTGAATCGATTTTCATGCAACTTACATAATTTTAAAGCTCAATTACTAGGCTTTAAAAACATTATATAGAGGTAAAATAAGGCATTTTTAAGTTATATCACTTTTTATGCGCACTTGAGGCTTGAGTCGATTTACTTGCACGCGAGTGTATATATATTTTTAGTGCATTTTTATATGTTGTGTTTTCTAGACTCATTAAAAGTCGAATCCTTTTTTCTTTCAAGAAATAAGGGCACGTTTTGTCAAGTGCCATATGTGAGCCCTTACAGTTTAGACATGTAAATTTTTCAATATTACAAGTAATATGTTCTTTTCCACATTTTGGACATAAGTTTTTCTTAATGGCACAAAACTTTTTATGATGTCCATATTTCCAGTACCCAGAACACTGGGTTACTGGAAATATATACCTGTCTACTTTAAATCTACATCCGAATGCATAAACATAATCTGGGCAATTAGTACTTTTAAAGCACAACCTCACAGTCTCACTGTCGATCCATTTTCCATCAAAATTCAACCGTTTTAGTCTTCTACAAAATAAAATTTCAATCGAGCTACTGAATGAATCCAAAAATTCCTTTTCGGTCATTTCTAAATTAACTCCTTTGATTAACCCATATGATAAGTCGATTTCGTCAGTATATTGGGCTCGTATGCCTAGTTCTTCATTTTTAGGGAAGTTTATCAATTTCACGGCCTGACTTTTATCATCGAACTGTACTAGTACTTTATACGGACTTTTGTATTTGATTCTAGTGATATGTTGTATATTACCGCTTTTTAATAGCTTTGCTAAAGCCATCTGTTTGGGCAGCAATTGTAATGCTGTCAAACAAACCTCAAATGTGTTTATCATCTCAACATTTGGGTAGTTGACTATAAGAATTGATAACTACATTTTGTGGAATCAAATCTTCTTTTGAATTGCTTCTAACAATTACTTTCTTCGGTCGTCTTCTCGAAACTGTTACAAATCCGTCTTCACTACTATCTTCACTTATCTCCAACAGAGGTTGTTGGAGAAAAGTTAAGTTTTTCGGCAGTTTTAATTGCATTTTGTTGATCGTCATTATTTACCTCTATTATTTGTATTAATTCCCGCTCACATTCGTTTATTATCTCAGAATCACTTTTATCGGTTAACACAACTTCATTTGGATTAACATCTGACATTGTCACTAACAGCGGTTAACACCGCAGAAACAGTAAATAATACACCAGAACACCACGTATTGCGATAAGCATGTGCGTTCGCCACACCGCCTCACGCGTAACTGATTGGTGTTGTTCTAGCGTTCACTATGTTGTTCAGTTTTTTGTGCGATTCAAGGCTGACAACTATGCGTTCCACGGTTATCCTTTGGACTGTAGCTCAAATATTGCTGGGCATTATAACTACTGGGCGTTTTATAATTTTCATGAACAAACGGTCTTTGTGAAACTTGGTTGTCGTCTACACAGGCCTTACTTTAAAAAGGCGAGCTTGACATTGCACTGAGTTTTCGAGGGACGCATTTTTAAAATAAAGATGCGTATAACGAAGTATTAAAAAAAAAGCGAGTTCGCATAAGAGCGGTATCTTAAAACGGCATATATGTATTTTATTATTAAAAGGCCGGAATCTTAAAACGTACGGTTCAAAACGATACACTTAAATGTAAAAAGAAATAAAAATGGATGACAATAAAAAAGCCAGTCTTTATTCTACGATGCTAGGTATTATTTTTATTATCACCCATATTTTAAGAATAATAACATTAAACTCGTATATAAACAGTCTCACTGCTGTGCTGCGCTGAGCCTCTTCTCATCCCACTGGCCCAGTGCGAGTTAGAAGACTTCATATGTCTTTGACAACATTATGGGACACTCTCAAACATCCCGGTATCCTCACGATATTTGTCTTCAACGTTAAAGCGAGCGATAATTAACTATTTAATACGCACATAAAGTCTACAAGTTAGATGCCTATGGCTTGGGATCAAACTTAAGACTATTGCGTGGCAGTTCAACGGTCTTTCAGAAGGCTGCCGCTGCTTTACGAACCTAAAATATGTCCACACTTTTTGACTTATATCAAATATTCGAAATGGGGAATTAGATTTATTGATATGATTGTAAACTAATTCTGTTATAATATTATGCGTAAAAGAAAGACGACGGCTCGTCTCGGTAAGTACCATATTTTGTTACTAAGATTACAGCTTAAAATAATGATAAATAGAGGCCCCATTCATATAGAATGACCCAGTATTTGCCAAAATTGAAATTTAATAGTCTAAGAAAATCTCGAATCGATCTTATTCAGTATTTGTACATCAATTTCCAATTCGTTTGGATTGAGACAGATTAGTAAGAAATAACCAAAGTCCTTTGACGAATATAACGTGAAAAGCATAAGAAATAGCTCTACGGATTCATCTATGGGTGTAATGTCTTTTACAGTGAATATAAATGCCTAATTAGTACAGTAGCGTTATCATAACTGTGCCCGCAATGAATATGGTTTCCAAAGCTTCTGAAGGAGGCTTTGGCCTTTGCTTTTTGCGATGAAGTGATTGCTTTTGTTCGAGGTTATCAACATGGGAGTGATGTTGCAAAAGTCGAAAGGCTACGATAACCAAGATATATGATTGATAGCCACTTTAATTGTATAAAAATAATAAATACTCATCAAGTGCTGAGGTCGTTAACTATCTGCAAGTTACCTATAATAAATGCAGTTTTTTAAATTTTAATTATAGTTGCTCTAGAGATTTTTTAGATGGCTGTACTTTAGGTACTCAAACTGAACATACGAGGACAGCTTTTCGTAATCAGCAAGGCGCGACCTAATTGCTCCGGTATTCACATGAATAAATAGGAAATTGCCATTCATCGGACACGAGGTTTATATGATCAACCGATTGAGTTGAGTTTTAAAATCCTAACTAACTGTTTGGTACACTTTCACGCATTAACTACTCTATCGATCATAATGATTTCTTTGCATTCACGTAGCCAGAGGCACAGACAAGGACATAGGGTACCATTCATCCAGAAAAGGTACTGTTCCCGAGGGTAGAAAATTTACATAATCTACATTTACGCGAACGAAGCTGTAGGCGAAATTTAATCGTCAATAAATGGTTGCCTGAAGGTGGGGAAAGCCCTACATTATATCCACGACAGTATAAGTAATGTAGGTCATAGGCAGAGACTGCACTTCAGGCCCTGTCTTGTAAGGCAAAATATAGGTAGCAACATATTTGTATACATTGCCTGAGCAATTGACACATTTTGGGGAATTATTAAGGATGATACAGCATTTTTCATTAAATTTACTTGCTGCTATAAATAACGGATTTTTAACGTTTTAATGAATT
Source organism: Catocala sponsa (assembly GCA_963564715.1). Classification (NCBI taxonomy): domain Eukaryota; kingdom Metazoa; phylum Arthropoda; class Insecta; order Lepidoptera; family Erebidae; genus Catocala; species Catocala sponsa. The sequence continues at coordinate 11,270,556 of OY751343.1, read as the reverse complement.
CTGCATCAGTTGCATCATCCCGAATTAAAACTGCTTTCTATAATTACCATAAATTTCTTTGGCATTGGTACATTTAGCCCACCTCATGAATATACTTCAGGCACACACGTGTAATTTAAAGTTGAAAAGAAAGAAGAAATATTGTTGACAAGTACTTTATAAGTGAGCGCAGGTTTAATATGCCAAAACGTGTTTTAATTGGTACAAATAAATGCTATTTTTGGATTAAAATCAGTGTGCCACTTTTATGCGCCTGTGTAAGGTCTTATACTTATTTCCCGTTATATTGTAAACCACTTTTAATAGTAACAGTTACTGGCATACTTTCTTTAATCAGTTCATTACCTTTTATAAAGTGCGAGACGGCCTTTCACACTGGGGTTCCACGTCAGAACAAAATGGCGCCAGCCAAATTAACAATTACTCAGCCCTTATTATTTATTCACAGTCACTAAACGTTATTGCAATTTGTTTTACTTTAATAATAATAATAATAATTTTTATTAGCCAAGACAGTACATATTGTATGACATTATAATGTGGTTACATATTAGTTAAAGTACATATTAATGTGAATAGTGACCCCGATGCTAGGAAAATCCTAGGGGCCACCCATTCGTCCGGGAAAGGGTTTATAGGTATTACAATTTTCGTGCGACTATGGGACTAATTGGGTTGGCAATATCAACGGAGTGAATGTGTGTGCGTGTTTGTGTGTGTGTGTTTGTGTGTGTGTATGTGTGTGTTTGTGTGTGTGTGTGTGTGTGTGTGTGTGCGCGTGCGTGCGTGCGTGTGTGTTTGAAGGCGTTGTGTATGAAATCGTTTATATAGGTAGTGTATTAATTAAATTACAGGTTATAATACTATAGTATGTCGGTTCAGGATGAATATCTTTATCGGAGAACATAATATTGTGTGGGCTCTGTGTAGGTTACGAGCAAGAAACAAAGTATTACAATCGCAACTGTTTTATTCACAATAGGTACAATAAACACAACGAGTCGTATGACAGTTCCCAAACGAGTTATTCGTGCGGCGGACGATAGCAGAATGCCTAGGTTCGGTGCTCGGTTCCAAATAATAACTCGTACTCGGCTCGCACGAACTCCCGTCGGACTCTGCCGAAGCGATGACGTCACATCACTTGCGCCTCGTTGTCAAATCAGCTTTCTTACTGATGACCTCTCCGACACGGCCATCCTACGGGACACACGCCCCTGTGTGTTACTCTGAAACAACATTCATCACACAGTATCACATAGCTCGGTCACTCCTGACCTAACATCACTAATCAATTAAAACAACAATAATTTCCAACAAAACTTCTTGTTTTACTTCACTTGTAGTTTTTACAACGTTTCAATATTAAAAAACAAAAAATAATAATAATAATAGCGGAAAACTTAAAGCACAACTGACTTAATTATCGCTCTATTTATCAAAAGACTTATCCAAATCATATAGACCATTACACTAATTAAGTACAGCATGTGATATCTGACTACGCATAGTCCAGTAACCTCCAGTTACTCATCTTTATGCGAATCCCCCATGGCAACCCCGAGCCTCTCCTGGACTCAGTGGTTTCCACTGAAACCCGACCTCTGCCAGAGTTGACTGCTTACCGCGTACTCACGGACTACTAAACAGTAGATGCCGATTTCTATTGAGCTACGGCTACATGACAGCCTCTGGTACGGTCCAACCATCATGCAAACTTAATTACTCACATCACTCTCACATTTTCTTTGTTCTAATTCAACATTGTCAGTTATACTCTGATTTTCCGGCATTTTGCGCAACTTATCATGTGCATATTTGTAAGTGCGGTTAAGTGCTTTTAAATTATAACGATCACCCTCAAGAACCTCTATGACCTCAAACGGTCCTTTAAATTTTGGATCTAACTTTGTTTGATTACGCTCCTCGTTCATAATCAAAACAAAGTCTCCTACCGAAAATTTGTTTAGCTTTGCCTTTGTCTGATCAAACCTACGTTTTTCATACGATGCCGCATTCTCTATATTACATAGTGCATCATCTCTCACAACAACTAAGTCAACCTCGGGTTCTATATCATCTGCTGCCATCAACGATAAAGGTCGCGCAACCTTGCCAATCAGCAGTTCTAATGGACTGGCTTTTGTCGTTCGGTCTTTCCTGACATGAAGCTTATCTGTTACTTTCAAAAATAAACTTCGTCACAAACTCACAACAAATTTCCTTATTTATCTACAAAAAAAACTAAACTTCTGCTGAAGTACCACCTGTTTTGGGATAAGTGGCTCCCCGTCGCACGCTCAATAGGTGGGCTCATAAACATATATTTTTTTTTAACTATCGATAACATAAGTTGACTCCTGTGAGAGACCTCACGGGTTGCTTGTTTACTCGGTTCAAGTGACAGGATCAATTAACTTATTATTTCGTCACTTAAGTTTATAGTCATTATTTATGTTATGGTTTAGTTAAAGTTAAATCAAGTACTGTTACTAAGTGCGGTGACGTAATGTGTTCTTTGCTTACTCATGGGAACGTGGGAACGCATAACTATGTTTAGACGATTTATCGCTCTGGGATAACAAAGGAACATTGTCACTTAGGTGTATTAGGGCGGATATTGGATCAAATAAACAATCAGGTCAAAAATAATGCAAGAGGAACCAAGTACCTCTCCAAATCCATTAAATCGTTACTTAAATTAACACAAATCTCAAAGCAGGAATCAAATTCATGGCCTGTGGCTGTACAACCCCACCAACAAACCTACGTTTGTTTTCTTGCATTCCTCATGAATGCCGAGTCCACCTGACTCAATGGTCTCCATTAGACCCGACCTCCGCCAGCGCCACCCGCTCACCGCGTATCCACGGACTGATTAAACAGATGCCGACTTCTAACGGACTACGGCTACGAAATGACTACTGGTACGGTCTGACCAGCTGACCTAAGATTCCATACTATCACTCAACTCTACCTTACTTCAAATGGTACCTGGCTCTCGGGCATTCCTCTCAACCTATCATGTGCATACTTGTAAGTACGCTTAGAGTTCAATGCTTTCAAAGTACAGCGATCTCCCTCTAACGCCTCTATGACTCTGAATGGTCCCTTGTACTTGGGGTCTAACTTTGTTTGGTTATGTTCCTCGTTTTGAAGTAACACAAAATCACCAACTAAAAAAACTATTCAGTCTCGCCTTAGTACTATTAAACCGCTTTTTATCGTATAGAGCCAATTTTTCTATTAACAAAGCTGCGTTTTCTCTAACTTGTTCAATATCCATATTCGTTTCATCGTCATAAGCCATTAAACTAAGAGTACGCGTGACTTTACCGATCATTAATTCGAGAGGACTCGCCTTTGTTACTCTGTTAACCGTACAGTTTAGAGCAAACTGTACGTCACATATAACGCATCCTCAAGAAACGTCGGTATCGATAATGTTTAAATTATTTACCGAACGTATGGTGTTAATATAAGCAGATCGGGTGGTCCTCGCTGAGTCTACCGAGGGCAGATTTAAATTACAATTGTTTACATTATGAACTTGAGAAATCTTAAGATGTGTCGCGGTCATATAAACAATGAACCCTTGTGATAATATTTCACGGCCTAGCATAATATCACTTCTCAGAAACATAAGGCAAAACGTGTAACAAAATTTCGGTTAAATGATTGTCTATCAACAAGACACAAAATCTGGACTATGCTGTGTATACTTGACTTGCTAATACCTTTTAAAGTTACTACATTTTGTTCGCGTTTACCCATAATTTTACATGATACACTCTCCTTAATGAGTAAACACTCAGCACCCGAATCATAATGAAACTTGAATAACTGACCTTGATGTTTTAAAGTTCCTTCCGGGGCTCAATGACGCACACGTCAACCCGTCGCTCGTTGTGTAGACTGCGTGGTGCCTCGCTGCCGCGGCCTCCTTTTGGACACCGGGTGGAGATGTGCCCTTGTTTGCCACATTTGTAGCAGATAATGGAGCTGGTAGTAGCGACTTGCTGCTAAGGGTTGGGTCTTGAGGCTTGAACTTGGTGTGTTTTTGTCGGTTGTCCTTTTGCTATGTAAGCAATCTGCTAATCTATGTCCAATTTTCCCACAATGGAAACATTTGATTGACGATGTGTGAGATGTCTTAATGTGTTTAGTTTCAAAAGTTTTCTGATCCGATACAGCACTTGACTTAAGCTTCAGGTAGGTAAAAGCTTGCAGTTCTTGTTGTAATCGCTGGCGGTTATTTATTTCCGATGTAAATGCCATTCTCTGCAATCTTGAATCGAACTGGGAAATGTGTGCGAGTGTTGTTGCCACCACAATCTGTTCAATGGTTAAATCCTTCCAACGATTAGACAACAGTGACATTATACGGCTACCGTACGCAGCTAAGGTTTCACCTTCCTTGGGTTTGTCGGTACTTAACTTTATGAGAGTACTCGCGGGCGTTTCTGTGCTCACAAATCTAGCAGTGAATAGTTCTTTAAACTCTGACCATATCATACCAGGGTATGTAACTGAAGACAGCCACGCTGATGCTGGGCCCTTGAGCGCCTTACTGAGTGTGACGATCAGCTTACCTCCTTCCATCGGGTCATCGGCGAAACACAAGTCTGAAGTTGCACACCATGACTGTGCGTCTGCGTCGGTCTTGTCCGGATTGAACTCGGGTAGATTCACATACTTAGTAGAACGTTGTGGCTTGCTCAGTGCTTCAATCAAGGCCTTCATATTCGAATTTTGCATATCGAATAATAATCGCCAGTTGTCTCTGCTATCCTCGTCATTTTTCTCGCTGCGTGGTGTTATCTCAGTGCGGTTTTCGTTTGCCTGCTCGCATCCCACTTCTGATGTCGGTTCAGGATGAATATCTTTATCGGAGAACATAATATTGTGTGGGCTCTGTGTAGGTTACGAGCAAGAAACAAAGTATTACAATCGCAACTGTTTTATTTACAATAGTTACACTAAACACAACGAGTCGTATGACAGTTCCCAAAAGAGTTATTCGTGCGGCGGACGATAGCAGAATGCCTAGGTTCGGTGCTCCGTTCCAAATAATAACTCGTACTCGGCTCGCACGAACTCCCGTCGGACTCTGCCGAAGCGATGACGTCACATCACTTGCGCCTCGTTGTCAAATCAGCTTTCTTACTAATGACCTCTCCGACAAGTATATGTAAATATATATGTATATTTATAGATATTTATGTATAAGGGGGCTTTATCAGTGTTTCTGCTTCGTCATAATTTAAGTTGAGGAGAAACGCTTTAGTTTTTACTTTACAATTATGTGTATTTAGGGAGTGTATGTTATCTTTTTGGTTAATTTTATTGTAAATGAGCGCGCTTAAGTATGGGAAGTGTCGTGTGGCAAATGTGGTATTTGTGCATATTTTGGGACAAGCTGGTTTAGGTATTCTTCGTGTTATTAGACTCCTATTTGCACTATATGGAAGACATGAATGTGTTTTTAAAACAGTGCGGTAAATGTATAATTGTCGGACTGTGAGAGCTTTGAATTCCGTGTATAGTTGTTTTGTTGGGAATCTAAAAGGTTTCTTGAGTATAACTTTGATAACTGCTCTTTGTGCCCGTTCTACCTGAATTATGTCGGTTTTGGCTGCGCCACCCCAAGCCGCAAGACAGTAGCTTAGTACTGATTCAACTACTGCCGAATAAACTATCTTAAGGATATCGTTGTTGGCGGATGCTTTTAATTTCTTAAATAGAATGATAAGTTTTCTAATCCGTGCAGACACTGTTTGTAAATGTGTCTTTCACGATAGACATGCGTCTAGATGGAGACCCAGATATTTTACGACATGGACTCTTGCGACATTGGGACAAAAACAATGTGGAACGAGGTTGACACATTTGTGGGCTTTAATAGATAGCGAGTCAGCTTGTAGTAATTTAGAGGGTCTTGGGTCGGAGGTTATAAAGTTGGATTTTTGACGTTTAAGGCGAGGCTGTTTTGTTCTAGCCATGACATCACCTTACTGAGACCCTTTTCGGCAATCTCTTTAGCTGAAGACCAATCGCAGCCATAAGTTAGTATCGCCGTGTCATCAGCGTAGGCTATTATTCGTGTCGAAGGTAGAGATAGTTCACACAGTTAATTCACATAAATTTGATAAAGTAGAGGGCTGATCAAACTACCTTGTGGGAGGCCAGTAACTACTGAAATTGCTTCACTAATATATTCTCCTATCTTAACACTTTGCAACCTATTCGAGAGATAGTCTTTGAATAATGCGTGAACGGTACCTCGCACTCCTATGGTTTCCAGTTTCGAGAGAAGTAAGGGGACAGAGACATTGTCGAATGCCTTGGAAAGATCTGGAAATATTCCGAAACACTTTAGGTTTTTATCAATTTTATCTACCACAAAATCTAATAGGGTAGTCACAGCATCTTCCGTGGATAGGCCACTCCTGAAGCCAAACTGGTTTGCGGAAATAATTTTGTATTTATTCAGGTAGCTGTTTAGATGTTTATAGATTATTCTTTTCTGAATTTTCGAGATGGCTGGGAGTACTGAGATGGGGCGATAATTTGTGACACTATCTCTGTCGCCCGACTTGTATATAGGGTGCACGATGGCTTTTTTTAGTGCTCGCGGGAATGTACCTGTGGATATAGATAGGTTACATATAGCGCGTGATTTTTTTTACCGTCTTGAAAAAAATAAGGCGTGATAGATAAATAGAGTAGAAGCCTCAGGCATAGTTATTTTATTTAATTATTTTTTTTACTGACATAGGCTGAAATTAATCTACCATTGTACACTCCTTATGTATAATCTATTTTTCATATTAAAATATCTAAAAAAGTAATCCGAAAAATAAAATGAATATAATTCGAAATCGTAAACGTATTCATCCTAGTAACGCGCTAGGTACAAATTATGAATGATTTCGTTACCTATACCTACAAATAACATAATCTTCAAGTTCAAGCTCAAGTGCACTCGCACTCGCCGCTCGCCGGCCGTCGCTAGCGCCGAACACCCGCTCCCACCCACCCTCTCCCGGTCGCCCACCGCCCTTTTAAGTTTTAGTCGCATGCGATTAGGCAAATTGTGACGTCGCGTGATCTATTCGCAATTTCGTATTGTTTACGTTGCCGCGCTCGTCGCCGCGTCGGTCGCTCATTGTGATATCGTAAACTATAAACATGTACGAATACAATAACGTTGAGTATTTAGCAATGGTGCGGTGTTACATTCTGTCTGGTGAAAGCTTAGATGGTGCAAGGCGAATGTATGCAGAACCACAACATCTGCAATCTCTTCGCCGACAGGGTATTCCGAATCCACAAATTCCCAGCACTACTTTAATTTTAAATACATATCAAAGGTTGCTCGACCATGGACAGTTCCGTATTCCAAGCCACGCTAGAGGTTAGAGACCGGCCACCTTTATCCAATCGTACGGAAAACGCAATATTAGAATATTTCGAACGTCACCCAAGAAGAAGCACTCGGCAAGCCGCTCGAAGATTTGGCGTAAGCCAATATGCGGTGTGGAAGCTGCTGAATTCGTTGAATATGCATCCATATCACTTCAACCGCGTGCAAGCGTTGCATGCGCCGGACCCTGGACCACGCATGGAGTTTTGTCGCTGGCTGCAGGGACATACTCACAGCAACATCTTGTGGAGTGATGAATCCATATTTACACGCGTCGGGATTTACAATACATAACGAGCACTGGTGGAGTTTTCAAAACCCTCATAAAATCAAGGAACATTCGCACCAAATTAGATTTAGTGTAAACGTATGGGCTGCAATCATAAATGACCAAATCATTGGTCCAATATGGATCGAAGGTCGCTTGACGGGAATAACTTATCTACAAATGATACGTTTAGTCATCGACACAATGTTAGAGGACGTTCCTGTAAGTTATTTACAAGGAATGTACTTCCAGCACGATGGCTGCCCAGCACATTACGAAAGATCGGTGCGCGAGTATCTAGACACTGAGTTCAGTGGCAGGTGGATAGGTCGCGGCGGTCCTGTGAACTGGCCGGCCAGATCACCAGACCTAACTCCCTTATACTTTTATTTGTGGGCCGAGCTAAAACGGTTGGTGTACACTGAAGAAGCTCGCAGTGTTGGTGAATTAAAACAGCGAATAATAGACGCTTTTGATATTTTAAAAAGTGATAGAGACACCCTTCTTAGTTTAAAAAACAATTTACAAAGACGTGCTAGTTTGTGTTTAGAGAGAAACGGTGGACACTTCGAACAATTACTGCGATATCGCTAAAAGGTACATTTTAATTATTTTGTAATTGTGTAAATCAGTGTAATTTGTAAATAAGTTGATTTCAATCTTGTAAATACGCCTAGTATGTTGTAGTTTACGCGTAATACTCGTACCTACAAGCCTACTATTTTATTCATACTGAAATCATGACTAATGATTAGTTTAACATGTAACAACAACTACAGCATGTTAGAAGGTCCTAAGCCCTTAAAAGTATGAAGGGAAGGTCGAAATCATCTCTAAAATGACAATTCGAAGTTAATAAAGCCGTTACGATAGAAATGCGTAGGTACCTAAGTAGTTACGCTATTTCGCTCGCACTCTTCATTCATGCGCGATACCTATTTAACAGATTGCTTTATTTTTTTGGATTGTCGGATATTTCGTAATCAATATGCTAGAATACAAATACTATCGTCTATAGATTCTATTCCACTTACACAACACACCATATTATTATCAAGACAGTAAAAAAAGTCACGCGGTATATGTGATAGGTGCGGCCAGGATGTGGCTAGTGAGTCTTAGCAATTTTGAGGGGATACCATCCCAACCGGTGGAAATGTCTGCTCTATAATCATAACAGATTTGATGGATGCATGAGTCTCGTAGCTTTTGAATTTTTATTTTTTTATTGCCTTTGATGGCAAACGAGCAAGTGGCCCACCTGATGGAAAGTGGTAACCGCTGCTTATGGACTTCAGCAATGTCAGGACACAGCAAAGCCGCTGCCTACCGTGAAAAAAGAACTCTCTTTAAACCTCGATTGAAGAAGGACATATCATAGCGCTCGGGAAATGTATGTATGTTTGTGTACGGGTTTTATAAATTCACTATATTTCTTTTTTGCCAAGAAATTCTTATCAATAGATAGGAGTTGTGAAGTCAGCAGTGTTTCGTGCCTCGGCAAGTTCGTGCAATTTGTCTCCTAACATTTGTGATGGGAGTGTAAGTTTAATAAGTAGTACCCGACTAAAATTAAAATACAAAGGCAAATGCATTATTTTTTTAAATATTACAGTATTGGCTGTCTAATTAGTTCTAACTTATGCAATTTTGTAGAATTGTGTATTCATACCGAAAAATGGATCTAGCGGCGCCAATATTGATTATATGTTGTTATTCTTTAGGCTTTAACCTTTTAACCGCCCCACTTCATAACAGTAGTCGTGCCCCCAGCGCCCAGTACAGTGAATCGAAAATAAATACTTACAAAAATAAATACTTATTTTTAGGACTTCTAATTATGAGACTAAAGTGTATTAAATTGTAAATGATTACTTAATTATCCATTTACACAATATAAACATTTTTGTGATAGAAAACACCGTAATGAAATAAAAAAGCAGATTAAACGAGCTGTGGTATCTGGTCGGAAATATACGACGCTAGCGAAATGGACACGAAAATATTTGTCGGATTAATCCGACTTAAGCGGTTAAAAGGTTAATCTGTAAATTTAATCTGTAGAATTGTGTATATGAAGCTTGTACGTGTTACCGTTTTGACAATATAGCTCCTACCTACCTACTCCGTTTGAATCTTTAACATTTTCACAAAATATGTTTGATTTTAACGGATTTCCTAACAGTTAATTGTTTTTTTTTATACAACTGAGGTGGCAAACAAGCATACGGCCCACCTGATGGTAAGTGGTCACCGTAGCCTATGGGCGCCTGCGACACCAGAGGCATCACTTGCGCGTTGCCGACCCTTTAGGAAAGGAAGTGGGAAGGATAAGAAGCGGGATGGAGGAAAGGGGGTGATTGGGCCTCCGGCATTCTCACTAACCGAACGAAACACAACAGTAGGAATACTGCTATTTCACGTCGATATTCTGTGAGAGGGTACTCCTTCCCCGGTCGAGCCGGCCCATTCATGCTGAAATCAGCAAGGCTTTACTACAACAAAAAAAATTTGGAAATTCGCCAAAATCAAAAATACTTTGTGAAAGTTTTAGTCGGCTACCTATTACGATTTACAAGATACAGCTCTCTAGAGGTTGGAGAGACAGACGGCGTAAGCTTAGTACTTGGCACCTTTCGGGTACGGAATCCTAAAAGTACATTTAATGCAATGTTTAATTTTATTTTATTAAAATTATTTTGTAACAATATCTGGCAGGTGCCTGGATAAGTATACATTCACACTAGTTTGTTGTCTTTATCTTATAACGGCTTTATGCTCCTTTTTATTTGACCCTAGTAGTTAGTCTATGATCGTAGTGGAATATGGTATGGTTTTACTGTTGGATGAAGTAATTTAAAACTATTTCTATAATCCATCACTTTGAAATACTAGCCACTAGAGCATAATTCGCCGTAAAAGGGTCGATTAGTTTTGCGTCACCGTCTAGTCGAGCATTTCCCTTTAACATTCCATATGGAACTGCATAACTATCGCAAATAATTTCAGCAGTTTTTTAATAACTATTAGAGTTCTAATAGTTTTAGAAACATTTTAAAGCCGGCAAGTGCATGTGCGCGTCTATCCGACTGCTAAAGTAATTTTTAATCTATATTTTAACGTGTTTTGTATGTGAATGCTGTCTCGAACGCAAACCGATTGCTTAAATAATTCAGTGTCATATAGTCTCACTATACTGATATTTTAATAATCACTCTACTGGGATACCTCACGTACCTAGTACATGTATAAGAAGTGAAAGCATCTATCATAAAGGAACATAATATTGAACCGACCAAAACCTGTTATAGCGTGCAATAAATTTTATAGTCCGTCTGTACGTCACCGCGGCTTATCTCACCAACTACTAACGCCACTTGAAATTTGGATTCGTTATAAGGTTGTTCAACTTTATTTGCAATGAAAAACATTACAATATATGTAAATTTTTTGTAAATCATACAAGAATATTACAGTAAGATTACTTTGTCAAATCATCATATGCAAGGTCTTTACATGCACTATACAATGTGTCCAGTCATGGACTAGCGATATTCTCAATACTTATATAACAGCTATTTTAATACACAAATACAGTCTTCATTTGAGTCCAATCCACTTCCTCGCTATGTGGCAGCCATTTTATTTTTTTGTAGAAAAATTCTCTATCTGTGTACAAAATAAATCATATTTCCCAAAGTTTTGATCATATTGAGATGAAAATTGGCTAATTCAGAAGGCAATATTACTGTCTACCGTCTACAATACAAAACAATGTGTTCACATGTCTATAATTTTTGAAAAACATATGTATCTCAATATATACCATCAGAAAATTATGTAAATTAACAAATTATTGTAAATTACTGCAAAAACACCCCCCATAAGCCTTTTCATTTTTGTACTAATGCGACAGAGGTTGAGCTAAGCTACATTACAACATTAAATTTACAACTGTGTGTCTATTACTTTAAAAGTTATTTTCGTTTGAACATAGCGTATGCGCAAGCACAAAAGGTCTTTGTCAGAACTCTAAACAGTAAAACATAAAAAACACTTAACATTCATATTAGATTTTATTTAATGGGTTTACACTATTTAATAGCTAGCTGCAGCAGTTGCTCAAAGTCACGAGCTCAAGCTAGTAGACACGCTACGGTTCTCAGTGCCACCTTTTTTTTTTACGTGGTGGAATGCATTGACGCATAGGGGTTATGCCGGACTTCACCTAGCACCTTCTCAGGCCGTCAAAGTAGAGACCTCAACATCGCCTCGGCTGCTATGAGCGCTGTGTGGAGGCCACTGCTCTTAGACCACACGACTGCTTACCATCAGGTGGAGTGTGGTCATTTTGACCAGCAAAAAAAAAATAAAAAAAAATAATGACCTCAAAGTATCATGAAGTATAGCTGTGGTTTGCTTTTTCTTGAGTTTGATTATTTGAATTACTGGATCCCAAGCTAATGGTACATTTCAACCATCTTCTATATTGAAATTAGGATATTTTTTTATTTCTATAGCCTCGCGAAGCATCCTTGGTAGGAATCGGTATTCTCTAGCGAGAATCTGTGGTTTGTCATATCTCAGGTAGTCGTTGGTCCCCTGTTGCAAACGTTCACACACAGCAGACTACAAAATGATAGAAGCTGTATAAAGTTTGTTTAATTTCAATGTATAACATTCGCGTAAACATAAGACAATATTATCATACCAGGTCGGTACTTTTTATTCTATAGTAGAATATATATCTTTCTCTAAGGCGCAAGTGAATACGCTGTTACTAGACCAACGAGCTACATCTTCGATCTCATTAACACTTACCATCAGATGGAATTCAACGAATTATATGATCTGAAAAAATTATTATATTATAAGCCAACACTAACATATTAAGGTATTACTGTGCCTACGTATCAATTACATAATTTAAGGGTAAAATAATAAATCGTAAAATAACAAGACTTAAATTAAAATGGATTTTTATTATCTTAAAATTTTAGCCTTCAGCAATAATAACCTCACTAAGTCGCTGACGCATGGATTGCACTGCATTATAACAAAATCTGTCTCCTTTCAACGTGTCTCTTTAAGTGTTCAGTACTTCTTATCGTAGTATTATCCCATAGTTGAATCATTTTACCCCACAAGTTCTCTATTGGGTCAGGACTACGTGGAGGAAAAGTTATTGGTTCTAAATGCAAACAAATATGCAAACTAATACTACTCTTTGACATCTAATCTTTATTCTTGGCAAATGAGGTTCATTTCGTATATTTTGCCTAGTAGAGCTAGTTAGCAATAAGTACACCTCACAATAATTCTAAATTACAGACATGAACAATAAACAAAACACATGCCAATGACGTCACGCTCAAAGTGAAAAGAACAACCAATGCTTTATCTCCTTCATTTTGGCAGTGAGTATTTTTACGGTCGAAATATATGTAGCGATAAAGTTCATTTTCATATAATGCTTCATATTTTTGAATACTTTGGATGCTTAGAAACCATTGGCGCTATGTTTGTTACTATGAGTATGGCACTTTGAATGAACTCATATATTTGAAGATGTCCATGCTCCGATATATTTGTGCAAGATGGGTGATTTACATAATTAGAAGACTTTGGTTCTATTAATATCATTGATCACTTTAGGAGTTCCTATATATCTGGATATGTTATCTGTCACTTTATATAAGAAGCTGACTGTACTTAAGGTGATAAACCTGATTGTTTTAAGTTTATAAATAATGCAATTTTCACACATATAATATTATCTGCCAAACAAGTTTGTATATTTTATAATACATTTTCTTCGTGCCACGTTGATTTTATCATATCCGAACCTTTTTCACCAATCATGACTGCTGGACCATGTGTGTGTGCAGAAATTGTTCGAGGTAAAATACCTGAGTCAACTACTCTCAGACGATTTATTCCATGAACCCGTAATTCGGGATCTACTACAGCCAAGGGATCTCCTACAGGACCCATACGACAAGTGGCAATCTGATGATGTAGTGTAGCCGTAAGTGTACGAATTGCACATTCCCAATAATCATCTGAATCATAAGACATCTTGCGACACAATGGAAAATCAGCTTTATGTAGCTTTGCTCCAAATCGCTGAAATGGCGGCGTTGCCACCAACTTCTGAATGTATCGTATTGACGCTATGAATGTAGCTATATCAAGAGGATGAGTCAAATAATTTCCATATAACCGTGGATAGCTGAACGGATTCGTGTCTCTTAATTCGAGATATCCAAAAGATTTAGGATGCAATAACATGGGGAACACACTGTACGCTTCAGTGTTGTCAATCGCTCCAAAGGCTGCCTGAAATGTTTCTGGAGTAATCTTCATTCCTCGTCGTACTGCTTTACTACTCATTGTTCCGCCGTCTGCTACCAGTGACCCTCCAAGGCTTATCAATTCTATATCTGGTATTTGATCAGCAAAATTAGACAACGGGGTTTTTATGTATCCAATACCTTCTACTCCACCAGGACTTGCGACTACATTGTCACCAAACTGCACCCATTCTAAAAGTTTTGGTATTGCACCGTCTCTGTCCTCATTGAGCGCTACATCCGTGACGTTGAGCGGGAATATTAATCCAGGATAAGTTATATGGTCGTACAGAGTTCGACCTACTGGCAAGTCCTGTATGACCCGTATACCGTGACTGTTAAGATGTTTCTTTGGACCTACTCCTGATAACATCAGTAGCTGTGGTGAAGCAATCGTCCCAGCAGATAATATAACTTCTTTTCGTGCTGTTACTTTATTTTTTAATCTATTTCTGACATATTCTACTCCATAAGCGGTTTTGGTATTTGTATCTATAAGAATTTTGGTTACTGTAGTCAGTGGTAGGATGTGTAAGTTAGGACGATTCTTATTGGGGCGTAAAAATGCTTGAGCAGAGCTATGTCTTCTACCACTTTTAATATTTGTTTGTACATATCCAAATCCAAGTTGTTCTGGCGAGTTATAGTCTGCTGTAGGGGTGCCTAATAGCCTACCAGCTTCCAAAAAAGCTTCTATCAACGGTGTCCTGAAATATAATATTAATTATAGTTCTTATTGCAAGCTGTATATACTGGATTTCTTGGACATTATGTATTATTACTGGACTACTAACTTATTTCCGTATTCTATTTGCTAATCGCAGATAATAATTTAATTTGCACATACCTATACTTTACAAATTCAATATTCATTTCTCCTCTCCTTCCGTGGTAAGGGGAATCTTCAAGACCTTTTAAATGAGCATTTTCAGATTTCATGTAATACCTGAGAACCTCCTCATAAGACCTGGAAATAGCCAAAGTACATTATAACAAATTCTTGCATTTTATTAATTCTTTGATCTATGTCATAGCAAAAAGTATTTACTATATTCGAGCATTAAACAACAGCTAAAGTTTTCGCAAATTATTAATTTTTTGTTTCTTTCTAAAATAATGATGGCAATTTTGTGGTACCCTAAAGTTACTAACGACATAGGAGTTATTATTATTATTTTTTATTTTGCTCGTCAAAATGACCATACTCCGCCTGATGGTAAGCAGTCGTGTGGTCTAAGAGCAGTGGCCTCCACACCGTCCTCATAGCAGCGGAGGCGATGTTGAGCTCTCTACTTTGACGGCCAGAGAAGGTGCTTTTCACGCCCTGATTAAATGACGTAGGATTTAAGGCAGAAGGAAACACGTGCCCTGGCAGATAATTCCATGCCTTGATCGTTCGGCAGAGGTATGAGGACCCTAACTTGCTGGTACGCTCTCTAGTCGACTCTATCGTATAAGGATGGCATCTGAGCCCAGCACGCGTTGTTCTGAATAGGAAAGGGCAGGGCGGGATAAGGTGGAATAACCCTTCAGAGCACTCCCCGTGGTATATTATGTAGAAATATACCAATGAGGCAATCTCCCTACGGAGTTGCAGGGGTTCCAGTGAATTCGTGACCTCTGGATCTCTGATGATACGGACAGCCCGCCGCTGTAACCGGTCGAGAGCGTCCAGCAAGTACTGCGTGGAGCCAACCCAAAGATGAGAACAGTACTCCACGCAAGGGCGCACTTGTGCCTTATACAATAGGCAAAGCTGCCCAGGCGCGAAGAACCGGTTCACCCTGTTCAGAACTCCGAGTTTTCGCGAAGCTTGCTTAATAACGCTGTCGATGTAAGTTTTGCGATTAGGGGAGCGGCAAAGATCCATACCTAAGATGGAGAGGCTGTCACGTATCACCACTTCACCAGTGGAGTGTTCTTTAGAGAAGGGAGGGGAAGGAACGAAGACTTTATTGTTGAGAACGCGCATGCCTGGGTCTTCTTGGCATTGAACCGAACCAAGTTCTTGGCACCCCATTCAGAGATGCGGTCCAAGGTCTGGTCAAGTTCAACGACAAGATCCTGCCTTTTCCCCTCAACCTCAGCCTGTTTGGCCCCAGGATGTCCGAGATATCGCCGATGCACGGTACTGTTGTCCGCATAACAATGTATGTTGCTGAGATTCAACATATCATTGATATGCAGAAGAAAGAGCGTAGGGGATAAGACGGACCCCTGAGGCACTCCTGCATTGACCTGCATAAATTTGGAAGCGCGACCGTCGCAAAGGACTCGACTACGAAGCTTCTGTAAGAAACTTGCAATCCAAGTGCACAGTTGAGGGGACAAGCCATAGGCCGGTAGCTTGGAAAGAAGAGACCGGTGCCAGACTCTATCGAAAGCTTTGGCTATGTCAAGGCTGATAGCCAAAGACTCGCCGTGCATGTCCATAGGTAGTCCAGAGGTGCGTGACGAACGCTAGAAGATCATCCGTTGATCGTTTAGCCCGAAAGCCGTATTGGCGATCATTGATCAACGAGTGATCCGCCAGGAAGCGGACAACTATATAAACCAGCCAGACCGGTACAACATCTTGTATAAAATTGGATGTAGAGCACTTGAACACTTAAAAGGAAGGATAATAATTTATTTATATATACAATCTTACACCATCATTACAGGTTTACACCCAATGCGATAATGTAATTAAAATTACTTTGCTAGTAACTCGAGGGTCACTCTCACGAATTCCGCCAACGTACAATTAAAATGTCAAGCCTATTTATTAAAGTTATGGCTCTTGTAACCGGGGAAAACTTGTCAATGTTAGTGCGAGCCACCGGGACATCGAAAACCCGCGCCCTCTGAACCTGCCGCAGCCTGGTGTTTGGAACGAGCAGCCTCAGTACGTCCAATATATCGGGATTATTAAGTCTACCGCGGAACACTTCAAACACATATTTTGCTAATGCTAACTTACGCCTTACCTCCAGCTTATAATAACCAACCATCCCTATAACAAAGAGGGTTGGATACATAAGTGGATAATAAGGGTAAACTCCATATTGCTTCAGATAAAGATACCGGGTAAATTTATTCTGAATCTTTTCTACCATGAGACTATTACTTTCATGGGGGGGTTCCTGATGATAGCACTACTTACCAACCTACTCCTAATCAATGCGTTATATATCGATTTTACTGCATCCGTTTTGATGAAGTCCCGCGTTTCGCGCATTATAAAGCCCAGACTTCTGAAAGCCTTTCTGCACACTTATTCAATATGCTTACGGAACGTCAAGTGTTCTGAAAACAGAACCCCTAAATCAAGCGTGGATGTAACCCGTGGAATGACTAAGACCTCCATTATATATTCATAGTGCAACGGTATCACCGCACGTGTGAAGGACATGACGCTGCATTTAGATACATTAAACAGCAGCTTATTATGTCGACTCCACTCCACCACGCGATCAATGTCCTCCTGCAACATCAAGCAATCCATCTCGTCGTTAACCTGAAGGAATAGTTTTAGGTCATCAGCAAAGAATAGACAACTTGCATTCCGTGTTACTTCTGGTAGGTCATTAATCATTATGACAAATTCCAGTGGGCCCAAATTGCTAACCTGGCTGATTCCTGAAAATGTTGGATAACAGCTGCAAAAGTAACCGCCATATTCCACATATTGCCTACGATTACTTAAGTAACTTGCAAAGAATTGCAGGAGGTTTGGAGTGAACCCAGCCAAAGCGAATTTATACAAAAGAACGTCATTGTCCACACTATCGCAGGCCTTTTTAAAATCAAAGTAAGCCACATCTATCTGAGCACCAGCTTTAGAGTCGAGCACTGAGGCCGCGTGGTTCATGAATCACATTAAGTTGGTATTTGTACTTCGGCCTGCGCGGAACCCATGTTGTCCGTTACTAAGGTGCGCGCTGACCTGTGGGGTAATACACGCACATAAAGCCGACTCGAATACCTTCGCGAATGTGGACAATACCGCCACTGGCCTATACCCGCTGACTTCCGAGCTTGCAGCACCTTTCGGCACCGGAGTTAAATCAGTTTCCAGCCGTCAGGGTATATAATATTATTATTTGAGTGGCATTATGATATGTGGCCAGCTCACCACAGCTAGTGCGTTAAATGGAGTCGATTTGATCTCCACAGAATCGTAATATCTTAACTTAAACATCAGAACTACTTATAAACTGTTACACTGCAGTGAGTGTATAGATAATAGGTAATAAGTGCTCACAAATATCCTAACTAGGCTGGTGCTTGAATACTGCAAAATCTATGAGTATCTACTTGACGACAAACACTTTATGAGCAATTATCGTTAATCCATTTAACAGTGATACACAATATTGGTATTCGTCTTATATCTAAATTAAATTTTGGTTCTATTTCAAAATAAATACAAACTGGTTTTCATTGGATTTTGTAGTGATTGAAGTATACATAAAGCGTTTGGCCATGCCCACTCCAGAATTTTCTGGATTTTCCCCATGATTCTGGATTTCATTCAAATATTCTAGCGGTGTATGCAGGCCATCGCTGTTTAGCGGTCAGCCACTTGTCAAAAATTACCCTTAATAGGCTAATGTTTTGTAGTCTATATAAGATGGAAATAACATCTCTAAATCCCAAGCTTTACCTACTGTTTTAAAAGTTACGTACTATAGTACCAATGCTTAGAATTGTCTGGCGCGCCTGACAATATCCGTCAGTGCCATTACAAATTTGACTTGAATGCTTATGCCGAGTAGGATTTCGGGTTACCAGCCATAGTTTCCAGCAGATGCAATCCTGTCCCATTCCTCGGACCTGCCTCTGGTGTAGATCATATAGTTTATAGTACTGGTGCCTCCCACTGCTCTGCCTCTCGGCCAGTAGCATTGTTTATTCTCCATTCCTGAAATGTAAATCGATAATTCATGTAAAATACAATACAATTGCTTTTTGGAGAATATAAACTAAGCTCTTAGTAATATCTAACGTAATACTATATTGGCTTTGCAGGTTTTCTTATGGGCATACCTTTTTAAACCTTTGTCGGTTTATAAAGATCATTGTTGACAAACATTAGAGTATGCCTCATCTGTAGATATTACAGACCCATGACAAATGCTTAGGTTTAATTATAAATTATGTACGTGCATTATCTATTTACCTATATAGAAATAATTAACATAAATTACTCGAAAAACTCATAAATTGTGCTTTTCTTAGATTTACCTGTGTTTTTACGTGACCTTTAAATATTACTTTGCAATGTAGTTTTGTATTTTTACATAAAACATTACCGTGATATTCTTATTTTTATTCTGCATACATTATTTGACACATAATTTGATAACGGATGCTCTTTTAGTAAACGAAGAATAAGAGATAATACATAGCGCTGTAAACAACTAAAGAGGAAAAGGGACAAAAAATAATTCACATAATTCTTCCTTGTATGTCATAATTTGACTGCACGGATGGCGCAGTAGTTTAAGAGGTCGCCTTACCAATGCCACCGCACCGAGTATTGTGGGTTGGAGACCCACACGGGACAAAAACTTGTGTAATCCGCAAATGGTTGTGTTGAGTCTGGGTGCTTTTTCTGGGTGCGTCCCAGGCGACACAGAAATTAATTTTACAGTGAGAGTAGTCTATAAAAAACTATTATTATTTACCTAAGCAAACCCCCGGTTGACGCTCCATATGATAAGGCCAAGCGTATTCGGTTCGCTGTAAGAAAGGTGCTATACCGGGTATGTCTGTGAAGAAGTTCTCTGGTCGGCCTGCTTCTAATAACAGAACGGTCACTTCTGGGTCTTCAGTGAGGCGGGAAGCTACGACGCAGCCTGCAGATCCCGCGCCCACGACTATAAAATCGTATTCTGGTAGCGGCGATTTTAAACCTGAAAGGACAATGCCCATTAAAGTATGGACCACGGTACTATGTTGCTTCAATTCCAAAGTTGTTTTAAATGGTGTATCAAACAACAATTTATTATTATATTTAGTATTAGATGAATCTAAACAGGAGTTTCAAAGTTTTTCGAGAAAACATAACATAACCTTAAACTTAAAAATATTTATCTTCTAGTTGTGATATTTCTTACTTAGTCCATTGAAATGTTACATGAGCTTTGCATTTTTTAGAGGACGCAATTTTATTTTTGGGACATGTGTGGGGGCTCAATAGAAGCTTAACCCCAAGTTTGTTGGGTTGCCGCCCTTGTCCCCCGGCCGTCATCTTGGAAAAAGGGGTGCAAACACCCTTTTCGCGATATCTCGGTAACTATGTGTCCTACAAAAAATTCGTAAAGACATAATTTGTAACAAATCGCTTTGCCTACAAATATGTTCATATAACTTTTTGCCCTAAATTTAAAATTAAAGAAGTTATAAGCAAAAAAGTGGGAAAATTTCTATAAAAAAATTATTTTTTGCTCTATAGAACATTAAATTTTTATAGAAATTTTCTCACTTTTTTGCTTATAACTTCTTTAATTTTAAATTTAGGGCAAAAAGTTATATGAACATATTTGTAGGCAAAGCGATTTTCTACAAATTATGTCTTTACGATTTTTTTGTAGGACGCACAGTTTCCGAGATATCGCGAAAAAGGTGTTTGCACCCCTTTTTCCAAGATGGCGGCCGGGGGACAAGGGCGGCAACCCCACAAACTTGGGGTTAAGCTTCTATTGACACAATTCCCAAAAACAAAATTGCGTCCTCTAATAAATGCAATATTAGGTCCTTAAATTGTAACATTTCAATGACTAACTGGTTTTAATTATTTTATGTTGAAATAAGTAAAGAGTATTCACTCTTTGGCATACTTACAACATATATAAAGGGTAGTTTATTGAAACTACCCTTTATGTATGTTGTAAGTATCAACTTTAAACATTAATAAAGTATAAATTAAGATTTCATGGCATAAGTGAATAAAACACAGGTAATTATATTATACCATTTATTAGGTACTTTTCATTCATCATGTTCATTGAAAAAATCGTCTAAATAAGATGCAGGAGCAGCAATGTTATTATATCGAGCCCAACTCAAATACCAAACCACTGTCATTATGTGTGCACAACAGCCAACTATCTGTTTGCCAACGAGACAGCTGCAACAATAACCAGTTATAGCTTCTAAGGTATTAAGCTACAGCATTATCTTTACTTATTAGTAAATAAGTATAGTATGTGCCTGTTTACATGCCTAGATTTGATGCGACCTCTCAACAAATAATTATCTAGCCCTAAAATCAGAGGAATGTCATCTTCAATGTCATTGTTGATTTCGACGGAATATATTCCAGAATGCCGAACGTGCTCTCCGAAATACGATCTTGCTTGCTTTAACTGATAGGTTCCCAGAGCAAATCGCTTCAGGTCTGTAATTGAGAGTTTTGGAAATCTAATTAAATAAGGATGGCTGCCATTAATAGTCTGGAAGATAGCTCGTCGTTAGATTTTCGTTCTCTACATAGCATGCCAAATGGTTTTCCAGCAAAAGCCTATTTTTAGCTATAATCACATATTCCAAAGCTTCCGGTGGGTCCTCTATGGCGACATGGAACTTGTTTAACAAGGTACAACCAATTCTAAAATCGTCCTTGAGGTGCATAAGAGCTCGGTTATTGAAAATGTGACGAAACAACCGAAAATCCCTTTTCATCCTTCCATTTATTACTTCAACAACCCAGCGATACATGGTTACGAAACGAGACCGGTTTGCCTGCTAAGTTGTTAATTGATGTTCATTTGCCAGGAGAGACTCTGGCATATGTGCGACAAACCCATGCCCTTGGAGTTCATTTATAACATCAAAAATGTCACCTCTCCTGAAAAATGACCGGAAAGAGGATTCTTCATCATTCATGTTTAGACTAGTAATAGTTGCATCATTAGTAGTAGCTTTATATGGGCCGAGACATTCAAGAATGTGCCCATCACAACAGACAATCAAAAATTGTTTGACCAAGTTGTCAAGTTTTTGTAGGCTATAAGTCTGTTTTTGGAATAAATAATTTGAACTACTCTGTATAAATACATAGGTAGCGTCACAGATGACAATAGCAGGCTTAATATCTGCCGACCTACACGTGCCTCAGACGGTATATAGAATTTATGGTGATGCAGTAATAGGTCTTTTATAGCAGATGGTATAAGTAAACGTTCAGGCTCAAAACAATTTACAAATACACAGTGAACAGGTGAGTTTGCAGTTCGTTTATACAAAGATGAAGTAATTGTTGGTGTTGACCGTGACACTATTTGTGGTCTTGATGGTGGAAGAGGAGGTGGCTCTGGAATATGCATAACTGCATTTAACCTAGCATCAGCCAGAGTTGGGCGATTTAAGTCACTTTGTTGTTGTCTTTGCACTTCTCTCGTTGCTGACCTCTAATAGGCAGCACATACACGTTCTAGTCTGGAGACCTAAAAAGGCACACATAAATTGTATTAGTATTCATTCTATTAGCACCTGTCACTACTGGAGACCTCAGTTTGCCTTTAACTTATTAAAAATATTTACCAGGTGAAGCGGAACCAATCGCATTAAAATATTCCTTTCTTGACGACCATGTTGCACAGGGTATGTTCCTGGTACTCGTAAAATAGAATTTCCACAAGGAATGCAGACTCTTCTATGCCCATAAGCAAGCAAAGGTAGAGCATTTCCATTGCTCATTGTATTTACTCGACTTAGAAGTAGTTCAAAACATTCGGTGCAAATGATTCTTTCTGGAGCTACCTGTAATTAAAACAATTTTATGATTGTACTATATAAATATATTCTTTTAAATTCATTTGCACAGCATGCATCTCTACATGAAATATTGTGAAATTAGTGCATTATCATACTAATCCACTAATTAAGCATCAAATGTTTATAGGTACATAAATTATAACTGTTTAATAGGATATTATAAGCATTACATTAGTATATCATGATTTTAAATGGGGCAGTAGGAAGAGAGTAAACAATTCATACCCATCAAATAAAAAGGTAATACAGTCCTTATTGTATCAAGGAGTCAAGTGTTACGAGTGTAAGCTTACCTGAGTAGGAGTTATCCATGACTGTAATATATTGATCATTGGAGTAGATGCACTTTCCAATGTATGTCTGAGTTGATTTCTCGGTATCAAAAAAGAACAATTGATACACCGGTTTCGCCAGTCAAATGTTCGTGTCACAGATTCCTCGTGCGTAGACATTTTCACGATCAATCAAAACCAAAACAAATTGTAGCTTGTGCAGCACAACACAAACAACAGAAGAATGTTCTGTCGTGATAATATTGTAAAAACGTGCTGTCGTTGAATTGCATATACGATACACAATAACGTATATTACAGCACAAGTGGAGAGTAAAACTCAATTAACACTATGCACATTAATGTTTATTACAATTTAAGTGGAGAGTAAAACTCAATCAACACTAAAATACCGAAATAAAACACAAGTCGCCGGCGTCGCAAGCTATTCGTCAACAATGCAACCGTGACACTTGAGTACTTGACATGTCACGAATGTTGCCAGGTTATATTTAACATGAAAATCGATTATTCGTCTAGCGTTATTCGATTCTTTATCACCTTATATTGATTTGAATACCAACGAAATAATTTTCAAGCGCGAAAACCAATTTGATCAAAGCATTTAAGGAATCATATTATGCTAACATTTTATTTGAAATGATGGCATTATAGTTTTTGGGAGAATTGTTTTATTTTTGCTTTTAACTGTAATCGATAATAGTATCGATCGGATCTGTCTTTCAACATTCTTATTTATTTACCATGGCAACTTTTATGCGTACTTATAATGTCGAAATAAAATCCGATGACAATTTGTAATCAGTAATATGTTTTTTTATATCTGAATCAAAACCCTGGTTCAAAACGAACAGGAAAAGGGCATGAAGACTTCTAAAATAACTAAAATAATTTACAAATGGTTCTTTTATTGATGCATGAGATAAATCAGTACCATGAATGGGCATTCTCCTTTAGTTAAAAATTAACTATTAATATTTTGGAGCAGAGCAAACAGCTCAAAATATGCTATGGAGTCTTATAATAAAAATTTAATTAGTACCTTAATAGTTCATATATTAGGTATATTACTTACCATTAGGTAACGGATATCGATCCCTTAAAAAGTCAAACAAGTCTCCAGGGTCCCTTGGAATGTAATTAGGCGCCATTGATTGCATTAAGAAATTAACCATAGGGTTCTGTCTGTACGAAAAGTCATTTTCACATAATATTACCTTGTTGTAGATGAGCGTTAGTAATGTGCAGATTAACCAAAACGCATTTAAACTTCTTTGATTCATTGTATATGATTTAAAAATAATAATGATGATATATTGGTTGCGTTGCAAGTAAGCCTGAAACAAATAGAAGTTAATTAAAAATGATAAATAACATGACCTTAAAGGATATTTAAATTCGATGTTCTTGTAATGTTTCCTTTATTTTATAGTATACTAGCTTTTGCCCGCGGCTTCGCTTGGGAACAGTACTTTTTATTTTGATAAAGGGTAACTTATGTCCTTTTTAGTACCCCTCACGTGTATGGGATTTTTTATTATTATTGGTTAAGTAGTTAACGCGTGAAGGCGTAATAAACAAACAAACAAACTCTCATTCGCTTTTATTATATTAATTAGGAACATGCTGTTTATATTTTTACGTGTCAATGCGGACTAATATCGTGAGGTAACTAGTAGAAGCCTCGTGATTTTGGCTATGTTTTTAAGAAGTTTATGTTCTTATTCAGGGTTTAAGCATTACTTTTAACAAAATCGATCCAGCTTTGAAATTTAACAAACCCATATCATTTATATTCTATAAATTGTGTTTTTATTATTTACTTGTTGATATGTAACTAATTATTTCATATACTTACATATACTTTTTTATTTACAGGTATGGTAAATCCTGCGGATGGAAAGGACGTCCTTATAAGATAAGACATACGTACATAGGTATATAGATTTACGCCTGTTTCCCAGAGGGGTAGGCAGTGACTACGGATTTCCATTTGCTACGATCCTGACACACTTCTCTGGCTTCATTCACGTTCATCACATTCCTCATACACGCTCGCCGGTTTAAGGTGCTCTTAACCTGGCCTTTGTCCAGAACGTCTCCGATCTGATCGACAAACGTTCTTAGTCAGTCTTTTCTTTCATTCTTTCTACATGTCCAAACCAGCTTAACACATCCTTTTCTATTCTTGTCACTATATCCACTTTCATGCTCTCTCTAATCACATTATTCCTTATTCTATCTTTCAGAGTTACACCACATATTTTTCTCAGCGCTCTCATTTCTACAGCATTTATTCTGCTCTCATGCTTCTTTTACCGTACCCAAGTTTCACTTCCATGCATAAGTGTAGGCACTAATAGTTCTCTATGAACAGCCAAACGTGCCTTTTATTGTTCATAAAAGCGCGTAGAGCTCTCCATTCACTTTATTGCCAGCAATCGTTCTTCTCTCAATATCTCCCTCATGTTTACCATCCCTTGTAAACGACGTACCCAAATATACAAACTCTTTCACTTGCTCCACTTATTCTCCATCAATGATAATATTACACATTGTCATGCACTCCTCCTTTTCAAATACCATTACTTTCGTCTTTCTTACATTCATTTTCATTCCTTTACTCTATAAGGATTTTTAAATTATATTCTATTACTCGGACCATAGATATAATAAACAAGTTTTTTATTAACAACTTTTTTATATTTCTATGACTCGGACCCACTGATGCAAGTACTATCATCTATGATACAATGTTCGAGTCTATTATATATACAGAATATATTTTAATAAGTCATAGACAGAACTTATTTTAATAAGAGATAATCATTTATTGAAAACAACGCATAGCTTGACTTGTGGTACCTGCGCTAAACCTATCAGTAAGTAAATGTTATTATATTTAATTTGTTTTGCTTATGGCAATAATATTGTGCCTAAACCTACAGATATGGTGATACCAAAAATTACTACAACCTTAACTAGATTGTAGTAATTTTTGATTATATTTATTTAGTTTAGTGTACGACTAGATTTTGCCCGCGGCTTCACTTGTGTTAATGTAGATTTTGTCAATAAATTTCGGTCTTTGGGAACTGTACTTTTTTTCTAGATGAAAGGCCTCTATCTCTATCCTATAGTCCTTTTCTGTGACAACGTGTATGCAACATTTTATGATGATCGGTCGAGTAGTTGAGGCGTGAAAGCGTAACACACAAACTCACATTCGCATTTATAATATTGAATATTTGTTAGGAAAATAAGACTGTGCTGCCGTGGCGCATGCCGTGTGCCGGAGGCCCAATCACCCTCTTTTCCCCTTCTCGCTCCTTCTCCTTCCCACTTCCTCCTTTCCTAAAGGGTCGGTAACGCGCAAGTGATGCCTCTGGTGTTGCAGGCGTCTATAGGCTACGGTGACCACTTTCCATCAGGTGAGCCGTATGCTTGTGTGCCACCCTAGTCGTATAAAAAAAAACCTACAGGTATCACTAGTAAGAACACTTTATTTTGTTTAGTATACGACAACAACATACCACAATAACAAATTTGCCGTAGGATTTTAAACTTTTCATGTATCTCTATCTAATTATAATGATTAATTTTACTACCGAGGAAGAGGAACATAGACTTATATACTCGTACACCGTAGTATTATGTGGCCAATAAATTGATTATCTACATATGTATATAAATATTTGACATTCAGGTGATTGTATAGACATATGAATTTAAAAGTATTTGATTAGACCGTGCTCTGCATGGCAATATGAACTAAACATTGACACATAAGGTGCCATTCATTCGCATACAATAGTGATAACAAGCCAACTGCGCAGAAGCTGCCAAAACTGGATGAATATTATTCATTCTAAATTCGAATATATTTTGTTCCATAAAACAGGTCTAATATTTTATCAAAGTACTTTAGCGTCTTCGGAATCGCGATCGCAATCTTAAATAGGATCTTTCCTATAAGAGATTGCTCTTATAAGAAAGATCCTATTTAACATTGCGATCACGATCGAATATGATACAAAGATGATGGCCACACTTTTTTTCTACCGTCAAATACTTTTAATTTCTGTTATATTTAATAAAATTTATTTTTATTAAGGTTGTATTAGACATAATATTGTCTTCTGTTTACGCGAATGTTATTCATTTAAATTAAACTACTATATATGGATATAGTATATAGTAGTTTAATTTCAATAAATTGTATTAGACATGCCAGCAATATAATAAATTATTTTCAAAATTTGAATAAATAAAATAACTGCATCCTCTTTTTTCAATACCAATTAAGGTTAATGATTAAATCGTAAATATTTTTTCGTTTTCAGATTTGGCACCTAAAATTCTTAATTAATAAAATTACCTCGGAATTAACAATTTGCGACAGTCGGCATTCAGACTGTATCATATTAAAACTACGCTTAGTTTTTAGTAACATGCTTGATTATATGTAATAATATTTACATTTCATTCAGCTGCCGTATATTTATGTCCGCACAGCTCGAAAAGTACCTAGTCGATGGATCGACTTGAAATTATGACACAATTTTGTATTTCTCTACATGAGTGTTTTATATGCGTCTTTACGACATAGTTAGCACTTAAAACTTAGTTATTCATTGGCATAAATAAATAATTGATAGAAATCTTAGGTATAAATACCTACATTCGCAGTTTGGCTAGTCTATTTATCTTCTACGCGTAAAGTATTCTCTATTGTATGTATATTATTATAAATCTTATAAATGATTTCTCAAAAGAAGGCTGTAGAACAAACAGTAAAACTATGACATACCATAGCTAAATCAAAGTCCATAATCAATTGAATGATCCAACAGATAAATTATTTCGTTTTCCTAAACATTTATTTGGCTTTAGTTTACCGACTGTGTGATGTTCATAAATATTAAGAGTTAGTTTTTGGTATGCAAAACCAAGCAATTTTTGTTTCCGTGTACCTATATTTTTTATTTGATTAGTTTAATAAATCGCCAATAATTATATTCTGGCTACTACAATTTACTTAATTGAAATTATACGCTAGAAATGAGGATTAAATTTAAAAATCGTTGTTTTTAAATGCTGTGCATTAATAATTGATTTTCCGTTCTTTGTGATCGCTAAGCGAAGGTGCATTGATGTTTTAGTTATAACATATCTCAGAAAATAATATTCTTATAGTAGGTATATATGTAAAGTATTTATTTCTACGGACACCTGATATATCAAACTGCCAAACCGGAATAACTCAAAAAGTGCTACAAATAGTAACAAAATAAAAGTATCAATGGCAATCTAATTATTGTTGGCGCAATAAATTCAAATCAGTCGTTGATTATGTATGGACAAAAGCGATGAAAATGAAAGAACTAAAAGTAAAGCTTGATGAAGGCCAACGCTTGACATATAATGATGATTATTAAGGACACAAAACGAATAGTAGTATATGTACACGTACACGAGATACGACGACGACCAGGTTCGTAAATTATGGTAAACTGGAGTTTCTGCTTACCCCGCCGCGTAGAAGGCGTGAGTATCACTATAAAAAGCGCTTTACACGTCATATATTATGTAGTGAATTGGTCAACGTGGATAAGTAAACTTGAATTTTATATATTTACTAGCAGAGCCGACTAGAACCCGATCGCTGTACCTGCCTACCCAGACTGATTGTGAATCTAAACTATCAAGGGATCCACCCAAAAACACACCAAACATTCCATCATCATTTCGTCATTAAAATCGGTCTTGACCGATTTTAATAACACTAAACTCGATGACAGTAAAAAGAGTTTTAGACCCACTTCAAAATGAACGAGTATGCATACGTGGTTTACCTGCATACTACTAATTAAAATAAAAACAGAAACAGCTTTGCTAAAATTACGAAGGTCGGACCGGTCTGTGAATTATAATTTTTAGTCCGTTCCAGCAAACTGGTCTTGCCAGTAGTTACTAGATTATCTTATAAACACAATATAAGGATTTAAATAATTGAAGTAATGAAGCTTTATCTATTACTGGGGATCGGCACCTTATATAATCATGTAGATATGTGAAAAGGAGCGCAGAATTGCTGAAGAGTAACGAGTGGAAATATCTTAAGAGGAAGGCTGTCAGAGTCAATTTGCTACTGATATAGATCGGTGCCAAAAGGTTATTGGATATCCCATTCTTAAGCTTGCCATAAAGTTATCGTCACCACTGGTAGATTTGTATGTCGAAGAGCTGCTTAAAGAGGTGCTGTTAGATCAGACTTGCGCTGTTAGATATTTCTTAGTAAGTTCAATAACATATAATATCTTAACGTCAGATTTCGATCTCTAGTACAAAAATCTAACAAATTGATTATTGATATTCACCGCTGTTAGTAAGCTTTAATGGTAGGCGAGATATTTAGAATTTGTTCAAAGCCTAATAAAGATTTGCTCCGTTAAATAAATTGAAATGTGTGAGTGTCTTATTTGTCGTATTTAAAAAATAATTTAACAAAACTGGAGCATAGTTACATATTATTATATTAGTTTTAAATGATGTCTGCCGAGGTTACATCGAGTGTCCAGTTCTCCACTACATTTACTTTTTAAACAGTGTTAGACGAACAATAAAATTAATAATATGATCTAGTTCTAGGCTACGGTTGATTACTGAGGCAGCCTTGAAATGTTATGGACGAAGGAAGTATTTTTGTTGTTATGCATTGTAATAATGTTGACGATTTTGGTTTTTGTTGCGTGTTTGCTAACCCAATTTTCTGTAGGAAGGTAGTGTTATAGTAACCTGCAGATAATGCTTATCTTCAAATTTCTATGATGATGTTACATTATAAACATAACATAGACTCACGCCTTTATATCTCCGAAGAAGTCGGCAGAGATGTTACCCATAATGGGCGAACCTATTATAGACCCCGGGACAAAGTTACAAAATATGTGCTAGGTATTGAGAGTTTCGTAACAGATAAAATAGTAATGTATTACCCGATAATCGCATTGCCTGGGACTCGAATCTCGGGCCTCACGATTGCTAGCAACATTCATGTTTAAATGTATTTGCATCTGTATAAATATGACCATCTCCTATTAATACCGATATGTATAATACTTATACATAATAACACATAAAAATGACTAAAGACACACAAGATATTAGTGTTAAATATCAGAAAATCTACACAGAGAGAGATAGATAGAGTAAAAAGATAATACACAGAGTATATTAAAGTAATCTAAACATATCTTGTTATTTATTTATCAATAATATAGTACGATAAATATTACCCCTACAAGCTATTATTGCCAACCAATAACAGCTGAGTTAGCAAAATGTAACGTCCTCTGGCCTTACCGCTAATAATATCAATTAAAATACACAATAATAATTATCCTAAAATATGTATAAAGTCGGGCTACTACTATAAAACAAGCAAAATTTAATATTGTCAATATTTTATAAACTTTTAGTACATAGATATAATGCATATCGAGCTGCCAAAATGCACCTCTTTCTATGTCTTCGGTACAAAACTGCGGAGGAATAAGGTCTTCTATAATATATTTATTATACCTGACGTTATAAAATTTGCTATGCGTTTCATACTGGGTATAAATTAAAAATGAAACATATTTTATTTAATAATAAAATATCGATAAGTCGAAGTTATTCTGAACCTAATGGCATTAATTATATCTACAATCTATTAAAACTCTTTATAAAGATTACATTATTTATTTATGGTAACATAATCTTTGGTAATGTAAAATATATGTAAACTATTCACTCACTCAAAATTTTGAATAATAAATAAGTAAGTCACTTTATTTTAAATCAATCAAAAGTTTAAAATTAATTATAATTAATTAAGGTACTTACGTATAAATAAAGTATGTACACATATCACGAAAACATATCACGGCGACTTGGTAGGCGCGATAGGTGCAACTGCGGTCCGAATCTAATCAAGTTTGAAGTAATAATAAACCAAGCTGTGATCACATTGTCTAAGGGCTCTTGTATACGCTAAGAAAAGTCGCCGGGGCTATGAAAGAATTCGTGTCGTTTCTACACACGAACTGCATACACTGCTTCGGCGCTGACCAAGAAAAATCTTGTCTGCGCTAGACACGACGCGCGACGTTTTGCTGCGGTGCGGTGGGGTGCGGGGTAGATGAGGTGGTTCAGGTAGTTTTTGTACGTTTATTTGCGTGGACGTAGTTAACATTTTCTTAACAAACAAACGAAACTTAATAACAGACTTGTCTACCTAGTCTATCACACCCTACTTACGACTGCCTGAAAACAATCTTATCGTTTACACGTTCCTATTCGTCTTGTCTGCAGTAGACACTATAAGTTTTCGTGCCTAGATCCGACAAAATTCTTGTCGTTTACATGATGAATTGGTCCTATCTGTAGCAAACAGTGAAATTTCTTAGCGTGTACAAGAGGCCTACCAGACCGACTCCACGGATCGTGCGATTGCCTAAGTTTTGCGAGTTACGCTGAGTATTGCGAGTTTGATGTCACACGAGACAACAATTTGTGTGATCCTGAAATATTTGGTATGTCTGAGTTTATTGTGTTTAAAAAACGTAATTTTGTCGTGACAGGGACTATGTCATTAGTGAAGTCACCTGAAGATATTTTTTTTTATATGTTTTCATTTGATTGATGACGGTTAGCTTATCGACTTAGTTGTGTGTAGAAGAACGTGTGGCAGCGCTATAATTAAAGTAGTTTGTAAAGTGACGACACGGTCTGTCGAGGTCGCGGGTTCAATTTCGCCTTTGTTGATTACAAAATTTCCTTGTTCATTATTTACATGCTTTTATTTATATATATTATTATATTTTTTTATGTCGTTCGCGTTTTTGTTAATCCTAACCCTAATATTATAAATGCGAATGTGAGTTAGTTTGTTTATTTCGCCTTCACGCTTAACTACTCGACCTATCATCATAAAATTTCGCATACACGTTGTCAGCAGGCGCGTGCGCTTCATACAAGGAAATAAGCACTGCATACCCTAGTCCGCTGGCTTGTGTAAATCTATATAATCGAAATATATTTATTAAATACTACAAGCTGAATAATAATAGATACAATATAAAATTATCAGATACAATAAGAGCTTGTACCACTGCCATCTATTGGTCCGTGAGCGAACTACTAAACAATCTACACTAACAGTAAACAAATAGAAATTATGAGTAGCTACCGCCGCGCCGCACTACTGAGGTGTCTGGAAGCAGAACTAATCGTGCTTATCGCCAGTACATTTAGAACTATTTGGAAGTGAATAGATTACGCTGTCTCTATGACAAATATTTTGCTTGTGTGTGTAAAATGCACGTGTGTGCTCACCGACTGTAGGCAGTGCCTACAACGATAATACAACTAGTTTAAATAGTTGTCAAAAACATCATAATTGTTGTTTATTACAGGCCTAAATAAAATAGTCTACACCCTGTGACGGTCTTTTCACTCCTGTTAAAATAATTCAAACAGTAAATATCTGTAGTAACAGGAGTGAAAAGACCGTCACAGGATGTAGATTTTTTTAAAATGCCTAATGCATATTTTTAGAATACGTAACTTAGTTTTTTTTAATTTTTCTGATAGCTATTATAACTTAGCATGTTAACTGATTCCGGCTTGACGTCGACTTTTGGGACATCCTGTATATCTATTCACTAGCTGATCCGGCGAATGTTTTTTACTACGAATACATACATATTATAAATAATATACCTACTTAAATTTTATAACAATTTTAATAATACAATTATAATTAAATTATGTGGTAACAAGACAATAAATGTAATATTAGTTTAATAGATTGATAATATAATCACAATTTTAATATACTTAATAATAATAATATATATGCCAATATTTCAATATGATGTATTTAATTTAGTAAATCTCTCATTTAACTATAGTTTATTAAATAATTAAAAATCAAAATGTGCAATTCAGTGTATAACTCGGCAATCGACTAAAACAAAGCATACATTGATATTTATTGTAAAATTAACATATCCAATCCATAGAATAATATATGATATTATTGTATCTGAATAGTTTGTTCATAATGAATTGTCATATTATTTAAGTTACCACCTAAGCCTACATTGTGGAACGCTATAAACAATTAAGTATTGGGTATTGAAATACCGCAGGCGACAGCTCATTCCACAGTTTTGTTTTGTGAGGCAGAAAATTTATGGAGAAACGCACAGTTGTGGACTGCCAACCATCTAAATGATGGGGATGAAAATGCTGTCGCGTAGCAGGATGGCGAAAAGAGGCGGCGGGGATCAGTCCGAACAATTCCTTGGAGCACTCCCCATAGTAAAAGCGATAGAAGATGCATAGCGAGGCCACATCTCTACGCAGCGCCAAGGGTTCTAGCCGATTTGAAACATTCTGGCAGTCGACGATTCGAGTCGCTCTCCGTTGAATGCGGTTTACACTTTGCCCCGACGTTTCAGTTGCTTTACAGCAGCTATATTCACGGGCAAACGAAGATGGTAGTTGTCTCAATGTTCTGAAGTGTACCTAGTTATTTCAAAGTACTCGAACATAATTTAATCTTTGGTGTTTCTATTTACGCAGAATAAGCTCAAATTATCATAAAGTCTAGCTGTGATGTCTGTGTGCTGTCAGATCCCGTGGGCTCTCTGAAACAAAGACTGTGATCTGTGACAAGAAACACCTGGACGCCGAGCTTCAACATGTCAAGCAAGTGCTGCAAGACAAGCTCCAACAGCCGCGTCGCTGTCACAGATCTCGAGAAAAGCCAGCCACAGTCGAGCGCCAGCCTGCTATACTGCCTTATGTAAGGGGTGTCACTGACAAGATTATCTACATCTTCAAGCGAGCTTCAATCCACACATACTTCAAGCCACCAACGAAGATAAGTAAATTTTTACCATCCGTTAAGTGCCAACTACCTTTACAAGATGCAGGGGTCTATAAAATAGATTGTGACTGCGGACTCCCATACATTGATCAAACCAAGAGAAACATAGGCACCCGCATAAAAGAACACATAGCTGATGTAAAACACCAACGCTCGTTGAAGTCTGCTGTGTGAACACGTGCAACAGGAGACCAACCACTACCTGAGATTTGACAAACCATAGATTCTCGCTAATGAACACCGATTCCTACCAAGGATATTTCGCGAGGCTATTGAAATCAAAAAGCATCCAAATTTCAATAGAGAAGATGGTTGGAATGTACCACCAGCTTGGGATCCAGTAGTTCAAATAGTCAAACCCAAGAAGAAGAAAACCACAGCTAGAATTCATGATACTTTGAGCTCATTCTGCGTAAATAGAAACACCAATGATTAAATTATGTTCGGGTAATGTGAAATAACTACACTGGAACATTGAGACAACTACCATCTTAGTCTCCCTGTGACCATGGCTGCTGAAAAGCAACCAAAACGTCGGGGAAAATGTAAACTTAAATAAAAATAGTATTAATAATTTAATTAGCTTAAACATTAGTAAAGTTTAATAGTAGTAATGTAACAGTTTCTAAATTATGTAATAAAGTGTCAAATAAACAACGCGATAAAATCAGTGTATAGCAGTTTAATTTCAATAAATAACATTCGCGTAAACAGAAGACAATATTATAACATGGACTAAAATAAAATGCAGCAATAATATTTACTTTTAGTACAAATAAATACATAACCTTTTTGAGTATCCATGCACAAAGATTGCATGCAAAGGCGCAGTACGAATTATGCATATTTGAGTGATTCATTTGTATGTTTACGATGCTTTCGGAATCACGGTTCTTTGACCGAGTGATATTGTACTGTGGCGACAGGTAACTCATAACGCAGATCTATTAAGATTTTGTCTATATAGGCTTCTAAAGGCACACATGCGAGGCTTATTTATTTGCTACGTTCGGATATCCGTTGCATCTAATTACCGCAGTTTATGAAGTGCTATTTCTTATATATGTTATACTAGATTTTGTTCCCGGCTTCGCTCGCATAAATGTAGCGTAGGTTATGTTAGTAAGTTGGTGGGCTATATGGTTGGCTGTAACTTTTCCTACCTTAGCTGCCTCTGGTGGATCTCTGCACAACTTCCGTATAGCTGACCAAACTTTTTTACTGTTGTGAGCCATATCAATTGAAGTAACTGAATCCATTTTTGTTTCCGACTCTCTCCGATCATAGTTAGTAGTTCTTCTCCAGTTCTTATTGTCTGCTCGCAGAATGGATCTTTTGTATATAGTGTTTCGTACCGGAGAATCAATCCAGCTGGGCTGGGCAGCGTTTGGGAAACTACGCCGAGTCTTCTCGTCATCCATACCGCAATGCTTGAAAACGAAAGTTTTCAATCAGTGCGTGCTACCCGTCATGACTTACGGAGCCGAGACATGGACACTCACGGTAGGGTTGGTCCACCAGTTCAAAGTCGCTCAGCGAGCTATGGTGAGAGCTATGCTCGGAGTTTCGCTGAAGGATAGGATTCGTAACGAATATATCCGACAGAGAACCAAAGTCATCGACATAGCTCAGAGAATTAGCAAGCTGAAGTGGCAGTGGGCTGGCCATATCCCGCGAAGAACCGACAACCGCTGGGGTACGCGTGTTCTTGAGTGGAGACCGCGACTCGGCAAACGTAGTATAGGACGCCCTCCGACCAGGTGGGATAAAGATCTGCGAAAGACTGCAGGCAGATGCTGGATGCGGCAAGCTAAAGACAGGGTGCTATGGCGCTCTTTGGGGGAGGGCTATGTCCAGCAGTGGACTATTATAGCCTGATGATGATGATGATGACCGGAGAATTACCCTTGCAGATTCCGATTCCAGCCTAGGACTGTATTTAGTCCTACAACCACGAGGTATGCATTGTCGCGACACAACTCTCAAAACGTTGATTAACTTATCTTGTTCCAAGTAGCAACGTCGCAATTAAGTCATATTTTGAGGTTTTGTAAATGTTATTAATTAATTTGCTTATATTTCCAAAATGTTTTTATATATTTGGAAGACTAAAGTATAAAAGCTAATAAAATTTTATTATAATTGAATTTTGGTAACAACCGCTACACTTAAAAAAAAAAACAATATCTGCGAGATAGATTTAAAAATTTTAGTTGAATAGGAAGTTTAATTCACTTAGCTTATCAGCTTTATTACACTCACATTTTACTAGCATGATCACGATAGGATCCCAGAGGGCAAGCCTATGCTGGCAGTTGGCTTCTTTTAACTTGATGCTGCTAATGAGATAACTTTTCCCGCTATCGGAGCTATCGAGAAATTCCAAACAGAAAAACTTGCTAAAATCACTTTAAAATACAAGTATATAAAAATATTTTGCTTAATTTATCAACAAGGTGGTCAGAAAGGTTATCTACCTTAAGTAAGCGCCTTTAAACAAGAAAATAATTCTTCGAGAAATAGTAGCAAATCTGTGTGTTACATTTTTAAGGTAAGGAAGATTTTCAGAATGCACTCTCTAATGCATTAGATAGTAGATGCTGTTCTGTCAGCAGTGGGACCAGTGCTCTCTCAGTGTTATCTTGCGCTGGCGACGCAGCTGCTCTCTTTTGCGGTGTCAGTTATGCGTCATTCCCAACTTGAACACAATCAGACGTTTACGTTCTAGAAGTGGTATAATAATAGAAGAAATCTGTTACAGATTTCATTTAAAAATTTACAGGTAAAAACTGAAGAAAGTATTTATTTATTACATACTTATTTATATAAATGCGCAGCAATGTTTTTAGATTGTAGGTTTTTTGCTTAGAGCTAGTATGTGTACGGTAAAGTAATATGTTATACATTATGTATTTACTATTCTGAAAATATGCACGGTTCCTGTGTAAGAGATCTACATAATCAAGGGAGCGAAG
Organism: Catocala sponsa; assembly: GCA_963564715.1. NCBI lineage: Eukaryota > Metazoa > Arthropoda > Insecta > Lepidoptera > Erebidae > Catocala > Catocala sponsa. The sequence continues at coordinate 11,233,533 of OY751343.1, read as the reverse complement.
AAGTTAATAACATATAAATGCATCTTATTCAAACCATTTATTTGTTGGAGTAGGATAAATTAAACCATGTATCGGCCTGTAACGATCTTTTGATATACAATGTTTAATTAGATTATACTCGAGGTTATTATTCGTTCATACAGTCCGCTGTGTTTTGTGAGTTACTATGAAACTATTAATTTTAAACATTTATTAAACATGAAGCTTAATGCGTGCTAATTACATAAGGTGTTTACCATCCTGTGGAAATAAAAATACATACATGTATTCGACCTGCGCTTAAATAAACAGACCGAAATAGAACTAAAATAATACAACCGCTGAATTAAGCAAAACAATTTTATTTCAATTTTATGACTATACTATGATAAAATAAAAATAATGTGTTTGTATTCAAATTTAAAGTTATTAGTTCATTTGTGTATTGACGAGGATTGAATAAGAACGAGATTGGTGTAAAAACCCAGGATTCAACCTCTTCGTCTTCATGTGACCTTGTGACCCCCTATATCTCGGAGGTCTTTTGACCCACAGGGCCCATATTCAAACTCGACCGAGGTATGACCCCAAGGTGTCTGCACACTAAGTTACAAGTCAATCGGTCCAGTGGTTCCGGAGCTATGCCTGTCACTAACAGACAGACACACAGACCCACAGTGTTTTCATTAACCTCTTCGAAGAAGACTCAGAGGTTAATAAGCAACTGGCCTTCTTCCGTCTAAATAATATGTCTGCTAGCTAGATAATAATTACTTTTATATTTATTACTAGCTTTTGCGCGCGGCTCCGCCCGCGTGGTACCTACATCAATAAAAAGTAGCCTATGTCCTTCCCCAGGTTTTAAACTATATCTGTACCAAATTTCATCTAAATCGGTTGAGTGGTTTAGCCGTGAAAAGGTAACAGACAGACAGACAGATAACACAGGCCTGCAAAATGAAGGTCATAACTTCCTCTCTGGAATTTGATAGCTGATTCTGGAGTATTTTGATGCGCTGATTACGAATATGTACTTAGTTTTTCTCCATCACCTCCTGATTTTTCAAAAAAGCTACAGATAGAAAATTGAGAAAAAAGACAAGTTTTCACTTAAAAAATTATATATTTAAAAAAGTACTTAATTTTTAACTTAAAAAACTATTAACACGTAATAACAACTTATTGCTGGGTTAAAATACACTTAAATTTTATTTGTGGAACCTGGTCCTTTTTTCCTGGAAGCTTCTGTTGTGCGATTTTCGCTTATATTTCCGGTTTGGATCATCACGCTTCAACAACCAACAATAGTCCGCCATCATGCTGACATTCCATCTTCCTTGATACCGGACTTCAAGCTCTTTTAAATCTTGGTGAAATCTTTCACCTTGTTCTTCGCTAACGGCTCCTAGATTTTCTGGGAAGTAATCAATGTGCGAATTCAGAAAATGAAGTTTAACGCTCATATTACAACCCATTACACCAAAATTCGTTATCATTTTGGCTACTATTTCTTTATAGTCCGAGCTTTTATTGTTCCCCAAAAAGTTTTTTACCACTTCCTTAAATTTCTAGCTATTTTTCTGTCCTTTTGACCACTTGCGAAGTTCAAGTAAACAAGTCGAACAAACTTTTTGAGGTGTCCAAGTTTTGTCTTGGTTACTTATAGAATGTCCAAAATAACTTTTGTAAATATTTTTCACATAGTCTGTAATGTTGTTTCGTTGTTTTATCACCATGAATTTCCCGCAAATATAACAAAAACAATTCGAAGAGTTTAAACAACTTCGCGACGACATTTTAAAGTTTAGGTTGCAAGATGCGCACTTCGACTGTTAGTTTTCTAATTCAGAGTAGGTACTTATACAAAAAAAACCTTTTGTTTTCTTCATTATACCCTTTTTGAACAACATTAACAACAATTAGGCAATATCACCTAAACATCGTGTATTAATGAGCTCATTACTAAATGAAGCCAAAATGACCCGTTTTCGAAATGGTTAATGCGAATTACTTACACTTATTATGTAGTAATTAACAAATTACTGATTTGCATTCATTTCTATGTCGTCTTAAACTAATTAAATGCAATAAAAATTAAGCTGAAGTAATTAAGTGACGTTTTATAGATTTTAAAATGTATGCGCTCAGACATTTTTAGTTAAAATCTTAAATATTCAATATCAAAGAATCCTGACGTGATAGAATTTTTTTATTATTTTTCTCGTAATCAGCACATTAGAAACTATAGAAAACGTTAATCAGATCTCAGAGAGGAAAACCATTGCAGACCTGTGTAATTGACAGACAGAGTTACTTTCGAATTTATTATATTAGTAAGGATGACATTGTTATTACTAAGCTTCGAACGATGCGTCCAGACAGAAAAGTTCTCACGTATAAAACTTTTCGCACTAAATCGAAATCAAAAATCGATTTTGCGTGCTTTTTTATGAATTACCCAGTTTGACACGATTGTTATTCTTTTTAAAACAACCAAGATGGCAAACGAACTTAGGGCTCACCTGATGGTATTTATTTAAAAAGTAATACACGGCTTGGCTTAAAACAAGTAGTGCCATCTAGCACATCATCATCATCATCATCAGGCTATAATAGTCCACTACTGGACATAGCCCTCCCCCAAAGAGCGCCATAGCGCCCTGTCTACATCTAGCACATGTATATGGTTATTTAGTTTGACAATTTAATTTGAAGTATTTTGCCGAGATATTATAATAGGTTATGTTTCTATTGCATCTAATAAAAAAAGAATTACTTATAATGAATTTATAGCTGCTTATATTCTTTAGCTTGCCTTAGTTTGCACTCTACCACATAAAGTTTCAGTTCAGTTTCACTAAATTATGTATGATGTATGATATGTACATATATATCAAACAGCATAGTGAATATTTCGCAAGGACCTATGTACATGTCTATCTCCTAAGGTTTACTCACAGTAATCATTTATATCTTTAAAATGTAAATATTTGATTATTGGCGTAGCTTCTCCAATTCAGTATTATACATATATTTGGTTAGTAGTGTTCGTTTTAGCAAGTTAGTTAGACGTTGAAAGTAGATTAATATTACCACTAATAATTTAAAAATAAAAATAAATACTCTAGAAGACATCGAATATTTTAAATTACGTGGTATAATAATTATAACAACTCAAAAAACTGATATATTATTATATTTTTTATTTTCACTTAATTTATTATTAAAACAAATGGACAACATAACAGTACCTATACACCAAATCGTTGTACAAGTTAAAACTTATATCTAACATTATATATACATTAATATTACCAGACATAATATACAACTTACAAGGTATATATAAATTATTATTAGGTACATCTGCTTACATAAGTACAATCACTACATAGTATAAAACAAAGTCGCTTCCCGCTGTCTGTCTGTACCTATGTATGCTTAGATCTTTAAAACTACGCAACTGATTTTGATGCGGTTTTTTTAATAGATAGAGTGATTCAAGAGGAAGGTTCATATGTATAATACATGCATAATATAGTAGAGAAACACTGATAATTTTAGAGGTTTCTAATGTGATGTCGTAAATAAACACATTTTTTTCCGCTTACTTTGTAAACGCTGCCTGAACCCTACGAGATAGATCAAAATAATGTACTACAGTATTGTACATCTTAAAAAGGTCTACAAAAAAGTGTGCGATGGTATATGTCTATCTTCTAGAGATAACCCACAATAACCATTTTTTATCCTTTTCTTTTTACGAGAAATAATGGCTTATTTACGAAGCGATTTAAGCAATACAGCATTAATCCTTATCCAATTAAGTAACTTAAATACATTGTGCATTTAATATAGATCAATATGGCCCTGTACAGTATGTAATTTAAATGAATATTTTCGAAGATATTACAGATTTAAAATGCAGGGACATAGCGGTTGCGGCGGTACCGGCCGGGGGGCCGGCGGCGTGCGCCTAAGAAAACATGTTTGTATTGTCTAATGATGACAAAAAATTATAAAGCTGAGAGTTTGCTTGAACGCGCTAATCTCAGGAACTACTGGTACGAATTGAAAAATTCTCTCAGTGTTAGAGAGCCCATTTATCGAGGAAGGCTATAGGCTATATATCATCACGCTAAGATCAATATGAGCGGAGCACCAATGAAGAATGTTTCAAAATCGGAGGGTTTTTTTCCCTTTTGGGAACTTCCGCTGCGTAAACAGTTAGTTTCGCAAAAATCATGTATGACAGAATTGTTCCCCTTTAAAAGTTCTAAAAAAAAGTCCGCGACATCATATATATCTTTTAAGGTTGGCTCACTTGCCAAGGTGTTTTAATAAACATGATATTAATCCTTATACAAATAAATACGTTATTCATCACTAGTATTGAATTTCAAACAAAATTGCCCTTTACATCATTCGATTTCAATGAATATCTTAGGTGATATCGCAGTTTTAAAATAACATCGCAGCAAAATAATTACCCATTACAGACATACAAACGATGTTTCTCCTGGTTTATTCTGCGTGATTTTAAATTAGCATTGTAGGTAAATTTATAAAATTTTGCTCAATGGTTCTTATGTGGTTCGTGGATAAGTTTTAGCTTGTATTATAGGTGCCTACGACCCACTCTCTCTCTTATGTGACGCAAACGAAGTTGCGCGGGTCAGCTAGTAAAAGATAAAAGATTTGTAACATAGTAACTAAATAAACATCCATCATCTCACAAAATCTTAAACAACTACGACACACACCCATCCATCCCGAAGCAAATAGATCACACTCCGATTCTGATGTCACAAGCATATTTAATAAGGTTAGTTAGTCACGAACAAGGGGCGAGTTGGCATGCGCCACTGTACGTGCATAAGGCACACCTAGTAACTGGACTTTGCGTGATCTAAGTTGTATTTTAGATACAATATATATTATATTGTTACTTTCTGCATACAGATAAGTTATGCACTGGAGAGAGTCTTATGTAGCGTATGTGTCCAAAAATCGAGTGGCATTCGTGCGCGGCTGCCGCGCGCGAACGCTTCTGGCTACCTGCTGCGCACGAACATTCTTAGTAAAAGTTCGTCAGTATTTGTGTTTGGACGTATTTCTGCGCACAAACATGGACAACGAAACATCGATTCGTTTAATTGAAATGTATGGATCTTTTAAAGAGTTGCGGGATCCTCGACAAAAAGAATAACATAATAAAAACAAACGTGAAGAATGATATAGCCAATAATTTTGATATTCCCAAGAAGGAATTAAAGTCTAAAATGAATAGTCATTCAAATTCCTATAGGCGTGAAAGGAATAGAGAAAAAACAAGCAATACAACTGGATCGTGTTAGTTTTAATCTTTTAATAATTAATATAATTATGGTGTGGTTAATGCCGCGGCCACACATTGGTTATATTTGCACCAATGTTGATTATTGCGGCCAATACCTCCAATGTGTGGATCAGTCTTTGACACAATGTGAACATTGCGTCCAATAACCGTCCTGTGTCCAACACCGATGCGCAAAGAGTCGGTTTTTTCAACAAGTTCAAAGGCGAGGAAAATGGAAGGGGAGTGCACGCGGGCATCTTGGACAGAATTTCGCGCGCGCGCCACACATTGGTAATTATAATAATAATAATTCTTTATTTTTAACCGACTTTTCTTACGTTGCTTTCTTGTACGATGCAAATAATAAGCATATGTACCTAAACCATATGCGTAAGCCGCTAGTGCAAATAAGTTATCGTCCATAACCCGCTCTGCGTCAACTGAACAACAAGGTCCGCGCTTGTCTATTTCCAGTGTTTGGTGCAAAGTTGGTATTAAAACCAATGTTTGGTGCAGTAGTTTGATTCAATATTGGCCATTCCAAATTAGAACCAAGCTTGGACGCAAAGTTGAATCCAATGTGTGGGCGCGACATTACATTGGTATAAATCTAGACCTACTTACTATACTCATGACGCAATTGTTACCTATTCATCCGTTTACAAACTTGCAGAACCAGGACCATGTTGTCTATTTCTTTTTTAAACTAAGTTGGTAAATATTATTTTGTTGGAGAAACAAGTCGTACACATCGAAATGGTTTGCTTATGAGGCATTTCACTTTTTACATGATAAGAATAATCCTATCCTCCGCTGATAAAGTGGTTTCATCCAGCATTTCCTCATTACAATATGTTTTTTCTTAGTCCTTCTCCGTAATTTTTTAATAACTAGCAGAGCTACGACACACTCATCCGCTTTCATATTAGTTCTGATGCCAACTGACCCGCGCAGCGTGTGTTAGGTGTGCCGCGCAATACTGACGCGCAAACATTCGTCGACTTCGTCCTAACTAGAGCGCGGCAGTAATGTGTACAGCAAACGACGCGTGTTGCTGCCGCGCTCTTGCCGCTTAATGTTTGGACACACCTTTAGGATACTTATCTCATATCCTGAAAACATGTTCATGTAGAGTTTACTTAGAGCCAAGGAGCGAAGCAATCAATTTGATATACGTACACAATTTATATCAGACATATTTATGTCGACATAACACTAATTAAATCAAAGTTACAGACTGTAACGATCTTTTAATATAATTATGATGCTGTATTAGATTTTGTTAGAGCTTTAATTAATTAGAATTATTAGTCCACAAAATCCGCTCCGTTTTTTGTAGGCTACTCATAAAGATGGAACGATTAATCACAAACAGTTGTTAAAACATGAAGATTAACGCCGGCTTATAGATCACGATGTTTACCATGCTCTAGCGATAAAACGCATGTATTCAACCTTCGTTTAAATATACAAAACGTAATAGAATAATACAACTTCTGAATTAAGCCATGTCATGTAATCTCAAATTAATATTCTGATAACATTATGATATTTTGTATCGATAACGATAACTAATATATAAAGTGTTTATAATCAAATTTGGAGTTATCAGTCCATTAGCGTATTGACGAGGATTCAATTTGAATAAGCAAATAATCATTCGCCTCTTTTATTTTTCTTTATATACCTTATAAAGAAAAATAAAAGAGGCGAATCATTTCATTTGACTAAGCGACGCGGACGTACGATGCGTCCAGATAAACATTATATCTATACTAATATTATAAAGAAACTAGCTTTTGCCCGCGGCTTCGCTCGCGTTAATTTAGAATTTGACAATCAATTCGGGTTGTACTCTGCTTGTATATAATAATTTGTGACATAAATATTTGTTAACTATTAATAAAGACTTATCAACAATTAATAAATGTACTTTCTTCCCAAATAAATATTTATTGAATGTTAAAATATATTATTTAAATTTAAGAAATTAAATAAATTATTAATAGTTAATAAATCCTTTTATCAGTGTATTGATAGAAAACAGTGACTTAATTTAAACAGTTTTCATTTGCTTATTATTTGACTTACCTTTCACAATAATAAAACAGGTATATTTATTAACCACGTATACGTCTTCGTTTTGATTTATTAACCACGTACACGTTTTCGTTTTGATTTAAAACAATTCCCAAAAAATGCTAAGTACAATATATACAGGTACGGTAATGGCCGCTGTTGGCGGGAGCTTACAACACGTGTTTATTTACATGAGATCACTTAATTAACTGAGAGTTAAAACTGTCTCTGTCAGATTAATAAATAGTAAATAAATTATTGCACTGGAAATTAATGATAATTTTACGATGACAGTAAAATTAATATGAGAGTTGCAAAGGAAAATTAAAATAATAGGTATAACAGTCACTGCTACGATTGATACACAAATAAAACTAAAAAAACATGGCTGAAAAATGTATAGTGAGTAAGACAGGAGACCGGCTTCGTCCTCATCCCTACTACGTAATGTTTGCTGGATAAGTGGTGACACTTGGCGGGGATAACTGATCGATTTATAGTTGATCAGTAGTCGAACGGTGAGGGCGGGAGATGAAATTGAATTTAAAAAAAAATCATAATTAAAGGAACTTGAAATTATAATATCTGGATAGGAATTAACAAATAAAAAATAGGGGTTGATCGTAAAGGGGTGAAAAATTGAGAGTATTATGAGATTTTTTATTGTAAGTCATCAAAAAATTTAAAAAAAAATTTTGCCTAAAAATTAAAGTTTATAATTAACAAATAAAAAATAGGAGTTGATCGTAGAGGGGTGAAACATTGAAAGTAATATGAGATGTTTTATTGTAAGTCATCAAAAAATTCAAAAAAAAAAATTTTGCCAAAAAATTAAAGTTTATAATTAACAAATAAAAAATAGGAGTTGATCGTAGAGGGGTGAAAAATTGAGAGTAATATGAGATTTTTTATTGTAAGTCATCATAAAATAAAAAAAAAAAATTGCCAAAAAATTAAAGTTTATAATTAACAAATAAAAAATAGGGGTTGATCGTAGAGGGGTGAAAAATTGAGAGTAATATGAGATTTTTTATTGTAAGTCATCAAAAAATAAAAAAAAAATTACCAAAAAAAATTAAAGTTTTTAATTAACAAATAAAATATAAGGGTTGATCGTAGAGGGGTGAAAATTTAGGGTTGTATGTATTTTTGTATGCTGTGTCATAAAAAAATAAAAACAAAAAATGTTGCATAAAAAATAAAAAATAAATTTAGGGGTGGACTACCCTTAACATTTAGGGGGATAAAAAATAGATGTTGGCCGATTCTCCACCCTGGCCGACAATCACGCTAAGGATCACAAAAATCGGTCGAGCCGTTTCGGAGGAGTTCAAGTTCGAACCCCGTGACACGAGAATTTTATATATTAGATAAACAAATGAACAAAAAATCAATACATTTCTATTGATTTTTTGTTCGTTTGATTGTCTTGACCTTGTTCCGCCCCGTTGGCGGGCAGGCCCACGAAGCCCACCACCCCCAGGTCAAAACTCAGGGTGGCTGGAGGTCCACCGTGGCGTGCGTGAACATAACATAGCTTAACCTAACCTACTTTTACGTCAGCGAAGCCGCGGGCAAAAGCTAGTTTTATATAAAAATACATAATATACGATATAATGTCGGCCTCGACGGCGTAGTGGTTAGTGTAACCGACTGCCACGTCCGAGGTCGCGGGTTCGATTTCCGCACAAGTCAAACATTTGTGTGCATGAACATGGATGTTTGTCTTGGTCTGGGTCGAATCCCGAGTCGGGCCAACAAAAAGTTATTGGGGTTTTCTGTTAAGAAATCTCAATAGCAGCCCGGAGTTAAGAAGTTGGTGGTGTTAGACACCCCCGTGCCTCGGAAAGCACGTAAAGCCGTTGGACCTGCGCCTGATCTCTCTCCGGTCGTGTCGGATTACCGTCCCATCGGATCATGAGGGTTAGGGAACAGAGAATGCATTTTTGTTTGCGCACACACTTGTGCACTATAATATCTCCTGCACAGATGGCCAGTCTTCGTTCAAATTGGCCGCCGTGACTTCGGTCTGGAGGACATTATTATTTACCTACAAAAAGAAAGTATATACCTATGTATGTTTATCCATTGTCTCGTACCCATAGTGCAAGCTCTGCTTAGTTGGGGCTAGATGGTGTTGTGTGTATGTGATAGAATATTATTATTATTATATGAGTGGTAGAAATAAAAGTAAATGAACTTACAATGTACAGGTTTGATAGTAGTGCGTAATATATCTAGTCATTGTTTTTTGGATTCCACGCATTCCAGATCTATAAGGCACTGTTCTGCTTTGATTATGTGTGTTTCTTTCGTATCGGAATTCCAGCGTAGTGATATGTTACCATTAGAGATCCAACAGTAATCGAACTTATTACGTTTTGCGAATTCAAGCGTGAGATGAAACAACCTTTTAGGTGTTGGGCATAAATATTCTTCAACATAAAGAGGTTTTCGTTCGCCTGGTAATCCAATGTTCATTGTATTTAGCTTTTCACTGATGGGACGTTCCCTGTTATAGTTATGCATTGCCGATAAGAGTCCGTTTTTTATGTATACAGAAGAGAATGCAATGAATACTGGTCTCGGTCGTCCACCTGATTTACCCGGTAAGCGGTGGATATCACGGATATTAGAACTTGAAATATCCATCTGAACAAGGCGTCCTAGTAGCGAAGTTATCTGCATGAGATTGTCAATATTTTCATTTGGCAATACGTGCAAGTTCTTAATTTCAATCGAGGATGGGTGACATGACTGTTGTAGTTCCTGGATTTGTTTCTCAAGTTTCAAATATAATATAGTCTCTATTTTCGTTACCTTCTTTTTCTAACCGTGTAACTTTTATCAGGATATCTTCTTAGTCTTGATTTAGAGACACGCTCAACTTTTTAATTTCAATATTCGTCTTTTGTATATCTGAACTGTGTTTTGAGTTGACCTATATCTGTGACCAACTGAGACAAAGTTTGTTGTTGCTCCAATTTCCAGTCTTCAAGAAACTATGTATATGTTCTTTAAAAGCGTCTTATATAAATATAATATAATTTTTCAAACATGTAGAAACCAGCATCTGATATACAGGCACTTAATTTTACTTCTCAAATAATGTAAAGGCAGCGGGGCATGTTGAACTGCCTCGCAGAGGTCTTGAATTCGTTCCTTGCTGATAATTATTATGATATGCAAGTAGTTATGCAACCTGTCTATGTTACGGATTCAATCCTTGAATGGGATAAAAATAATACATGCATACATAGAGTCACACCTGTTTCCCAGAGGGGTAGGAAGAGACTACGGATTGCCATTTGCTACGATCCTGACACTTCACTGGCTTCATTCACTTTCATCACATTCTTCATACACATTCGCCAGTTTAAGGTGCTCTTAATCTAGCCTTTGTCCAGAACGTCTCTGATCTGGTCAAGAAACGTTCGCTTAGGTCTGCCTCTTACGACTGTTCCATTCACACTAGCCTTATAAACTTTCTTAGTCAGTCTTTTCTTCGGCCTTTCTTTTTACATGCCTAAACCACCTTAACTTAACTTAAAAATAATATTTGTATGATTTGATTTACAGACAGTTGTGGACCCTCGGCACTAACACTAGAATTGTTTGTATCTGAAAGAACTTAGGTTTTTATGCTGCAGGGGCCTACCAACGGCTAGACACAATAATAATTATTATCATTCAATTATGTCTGATTCAGACATAGTTCTAAAACCGCCAGACAATCTGACATTCCAGCAATATACATACATATAACATAAAAGAAAATTCGCAAATGTGTGAGTATATATAAAACTTTAGTTTTGTTAGTTATTAATATACTTGAGAAGTCTATGCTAAAGATAATATTGCAATAATTGACATTCGTTTACTGGTGCCTAAAATAATTAATTTGAACTTACATTGTTGGGTTTGCTTTTATGCCATCACAGGCGCTTACGTTTCTAGAGCCTTACCTTACATATGTTTACTTTATATAATATGTCCTTCTTTGAAGAAACGTAATCAGTACATATAATACTGATAACGTTTCTTAAAAAAATTATTGAAACGTATGGCCGAAATCATGGCCTAATATAATGGTGCAAAGAGTGTGTATTTGGTTTTCAAGGCCGCAGGTAAGTGTCCATCAAGGGTGCCCACTGCCCCCAATTAAATTAAATGGTGTGGAGCTGAACAGGGTTCACCAGTTCAAGTATCTTGGGCACTGTTACCGACGGTCTTGAAGTCCAAGTTGATATTGAAAGGGAGCGGAGGGCATTGGCGATTAGGAGTAACATGTTGGCCCGCAGATTCGCTCGCTGTAGTGAGGAAGTCAAAATTACGCTTTTCAAAGCATACTGTCAAACTTTCTACACGAGCAGCCTGTGGGTCAATTATACTCAGAGCTCTTTCAGTGCCTTCCGCGTCCAATATAATAATGGCTTTAGGGTGCTATTAGGGCTGCCCTGCTTTTGTAGCGCCTCGAAAATGTTTGCAAAAACGGGAGTCGATGGCTTCCATGCTATAGTCCGCAAACGGGTGGCTTCCTTGCTTACAAGAGTGAGGTGTAGTACTAATGGCAGCTTAAAGATCATTTCGGAAAATGATGACTCCGACATAATGAAGGGGTTCATTCGAGTCTTTGTTAAGTAGCTTGATCTGTTGTAAATATGTATTATGTACTAACGTAACGTAAGAAAAATAGTTACTAACATTATGGACTCTCTCTGAATAAATAAATATATTATTATTATTATTAATACGACTCACGGCAGTTCTTTTCTGTAGATAATATAAAAAATATATATTTATTTATTTGATGTGTAAAATAATTTACAATCGTAAAAATAACATGTAAAAGTAGAGGTGAAAATTATCTTTGTACATTATTATTTTCCATACAAATTTTAATAATGCCTTTCACCAAAAGGCATTATTAAAGTTTATATGGAAAAAGTATAGGCAGCTAAAATAAAAGTATGTATAAGCATATTAAAATTTAATCAATTACGGTCGAAATTGGACCAATAGGCGACTACTAGTTAAGTTTAATTTACAAAACGCCTGTGAAGATAAAAATACAAACGTAAGATATGTTTGCATTTTTTTCTTGACAGGCGTTTATTTATGTACAGATATTTAAAGTCTTTTGAATACATTAACTGTATTATGTGTTGTGTGCGTCGTAATCGCAGAACATATGATATAGATACATTCTTGCCGGGAGTAAGAAAGCAAGCATTTTCAAAAAGAAATTATTCATTCGATATGACTAGTTGATTTGTTTATCAGGTATTGAACACTATTAGTTATAATTGTTATAAGGTAGAGTACGTCGGCTTACCTTCTTTAATATGAATAGTCAGACTAGGAACGTATTTACGTTCCTTACGTGCGTTCCTAAAAAAGAGGTTAGGGCTCCCTAACCTTTTTTTTTACGTGGGGAAAGGGTCCTGGTTCATAGCCCTCGCCACAAGGGGAGGCGAGTGAGTTATATCGGGCTTTCCCGAGACTTCGGGCCTATCGACTAAAACCACCACGGTGTGCCACCTCGCTACTTTGACACCCCACCCCTACCCCAGCCTTATAGAGTATCGCAGTCTCATAGCTTTTTAGGCGGTAAGTTGAACTTGACAACTACATATATGTCTCTTTGCTTGGTAACATTGCTATTTCTTTCATTCTGGGGGTGTTCGAGGAATTATGCTAAACAGCTTACTATCTGACAGATAATGTTGTTGTTTAACGACATATGGCATATAAAAATAATACTTATCTTTAATAATTTTTATTACATTAAGTTTTAGTCAAGAATCATTTTATTCTTTATTCATTAATATCTATCGCTGTTTTTTTCTTTATATCATCAAAAAATAATATAGTAATATTTTTAAAGGGATGGCGTAACTGTTATTCCATTTATAAATTACAACCTTGTGTTCCTGGTGTTGAGATGAAGTTGCATTTCTGTACCAGTACCAGTCGTCAGTACCAGTGGCATTTATTTCCTTCGCTGACTGTACAACGACTACTTATTTTTTGCCCTGTCGACAAAGAACGACCTTTCAAAAAAGGTGTTGTCTGTTTTATAACCGTTCAGTATGCGGATGTATGATTCTTTGCTCTCCTAGTAGTTAAATAATCTATACTAATATTATAAAGCTGAAGAGTTTGTTTGTTTGTTTGTTTGCTTGAACGCGCTAATCTCAGGAACTACTGGTCCGATTTGAAAAATTCATTCAGTGTTTGATAGCCCATTTATCGAGGAAGGCTATAGGCTATATATCATCACGCTAAGATCAATAGGAGCTGAGCACCAATGAAGAATGTTTCAAAATCGGAGGGTGTTTTTTCCTTTTGAGAGCTTCCGCTGCGTGCGCTGCGTAAACAGTTAAAGTTTCGCAAAAATCATGTATGACAGAATTGTTCCCCTTTAAGAGTTCTAAAAAAAAGTCTGCGACAGCATATGTCTATCTTTTAAGGTTGGCTCACTATAACCATTTTTATACTAACCAAATTTGTTCTAAACTAATGCATTATTTGCTAAGGTATTATTATAAATATGATATTAATCCTTATCCAAATAAATACGTTATTCATCACAAGTATTTAATTTAAAACAAAATTGCCCTGTACATCATTCGATTTCAATGAATATCTTAGAAGCGCAGTTTTAAAATAACATTGCAGCAAAATAATTACCCATTACAGACATAGTACAAATTATGTTTCTCCTGGTTTATTCTGCGTGATAACTACTGGTTCGATTTGAAAAATTATTTTAGTGTTGGATAGCCTATTTATCGAGGAAGGCTATAGGCTATATACCATCACGCTACGACCCACGGGGACGGCGCAGTAACGATAAACGCGGGTGAAACCGCGGGAACATCTAGTATCTTATATATCTAAAAGTTGACTTGGATGTTTTCGAAAGGGACTGGCCGGGTGTCTTCAGACAGAGTGGTTTGGAAGTCCAAGGAAGAGGTTTTTGCCCAGCAGTAGGATAAGGCAAAGGATAAAAATCTATATGATTTTGTTTATTCTAACAGATAGTGTAAATGCATTTCTAGAACATCTCAAGTCCATTAATAACAACATATAAGTTCTCATGTTAATTTTAGCAATGTTTGGTCTATGAGTTCCGTTCGACGTTCGAAAGTTGTCTTTATTGCGATATCGTAAACTTTTCGTGTCGATATCGTAAATTTTAATATTATAATTGCAAATGTGAGTTTGTTTGTTACACTTTCACACCTTAACACTCGACCTCTGGGGAACAGTAAGGCCATAAAAGTACCTTTCGTCCAGAAAAAAGTAGTATTACTTACATAACCTAACATAACCTACATTTACGCGAGCGATGCCGCGGGAAAAATCTCGTATTTTATAAGTCAGTATAATAATAATACGTCATTTGCACAGAATGCCGTTTTTAATGTATTGGGTACTAACAAAATTGTCTTTTAGTACGAAGAAAATCGGTATCGTTGTGTTTTTAATAGAATTATTTTTCTGGATAATCCAAGTTCGATGATATATCAGAATACGGTTAACCAAACAAAAAGAAATATATAAATGTAATAGCTTCTTTCCTTAGGTCGACTGGCACCTGTCACTACCCATGTTTCACTTTCTTGTTACTGGTCGCTATCACTAAACTTTTCTATAGATGTCTCATTAAATTAGTCTCTTTCACCATTTTGACGTAAAGGACAAATGCTAATTTTCTTTAATACTGCATTAAGTAATTTCTATTCTACTACAACTCTTCAATATGCTAATATCATCATTGAGCGTACATAATTTGTTGTGCAGAAACAATACATGAATATCTAAATAATTTACGAGTAGGTACTGTTGTTTAAGTAAATTTACACTTAGAATGCGTAAATATTCATATGGAGTTAAGTGTTATGCGCATGTTTGTGATATATTATGGAGCCTACATTTGTCCTTGGCAAAATAAACAAAGGCGAGTAAATAGTTGAGCTTTCTTCCTGAGGTTAATCCTATATCATATAAAATTAAAATAACATAAACACACTCGGTGTTTTGCTTATCTATGTTGGGTAGAAACAATGGTGTGATCGGAATACAGCAACACAACAAAATAAGATGTTTGTATTTTATATGAGAAAGAACAAGATTATAATAATGCGTTATTTGAATATAATATAATATAATAATATTCTACCACATACACACAACACCATTTAGCCCAAACAAAGCAGAGCTTGTATTATGGGTACTAAACAATGGATAAACATACATATATACTTTTTTTTTGTAAATACGTACATATTATACATACAAATACCCAGACCAAGACAAACATCAATGTTCATGCACACAAATGTTTGACTTGTGCGGGAATCGAACCCGCGACCTCAGGCATGGCAGTCAGTTTTACTATTTATCTTGTTTTATGTAAAAGAACAAGGCTGGTCAAACAAGTTTTAGTATAGTAAAATCTCAGATGACATCCCTACAAAGTATAAGTTTCTGATTTTATTACTGCAGTTTTTAAATTAAATATAACAGATTTCCAGTTTGCTCGCGTTGTAAAAGTTCAGCAGATTCTTTGTTTATATGATGGCCAAGGTCTCAAATTTATCCAATATTTTGTTATATTTTCTTTTTAGTTTGAGTTTTTCAAAAGTTGCCTGTAACTGGAATAACGGCTTCATAAGTTTTTCGTATTTTTTGTTGTTAATTTTTTTGCCGTAGTATATAATTATCACATTGTTTACGAACCAGATGTTAAATTTAGAATTTATATTTTAAATACTTAAGTGAATGGCCATTCTGAAAGTGACTTGTCCGAAATCTGGTTATCAACAAGGTGACTCTTGCTGCAGGTTCTAAATGGATATTTAAGTTGTAGGTACATTAGTTTTAATGTTTTGTCTAAAACATTGCCACATATATGTTCAAAGTCTGGTTTTCGCGTCTTTAACTTGTCCGTAATTTAATTGGGTGCATTTGATACCTATATGCGATATAAACTTACTTGGTATGATAGCGATTCTTCAATAACTTTCTCAAGATATAACAATCGCGAGATATGCTAACTGCAATACATAAAAAATACATATAGTTTCTTTTTAAAAAGACAATAAATCATGTGTCGCCGGCATCTTGACAACCATTCAAGAACACCCAGACTTGTAACAACTAGTTTTGGATCTAACATATTTTATCCTATATGAGGTTTAAACCCAAAACATTTGGCGCAGTGGTACTGGCGAGGCAATCCCTTGAACCACTATACTATCCGTGGAGTCAATTCTATATATTGATACTATCATTAGAGTTGAGACCGCGACTCAGAGCATCATGACTCGGATTGGTTAGGTTACAAGATTCCGCTTCGCTCTGCTCTTGCCGTAACATTCGTAGTTATTTTTTTATTTAATTCTCCAGAAATAGAAGCCTCGCTACGAGTGGCTTCGTGGAGTAATCTTTTGTAAGTAGATGCGATTTGTTCTCATTAGACTAAATGAATATGTTTATATTTAGAAAGGTATATTAAAATATTTTTACATTCAATTTTGATTGAAATTCGTGATTTTAAATGTATAGCTATCGTTTATTATATTAACTAAGCGTTATATTCAATAAAAATTTACATTCAGTTGTTTTATCTTGTGCAATATATGTATATTTACTAGATTTTGTCTGCGGCTTTGCTGCCGTAAATGTAGGTTAGGTTAAGTTCAGTTAGAAACAGAACTTTTTTCTGAATGAAAGGCATTCACGTTGTCAGGGGAACAGGGAAGGATATAGGGTATGTCCTTCCCTGTTCCCCTGACAACGTGAATGCCAAATTTCATTATGATCGGCCGAGCAATTAAGGCGTGAAACAAACAGACAAACTCACTTTCGCATTTATAATATTAGTTAGGTTTACCGTCCTGTCTAAAAGAGCTGTTTAATGCGGTTTAATGTCATGCGTGTGTCGATGTCTTTTAAGTGTAGTTTTCGCATAACGTAGAGCTTTTGGTGTTTCATTATTAATCTATACTAATATTATAAAGCTGAAGAGTTTGTTTGTTTGTTTGTTTGCTTGAACGCGCTAATCTCAGGAATTACTAGTCCGATTTGAAAAATTCTTTCAGTGTTAGATAGCCCATTTATCGAGGAAGGCTATAGGCTATATACCATCACGGTAAGATCAATAGGAGCGGAGCACCAATGAAGAATGTTTCAAAATCGGAGGGTTTTTTTTCCTTTTGAGAGCTTCCGCTGCGTGCGCTGCGTAAACAGTTAAAGTTTCGCAAAAATCACGTATGACAGAATTGTTCCTTTTTAAAAGTTCTAAAAAAAGTCCGCGACAGGTTGGCTCACTATAACCTTTTTTATGCTAACCAAATTTGTTCTAAAATAATGCATTATTTGCGAAGGTATTATTATAAACATGATATTAATCCTTATCCAAGTAAATACGTTATTCATCACAAGTATTTAATTTAAAACAAAGTTGCCCTTTACATCATTCGATTTCAATGAATATCTTAGGAGATATCACAGTTTTAAAATAACATTGCAGCAAAATAATTATCCATTACAGACATACAAACGATGTTTGTCTTGGTTTATTCTGCGTGATTTTAAATTAGCACTGTAGGTATATTTATAAAATGTTGTTCAATGGTTCTTGTGTGGTTCGTGGATTTAACAAAGAATGTTTCAGCTCCTTTAAAATTGTATTATAGGTGCCTACGACCCACTGTCTCTCTTATGTGACGCAGACGAAGTTGCACGGGTCAGCTATCTATACTAATATTATAAAGCTGAAGAGTTTGTTTGTTTGTTGGTTTGAATGCGCTAATCTCATAATAGCCTATTTATTGAGGAAGGCTATAGGCTATATAACATCACGCTACGACCCACGGGGGCGGCGCTGTAACGATAAACGCGGGTAAAACCGCGGGAACATCTAGTATTATATATCTATATATGAAAAGGCAAAGATAAGACCGTTCAGTATCATTTTATCCTCTGTTTGTCAAATGATTCTCGTATGTTTTTGTTTTGTAGCATTTAGCGAGCTTGTGTTATCTTAAAAAAAAAGACAGTTAGTCATTTTTTATAGATAGTCAAAGACTAAAAATTGAGCACCATTTTCTCCTCGGTTTGACAATAGTTCTTTTTTTTTGTAGCTGTTCATGAATAACACTTCTAAAGGAATCACTGCAATGAAATGTGTAGAAATAATCTACGCCAATATATACGTAGTTTTTTGGGAAATTGAAGAATCGGATTGATTATGACCATTTTGCAAGTCACTAGAGGCAAATTTACAAGAAAATATTATACCAAAATATTAAGACAATAATTCGTTGAATAAATCATTCTATTCGATATCATCCAAAATTAAAAAGATCAAAATGCATCTGCATTAAGATACCTTTCAACACTTCGGATCTTGAACTGCTTACGTTTCGTCTTTAGTCTATTCTTTGCTTGTGATGTTAAGAAGAGCATAATGTTGATAACATTTAACAGAGATAAAAAAATAAAAAGTGTCTATTATAACCCTACTTTGATTCTACCCATGCTTGTCGCAAATTATACAACAGCTACCATTTGCGATTTGAGTGATACTTATGGACGGATGGAAACATAGGATGACTTCAAAAATAAATTGGTTACAACTTCCTCCAATTGAGCATGATGAACGTATTCCTTATTGTCTATTTATTAGTTGCTTATCCTGGAACACTCATATGAAGACAATAAGCCGCAAAATATTCGCAAACATGTGCAGCCTTGATAAGGTTATATGACTTTCTGCCTTCCAACACAAAAATTGGTGTCGCTCATTATCTTTTCCAATCCAGTCTTAAATTCGTTGCGATGATATATTCATACGTAACGTGTACAGTAAATTGTTAAAATAAATAAATACACAGTATTTCACTAAGAATCTTTCATCCCCTTATTTTACTGTTATACAGTTGTTATTCTATAAATCCTATTATTTATCAAGTTAACGTATCATACATATTTTTCATTATGTTACTAAATTATATGAAAACGCTCATAATTAACTGCTAAGATAAAACTTACTTACTCTGTTGGCTCAGAGCCCCAAAGCGTGTATTGGCTGCCGATAACGAAGAACGCCACTTTCTTCGGTGTTTGATCGTGTCCCGCCAGTCGTTGGCTTTAAGCTCCCACGCCAAGATAAAACTTCTAGATGAATAAAAAAAATAAAATACATAGAATTGCCATTTTCCTTTCTTTCAACTATCTTGTCGAATAATATCACCGTTTGGTTTTGACCTACAGACGCGAGCAAAAAAAAAAAAAATAATTATTCCTTTGTGTTACATATTCGCATAAGGTAAATATTATTCCATGTTAACTATTTAGTATAGTAATATAACATTTATATTATATAATCATTGAGTGTGATATTTTATCGAGAACAAAAAAAAGCATGATTGTATAATTTACTTACAAGTACTCATTGTTTATTAAAATTTAGGTACATTGAGAATGTATTATGCGACTGATTGCGATATATATGTAAATTCATGGATTCAATTGACCTTGAATATAAACTAATTATATGAGCTTTCCTTCTTTTGTAATATTGATTGTGATTGTGAATTTGTGGCTCCTTAGTAATATTATGAATTCCTGGGTTTTATTCTCGTTCTTTTTGGTTAAAAGCGCCATCTATTTAAATTAATTGTAAAACAAATGCCTAGGTTTGGTTTTGTTACGATGTGTAACATAAACATACAAAATATTATACAATAAGTATAATCTATGCAATAACGGCAATATTTATTAATAACATAATCTTGTTGCATAATCTTGATTATGACGAGACTGAAATTCTCATTGTTACTTTAAAATAAACGGATTAACTGGTATTCGCACGAACCGCATGGTAACCAAACCATGCACATATACACACACACATCACACGTACAAAAATACACACACACACACACACCCTCACACACACACACACACACACACACACACAGACGCACATACACAGACACATGCACACACATGTTATATTTATGTCTTGTTATTATATTTTATATTTACTTTAGTTGTATGTTTTATGCTTAATTTGTTCATTATTTAATTTAGGTTCATTTCTAGACATTACCGTACATACTTATAATTTTACCATATATGTAATCTCGATAGAGAGAGAGCCTGGAGATTTGTCACACAGGTTTCGAACCTATTACAGACTCCAGCTCTCAAAAAGGTTGATTTTGTAACTGTTACTATACTCCTTTTATGTTTAAAACTATGTGTGCACCTTTTGAGAGAAATAAATGAATTTATTATTATTATTATTATTAACATATTATTATGCAGAAAGGTTTAAACATGCGCCCGTTATTGCAGTTCCCCAGATTCTTTGTTAAAGCGTTCGCCATGCAATAGCTCTTTTATTTCCTTTTGGACTTTGTTTTTAAAAGTTGCCTAGAACAAGAAGGACGGCTTCGTAAATAGGTAGGTACTACTTTATAGGAATCCACATTGCCGACCTTTAATCTCTCGGCCAACGCTCGGGCGCTGGGGCCCAGACACAATCCTTTTTTTATTATGTCTGGTTTCCGGATCATTTATGAATTAAAGAGCTTTGCCTATTCTGAAACCAAATCTATTTATTTTTATACTTTTTTGTTTGTGCCAGCTTCACGCAAAAACAACTTAACGGATCTTGATGAGGTTCAGAGTTTAGAAGCTTGGAGCTATATATAAAATTCAAGACCCGGTTGCCATTAATTCCGTTCCGTAGAACGAGACGAGAGATCACACTGTGTACCATACATAGTGTAGGTAGGATACAGGATGGTTACTGTTGGTGACCCGGTGAAGAAAATGGCTAAATACAATAAGAGAATGTTTATACAGCTTTACACTGTTTTGGGCATATCTAGGAACAAAAAATGCTTAGGCACTACACAAATATATGAAATTACTTACTAATCATCACTTTCATATTATATCAATTATTGTGAAAAATAATTAAAAGATATATATATATATATATATATATTAAAGATTAAATGTGTAATCTATATAAATATAATACCACATAATTATTGAAAAAGAAAAGAAACTACAAATGCTGTTTTAATTTTATATATTTCTTTCATCTTTTTGTTGTTTGTACCGACAGAAATCAAAAACAAATACATTATTAAATTGTTTACTTCTAAGTATAACATCAGACTTATTTATTTTATATTGCAGTCGCAGACTTTCTACGGATTGTACTATGTATCAAATGGTAAATGCGTATCTATTTACTTTACGATAAAAGTTCTCTCGCTCTAAAGGTATGTGAAACGAGGAACAGAAGTTGAGCCTTGCTTACGTTGGGGTATAATAATATATCGTGTGGCTAAACGATAAATAAAATATAGAATCTGACTGAGGTACGACGGTACCCTAGTATACACTCGGCTCAACGAGGTGTTATTTCTGGACACAAGTTACAGTGTGCGATCATAAGAAAAATTAATAATCGGTCGATTTTAAGTTATTAGCATCTCCTTAAGCCTAAATCTCACCGCGAAATTCTTTTTTGATGTTAAGAACGTAAAATAATTATATTTCTGATGCGATATATGAGATACGGTTTTTTAAGAAACAGTTAATGATTTTAAGGTTTTTAACGCGGTTCCAGAGTAAAATTAGTTAATGCTCCTCTATTTGCCACTTTTAAAAGACAAGAGACAACTTTTGGGCCTAGTCAAGACTTAACAACAAGAACGATCGGTAAGCGGACGCTAGAGTCACGAAATTATCCCTGTCGCCGTTAACATATTTCTTCTATTAAATATTATAGCTTAAAGAAATACCAATAAATTAAACATCTCTATATTATTTGCAATCATTCTTATAGCGCGTTGATCGTGTAAAAGGGGCTGGGCATGCTGTCGTTGACCGAGCCCAGCATTCCCGATCGGTTTTATTGTAATTACTGAATGACCAGTTGTCCTTGATTTTATGTTGAAGATAAACGTAGGTGGGCCTGCATTTAGTTTAAACTTATAATATTTACTTATATGCGTAAAAAGTAGTAGTAAAACCATAGACCGCCTTATCGAATTTCAAAACGTACCTTACCCGAATTTGTATGCTTATTTGGAATAACAGCTGTCTTCTCAATACGATCATAATATAATTAAAAATACATCTATGGACACATTGCAAGTATGGTACCTATGTATGTTTGCGTGCCACGTTGGGGGCTATTGCCATCTACCAGGCACAAACTCAGAAGAAGCCGTGCTGTTATTACAGTTATCTCGACAGAAAAGTCAAAAATATTAGGACTTCACCTACGAAATTGCTATTTTTCCACATATAATTTAATCATTCATGTTGAAAACACATTGTTTATTTAAAAATAATATTATAATTCCTAGTAAAGAATGTATTTTTATTAATAACATGTATGTTCAGGGGCGCAGCGTGTGAACTTAAGACTTATTACTATAGCTGGCGAAATATGGGTGTAAAAATACGTCTATGTACTCTCTTGACGATATACCTACTATGTATATATGTATGTATGTACATTATCAATTTATATTTTAAACGATTCGTTTTTTTAAATAGTGCGTTCAGTGTCCTGGTTTCAAGACTTCAATTTCCCAAAATAACATGATGTTGCTATTGATATGCTATAAACTATGCTGTTCATATCAAGCAACTATACATGTAAAATATCATCGAATACAGATTTGCTATTGAAAAATTCGTGCAACAGTTCGTATAAAAATCACAACTTTTAGATTTTATTCATACAATACGTTAATTAAATAAGTAAGGTAGGTTTACATAATTCACCCACCTATGGCATAATGTCGAATAATTGATGGCGCATTAGCTGCCACTCACATGTATGTGAGTGACAGCTAATACGCCATCAATTATCTAAAAGTTGTGATTTTGCATTGTTTTATATATATTAGAAAAACTTAAAATTAAGCTGAATATGTGACAAAGAAAATGATTTTAATTATTTGTGGGATAAAATGCAAATAGGTAGTTACTATTACCATTCAATATAATCAAAATTACTTACTTGAAAGTAAAATTACGCTTTTATTACATACATTGTTTGGTAATTAAAATTACATCACAGATCTGTCTTATTAATATTTATCTACTCATATTTATACTATCACAATTTGCCCCAGTCCTGCTTGATCATGTCCGCACCTTTTTCAGCTATCATGTAAACAGGAGCATTAGTATGGGCTGACACTATTTCAGGCATTATACTTGCGTCAATCACCCTCAGACTATCTATCCCGTGCACCTTTAGTCGTGAATTGACAACGGTGGTGGAATCTTCTTCCCTTCCCATTTTGCATGTTCCACTCTGATGGTAGATAGTAAACGTGAACATCTGTGCTTGGCAAGCGAAGTAAGCGTCGCTGCCAAACGGTCCGTTCTTCAAACAGTCCTCAATTGGTACATCGTATAGTTTGGCGCCAATTTTTCGCATAGATGGCTGTCTCGTTATTTCTATTGCCACTTTTATTCCTTCGACAATCTTTTGCAAGTCCTCGGAATAGTCGAAATAATTCGGTACTAACGTCGGATGTACTTTAGGATTTTTACTTTTTAACATGACTCTTCCTTTTGATTTTGGGCGCATCAACATTGGAAAGACCATGAAAGCGTCAGATTTACCTAAAGGCCCGTACGTGTCGGTGTAGATCTGATCATCAAAACCGAAATTACGACGTAACAATGGATCAGAATTCAATCCACCTGATATGAAAAGCAATTCCATATCTGGCCATCCAGTGGAATTAAACTTATCTTTCAAATCCAGGAAAACTAGAGCTTCGCAACCACCGGGAACGGATAGCGGACCTTTGTGTGTCTTCATCCATTTGAACACTAAATCTAAATGATTTAATATGTATTCAGTTGATAAACTTAAGTTTTGCTGACGTACAATAAACTGAACTCCACCAGCAGCGATGTGGTCCATTAAGTTGTGTCCGACGGGTAAATCTTTAACAACATCAATTCTCATTTGTTCCAAATGACTTTTTGGTCCGATACCCGATAACATTAATAGCTGCGGTGTGTTAATAGCACCAGCAGACACGATAACCTCTTTCCTCGCTAGCACTTTCATTTTCTTGTTTTGTTTTTCTAATTCAATGCCTATTACTTTGCTATTCCTATCGTCTAAAATTAATCTGGTGACCATACTTCCCTTGGATACGTGAAGATTATTTCTGCCGTTAATAGGATGTAAGTAAGCTCTGCTTGAACTATGACGAGTTCCGTTTTTCATTGATAGTTGAAGGAATGATACCCCTGTTGGGTTAGGTCCATTGTGGTCTCCATATTTAAAGCCCATTTCTTGAGCTGCTTTCACCCACGCTTTGCCTTTGTTAGTTCGGAAAGGAGCGTGTTCAATGTTGAGATTACCATTGTTCCCGTGGTATTCCTTGTTATCAAAGGACGGTATGTGGTAGTTTTCTATTTTCTTGAAATATGGAAGCACGTTGTCCCATCCCCAGCCTTCGTTACCCATTGCTTCCCATCCGTCGTAATCCGGTCTACTTCCACGAGTATATATCATGTAGTTTAGTACACTGGAGCCTCCCATCACTTTACCTCGCGGCCAGCTACACTTTTGGTTATCGAATCCAGCACAGTATTTATTAGATGGTTTTGTCTTATAACCCCAATTCGCAGAAGTGAACTGGAGATAGTTTGCCACAATGGGTATATCCATTACAAAATTTTCATTGACACCTGCCTCTACAAGTAGAACTTTCCATTCTGGAACTTCTGTTAGTCGATTTGCGAGAACACAACCTGCTGTACCGGCTCCTACGATTATGAAGTCATATTCAGATAACAGGTTTGTTTGATCCGGTGGCTCGTTGTCGAGTTGATTAGAACCCTCGTGCAAGAAGTTCATGAACGATGACACAGGGTTCATGATCTGTGTGTCACTTGGGAGTAGGAGGGCGAACAACACCCATAGTGTGGCCGGCAATGTTTGCGCGTGATGCTGATACCTCATCTGAAAAATAAAGTCGAAAATTAGCAACATATAATGTTAAACCATTTTTCTCGTATTGAGACGTGTGGTTATAACCGGAAGATGATGATCACGTCTAACATACACATGAAACACTCTTAACGCTAACAATATGCTCGCGGAAAACGATCAGATTTTCCTAATAAAGAATTGTGTTATTGTATTGAATGTTGTTGGTGTATATTCAAAGTCGAAGCCGAGGTTGACAACAACAAAAGGATGCGTCAATGTTTGCGTGACTGGGCATTTTAATTAGTTGTCTGGTCGAATAATGAGCCTTCGCATGTTTCTTTGAATGCCCTATGTAGTGCAGGGTTGTTTACCTGCTAGCGCATAGATTCGGCGCATCGTTCTTGAGAAGTAAATTATAATGCAGGCTATGTTCGGCTTGGATCATTTTCAACAGTTATAAAGTTAAAATTACCTTGTGTTAAGATGGCTACTGACAAAGATTACACTTAGAACATAAATTAATCACCATTGCTAAACGGCACGGAAAATAGAGATTAAATGCCGTCAACAAAAAAAAACAATGCTCTGATAACTATTGTCACAACTGATGACGAGTCGACACCAAGCAAACCCGTATAGAAAGTGACATTCTGTTTATATACGATGTGTAAGCGATCAAGCAATTGATGTAAATACAATTTATTAAGTATCGAAATCATTAAAAAGTGATTACCATTGACAATGGAGAGAATACCGGAATTTTACCGATTGGGCAATAATAAAAAAAATCTATGACACTGACGTTTGATATATTAGAGAATAATTGTATTAATTACTGTTATAATAATTCTAATCGAAACGTGTTGGGGAATCACGTGTTCTGATCTGAACTTTATTTACAATGCTAACATTTGTTGTGACAATATGTCTATACAATAATAGGTATATACTTTCTTAGAAGCCTCTCCCATACATGCATTTCGCTAACTATATTTTGGTACGACATAATACTAAAAGTAGTAATATTTACTTTGCTCGAATTTAGACCCAGTCTACTTCATTGACTAACGGAATTACGAAAAACTAACACCTACTCCGTTATTCTCTTTCGACCTTTACAAATATTGAATTAACGAACATAAATTATTATTCGATAAGTAACCACGTTTTTTATACTATTTATGAATCGGACCTGCTACTACTGTACTCAAAACTTGATATGCGATACCGGTCGGTCATCCTTGTCCGTAATATCAGGTTTCGAGAAATAGCAGGTTTTATTTAGCAGTTATTTTATAACTTGTTCAGCGTCTATCTCAATACGATATCATTTCTTTTTAAAGATTATAACTGGCTAAAGTGGCTAACACTACTATCAGGCGGTACGTTTGTAAATACGGCCTGTCTGTAGTAAGCTGTTACCGTAGCCTATACTCGTTTGCTATAGGATTATCAATCGCGCGTTGTCGATTCTTGGGAAGGAATGGTAGAAGTTAGAGTAAGATCTTAAGAAATATTTGTTTAGAATGACATGTTGGTTCGATTGACTTCACCGACAACAACAAAGAACAACAACGATTAGAAAGAACTATCTGAGTTGCATCTAGTCGTTGTGGTTTTTTGTTCTCGTTGTTTTAATTCTAATATATAATATAAATAATAAATAAATAATATCAGCCCTGTATTAAACTGTCCCACTGCTGGGCACGGACCTCTTCTCCGTGTGAGAAGGGTTAGGCCATAGTCCACCACGCTAGCCCAGTGCGGGTTAGCAGACTTCCCATATCTTTGAGAACATTATTGAGAACTCTTAGATATGCCGGTTTCATCACGATGTTTTCCTTCACCGTTAAAGCTCGTGTCCATAGACACGCTTAGAGCTATTAATTATTTTGTTATTGATCAGTGAAAGTTTACATTAAATTCTTAACAGATAACGGCTCGGCCTAATGTAAAGGAGTATGAATTACATGACAGCGTGCCCTATGACAATCAAATTCTTTTATTAGTTCAACGGGTCACCAGTGAATTCGATGCCCATCCAGACTTCACCGGACTCCTAACAAAATGCAACCTGTCAGCTTAATCATATCAAGACAACAAAAGCAATATGTCTGGACGCCGGCGTCCGTACGCTGATAAACGAATTTAAGTGGGTTAAGAAGAATATTAGTAATAACTAACGAAAATTGTTAGTACGTAATTCTATAAAATGAGCTGTTTTTAATGTTTGCTGCCGTTTCGTTACAAGTAATTCTGTCTGACCACTAGTATTTTGCTAATGAATGGCAGCATCAATAGCAAGTAATTAGGAATGTTATTGAGTGGTTTATGTTAAATGCTGTAATGTTTTATCGATCGAAACCGTGACCTATTTGTTTTTCTCACTAGCTGTCTCGCGCGGTTTTACGCATGTTTATGATCCACTGCCGTGATTCGTAGCGTGATGTTATATAGCCTTTGTTACTTTTGGATAAAGTAGCTTTCCAACGGTGAATCAATTTTTAATATAGGTCTATTAGTTTCTGAGTTTATCTATTACAAACAAAAATACAAATCGTTACACTTCATAATATTTATCTCTCGTTATCAACTACGTAGTACAGTACAGTACCCACGGTCTGATTCCACAACGGCGTAGCCAGAAATCGATATTTTATACATACAATATTGTCGATTGTAATCGATACTTGATATTATGATCGATTGAGATATTACTTTTGTATTTTCCTGTTGGGAATTTCGCCTATGATCTTGCTACACCCGTGCACCCATGTTCAGTCCGACATCACGAACGCATTAGAACATGGCACAAGAGGTTGTCAACTATGTCTGCCGTTCCAAGTATTGACAGGTTAAATAATAAATAAATATTTATATACGAGCTTATGCCTGCTGCTTTGCCCTCGTGAATCTTTTGTGGTCGCGTACCTATTTAAAAAATATCCATAATAGTATGTCATATGATAGTCCAGAATGTGGAGTATCTGTGAGCCTAGTTTTATTAAAACCGTTTATCAGTTTACGTGTCATTGCGTAACATTCGTCGTCTTCATAAATTTTCACATTTATATTATTAGTAGGATATTTTCTTCATGAGTATGAGCACATGCTCTTATACGCGCGTCCAGGTCTAAACGCGCACGGGTTATGGAATAACTATAACATTCTCATTCTTTTTTTGCGTCTAATGTTATAGTTCTTATAACAGTTTTTATGACGTTCTTTAAGCAAATTTGCTTTTAAACTGTAGTACATAATCGTTTTTCCCGTTCTCTAATCTTTTACAATTGGCGGCGGCGTCAATTTGTGTCCTTAGAATTATTCTGCGATGCCTAGTCATCATAGTTCGACATTAGGGTACAAAATATTCATAAGTTCTACAGCATTTTTTCTCGCGAATACTGATTCGCTACTTGTCGGAATTGAATAATAATCCATGCAGTATTTGCTAAGAGTATTGCATTTATAGATGTCGATTAAAATATTGTTTACATTAGATCATTCACGATATGTCATGTGCAACGATTCCTAGTAATGGCTAGAAATTGTTGCAGCTTATTATGTTGTTATAAGGTCTACTTTTGACCTCCACTACATAAAGTATGGATAAAATACGAGTAGTCATTTGATAGGTAGTATAATAATCTATTTATAGAGTTTTATATAGGAAAACACTATAAGATATTTATTAATAAAATACACTTAAAAGTGGAAAATTATTCTAAATATGACGCTAGTTTTGTCTTTTTTTTATTTTTTTTTTATTTTGCTCGTCAAAATGACCACACTCCACCTGATGGTAAGCAGTCGTGTGGTCTAAGAGCAGTGGCTTCCACATCGCCCCCACAGTAGCCGAGGCGATGTTGAGGTCTCTACATTGACGGCCTGAGAAGATGCTTTTCACGCCCTCTTTCACATCTTTGCTCAAACCCGAGTTTAATAGCACCTACATCTCAGTCATAAGATTTTATATATCCGAACTTATATTATAAATGCGAATGTGAGTTTGTTTGTTACGCTTTTACGCCTTAACTACGACGAATCATCATGTAATTTAGCATACGCGTTGTCAGGGGTACAAAAAATACATGGGATACCTTTCATCTATACTTCTATACTAATATTGTAAAGAGGAACGATTTGATCTTTTGTTCGTTGGTTTGTAAGAATTTATTTCAAAAATAAGCATCCTATTTGAAAATTTCTTGCAAAATTAGACAGCCATGTTATCACCAAGTAACATTGGTTACATATTATTTAAAAGAAAGTATTGTTACTAATATAACCTAACCTACTTCCACGCGAGTAAAGCTAGTCCAGAATAAAGGAGTGTTTCCGAGCAAGCGAAGCCGCGGGCGAAAGTTAGTATCGTAATGAAGGTAACAGTTGACATAGACTAAAACTGATAATTTTCTAAAAGAGAATCCGATACATCTTCCGTAAATCGTGTTCAAACCCTCGCAAAAGGTTTGCGCAAATCTATCTATATTTACATATATTATTTAAAAAAAACTGTTACGAGGTTATGATCTTAGCTTGTTTGTCTGTCTGTTTCAGCATCACGTTAGAATCAATAAAAGGATATTATAACGGTTAGGATTTCAATTTAAAATATGACTCACTTCTAATAAATTTAATTTATTACGACCGCAGATAAGATACGAAGCGTAATTCGTATAAATGACGTTGCGCGCTAACTAGTTTGTAGTTCACGCAGACGAAACCGCAACAAATAGTAGTCTATACTAATTATATTAAATCGAAGAGTTTATATGTTTGAACGCGCTAATTTCAGGAACTACTAGGCCGATTTCAATCTCTCTTTTTGCGTATTTCACCCGTTTATTGAGGAAGGTTAAGGCTATATAACATCACATTACAAAAAAGAAACAATGTATGAGAATAATAAATAGTGAAAACTTACATGTGTCAACAGCTATCAGATAAGACAACATGTCTGCTACCAATGCGAACTGGTCGTATATTATATCATCATTATTACGTAAAATGCAATGAAATTGTCTTATCAACGACATTTACCTTGAAATATGATTAAATAATTAGTAATAGTCGGTATCAGTTGTGCAATAGTAGGCAATTACTACGTATCAAGTCTAAGGTTAATATCGATATAATTTTATTTGATACCTTAGCCGTCGTTAAAATAATACATCTTTAAGCTAAAGTAACGGGGCACTATGGATGCGTACTGCGTGATGATGTTCATAAGAAATTTAATACGCTGCCTTATTTGTTCTGTTGTATTATTTTGGGAGCTATTGTGGGTTCTTAGGTTCGATTATCGGGTTGAGCTTGGATCCTGGAAATATGCACGGTAGACGGCTAGGCTCGACCCTATTACGTGAGAGGCATGGGTTAAAATTGTATATATTTTGAACAATTTATATTTACATAGTTATTCTTAAGTCATTGCCATCTATCGGGTACAGTGTCAGATTTTATGCTGTCACTGATTATTGCTCAACGGAAAAATCATTG